>JALIGW010000002.1:27066219-28266219 GCA_023053685.1 Diadophis punctatus similis
GAGATTAAAGTTGCATTTCCACTAAGTGTTTGGCTCAGAAGCCAGTAAAAACTTGTAGCTATTGTTACAATTATAGCCATTTTTTGCTGCTCCTTGTACTGCCTCCTGTCCCCTATTTGCTTAGAAAGCATTAGTAACAAACAGTATTTTATGCTGTTCAAAAATGCTGTTAATATGAACAATTTAATTTGCAACTCACAAACTTTTGCTGTGCTGACATGGGTATGCTGTAAGTAATCCATGCATATCTGTGAGTTAATAAAACTGTAAAGCTTAGCAGTTCTGCTGAGCATGCTTGCAGCTAATCAAAATGCATGGAGTACCTCCTGGCCCATTGTGCCCTGGGTAGCCTGGAATGGCAATTTAAAAAACAGCCTTCCAAATAAATAAATTGATAGTGGAATGTAAACTTAGTTTCATAATGAATAAAACTGAATTTCACAAAATTAAAGCAAAGTTAATGCACTAGTTGATGGGCTAAGCAGATCTCTGAGTTAATTCCTGCACTTTCTGGATCTGGTACTGCTTTCTGATTGTTTTATATGCATGGGTTCAGCAATTTATATGGTAACAAAATTCATCCAGAATAAATTTATTTGGCATCAAAGCCAACACAGATGGAATTGCTTCCAATCCTGTACAAATTTGTGTTGTTCTTTTGGTATGGCAGGGTACTTAGGAAAATATACTTTCCCATTAAAAACATCAATTTAAATATGTACTTGCTCATTAATAAATTGTTAAAAAAGAATCAAAGGATACTGTTGTATAGAAAGGTTTTGTTTCATAGTTCTTGAAGAAATCTATTTTAAAAGGCAGAAACTAGTTCCATGGTATTTATTCAAGTGTATAGTTAAGTATAAATGAAACAGGAGGTTCTTTCACCAACCAAGACCCTAAACTAGTTTGGAGCTGCAAAAATGAAACCAACACATTTTTGTTTTAATCTGGAAAGCATTTTTATCAAGCATTCAATGTAGATCTTCTCTTTTGATGATGGATTCATCAAATTCTGAATCAGTAGCTTAGGTGCCATATTTTGCATTTCTGATTTTATTTAAGAACTGTTCTAAAAAAATACATTTCAATTGTTTAGTCATTACATAAATAATACATGGATACCTGTTACCTGGTTAGCTAGCTAAGGAATGGTTGCAGGTGACCCTAAAAGTAATTGTTCTGCACATCTGGGAAATCCAGGGTCAATATCAGAAAGCTTGTCCAGAATGTACATTTCTTCTTTCAAAGGAATGTATAACACGTTTCTAGAACATGTTAAATCCCAATCATTAAGTTTTATTTTATACTGACCACGAGCCTTTTTGTTCATCTGATTTAATTTCAATTGATTTATCCTCATTCAGACATTCGAGTGGGCAAACTAAATTTAAATCTTTTTGGAATAGAGGGTGCTGCATACTTTTTATTTTTGGAATGAGTATGGACATTTTTCTTCCAAGAAGAGTTTCAACAGTTTTTTTTCTGCTGTTCAATTGAGTCCAGTTTTCAGAAACCACATGGACAAGTCCCTGTTGGCAAGGTTTCCCAGAAGTGGTTTGCCATTGCTTGCTTCCTAGGGCTGAGAGAAAATGGTTAGGCCAAGGACACCCCACTGCCTTTGTGCCTAAAGCAGAACTAGAACTCACGATCTCCCAGTTTCTAATCTGATATTTTAACCACTATTCTAAACTTACTGTCTTCAAAAGTATATTGGACTTTTAATACTTTGCAACATGATAGATAATCTACATTGACATTGGTATGAAAATAGAACTGAAACAATACTTATGCTAATGAAATTCAGATTTAGATAATTTTTGTTCTGGACAATCAAAATATGAATTTTGATGTCTCTTTAACAGATTTATAGGACCATCAAAGTCAAAGTGACTATGAATGATGTACATCAGGAAAAAAACAATAAAGTAAATAACCAAACAGTGTTTAAAAAGAAATTGCTCTTACATTTGCCTATTTAGCATTTTTAGCAACTTTAATAATTTGTCTGCTAGGTTGTACATGAATTTTATTTTTATTCTAATGGATGGATTCCTTATTTATTAGATGTACATCTAGTCATTATCCAGGAAAGTCAGAATACATAACTAATAATAACATATTTGAAAATAAAGTAAGTGGTAACCTTAGAGTAGATGGACATTTTATATCTTGAAACTTTTCAGATAGGAAAATTTTATGTGTATTTATAATTTAAACAAATTATACCTTTTGTGTGCAGCTTGGCAAAAGAAAAAGTTATGTATGAAAAAGAAGCAAAACAACAAGAAGAAAAGATTGAAAAGATGAAAGCTGAAGATGGAGAGAACTATGCAATTAAAAAGCAGGTAAAGTTCATGAGTGAGTGGCTGCTTCTGTGTGGGGGAGGGAGCGAGGCAGGGGTAGGTTCTAACTTACCTCGCTGCCGGTTCGCTTCCTCCCACGCCGCATGGCCGCGCCTCGTGGGCGCATGCGCAGTGACAAAAAAATCCAATTTTTTTAAAACCACCAAAAACAAGATGGCGACCGCATGCAGAGTGCCAGAAACTCTGCTTCTGCGCATATGCAGAAGAAAAAAAAACCCAGAAAAAAAATCATAAAATAAAATAAAATCCCCCCCAAAAGCCAAAAACAAGATGGCGACCTCATGCACAGTGCCAGAAACTCTGCTTCTGCACATGTGCAGAAGAAAAAACCCAGAAAAAGTCCCCCCCAAAATGAAAAAAAATTAAAAAATGGTGGCGCCCACGGACCGGCACCGACCGAACCGGTTCGGTGACGTCATCATGACATCACCAGCGGTAGTCACTACCGGTTTGGGCGAACTGGTCCAAACCGGGAGGAACCCACCTCTAGAGCGAGGTATTTGTAAGACTCACTGGGAAACTGGCACTGTTGAAAATGAAGATCACATGACGCAGCAGCGCTAAAACAGCCACAACTTTCCCAAATGTCATTTCCGCAAAAGTTATGGGTCCCAAATTATGACATAATTTGAATACAGTTGTTTAACAACCACAATTGGGAGCTGCAGGTCTGCCACTAAGCAATGTAGTTCTTAAGGGAAACATTACATGATCTTAACAAGCTTACAACATGATGGTCATTAACTAAATCACTTGCAGTTGTTAAGCAAAACATCATATGACTCTGCTTTGCAATTTTACTTCTAGTTTCTTCATTAAGTCAGCTTGTCAGAAGCCAATTGTGAAGTATACAAATGGCGATCACCTCAGCATTATGACCATGGCTACGCTGTGACAGTCATAAGTGCAAGGACGGGTCATGAAGTTACTTTTTTAGTGCTTTGTATCATTGAAGGGTTACTAAACAGTTACAAATCTGTTAAGGACTAGCTGTAGTCCAGGTCTAGGTCCAGTAGCTAATAAGTATAATTAAGAAATTATTTTTATCAATAGTGCTCTATAGGAAGGGAAAAGCAACAATAAAAATTCCAATTATAGTTTCTATAATTGGAATATATCATTGGATATTCCTTAGTGCATTCTGAATGTCGCAAAAAGTGAAATATGTTATGCTGCCTATATGCCAACTTCATCTTGGAATCTTTTCACAGCTATATATAGTCATGTATACTGAACCCTATTTATAATTCTATAAATTATTGTTTCTGTTGGAATCTTCATGCTTAGTAGATTTGCTAATTGATTTTCATTTCTAGCTACATTATAGACAGATCTTTTTTTTTACAGATCTTTTCAGTCCATAAATTTGAGAGCTGAAAATACTCCATTTTAAAAAAAAGGATGGTGTTGTGGACAATTACAACATTGTCTTCTGCAGATGTGTACAAGATGTTCAAATGCATTGGGGTGCCAGATCAGTAATTTCTCACAAAAAGCATGGTGAGAATAATCTTTCTCCTAAAACAAAACCCAAGGATGAGTAATAACTTTTTTATGCATGATAAGCATCAAAAATATGAGCCTGCTGGTCTTTGCTTTTCATTTTTCTTTACCTTTTTCTCAGTCAGAACCTCCTGCAGTGAGCATCCAATGTGATCAATAACTCAATAACTTTTTTCATGCAGTAATTATCTCTGTGCGGTATTATCTGAACACTGTTTTTATTTATTACCCAAAAGATGTAGGAGATATTTATATAACCAGCTGATCCCATTTTGGACGAAGCTGTTTCTAACCGCAGGGGAAATAGTTTATATCAAATAGTATTTTAAATAACTATTTCATAGAAAGCTTTCTAATCGTTTTTGCTTGAAGGTAGAAATAATATTGAATACTCTTTCTTTAATAAAATATTGTTTTATGTGTATGAATATATACATCAATGTGATGTCTGGATTTAGGCAGCTAATATCAAAATGGAAAGTGATCTCTTATTTGAAGAACTACTTTTACTTTTTAGACCGAGATCTTGCAAGAATCTCGAATGATGATTCCTGATTGCCATCGCCGACTGGAAGCTGCACATTCAGACCTTGTTCAACTATTAGTAAGTATGGAAGAAGAATTTTTCTATAGGACTGCCAGCTGAACTTAGATTAGTTTATACATCTTCTGTTTTGATACATCACCAAATTGTTACGTGCATATCTCATTACTGCCAGCTCTTCAAAATAGATGCCTTTTAGGCACATTAAAAATATGAATATTTAAGAACAAAATTGGCATTTTTACAGAAAAAGCATACTACTCGAGACTTATTTACGTTAAAATGGCCAACCCAAAATAGTCGTCTTCCCCCAAAAAAACTTCCCTCTGATTTTCAGTGTCTTAAGAATTTCCATTACAATCAATCGGTTAATGCTTGATGCTAAATTTTAATCAGATAATGTTTAAATTGAAATAGGGTTGATATAAAATATGTGAAATGCAGTGGGTGAAGGATCAAAGTTGGCTTGAGGTAAACAGGTTGATATTCTAAGCTTGAGGATGGTGTGGAAATACAGAGGTTGGAGAGAAAATTATGGGTATTTGGATAAAAGAGAAACAAGAGCATAATCAGTCACTGAACATAATTCCTTTACCATTCTTAAATGTGAGATTTAGACAACCCTGTATTTAAGTTAGACTTTAAAAGAAATAACTTAAATATTTGCAGTACCAATTCTTCTAAAAATTGCCATAGGCCTACTTTTCAGAATGACTGCTCTAAAGTGTTGGAAGCTACTAGATCCAAGGTATTAACAAACACAGAGCCTGATTCGTATGTTTTCCCCTTCAAGTCTATTTCAGAGTTGTAAGCTAAAGGAAATTTTCTAACCCAGCATTCACTGTTTATTAGAAGTTGCCATAGCTGTAGGAAACATTTCTTTAGCTATGGCCCATTGGATCTTCATTTTAGATCATTTCTGGAAGCTCTTTTCTATAGCAATAGCAATAGCACTCAGACTTATATACCACTTCATGGTGTTTTACAGCCGTCTCTTAAGCAGTTTACAGAGTCAGCATCCTTATTGATAACACCAAAGGCATACCTTGTTTAGCATCCTGTATTTGACTGTAGACAATCAGATGCTGCAAAGCCCTTAGTCAACACAATGAAGTCCAGTCAAGTTCAGTCCTTTATTTGCTTACAGCTAATGGGCAGAATTTTGTTAAATGAAAGCTATAATCATCTAACCTACTAGATATGCTTTGTTTCCCTGAAAATAAGATCCAACTGGAAAATAAGCCCTACCATGATTTTTCAGGATGCTCGTAATTTAAGCCAAAATTACCCCAAAATTAAGGCCCAGTTAAGATTATCAACCAGATGGATGCATTCCCCGAAAATAAGACCTAACTGGAAAATAAGCCCTAATGTGTCTTTTGCAGCAAAAATTAATATAAGACCCGATCTTATTTTTGGAGGAAACACGGGTATCCTGAGAGATTATAGGGCGGGGCTTATCTGAATCTCTTCTCCTATCCCCCATCCTGTTTGGGACTGTGTAGTCCAGGCATCCTCTTAACTATGGCCCCCCAGGACAGATTCGGCCGGCCAAAGCCATTAATCCGGCCCGCACGGGACCACGAAGCTTCCCCGCCCACATCGCCATAACCACCCGCCGGCCCCCACCCGCCAGCCAAGTGCAGGACTTATGTTTGCGAGGGCCGGCAGAGTGCTTCTGGGGGGGCGGGGGAGGCCAAAAAAGGTACGGGCAGAGGCCCCGGAAAGCGTCCAAGCGCCCTGTTTTTCGGCTATCAGAGTGCTTCTGGGGGGGTGGGGGAGGCCAAAAACGGGCTGCGCCTTTTGCCAGCCGAAAAGAACTCAAAGATTTGCCAGGGACTTTAATCCACTGTCGCTCCACTGGGGGGGGGGGGAACCGAAGCGTCCCAACGGGAGAGGCTGCACCTGCTGCGTAATTACACCGTGCGATGCTTCGTGGAGACAGCTTTGCTCAAACGGGGGTGGTGGTGTTCGGCTGACACAAACGTCTCCTGACTGTTCCTTCATGGATCAAGGGGGGATCTCTGCTTGCTCAGAAGGTCAATTTTCTATGGCAGTGGTAAGGCAATTTGAGTTTGGGAGAGATTTTGGGCTTGGAATGAGAATCAGGAATCAGGTGAACCTCACTCCTTTCTGTAGATCTGCGCAACATGGGATTCTTTTGAACACCCCCCCCCTGCCCCCATTTCCGCTTCTCCTTGCACTGCTTCACAGCTCCCGTGGACGGGCTGGCAGTTCCCCAGATAGGGCTGCCCAGAGGGTGATGAACTTGGAGCAAAAGTAGAAGAAGGCTGTGCCGCGCAGAGAAAATGTCAGCGTGCAGACACCGTTCTGTTCTGGGGCTTCTGTTTTTTTCTGCTTATTGATCTCCCGCGCGGAACAAGTAGAAACGGGGGCTCCCTGCACTTTTTTTAAAGTCAGGGTCGAGTACCTACGGCCCCTTTACGACCTATGGACTCCAACTCTCAGAATTCTCAGGGCTATGAAAGAATTAGGGCTGAAGCCAAAGGTGGGGGATAACAAGAAACATTCCATCAGAATGTTCAAATGCACAATATTCCACTTGTAACAGCTGAATTCCTTCGCTTTTTTTTTGGCTGTTCCACCCCCCACCCTCAAATCTCTCATTATGACTATAGGAGCCATGAGGTAGTGCTACCTGTGGACGCAAATTCAAGTAGCCCCCCCAGTATTAACGCATACGTCCTTTTGCATAGTCCCCCCACCCCCCGCTGATAAAGAGCGGGACCTGTTGGCCTTTGTTCTAATGATCGGGGGAGGATGCTAGGCTGAGGCTTCAGGAGGTCCTGGAGGGTGGATTCCCAAGGAGGATGGAAGAAGTTGGGGCACGCATATCCCCCTCCCCTCCCCTCCATTAGGAAAAATGTACTTTCACTCGTAAATTCATCCTTCATTCCAGAGTTATCCAGATCGGAGATGTGGAGTTAGTTAAATGGGGGCAGGTGTTCAAAGAATCCCACGTTGCGCAGATCCACAGAAAGGAGTGAGGTTCACCTGATTCCTGATTGATTCTCATTGCAAGCCCAAAATCTCTCCCAAACTCAAATTGCCTTACCGATACCAAAGAAAATTGACCTTCCGAGCAAGCAAAGATCCCCCCCTTGATCCGTGAAGAAACAGTCAGGAGACGTTTGTGACAGCTGAACACCCCATCCCCGTTTGAGCAAAGCTGCCTCCATGAAGCATCGTGCGGTGTCAGCGAAGGGGTGTTACTCGCACTGGGACGTTCAGAGGTAAGCCCAGCCCCACTACCCATGGCGGCTCCTTCCGCAGGTGGTTTTGTTTTTTGTTTTTGACAGACCGGATCTCCCCTCCCCCATGCTTAAATCTACTGTATTTCCTTTGTGGAATTTAGCTACCACACATAGATATCAGTCCCTGAGGTGGCCAGTGAGGCTGCCTACCCCTGAAGGAGGACGGCTGTCTCTACCCCTGGAGAGGGAGGCAGGAAGGGCATCCAAGCGGGGGATGGAGAAGGCGGCGGGGCGGAATGTGATGGGATGAAATAGCAATAGCAATAGGATGGAGTGGGAATTGGAATAGGATGGAATGGAATGGAAATGAAATGGAAATATGAGAGAATGGAATGGGAATAGGAATGGGATGGGATGGAATAGCAATAGCAATAGGATGGAGTGGGAATGGGAATGGGATGGAATGGAATGGAAATGAAATGGAAATATGAGAGAATGGAATGGGAATAGGAATGGGATGGGATGGAATAGCAATAGCAATAGGATGGAGTGGGAATGGGAATGGGAATAGGAATGGAATGGAATTCAATGAGGTATCCCAAGGCACTGCCGGGATTGAAGGGGATCCTGCAGAAGATGCCCCAGGAGAGAGAGGGGGGGGGAGGGGGAGGGAGAGAGGGAGGGAGGGGGAGGGAGAGAGGGAGGGAGGGAGGGAGGGAGAGAGAGAGAGAGACACACACACATAGGTGGATGGATGGATGGATGGATGGATGGATGGATAGATAGATAGATAGATAGATAGATAGATAGATAGATAGATAGATAGATAGATAGATAGATAGATAGATAGATAGATAGATAGATAGATAGATAGATAGATAGATAGATGCGAGAGACCTGTTGATTGTAAGCTCCTTGGGGCTGAGCAGAATTGCTGCAAAACTGAGCATCCTGAAGTGGACCACTAAACAACTTAAAAAATGATCTAATAAAAAGAAAAGTCAACCAAAAGAGCAACATGCAAACAAAAGCAAATAAAACACCCCCAAGAGCAAAACAAGTGAAAGTTTAATTTGTGTGTATTGTTTAATGGACTGCTAAATTGGCAAAATGGAGTGCTAAATTGGCCACACCACCCAGTCACATGACCACCTAGCCACGCCCGCCCAGTCACATGACCACCTAGCCATGCCCACCCAGCCGGTCCGGCCCCCCAACAGTCTGAGAGACTGTGAATTGTCCCCCTGTTTAAAAAGTTTGAGGACCCCTGGTATAGTCTCTTAATCTGGGCCTCTCTCTAGTAACGCAACCCTCCCCCCCCAGTGCTTCTTCAGGTTCACATTCCATCACAAATGCCTTTGGGAAACCTTCATGTAGAATATAATTGCTTTCTCCTGCTGCTTTTTCCCGAAAATTGGTGTTCATAGATATGTTGGCTATTGTTCAGGAGATACTGTCATCACAGCTAATGTAGTCATTAATGGTATCTAATCTTGTTTCAGGTATATTAGGCTGATTGGCATCATCTTGTGGCAGTTTTAAATTCCACATATTGTATATGAAAAAGGATTTCATTTTTGTCTTCTTACAATTGGATTTAAATCTCCAGATAAGTCTTACCAATTTAAAGACGGACTTTTGTGGACCACCGTCTGAAATACCTGGCAGTACTGTTTTAAATTAACTATAACAAGGTCCACGTATCGTGTCCTAGCCAAATAACTCTATGATCCCATTGTTTATTATTCCTAATGCCACTGGTACTAACAACAATTTCAGTATTATAGGATGTCGTTTCTAAAGGTTGGAGGCATACTTTTGAAAATATTTAGAAGTTTTTATTTATTTTCAGGAAAATGAAAAAGAGTTGGAAGAAACTGAAGAATATAAAGATGCACAATCAGTACTGGGATCGATAAAGTTAGAAGCCTAGACTGATTTTCCACTACGTAATGGATATGCTTCAATATCCATTACGGGTCCATTGGGTCCATTGCTACTTTTTACAGTTTGGTCATTGCTGTATATTTGTTCTAGTAATAAGAATGATAGTGTACTAAAATTGTATTTCATGCCATTACAAATTATTTAGTTCTTTGTATTTAATTTTTTGAGGAAAGCATTGTATAATCGCACGAGGCAAAAATAAAAACTTTTAAAAAAGCGCATTTTTCTAATTATTTTTAGCATAAATAATATATCCAGGATTCAATCAGGCTATCAACTGCATTCTCTGCACATAATTCTCATTTGCACATAATTTTCAGGAATTTACTAATATCCAGAATCCAAGGTTTTTATCCAATGAAGCCAATGATGGACAACATGCTTCAGTAGCTTCCCCTCAGTGTAACTGATAAGAAGAAATACAGGTAGTCCTTGACTTACAACAGTTCATTTAGTAACTGTTCGAAGTCACAACAGCACTGAAAAAAGTGACTTATGACCATTTTTCACAGTTATGACCGTTGCAGCATCCCCATGTAAATCATGTGATTTACATTTGGAATCTTGGCAACTGACTCACATTTATGAGGGTTTCAGTGTCCAATGGTCATGCGATCCCCTTTTGCTACATTGAGAAGCAAAGTCAATGGGGAAACCAGATTCACTTAACAACTGTTACTAATTTAAGAACTGCAGTGATTCACTTAACAAATGTGGCAAGAAAAGTCGTAAAATGGGATTAAACTCACTCAACAAATTTCTCACTTAGCAACATACATTTTGGGCTCAATTGTGGTCATAAGTTGAGGACTACCTATAGAAAGTTTGATTCAAAACATGAGCGAGGGGAGATTTAACATTTCTTCTCAGCAATTATTGCAGTTGTGAAAATATGTGTGCTTGCATGTATTGGACTTATATACTGCTGTTCTGCACACTTGAGCAGCCTCCAAAGGATTTCACAATCAATACATTTCTCCTCTTGTGCCACATCCAAACAACATACTCTTTTTTTTTTCAATGGCTTGCAGTAAGTATTCCAGTACTACAACTGCTAGAATGTCAAGTTTCTCTAACAATGAGGAACAGAAATCTTTTAAATAACTTTGCACAGTTATTTAACACAAGGAGCTTATTCTAATGATTCTCCAAATTTAATTGCTGTTTTGTCCAAAAGATTACTTTAAAAACAAAAAACAAAAAAACCCCAACTATACTAGGATTATGGAGATTGGGTTGAAGACATGATAAATGGTATTGCTAAATACTTTGTTGTGGAACTTAGACATTACTGTATTTCTCCCATGTATATTGTATGCCAACAGAAGATTAAAATTGTTTTGTTTGTCTGCAAAATTCTGATATCCAGAATTTAAATGAATATTCAAATCTCTTAAAACTGAGAGTTCTATTAATATAAATTCATTCAGTTGCCATTCTCCAGAGTGCCCCAAATAACTTCCAACACCTTTCATCTTAACACTTGTTTTGAAAAAGCTTTTTACACTGACTTCCTTGTTGTTAGAATCCTGCATTATTAGCATCCTAGATCATGTGGAAAGAGCACATGTATAATTGTACATATAAAGGGTTCGCTTCCTGCACATATTAGTATCAAGTAGAGTTATTTTTTCAGCAGGATGTCATGCCTTGAATAACATCAGCAGAGGATGTGAGTATTGTGGATAACAATACTTAATATAGCTGTTATAGTCTCAAATTATGCTGAAACAGTATATTGCTTGCCCATGATATTAGACTGAAAAACTAAGATTGGAGAATATGTTGCAATGACAAAATTGACATATTGCAATAGAAGTTTAAATTCAAGTAGAAATGCCCTCCCTTATTTACAGTACAACAAAGAGATAGACAGATTTAGATAAGGAATATGCTTCTTAGGACTCAACAATTACTAATAATTAATGCAAAGTTCAAATATGGTTAGGGGATTGGTATGCAAATAGGGAAAGGGAAGATATATCAATAAAACATAAATTTGTTGTTTTACTATGTATTTTTAATACAAATTAACCGTTGATTTTCTTTTTTAAAAAAACTTTGTATTTTAATATCTGTTTGTTCTACTTACTTTGTATTTCAGTATTTTAACAAACATATGGAAAAAAATAAATAAAATGGTATGTATTCAAGACCCTAAATAGGGCAAACTTATCTAGGATATATTTTCACCCATCCTGGTCACCAATATCTATCTTTTAAGCTGGAAATCTTTTGTAAATGGTGCATATCCAAAGGTCACAGAATACTAGTGGATTTAAATCATCGCATAAACTTCCTGAGCTCAAAGTTTGTTTTCCCTTTCCCCCCCAAAATAGAACCTAATGAAATTGAACACTGAAAGAATCAAGACGGAGAAAAGAATATTTGTTTGCACAATTTGTAATAAAATTTTGGAATTTGCTACCATGAAGTATGCTGGTTACCAGCTTGGCTGACTTCAAAGGAGGTCAGACCAATTCATAGAAGTCATAGGGATCAGTGACTAATAGCTTTGATGGCAGTGTAGCTGCTTTGGAAAGCCATCAGGTGGGAAATGAGTAGGCTTCCTTGTGCAGTTGGCTGGCCACTGTGTGAACAGGCCAATGGCCTAAATCAGCGGCCCCCCCAACCTTTTGGGCACCAGGGACCAGTTCCATTGAGAGAGGTTTTTCTGCAGACTGGAGGGGGCGTGGTTTTGCAAGCTGCCTGCATCCCGTGGATGGGGCTTGTTTGTATGGCCTGGTTCTGGCATGCTGTAGCCCGGTGGCGGTCTGCTTATATTCTTATGTACAATAACATGGCCTCAGTAAAGTGATGTAGTAGGATGAAATCAAATCTTGTTATCATTAAGATAGTGGAAGGGGCAATGTTACGTCGTCTCAGCAGAACATGACGGGGGCTCCTTCAATATGACTGATTTATTTATCACATATAGAAACTGCCCATCTTCCTCACAGAGTGACTCTGATCTAACATGGACCTGGGATAGTGGAGTTTATATTCACAGGCGTTCTACAAGATTTGTCCAATCTTCAGAATATCTCTTTACTTCACCAGAAACCATAAGCTAAGCCAGCTCCAGTTCCATATGGAGGGAGCCCTACCCTCAAATGTTATGAATATTAAAATCTCTTTAAATATATGAAACAAGCTGGATGTATGACAAGCTATCAAAATGGGCCTTAAAGAGGACCAAGGATTGATGTTAGTCAAGCAAGCAATCTTATGATACTTCCTCATTTTGAAGTAAATTCTTGATACATAGTTCATCGTGTGTAGAATTTCAGCTGCTAATTGAAGATACTGGCAATGTTTTTATTGTATTGCAGCTGCTGTTTTGAGGACTCTTCACAAGCAAGTTTTACTATAACTACTGTTGTACTTTCCCAAATATGAATATTGTTTGAATTTTTATAAAACATTTTTCAAACCATTGTGTAAGGAAAGCTAGGTGGAAGAAGCCATTTAGGCCAATGAATTCAATTCTCTGTTCAAAGCAAGAATCCAATTTAAAGCATTTGTGGCAGATAGCAGACCATGGAATCATAAACAAATTTAAGAGCCGAGGTGGTGCAGCGGTTAGAGTGGGGTACTGCAGGCCACTTTAGCTGACTGTGATCCGCAGGTCAGCGGTTCAAATCTCACCGGCTCAAGGTTAACTCAGCCTTCCATCCTTCCGAGGTAGGTAAAATGAGGACCCAGATTGTTGGGGGCAATATAAATATACATTGCTTACTGGTGTAAACCGCTTAGAGAGTGCTTGCACTGTGAGGTATATAAATGTCACTAATAAATAATAAATAAATAAATTTGAACACTGAAACAGAATGATCAAATGCCTTTCATGACATAGCAAAGCTCTTTGAAGCATTCCTTCTTAGATTTTGCATTATTGCATTTGCTTCAAGTGCTGTTCAGAAAAAAAATATTGCAGTAAGATGAATGTCCAATCTTCTAAGTTAAAACTTTTGTTGTATCTGATGGCAAACCATGACTGGTGAAACATATTGAATAAATGTTTGTATCTGATATGAACTTATTTTTCATTCACTTTAAAACTTTTTCAACTGAGCCCAAAATTTCTGTTCTCAAGTTAAACATGTGTTAAGTGTGTTTTGCCTGATTTTATGACCTGTCTCGCCACAGTTGTTAAGTGAATTGCTGTAGTTGATAAATTAGTAATCTTCTTGTTAAATGATCACATGACCCTGGGTCACTGCAACTATCATAAATATGAACCAATTGCCAAGCATCTGAATTTTGATCACATGATCATGTGGGAATTCTGCAAAGGTCATAACTTTGAAAAACGATCATAAATCACTTTTTTCTGTGCTGTTGTAACTTTGAATGGTCACTAAATGAACTGTGGTAAGTCAAGGACTACCTGTACTTCAATATGATGGTTCATTAAAATATGTACATTATAAATCGATGCTCTAATCAGGAATACAGTGTGTCATGTGGTTTAATGACCTGAAAGTATTTCTAAACATATTAAAGCAAAGTGTCTCAGTGAAAAAGGAAACTTACCTAATTTATTTATTTATTTATTAGTGAGACTTATATACCACCTCAAAGTGCAAGCACTCTCTAAGCGGTTTACACCATTAAGCAATGTATATTTATATTGCCCCCAACAATCTGGGTCCTCATTTTACCTACCTCGGAAGGATGGAAGGCTGAGTCAACCTTGAGCTGGTGAGAATTGAACAGCTGAACTGCTGATCACAGTCAGCTAAAGTAGCCTGCAGTACTGTACTCTAACTGCTGCGCCACCTCGGCTAATCTAACATCTATCAGCAAAGTAGACACAGTGAGATATGAATGTTTAGATCAGTCCATTTGGTCATTTCCTTTGCTCTTGATGATTATTTGTGACCAATCAAGCATATTAACAAAAATCTTTAGTGCTTATCTGGGATTCAGTTAATGTAAACCAGCATTACAAAGATGATTTATGGCTAATAGTTCAGAATAGATTAGTTTCATTTTTCCTAGCATTGTACAAAGTACAATACAATTACTTGCACACTGAACATCTATTCAGGGTTGTCTAATTCCACAATTCTTTCTTCTAATCAATGTTTCAGGTTGAATTTTTTTGGAATCAAGTTAAGTAGGGTGTTTTTTTTCCCCATGAACAGCTTACTGTTTGTGGTCTTGATCAGAAATCCCACCCAGCATAGGAAAAGGTTGCAAGTACTATATATTTGCTGAATGTTGCTGTACTCAGATATGTGCAACAGCAGTGCAAATTGTTTTTATTGTTTACAGAGTTGACAGCTATAAATGTAAGTATTCTTATCCTAATTTAAATATATATATATTATCCTATAAAGCCTATTCTTAAACTATGAACTTAACATTCTAAATTATACTTAGTTTGTATGATAAAGAAGTTCAGAAAGACAACAAGATGTGTTGAGTACAATTCCTCCAAGTCATCAAGGTCCAAGAATGGAAAAGCTGAACTGTGATCAGATTGCAAAAGGGGAGCATACCAAACAATCCAGAATGCACATGTCCATAAAATATATAATGAGAAAGTCATATCTGAGTTAACAGTCTCCTCTTTTCTGTTACCGTATATATGATCATGCTGTCGTAATGCTTATGATCAATTTAAAAAGAATCATTGTGGTTTACATCAGTAGTAGGTTTCACTTACCTTTGCTACTGGTTTGGGAACGGGAGCGTGCAGGGGCGCGTGCACGCTTTGCATGTGCGCAACCCTTCTGTGCATGCGCAGAGCATTTTTGATGACGTCCAGGCGGGTGGGCAGAGCCGCCCGCCACCGCCGCTGCTACCAGTTCGCCCAATCCGAGGTGAACCGGTAGCAACCCACCACTGGTTTACATTGAATTTACGCAAGAGAAGTGATTCATCTTTCTGATAACAACTTGTTGATCAAAGAGGATACTGGATCTCCTCAAAGAGGAAAACTGTTTGCATTTTATAAGAAAGGGGAAATACAGAAATAAAAACATTCTAAAGATGCAAATGAGTAAAAAGGATTAAGAATTAAACAAAAACCACATGGAATATAAATGCACACCCAGGTTATATGCTTTGAAAAAACTGTTGTAGTGTAGAAACTCACACCTAACAGTCTAAAACGAGATTGAAAGAAATAGTTAAAAGTTATCACCCAAGTAAATTACGCTCAGGGCAGGGCCTTTCACCACAATAAATGAGGGGATTAATCATGAGGTCTAAGACCTTTAACTATCAGGCCTTGACTAACAAGAAGCAAGAGAAAATAACCATTTTATAGATCCCTAAATCTAAAATCAAAATGCCCTAAAAGGAGCAAAGAAAATGAACATCACCAAACCAGAAAGAACAAAACACTGCAACCTTTGGAAGGAGGGTAAAGGATAAAGAACTGCTCTTGTTGAATTAAAATAGGAACAAAAGAACTCACTGGATATGGTAGATATAAAGCTGGGCAGGAGATACAGATTTATTTATTTATTTATTTACAGTTCTTTTTTTAAAAAAAATACTTTTTATTAAATTATTTACATTTAAAAAACATACAAAAGAAAAAATATATGACAATAACAAATACATTACAAACATAAAAAACATAAAAAGCGCATACAGCTATAAAACTTTCAATGTCTATACTTATCTTACGGCAATTATATATTGGCAATTTATTTCTATATAGTTTTATATATATAGTATTATATGGTACATGTTAATAGATAGATATTATTACACATATTAATAGTAATTTTTATTTATTTACAGTTCTATGCCGCCCAACTCCTGAAGGACTCAGGGCGGCTCACATCAGAAAGAAACATAAATAACAAGATTAAAAGATAAAATTACAGTTAAAAATACAAGATAAAATTACAATATAAAATTACAATCATCCTACCATTCATGGGCCGACCTGGTCTGTCTTCTCTCGAGGTCAATGGTCCCAAGCCTGTCGGAAGAGCCAGGTCTTCACGGCTTTACGATGCAAAGCAGAGTCACAAAAGAAGATCAATTAAACAAGATCAATTTCACTTTCAACAAATGCACCAGGAAATTGTTGTCTCCTTTTGAATCTAGCTTTTCCCAAAGTCAAGGCCAGCAAATATCAGAAAGCTATCTTCCCTAAGACTCGAGTCCCGGGTTTAACACCCTGTGAGTTTAAATCTTATAATATATTCTATTCTTAGTTCAGATAATGGTGATTTTACCATGAAAGCATTTGCATCTTAGGACACAAGAATCTTGTGCTTAATATGCCAAGATCCCAATTGCTTTAAAATCATGGAATCTCCCATCCCTAGTCCATAAAATAGAACAGGCCAGGAAAAACTGCTCTGAATTCCCATCCTCTGCATCTTTCTTGTGAGGCATTCTAAATTTGGAGTAAAATACATGTAACAATCACAAAAAAGGGCTAATCACCAATGTCTTTTTTATTTTCTTGTAACTGGGCACATTAGGTATTGCATTAAGGATTTAGTAATTTCAATTATAGGTTGTAAATCATACACGAGTACAAGTATGTTCAGTTAACATTTACTTTTCAGTTATTTCCTAGGATACTCTCCAGTTATTTCTTCCAGTATACCTGCTACTAAGTAAATAATATTTAATTCAGTGTTTTTCAACTTTGACACCTTTATGTATGTACTTCAACTTCCAGAATCCTCCAGCCAGCATGCTGGCTAAGGAATTCTGGGAATGGAAGTCCATACATTTTAAAGATCCTAAGGTTGAAAAACACTGAATTTCTAGCTGCCCAGAAATAACTGCATTATATGATGTACAGTGATCTTTTCAGTCCCCTAGCATGAACACCTTATTATGACTATTTGTTATTTTAAGGGTGCCTGCAAGGAAGAGGCATTAGATATCCCAAACCCTATATTTTTAGGTATGCATTGTTCCTTGGACTTTGACAAGTTTGTGGGTCCTTTTTAATATCCTTGTAATTTTCGTTACTTTACTAAAAGATGTAACATACAACTAGACCGATCACTACAATTAAAGGCTAATCAGTTTAGAGGTTTTGTGCTAGACCTTGAAATTAACCCTCTAAAAACAATGTAAAGAGTTTCACTCATCTGTTCACACCAGGGGTGGGTTCTGCTTTTCTTCGCTGCCGGTTTGCTCCTTTACACGCCGCGCGGGTGTGCACGTGTTTCATGCCGCATGGGCGCACGGGTGTTGCGCATGCACGCACACATGCGCAGTGCTAAAAACCAGCTTCTGCACGTACGCAGAGGCAAAAAACAAGATGGAGAAAAACGAGAGAGCCGGTTCGGGGGCGTGGCAGGCCTGGGTTGCTGCCGGTTCTAGTGACCCAGGCCGCCAAGTTACTACCGGTTCCATAGAACCGGTCTGAACCGGGAGGAACCCACCTCTGGTTCACGCTATCACTTGCTTTTGGGTTCTTACCCAGAAAAAAACAAGACACCATTTGAAAGAGTATATTTTTATAGGTAGTTAACCCAGATGTCTTCTTAGCAGAATGTATTCATTATTTGGTTAGTACTTTCCCTTGTCTTTCTCCAAAAGCAAGATGGAGACCTCCCTCCCTTCTTTTTATGTTTACACCTTACAAACCCTATGAAGTAGATTGGCCTATAAAGATATTGTAGCTTGATTCAAGGGTAATCTTTCCTAAGACAGCTTTACTACAGAACTGGCATATTAATTTAGCTTTTTGCTGTGATCCGTGGACAAATGTTTTGGCTTTTCTATAGCTGTAAAAGATACAATCAGAAGGCAAAGATGGAAATGGAAATATCATGCTTTTCATTTGATGCTAAAACTGGCCTTCCTCACTGCACTGAGATACTTAACATTAGTGTTGTCTAGCTATGCCATAAAGAGAGCTTTATAAAAATGGGAAACCAGAAGCGATGGCATTAGCAATTACCTTGGTTCAGCTGCTGAAAGCGGCTCCAATGGAGGGCGGGGCTTGTCTCTTACACTTACCACGTGGTTTCATCATTTCAATGGCACTGACAACAGAAAGTTATGGTACCCAGGCAGTTCTTAGAAGAGGATGAGCTACCACTAAGAGAGCCTATTCAACTCACTATAAGGACAAGAGCAGCATTCACTATAAGATTTTTTAAAAGTGGTGATGATAAGGGCAATTAAAAGAAACTATCTACAAATATTTTATTACATTTTTGCATCTGGAAATAGTTATTCATAATAGTCTTGAGGAATAATCATGCTAAGCTTTCCTTCTCATTCTCTACACCAGTGGCTCCCAACGTGGGGCCCATGCCCCACGGGGGCAATTTGATTTTTAATGGGGGAAATTGGAACCTTGTTTAAACCAAGTGAATGGCCTTTTAGGCTTCCTCCGCATGAGTAGGAGTTCACTTTTTGAATAGTAAGAATTATATGTCCGGGGGGGGGGATCAGGATTTTACAGATGCTTAGGTGGGGCATGGCCAAAAAAAGGTTGGGAACCACTGCTCTACACAAAGGATGGGCAGAAATCTGGCTTGCAATATCTACTTTGTTTTATTACTAGCAGCCCAAATGTCATTTACTGCAAAAGAGAGACATGTAATATTAAAGGTTTTTGAGCCCATAAATTCAATCTTTACTGGATTGAATAGAAGGATTGCAGAATCCTTCTATTCAAGATCAGCTGCTGGTTTATCCTAGCTTTCTAAATTTAAAAAATATAATTTAAGACAGCAAGTCATTTTGCAGGTATTGTTAACTATGAGGATCAATGCCATCTTCTGCAAAACAGTAGAGATCAACCTATATCAGCGGTTCCCAACCTTCCTAATGCTGCGACCCGTGCCCCATCCCCGCGCCCCCACCGCGGCCCACCCTGCCACCGCCATTTGGATTCTTTTACCCTCTGCACATGCGCAAAGTGTTCTGCGCATGCGCAGAGGGTAAAAGAACCCAAATTGAGTCTCTCCCGTCTACCTGTAGCATTCGGGGCAAAGGGGATGGCTCTCTCTGGGCAGCCGCCTGTCCCGGCCCCGCCGAAGTCACGCACGCCTTTCGCAACGGGGCTCGAAAAGCTCCCACAGGCAACAACCGAAGCGAGTGGAGCTGGAAACCGCGATGCCCACACCGGTGGCATTGGGGGGGAGCTGAGGATGCCGGGGTGACCCCTGGGAAATGGTCGTTCGACCCCCAAAGGGGTCACGACCCCCCAGGTTGGGAACCGCTGACCTATATGGTCCTATCCAGCCGTTGCCTATTCCATAAATAGAAGTTTATGGAGACTTCTATATGGAGACACAAGTCACAGAGAAATGTTTGGTGCAAGAGCCTATAAAGTGAATGAATAGAGCATTTATTGAGAGCTGGAAAACCCTTAAAGATTTTTTCCATAAAACAGAAAAAATGAATTTATGATCAATGGCTTTGACAATTGAACCGGGTAATCTAATTTATCTAATTATTTTTCACATTTCCGTACCACCCATCTCCCTCAGATAAGATCATTTTTTTCAGAGCTTCACTGGGTAAGAGATATGGAAAGCCAGCAATTCCTTTACAATCAGAAGCCAATAATATAAATTTTAGATACAGTGGCTAACAATTGATTCAATGATCAATTTAATATGAATTAAATACTATATATTATTGATTTAATCAACATGCTTTGAAAATGTTTTAATTAAGTATTTATTTATTACAGTAGCTTATAGCGTTGTTTCTTCAATTAAAAAGCAAAGAAAATAAAATATAACAAATGAATGGAATATCCTTTAGCTGAAAAGTACTTCAGAGGAAGAGACAAGGTGACTATGACTCTCCAAACAGCAAGTTTGTTTCATCTTTGCCTACATTCATTTTCTAAAGAGAGTTGGTTTTTCCTAATTCTTTATGTCTACATTATGTAAACATGGTGAACTATTTTAATTAGCATTAGTTTGACTAGTAGTACAACGAGTAATTGAATAAATGAAACAACAATAAAAAAGTGTGTATTTGGAAGTAAGTCTTGCTGAGTGGTGCCAACTATATAGTAAGTAGGTTTAGAATTGCAATTAAGAATCCTTTAATTAAATCACAATTCTACCTTAGAGACTGAATTTTTTAGGGTTTTTACATTTATTAAGAACAATATTTAAAAGCTTTTAGACATTTATGAGCACATTTCTTCAATAGACATCTTCTACAGAAAGAATAGATTTATAGACAAATTTATGTGGAGTCCTACAAGATTTGAGTATAATGGAAAATTAATTAAGATTGCCTCATACTAAAAGACCAGCAAAGAAAACCTTAAGGACTTTAATAGTATCTATTAAATGCATAGTTTGAACATTATTTGTAAGAAATACTTTGAATCTTATCTGAACACAGCACCTCTCAGCTATTCAATAAAACAGCTGGGTTTTTTTTAGGGTTTAATAACTTTAATACTTTAAGGAGTTGACTCATTAAAATTAATGTAACTCTGAAAACAGCAGTATTTTCTTTCCAGACTTCTTTAATGCTGTTTTAATGAATAGCAGAGAGATGTTGCATTCACTCCAGGTCTGAATAACTTTGTACAAATTAGTTTCAAAGCCTACAACACCCCAATATACAACCACACTTGGTTATCTAACACCCTTGAATTAACTTGGGAGGAAAAAAAATCCTGTTAGTCACAGCTTGGAAAGGGCTTTTTTGGGGGGCTTGAGGAAACGTTCAAGTGACCTTGCAGGGAAAAAGAGATGGAATCCTCTCCATTTTCTGCTTCTGAAGAAGTTACCAATGTTGCATTACTAAATAAAATGAACCTTTTAAATTTGATTTAGAAAGGGAGGGGCAACCAGCTCAGTAGCAGATCACATGCTTACTATGAGGTCAGCAGAGAAAGGGTTCACATAATAAAATAATCACTGCACCATTGTGATGCAAGCTTTGTCTCTTTCTTACATGCCCCGTGACCCTACAAACACATACCAAAGAGCTGGAGCTTCTGATGAGAACAATACTTCATCCCTCATTTTGATAAATGGACCAGATCCTTCAGAAACTTCTGTCCCAGATTCAGTCCCAGATAACAGAAGCCTACTATATATATATATATATATATATATATATATATATATATATATATATATATATATATATATATATATATATATATATATATATATATATATATATATATATATATATTTCAAGTACTTATTGGTAATATACATAGATATAACATTGCTTATATACATAAGATGGGTACTGATTAGAGGGAACATTAGGACAGGGACGGTAGGCACGCTGGTGCACTTATGCACGCCCCTTACTGACCTCTTAGGAATCGGGTGAGGTCAACAGTGGACAAATGCACAAACAAGACATCTTCTTGGATGGCCGGCAAAGCAACTCAGACTAGGCCCAATGCTCAACACAGACTCCAGTTCCCTGGAAATGACAGCAGGGTCCCCATGACCTTGTGATACAATGTTTTTCTTAAATTAAATTATTTTTCTTTCTAAAAATAAGCAAAGGAGTTGAGATAGCCGAGTTGGCCCTAAAGGTGAACTGTCCTTCCCCATTGATCAATTCGCTTTCATTTCCAAACTCACCACAGTGTAATCGAATGCATTGAACCAACTTGGGATTATTGAAAGAGTTTATCAATAGTTCCAAGGGAAAAGGTTGGAAAAGAGGGTTCTACTTTCCTGAAGTTTCAGATACAACTCCCAGCATCTCTGACTAGTGGCAAAGATGTCTGTGGATGATGGGGAGATTAACCCACTCCCGTCAGCAAGCGTGTTTGCACAGGATATTTATATTATATTTATTATATTATATTATATTATATTATATTATATTATATTATATTATATTATATTATTATATTATATTATATTATATTATATTATATTATATTATATTATATTATATTATATTATATTATATTATATTATATTATATTATATTATATTATTATATTATATTATATTATATTATATTATTATATTATATTATATTATATTATATTATATTATATTATATTATATTATATTATATTATATTATATTATATTATTATATTATATTATATTATATTATATTATATTATATTATTATATTATATTATATTATATTATATTATATTATTATTATATTATATTATATTATTATTATATTATTATATTATACACACACACACACACACACATATATATATATATACATACACATATACACATATATACATACATATATATACATATATATACATATACATACACACACACACACACATATATATGCAGACTGGATCGCCTGAACCAGTAGCGACCCGCTTGTGACGTCACTGTCGGTGAGGTTCCGTCCACGCCACCATCTTTTTTAATTTTTTGCGAATTTTTCCCCTTCCACGGCTTGAAAAAGGGCCCTCCCGCCCGCGGTTGAATGCTATCCTTTATTTCTTCACCCGATGCAAAGCTGATGATCTCCTCAGCTGTTTTTCAGGCCCTTTCCTGCTTCTGAGCATGCGCAGAAGCCAAATCGTGTGAGGGGGCGCACACGAAACGTCGCGATGCGAACCGGTGGTGAAGGTAAGTGGAACCCACCCCGAAAGGCAAAAGGAAGCTGTGATGTTTCCTTCCATACACCAGGATGACTCGACAGAAACATTTATAATCCTTTCCTGGTGAAGAGCTGATAAGGAAGAGAACCTTGTGGCCTAGAGGTTAAAAACTGCTGCCTTACAAGCAGACTGTCCAGGTTCAAATCCCATTAAGAGTATGGCTATCTGATGAGAGCAAAATAGCTCGAAATAGATCTATAATAGTCTCCCTTTATTTTCATTTATCAGCAAAAAATGTTATATATATATCAGGGGTGGGTTCCACTTACTTCGCCACCGGTTCACATCGCGATTTAAAAAGTCAAGATGTGACTGCATCTTTGTGCTTGAAATCCCATCATTTTTAACATGGATTCCATTTCATAACACAACTGAAAAGGGAAATTGTTTCATTCTGCAGTTGAAGCCACCCTCTTGACTTTTTTTTGATACTCTCTCCCATACAGATGCCACTGTCCTACAGGGCATCATGTTGCTGCCAAACAAATTCCATCACACAAATCTCGATTTTAACTTCCTCCCTTGACTCCTTCCATTCATCACACTTACCAGTATTATCTTCTATGCCCCATCAAAGCCACTGCTGCCCCCACCAAGTTCTGGGAATCCTGTAATGAAGACCTGCAATCTACTACCTTTGCTAATCCACCACTGTTACTTAAAACATAATAGTATCTTTGAAACACATACTGTATACCTAGCAAATCTCTTACAGATAATTCTCATGTGGCAACTACAATTGGGAATGGCAACCTGGCCGTTAAGTAAAGTGGTCACTAAGTAAAACTGCAACTGTGCTTATGACCTTACTTTAGCTCTCCTTTGCTTTACAGACCTGCAAAGGTTGTAAATGTGAGGACTGGTCATAAGTTTTTATCTCCATTGTAACTGCAAACAGTCACTAAATGAAGTGGTTGCTAAACAAAGACTACCTGTATAGAAAAATGGTTCACTACAAGGTACCACCTAAAAATTAAAATTGTTTTTAGCAAAGCAAATGTGCTGGGTATCCATACTGAATGTGCAAGTTTTGTTTCTGGTCTTTCTTAATAATTTGTGTGGGTGGATGGGGGTATATGCAGTTATACAATTATATATTTGATTGTATTCTACATTTATTCTATGTTTATAATATTTAAATGAAGGTTAGCCTGTTTCCTTCCCCATGCCATGCTTACCCAAGTGAATTCTCATCAAGCATTGGTTCAATAGTTCAGCAGTAATTTGCTTATATGGGACGGGCTTCAAAGATCAAATGATATAAATACTGTACTTTATACTTGTGGCATAAGACCTGCAAGGTCTCTTTTAACCTTATGGTTTTATTCTTTTTCCAGATAGATATTATTTACAGTGAAAAGTTCACACATTCAACTGGTAATCATAGACAAAGAAGATACGTTGAAAAATGCAGACTCCAGACATCCTTCAGATTCTTTAATTCCTTGTGAATGTTTGGGTTTTTGTCTTCTTTTGTTACATTTATGAGTGCAAGCAGATAATTATGCATCGACTAATCTGGAATACTTCTATGCAACAGATCCTCAGTGATTTTGTATCAATGGCTATTGATGACCTCTCCAAGGTCTGAAGTTTCTGGAATAGAAGCCGATCAGAAGGGTATATATTGTACAGTCCAACTTCCCTTAAACTCTCAGAGAAGAGAGATATAGGTGTTACATGCTGTGATGCCTCCATGTATGGGGGTTTACATGATTTCCATACTTAGACAGAGGTGGGGAAAGAAATTTCTCTGTTTTTTGCCTGGTGTATATTCCATATGGTATGTGGCAAAGTATCTACCAAAATTAAAGGATAAGGTGAGACTGAATCAAACACAAAACTTACTTATTTTTAATTAATATTTCTCAAGACTCTCGGCCCTTATCTGTTGGTTACATTAATATAGTATTATTCATTCTTTATCTGGTCAATAGATTATTAAAAATTGAAAAATAAACTTATGGATTTCAGCTGAACTAAACTGCTGAGTGTGGATCTATTGTAAGACTGGAGTCGTACAAGTTACACTTTGCTTATGTGCATTCATGCTTTGTTGTGTAGACCACAAATGGCTAGTTCATGCACTACCACTAAAGCAATGCCAAATAATCAAATTATAATTCAGTGTGATGCATAAAGCGGGTCTATTTTTCTGTTGTGTTAAATGTAAACTGTTGTTGTAAAACACCAAATAGTAATAACTGGAGACTATTTTGTCTTGTAGAGCCCATTATAACTTTTAGGAATATATTGTGAAGGAATTGTGCAGCAGCTGTCTAAATGAAGTCAGAGACACTGACACAAACTTGTAGTTTTATATAAATAAATATATTTTACATTTATATTTATAGCACAAAAGATAGTGTCACGGTGTGAATATTGTCAGTTGTATGTCTATGCAGGGTGATGTACCCCTATTCTAATATTATGGTATATTCCAATATAGGCAGAACACGTGATATGATCTTGTACTCATGTCCACATTCCTGATCCACCATTAATCACTTTTGACTTGGCTCTTGACCTGAACGGTCGTGTTTTCTTAGCAAACATGTAATTATTCAGGATTTATTGTTTTTGTACCGAAATATTTCTATTAGACTTTTAATCTCGGCTTTATTTCTAAATGTCTGAATTCCAAGCAAAGATCCAAATCGCCTCTATGAGATTTTATTCTCACCCCAACAGATAGTCAGGAACACAGGAACATCATAAGGTAAATCAAAAGAGCACACAGAGGAAAAAGGCGGGGGGGGGGAGGGAAACTCCCCCTTTACACGCATAGCAACCGATCATAGCTTAGATTACCTCATGTATGAGCCAGCTAGCACACTTCATTCAATCAACTATAACTATGTGTTTTGGTCCATTGTACACTTTACTGTTCCAGCTACTAAATTGAATATCCTAACAATTTTCCTGTTAGAAAAACTTCTAAAAAGAACATTTGAGATGTCTTTACTTTAATAGGAAACAAATGTGATAGCAACAAAGAGTATGTTGGTATTGTTCCTTAGACCAATTCCAGCCTCCTCTGACCTGGTGCCCATGCCAGATGATGGATACTTAATTGATTGGGAGCAGAGGTGGTATTCAGCAGGTTCTGACCAGTTCTGGAGAACCGGTAGCGGAAATTTTGAGTAGTTCGGAGAACCAGTAGCGGAAATTTTGAGTAGTTCGGAGAACTGGTAAATACCACCTCTAGCTGGCCCCACCCCCATCTATTCTCTGCCTCCTGAGTCCCAGCTGATCTGGAGGAAATGGGGATTTTGCAGTAACCTTCCCCTGGAGTGGGGAGGGAATGGAGATTTTACAGTATCCTTCCCCTGCCATGCCCGCCATGCCACGCCCACCAAACCACGCCCACAGAACCGGTAGTTAAAATTTTTGAACCCCACCACTGATTGGGAGTTATAATTTCAAGATACTTGGAATACATCAAGAAGGGACAGACAGACTTTACATTCACTGCGTGCACAACAGACGTCTGCAAGTTGGGGGTTCCTTAATATTTACAGAATGAAGCCATTTCCACATACTGTGGACTTTTTATTTTTTCCAGTCCAACAAAATGTTAGAAGGTAATTTAAAAAGGGCCTAGAACTCTGTCCATGTATTATCCAGATAACTCACTGAAAACATCGCAGAATGTGACCACATTTGGTGTGACAGAAGAACCTGACAAAACAAAGTTGGAGCTTGACTTGGTTAGAGTACTTACAGTGCATCTGTATGGCCAGTGACTCCAAATGTTGCTGACTCCTCTTTTCCAAACCCTCCTTCTTTCCATCAGAGACAGCATATAACATCTGCTCTGCAATATCTACCAAACACAAACACAAATACCGTATTTTTCAGAGTATAAGACACACCGGAGTATAAGACGCACCTTAGTTTTTGGGGAGGAAAATAGGGGGAAAAACCTGCCTACCAGGTATTCATCTGGCTAGTGTCCTTAGTCTGGTCAGCTTCAGCACATCATTTTATCCCCTGGTTAGGGCTTAAAAAAAACCTTATTCGGAGAGAGTAACAATGAAAAAGCCTGCAAGCCGGTAAGAGTCGGGAAGATCGTTAGCGCAGGGGTGAAATGCTCCTGGTTTCCTCTTACCTGTCGGTCGTCGCAGAGCCGATGGAGCCGGTGGCGGCGCGGGGCTGCCCCCTCCCACTTCCCCCGCCCGCCTGGATGCCACTATTTTAGTTCCTTTGCCCTCTGCGCATGCGCAGAGGGCAAAAGAACTCAAATGGCGGTATCCAGGTGGGTGGGGGAAGCGGGTGGGGGTAGCCCCGCGCCGCTACCGCCACCGGCTCCATCGGTTCTGCGACGACCGACAGGTAAGAGCAAACCGGGAGCATTTCACCCCTGCATTAGCGCCTCATTAGGGCTGAAAAAAAAAGCTTCGAAAACATTCAGAGTATGATGCACCCAAATTTTCAGCCTCTTTTAGGGGGGGGAAAGGTGCGTCTTATACTCCCAAAAATATGGTAGGTTGCAACACTTATGTGCCCATGCTCATTACAGGTAGTTCTCAACTTATGACCATAATAGAGCCCAAAATTTCCATTACTAAGCAAGCAGGTGTTAAGGGAGTTTTGCCCCATTTTTACCACCCTTTTGGCAGAGTTGTTAGACAAATCATGTCATTAAGCAAATCTGGCTTCTCGCATTGACTTTACATGTCAGAAGCCAGCTGGGAAGAATATAAATGGTGATTGCATGACTCAGGGACAAAGAAACTGTCAAAAATACATGCCACGTGCCAAGTGCCTGAATTTTGATCACGTGACCATGGGAATGCTGTGAAAACTGTTCATAAGTCATTTTTTTCAGTGTGGTTATGACTTCAAATGGTCACTAAACAAGTGGTAAGTTGAGGACTACCTGTAATCCCCAAGAAGATGCACACAGACACAGACACACTCACTCACACATGCTTACGTGTGTGTGTGTGTGTGTGTTGTTAAGTATTGAGACGGCAAAGTTTACTCCAAGGTCCGCTGTTTAAGCGGGAAAATGGAGACTGCTGATTGGTTAAGCCATCTGACAGCTCCCTATAAAAGGGAAAGCTGCTAGCCTGGCTCTCTGCTGGATCT
The DNA here is from genome assembly GCA_023053685.1 of Diadophis punctatus similis. NCBI lineage: Eukaryota > Metazoa > Chordata > Lepidosauria > Squamata > Dipsadidae > Diadophis > Diadophis punctatus. The sequence continues at coordinate 27,094,431 of JALIGW010000002.1, forward strand.
TGTACATAATTACAATAAAGAGCTGTTTGTCTTAAGCCTGTCTCAAGCCTCTTCAGTCCCAAGACTCAACAACTGGTGACGAGGATGGGATTCTGAAGAAGGCTGAGCAAAAAGAGCTGAAAAAAGACAGCGGAGATCCAGCCCGGCGGCAGAGAGAACTAGTCCAGGGCAGCACCCCCCAAAGCCCCAGTTCAGGAATGGAAGAGGTCAAAGGCACCCTGGTCGAGAATCCATATACTCCAAATGGCTGGAGATCATCTTAATGGGTTAACCACTGCCGAGGCGGTCATCCGGACTCTCTGGAAACTCTTTGCCACTCATGGGTTATCAGACGTATTAGTATCGGACAACGGACTGCAATTTACAGCCACCCAATTCGAGGGGTTCCTAGCAGAACAAGGCATTCAATACACACTGACCGCTCCTTTCCACCCGGCCAGTAATGGGCAGGCTAAACGCACGGTCATATCAGCCAAGAGGCACTGGGGCGCCTAGGCCCAGGTGACTGGCAAGCAAGAGTGGATAAGTTCCTATTGGTGCAGCATATAATTCCCAGCGCGGCCACTGGGAGAAGCCCAGCCAAACTGTTAATGGGCCGGCGGCTCCGCTCTGTATTAGACAGGCTGCACCCCAATTACTCCAACAAACAAGAGCAACCTGTGCAAAAACAAATCAGGTCTTTTACAGTAAACAACCAGGTATTCGCAAGGAACTTTGCAGAGGGGTCCCTATCACCTGGGGTGATAGTTGAAGTTAGAGGTCCTGTTCCTATGTGGTAGTGTTAGCCGATGGAAGAAAACGGTGGTGGCACATAGATCAACTGCGCAGCTGCCAACCCACAAACGCAGATTACCAAAAATCCCCTAACAATGATTTCCCTACAGCTGAGTCAAACCCGAGGGCGATGGAACACCTACTTGATGACCCAGGGCTCCAGCGACATCATGACCTTGAACCGGTTCCAGTAGAATCTGCGACCCCACCTGAAAGCTTCCAGGAGCTTCCACGGGCGGAGCCAGAGACGACAGCAGACCCAACCTCTCTGGCCAAAGCCAACTCTCCTACTAAACCGCGCAGGTCCACTAGGGTTCCTAAACACCCGCCTACCTACGGGACTTTGTATGCTAAGTGGATGGTTCCAACTAAGAGGGGAGGGGTGTTAAGTATTGATACGGCAAAGTTTACTCCAAGGTCCGCTGTTCAAGCGGGAAAATGGAGACTGCTGATTGGTTAAGCCATCTGACAGCTCCCTATAAAGGGGGAAGCTGTCGGCCTGGCTCTGCTAGATCTTATACATAATTACAATAAAGAGCTGTTTGTCTTAAGCCTGTCTCAAGCCTCTTCAGTCCCAGGATATGTGTATGTCTATGTGTAGGGATATGTATGAGAGCGGGCATCAGAATTTCATTTTTAAATGTGTGCCATTGTGTTCACAGAAAAAAGTGACAATAAAGGTTATCTTATCTTATTATTACATAGAATTACATGCAGATACTGCTATGACTATTGCTGATAACAAAATTGGAAAGAATTTCCAAAGCCATGATACGCATGCTGCTGTACATTGAATTTTGGAAAGAAATTAGTTAACAGTCTCAGGATTGTGTTTGCCTGATAGCAGAATAACTCAAAACTAAGTAGTATTTGGTCTGGTAAGATAAGCCACGGCAACAATGACCAAGTTAAAAGATGATCTGGATATGGCTCCGGCCTATGACGAAAAAAAGAAACCTAGAAAATAAGCCCCTCCTCCAGCATCCCAACGGAAGACCACATTGGTCAGCAGTTTGAATGGCGAGGCTGCCCCTATTCCAAGACTCAGCCTACCTCGTGGTCCCGTGACCCAGAGCGGAACTCTTATCAAGGGCTTAGCTGAGGCCCGCCAGCTTTCCCGGCTTTCTTCAACGCGGGTCAAAGTCGCAGTTGCCCGGGACTCTACGCTTAGAGGGGGCCATTCACAGTGTAATTTGAAACGGCCAGATGGATTTCTGTGTTTAATTTAAGGCAATAAGATTAATAAAGTCCAACGTGATTTTTGTTTGCTGTTTATCCCGACACTCGCTTTGGCGCAGGCCGTTGGCTTCAATGGGAAAAGGAACTCTGAAGGGCGGGGAAATGCTGCATCACGGGCTACGGGGAGAACAGCGCCCTTTGCGGGGAGGCGCTGCGAGACACATTTTGCTTCCCCTTTCGGGCCTCCCAAAGGCGCCTGGAGGCGTCTGTGCTGGGCGGCGGGGCGGCCTTCCAGGAACCGCTCCGAAACTTTGCTGGACAGAAGGGAGCACCCCGCCCGGCGCCTGGCCCCGCTCTGGGCCTCCGCCCACGGCCTTTCCTTTCTCGCGGGAAGGGTCTGGTGGCGCCTTGCCCGAGAGGGACAGGTAGTTGCGCTCCCCCTGCTGCCTGGGCAGAGGCCGCGGCCACTCTTTCTCCCCCTCTCAGTCCCCGCTCCGGGGCCTGCGCGCTGCGGCCTGCTCCAAGGATCCGCGGGCCTTCGGAGAGACTGGCGGCCCCTCTGGGATTGGCCTGGGCCCGGCAACCGGCTGGGCGGGAGAGCGACTGGGCCGGGCCGGGCCGGGTGGCGGCGCGCTGGTTCTTCGTCTTCTCCGCCCCAGGCTCATTACCAGCCCTTAATGAGACCCCTTTACTCCGTGACGTGCAACCGCTCCATCTCATTAAGGAAATCGCTCTTCAATGCTGATTATTTTATTTGCAGCCATAATTATATTTCTTTCGGCTAAATCACGGTTTAATCGAGCCCACATGGAGGGCAGCAGCGCTAATTACGGCGGGAGATGCGGTGGCGGTAGCTCGCCTCTTGGACTGCTCGGCTGAAGCAGAAGGCGACCGAGGCGGGGCCCGTCCAGGATGCCCAGGCGCTTCTCACCACGGGGCGGGGGGACGAAGCCGGAGAAGAAGCGGTCGGGAAGAGGAGCGGGGGGGGGGCGAAGGGGGCCTGAAGCACAACAACTTATTACTTCTAATTCCCCAACTGTCACCAAATCACCTGCACGAAACAAGAATCTAATTTGTTAAGCTGGCATTTCTGCAGATGGAAGATCGATTTTCTCTTTAGATTTCTCTAATTGAGTGAATATAGACGCCCCGAATTAGCCGCATTTGGGGGCTGGAGGGAATGGAGAAGAGGAATGGAGGTGGGTGTGAAGGGAGAGAATAAAGAACCGGGTGGCCGGGGAGAGTCAACAAAAATCATCCTGGTAAAATAAGGCATCGCCACCTCCCGACCTGCCCCCCGCTCCCCCCAGTAATAAAGGAGGGCCTCGAAGGCCCCACGATTGAGTGACAATCATATTTGTGGCACTAACTGGGTTTTAAAAGAAAAGGTTAGGACGGCTGGCGAATGCTAACCAAGCGGCAAAGGGGAAGAGAGAGAGAGGGCTGATCGCTGAAATTGCTTACAGAATTACATTTGTTTTTCTTGTGATTTTATTAAAAGTCACTCCTCATCTCCAGAATGCGTGAAAATATCTACTTTCCACTCAGATACACCGCATTAACTTGTTGGAGGCGAATTTGTTTGTTTGTCTATTTTATTTCTTTGGCTAGATAAGATTGATGCAGTCTTATTAGCGCTATATCTAGTTATAGAAAGAGATAAGGATGAGATGTTTTCTTTTTATTCCAATTACGAGGCTTGTCACCTAACTGAATAACTGATATATGATTATTTATCCTGAGCAAATAGAAATCAGAAAAGCGGCCCAACTTAACACATACAAACAAAAATATGTATGTTTCTTATTATAGTCAACCCCGGTAATTGGCCAGATTAACAGGGTGGCGTTGAAGACAGAAAGAAGGGAAACTTAAACGCTCGCTGTCAAGCTGCAGATAAATATTTTTGCCGCGGTCGCGTCTGATCGCCGATTTAGTAGTGGGGAGGGGGGACATTTTAGAAATACAATCGAGGGTGATTTGTCGTTCTGCTCAGGTTGGGCTATTGCCAAAAATCGAGAGTCCTGGATAAACTTCGGAATGCCTGTTTGTTCAAAAGTTGTTTGGCTTTCAAGTTATATTTGTGTGTGTGTGTGCGCACAGACACGCAATCGGTTGAATTAAGCGCAATAGCTTGTTTCTTTCAAGTGGGCCTACTGAGAAGAAGGAAGCCGCTAATCATACTAATGCAAATAAAATACGAACACCACCACTAATAAAAGTAGGGTTTGGAATGGTCTGACTTGGTTTGTGCTAGAACATGCGTGTGTGTGAGATTAAAGCTGTATCTTAGTTCAGCAGCTCGCTCTCCCCCCCCCCCCCAGGAAACCGATTGATGAGAAATTAATTGAAACGAGCCGGGCTCAAAACACATCCTGGCGCCACGCCTCAGATTCTGCAAGCTGCGCTCTCTTTCTGCCTGCCTGGTCTATTTAGAAGGATACGTTTGCGGCATAAGAATTGGGGGAGTGGGGTGGGGGGAAGGAGGGGAAAGGAAAGGAAAGGAGTTGGGGCGGAGGCCGCGATCTCGCTCTCCTTTTGGGGTGGGCGGCCTCCTCAATTGGAGCTTTTCTCTTTGTGACCGTTTCAACTCTGGGCACAGTCGTGGGGAAAAATACATCCCAGTTAGATCCTTCTATTGAACCGAAATGCGAACCGAGCCGGAGTTTTCTAGCCAACCAGTGATCTGAGAAGAGGCTTGCTGAAATCCCTTTTCCTCTCCGTCCCCCTTCCTTCTACCGTCTGATCCTCCAGATCAGACCAGGACCACCACCCTGCCCTCCTCGGTTCGCCGGCGGCTCTCTAGTCCAGCGAGGCAGGAGGCGCAAAGAGCTAAAGGAGGCGCGACAGGCCTTCCGACCCGGGGTCTCTTACTATCGCCGCGGCAGCCTGTTCCACTCGTGGCCGCGCCCCTCCTGCCTGCCTTTTCTAAAAGTGGGCCTGTAATTTACAAGGAATTAAAATTGATTCTTTTCATCAAGCACAGAAAATAGGAAAATGTGAGATCGTTAATTATTGAGGGAGGCGCTTTCTCATTAGAGGCAGCGCTGTTACAATTCAGCATTTAAATAACTGCAAAGTGAGAATGATAATTATTGTAAGAATTCACATTTCGGCCTTTAAAAGACGCACTGATTTTTTCCCCCCCACCGATTTCGTCCCCTTCCCGGGAAAACACAAAAGACGACGACTTTGTCTTCCAAAAACCAAAACGAGAGGTCCAAAACCCGCTACTCGGGCTGGGATTTTTGCCAATGGGATCTGGATATAGCGCGGAAATAAGAGTTCTGCAAATTTGTGCCGTTCACGCCTGTCTTTGAATCAAAGTAACAGCGGACTGGGTTTTTTTATAATATTAGCAATAATATAAAATAAGACAAAAATAAAATCAAAGTTTAAAAAAAAAGATCCACTCCTTCTTAAGCACGGAACATTTATAAACTCTACACATTCTTCACACCTGGATTGCCATGAAGATGACAACGTCACGCTCTTAGAAGTTTCAGAACATATTTCTATTTGTCATTTCTGTTTCTCCGGCCCCCACCCTCTGTGCCCCAGCTGGCGCGAGACTTGCCAAATCAGGACCCCGGTTGGGTCCCTGGGATACCGCTTGGTCCCCCTGAAGAAATCGGGAAGAGAGCGAGGAAAAACCAGAGGTGGTGGCGAGGCTAGAATTTCCCTGCACGGAGCCCTTTGGCAGGCACTCTGGTACGAAATTCAATCTCTATTTTTTATGAGAAGTAAACCTTCTAAATAAATTTTATTAGGGGCAACCAATATATTTTTCTAGTCGCTCCCTTTGTTCCAGCCCTACGTGTGTGTAACAATCTAAAACCTATTTATGGTGGGAAAACTTGCCGGATCCGTCATAGAAAACCCGTTTACTTTGCGGGGAAAGTGATTTTCCCAAGCACGCCCTTGTCATGGTGGAGATTTGGGGACCAGAGCGCTAAAGCCGAGCCTTGTTAGGGACTTCACTTTGCCTGATCAGGTGGGAAATACCTTCCATTATCCACGGAATGGCCTGACTGGCACTTTTCTGGCTGCGGAGGGCCGGGAGGGGGGGCGGATAAAGCGAGGGGCGATGGAAAGGAAAGGGGGGGGATGACGAGGGGCGGCCCGTGAGAGGCTTCTGTAAGTGCACCTGGGCTTCAACTCCGGCAGCAACAAATCTTCCTTCCCAAATCTTTGGATCGCAAAGCCGGAGAGGACTTGGGGGGGGGGGGGAGAGGAGGAACCGGGGCGAGTTCTGACTCTGGCAACCCCAAGCTGCCCCTTTTTTCCCTTCTCCGCTTTTAGAGCCCCTGGGTTCCTTCCCTTCCTTTTCTCTTTTAGCCTCCTTTTTTTTTCTTTTCCCAACCCCTCGCCCCCCGCGCTTTCAACTCTCGGAAGGAATGATTTAGTTTGTTTATCCTGCTATAAAAATCAAGAGCAATAGAAAAGTCATAAAAAGCAACGCGCCATCCATCACCCCGCAGCCTTGTTTTCCCGCGGCCTCCTAAGCGAGATGGATCAGCCGCGGGCTTCGGCCCCCTTGTTAGCGCGCGGAGGGGGCCTGCCCATTAACCATCGCGCTTTTTTATTTATCGACCTGGCAGCGGCCGAGCCGACGATCAGGGGAGGGAGCCGAAGCGGGTGGGGGGCAGCGTCGGAATACCCCGAAGGTTGGGATCGGGGCCCCGAACTGGGGCGCAAAACCGGGGAGGAGGGGTTGGGATCGGGTACAGAGAGCCGCCCTCCAAAGGTGGGGCGTGAGAAAAGAAGGGATCCGGGAAGCGAGTCGGCGGAACTCAGGGCCACTTGCTTTCCCTGGGCTTCGGGCGATTTGCCCTCAGGAGAGGAAGGAAGGCCCGCAGTCAGTCCTTTGCCCCCCACAGGCTTAGTCCTACTCCCTTAAGAGAAGGGGGAAGGGGCTGTCGGTACAGAGGAAAGCGACCCCTCGCAGCCGTTCTTGAGCCGCGGCTCCCGGTCTCAAACCGCGCCCCGCAGGCTGGCGCCCCTGTGCAGCATCCTGAGCCGAGAAGCCAGGCGCTTACAGACCGGCGCATCCTTTGTCTCCCCCTCGAGGGGCAGGCCGAACCAACCTGCCAAAGACCCCCCCTTCACCCCTTCAACGCCTGTCCGCTGCGCCCGGTTTTGTGGGAGACACTTGGGCGGCGAAGTGCCACCTCCCTGCCAAGCAGCTTTTTTTTTTTTTTTTTTTGCCTTTGGAGTCTTCAGCCCAGAGGCTCCGGGGGTGAATCTGGCGGAACCTCGCTCTTCCCCCCCCCCCTTCTTCTTTTTCTTTGGGTACAAGCTTTCTTTGCACTAAATGAATAATCTTAATTGCATCACTTTCGAATTAAAAATCAATGTTAATCAAGCTAGAAGTAGGAAATATCAGTTTTCATTGTGCCTGGCCTAGTTGGCATTTCCCTCCTTTTGAGGGTAAGGGGGAGATTTTAAAAAAAATCAAATAACTTTAAAAGGCCATTCTGTTCTGCTACAAATACAATTGAAACGGATTGTTTGGAAGCGGATCAGAAACGGTACAGAATTTTGCACTTAATTTCCTCCGTTATCTTTTACAATAAGGACCTCTTGCCTTGACAGCCAAGTCTAAACAGTAGTAAATTAGTACAAATTTATACTGATTTTACTCTAATAATCGTAATAAAAGCTTATAGATTTGGCACTAATTACATAAATGCCTAATGATCTTGAAAATTACTCTGGTTAGAAATATATTACTAATCTAAACTTTGTTGTTGGCTGGCTTTGAAAAATCAGAACATTAGAAATGGTTCGCTTCCCTTGTGCAAAGCACTTAAAATTGTTGGGATAGTTTAACATATTCAAGAAGAAAATAATGTTTTCGATTTTTTTTTAACTTTATTTACTGCCTTCAATTGAGTTTGGAGAAGATGAACTTAGAAACTTTCACACCCGCCAAATGGACCGATGCCGGCCGGCATTTCTGGCGCTAGTTTTCTAAGCCAAACCGACAGCTGGAATTACATCTTGTTTTTAAATATACAAAGATTTAATTCAAAGGGACTAAGATCATAGGAGGAGGGAGAGCGAAGAAACATCCCGATTGGAGTATAAATTTCATCAGGGTTACACTCCACTTTGTTCCAATCATCCCAGTCTGCAGCTTTACCAAGTTTGAAATGGCCGCATTAGAGACCCTTTCAATAAAGCCATCCAGCAAGTCACCCCTCTCTGCAGTTGGGTGGGACCTCTTGGCCCCTCTTTCCCTCTCTCTACCCGGGCCCAAAAAGGTGGGAGAAGTCCCCACCAGAGGGCTCAAGGCCTCCCTGCGATGAGAAGGAGGCCAGGCACCCCTCCAGCCATTGGCGTTTCCCCCCTAAAATGCCCCTTTTATTGCCTTGGCTTTGTCAGTCATTTCCAATTAATTTGATCAGGAGGTCAGAAGAAGAAGAAGAGGAGGAGGAGGAGGACGACGAGGAGGACAAGGTGGAGGCGGGCGGGCGGGTTGTGGGGGAAGGTTGTCCCTAATGCAGTCAATCAGTCGGGGAACCGAATTGTAAAGGGGGCTTTAAAAGCCCAGCCCGCGCGGCGTTCGGCTGGCGCGGCAGCGGCGGGTGCCGTGGCTGCGGGCGGGTGGAGCGGGGACTCTCTGGGTGCTGACATTTGCAGGCTGCCCTCCTGATTGGTCCCTTCGCTGAGCTGCTCACGGGTTCACTGAAGTGTTAAGCACCTCCCCGTCTCTCTAAAGGACATTATAATGCAAGAGACCCCCTTTTTAACCACACACCGAATTTTCTTTCATTTAGGCGATCTATATAAAAATATATATCCATAAGCCTGTGTGGAGGAGCTAGATCTATTTTAACTTGGCCCCCCTTTTTCTCATAAAAAAAGCAACAACCAACCGCTAAAATTTGGGGGGGAACAGCTTTCGCCCTGGAGCGGTGCGCGATGCTCTCACACGCCGACCTCCTGGACGCCCGGCTCGGTGAGTTGCCCCCAAGCTTCTTCCCCCCTTTGCTTTCCCTGCTCCCTCTCCTCGTCGCCAGCAGCCCAGGAAGAAACCGAGAGCAGGAAATTGACAATTTGTGCCTGATTTTACCTTAATGCGATCTAAATGGGCTAATTTCTTTAAAAGTAATTGTACTGTATTAAAGTTTAATTTGATTTAACATCGCCTCTTTTTTTAAAAAAACAACAACTATGGGATATGTAGATCTAAAAGCACAATTGGGGGCCATTTCGCTTGGAGTTTTGCCCCCTCTTCCTCCTCCTGCTCTTCTTCCTCCTCCTGGTCTTCGCTTTGGTTGTTTTCTTTCTTTCTTTCTTTCTTTCTTTTTTATTTTGTTTCCCTTAAGTTCTTGTTAAAGAATTGAAGACATAGATTGATTTATAATTTCAGGCATTTGTTGGGGTTTGGACAAATGGATGTTGTTAAGCCAAAGGAATTTACTTCTCGCTCTGGCGGGAAAGGGGCGGCCAGGACCCCCAACCCGGGGCTCCTATTTAAGCGGGATGGTACTCGAGTTCCTTCCAAGTTGGCGGCTCCCTTCCTCCGCCCTGCCCGGGACAGGATCCCGGCTCCGGCGCTCGGGGAAGGTTGCCGCCTTGGCCGCCTTTAGTGGATCCGACTCTGAAGCGTGGTGGGCCGCTCTTTTGCCTCCGCAGGAATGAAAGACGCCGCCGAGCTGTTGGGCCACCGGGAGGCCGTGAAGTGCCGCTTGGGCGTCGGAGGCTCGGAGCCCGGAGGCCACCCGGGGGACCTGGCGCCCAACTCGGACGCGGTGGAAGGGGCCACGCTGCTACCCGGAGAAGACATCACCACGGTGGGTTCGACGCCCAGCGCGCTGTCCGTCAGCGCCAAAGACCCCGACAAGCAGCCCGGGCCGCCGCAGAACCCCAGCCAGGCCGGACCGCAGCAGGGCCAGCAGAAGCAGAAACGGCACCGGACGCGCTTTACCCCGGCTCAGCTCAACGAGCTGGAGCGCAGCTTCGCCAAGACCCACTACCCGGACATCTTCATGCGGGAGGAGCTGGCTCTGCGCATCGGCCTCACCGAGTCGCGAGTCCAGGTATGCGGCTAAGCCACGGCAAGCCGGCCCTCTGCCTCCTTGCTTGCCTTCGGCCTCGGCAAGGGCCAGAGCAGCGCCTTTCCTCCCCCCCCTCCCGGGAGCCCAGGGCCTCGGGGCCCTGCCAGGCCAAGGCTGATCCTCCTCCTTAGGTGCCGGCCCGAGCAATCGGGCGCAGAACGGGGAGAGTCAGCAAGGCAAGGCAAGCAAACGCTGTAGCCATCCCCATTCCCTAACCCCGGGACAGAAAACCTTTCAGGTTGTCGTGGTCCCTCCGCTTGGGGTCTAAAGTTTGCCTGAAATGAAAGGATAAAAAAGCATCACAGGGACAAAGGCTTTTGCTTTCAAGAGCTGAAGATTAATAATAATAATAATAATAATAATAATAATAATAATAATAATAATAATAATAATAATAATAATAATAATAATAATAATAATAATAATAATAATAATAATAACTTTCGCCCATTTTGCTGCCAGCGCAAGGTTGAGCGGCATCGTTAAGATTTTTAGCGATGCTTTTATTTTGAACCACCTGCAAATTTAGTTGCTGCACTGCAATGCTAGGAAATTGGTTTCTGGTGCAACAGACTCCTTTCCTAGATACCTTAACTACCACCAATTTCACAGTCAGACAGATCTCTGAGTAAAATCTTTCTGAAAGAAAGCTTAGAGGGTTTTATTTATTCAGAGAATCTCTAGATCGACCCAAACTTTTTATTTGTGAAGATGATATAAATATATTTGAGAAAAGATAATATATTTGTAAAACGTTGATTAAATTTGGTACATAGAAATAAATTTGTATTCACTTTAGTTTTGATCATCAATCAAGTGGCTATTATTTTAATTGTTCTAATTCTGATAGCAAATGTTTTGAAGTAGATTTAATTTGTGAGTCATTTTAAAGCAACTGCGCTGTCCTTAGTCCTGAACTTTTCTTTCCCTGATTATTTCGATCTTAGATTACACTACTTAAATATTTTGAAATCTAGTTTTACTTAGAGTCTTAAAAAATTCCATCAAAAGTTCGTGTTTTAATCTTATTAAATGTGCTTGGCTCCAACAGAAATAATCTTGTCTTGAGATTAAAAGGACGATGAGAATTAAAAATCTGCTAGATTTATTTCCAAACAAATTTTGATACAATTGGAGTATTGTCTGACTTTGCAGAGCGGATAATTGGAGAATGCCAGTGGAAATTCAATGGCATTTTTAAACTTGCATTTAGAAATCCTTAAGATTTTAAAATATGTTTTTCTAGATTGTCTGTTTTCACCCATCAATTTACTTTAAACTCTTCCAGAAAAATAATAAACATACTTAAAAGGGAGATATCTGCAAATTAGGCCTATATTGTACAAAAATAAAAAGTGTCCAATGGTATGTTTTAATGAATAAAACTTAAGACATTTTAAAAAAGAAAACATTTATTTTTCACAAGTAATAAGATTTAGTTAGAATATAGACAACATATATTACTATGAATTATATCTCAAATAAGGTTTCAGCTAAAATAAGAGGATCATTTAGTTGGTGACAAAATTAAAGAAAACAAGGTCAAGTAAATTTCACTGGATTTTGGCAAAGGTTAATCATAGCAGTTTTATTACCAGAAACTTGATTTTTTAAAAAAGCCAAAATGCAAATATGTTAAGGAAATGGTGGTTATCCGTGTATTCTTCCCTCAACCAATACATTCCACTGAATGTTATTATTTATATACCACTACAAATGTTTAATAAAAAAGGCAAATACACAGATTTTAAACTAAATGATTTTAGTTTTATTCTCATGAACTGAAAATGTACATTGACTTTGATTTACAATCAAGTGGTAATATCCATGCCCTTAAAACCTCTTAACCTGGCTCTTTGCAACTACCTCAATTATTAGTTTAAAAATACAATTAAAATGTAGGTTTTTTTTAAAAAAAATTGAAAATATCTAATAATTGCTTTTCTCTAGTTACATCTTACCTAAAACCAATTTCCATAGACTTTCTTATAAGCAAGCACAATTACATCAATTGGATTTATCTCTCAGTGAATTGCAAGCTAGGAAAAATATCTTAATAACCTCTACATAATCCTACAGTCTTCTAATGGCTTCAAGCAGCTGAATAGAAACAGTTTAATCGAGTGGCAATTTAAATATTCTTTACAATAATGTTCTGCAGTTTAAAAAGTAATCAAATCAACATAACCTTCTTAATTAACACTTCAGAATGATTAACACTATGTAAGCTTGTGCAAAAAATAAATTATGGGAAATGTATTTACTTCCCAGTTCATTGTATTCTTGCTACTTGACGAAATGGAAGAGTAATGGCTGAGTTTATGGTCTCGCACCACCTTTTCGATGCGTGGGGACTCTACACATATCCAAAATGCTTCACACGCCCGCTTTTACTGCAACAAGCCCTGGGATGTACCCTTACATGCAAGAATAAATTATATCTTTTCTATTTTCTGGTCTACATTTTAAAAAGCTATTCCTGCTTGTCAAGGCAGAAGCTTATTCTCCTTTATGTTACTGCTGTACTATTCCCCCTATCCTCCCCCCATCTTCCCAGACTGGGTGTAATAGTAATAAAACCATTCTTTTTATAGCATGCCATTATTAGAAACCAATTTCAGAATTATTTATAACCCAGAATGGCTTATTAAGCAGCAATGTGAGAATCATGCAAATGACAGCGATCCAATGCAATATAATAAGCATAATCATTAGTCTCTCGTGCTGATTAATTAACTTTCAATATTTTATTTACATAAAAAGCAAATCAGTGAAATAACTTCTGCTCAGCTCAGGCTTGCCTTTCAATATTTTACACCAACCTAGAAATAATGTGCAAGGATTCCATTGACCGTGTCCCTCTGCGCTGCCCATGTCACCTGCCACATCTTAATAGGGGACAAGCTGAGAGTATTTTCTAGTTTTCTAATGGAATGAGAAATTGCATTTTCTTCCTCTCCCAGCAACTATTAAAGCGTAATGAATTTGGCCTAGAGTTCACGGCTGGCTGATCGAAATGAACCTGAGATCTGAGCTTTAATGCAGCTCTCCAGATTTCCTACCAAATCTTCCCATTAATCATCTGATGGATTCCAGTGAGATCTTCATAAGGCTTTGGGAGAAGATAGAGAGGGGAATAAAAAGAGGAAGGAAGGAAGGAAGGAAGGAAGGAAGGAAGGAAGGAAGGAAGGAAGGAAGGAAGGAAGATAATATCCCCTTGACTACTTCTCCCCTGTTTATAGCTGGGGGATTAATGGGGCTATATATCTCTAAATACATTTACAGTGTGTCTATATTACTGTAACTGCAGATTATCATGAAAGTAGAGTTTGAAATTGCAAACTCCATTAGACCCTTAATACCATATTAATATCATTGGCTGATGCAGAAGCTGAGAGGTAATTGTTGGTATGCCAATCTCAAGGCAAAGTTGCCCAAAAGCCTCTGGCTAATATATTTCCAGAGCCAAACTGTCAACTGTGCTTTTTCCAAGTATCCCTCTGGTTCTTGCTCCTGTTTAATCTGTCATGCACTGGTTTCCAAGTGGATACATCCACATTTTTAAAAGCATATGCACTGTTGCTCTGAAATGAGGTGATCCAGACTTGATGGAAATTCTTTTACAACCCCAGTAAACCATGACACATAAAATGATTTTGTGGCCACCATTTAACTAACCCTAAAACGTAATTGAACAAAATTCTTTCCCCTCTGCTCCACATCTTCCCCTCCCTTCTATTCAATTATTATTCTTATAACATTTAGACACTTAACAGCTGTTCTTTCTTACTAATGGGCCCAAGCACATTTCCCAGTCTAAATAAAATGGATTGGGAAAATATGTCTCTACTTGGGACCCATACACCCCCAAAGTCAAGGCTCAGAAAGTGTCCTGGAGATGGTTTCAACAATGGTGTTGTTGCAAAAAGCAACCTCATTTTCAAATAAGGTGGAAATTATGGAGAAATCTGTAGTCCATATTACTCTGAAATTAACAAATGTGCTCCCTAAGGAGTTATGGCATTCTTAATACATGAACACAAAGATTAAAGATCTGTTAAAAGTGTTTAACAGTGTTAAAAGATTTGGAGAAAAAAATTAATGATAGAAGCTGATCAGGAAACAACTAGTTTCTCCTTCTCTGAATAGTATCTTGATTATCTTTTAAACAAGTGGAATATTTATTTTTATTTTTTATATTTTTACCCTACCTTTATAACTCAAGATGGCAAACATACATAATACTCTTTCCTCCTATTTTCCTCATAACAACCCTGTGAGGCAGGTTTGGCTGAGAAAGTGTTTGGCCCAGTCACCTAGCTGACTTTCATACCTAAAACTGGACTAGAACTCAAGTGTTCTGGTTTCCAGATCAACATCTTAACCACTACACCAAACTGGCTCTATGCTTGAGGATGCAAACCGAAACATGATACTCACACCACTTGCCAGTTGACAGCACCCAGGCTGATTAAAAACAAACCATCTTCGCATAAAGCAAGAACAGACAATAGGAAAAGCCAAGCTAATTGGCTAAACACATAAAACAACAATAAAAGTTTAACCTGATAAAACTTTAGCTGGAGAAAGATGACTAAAGGGCCAGCAACACATTCTTTTCAAACAGCAATTCATGAGCAGGCCCCTTCACTTAAAATAAATGACAGTTGTATAGATAAATATTCTATTTGAGATATGAACTGAAACAAAGAATACAAAGCCTAAATAAGAGAGAAAGCTAACTGAAGGACAGAGTCCTAAATAGGCCTATATGCGAGTTAAATGGAGTTTGTTTAGCATTATATTTAGAGCTAAGTGGGAAAATCCTATTATACTTATTGTCATGCTTAAAATCATAGTGGTTGTTGGTTTTGAAGAGAAGTCACACTTGTGTAATTTCCAAAAGCTTTTAAATAAGTACATATATTTAGGAGAGGATTTTTAAAGAGTTCTTGAATTAAAAGGTTAAATAGAAGTGAAAAAATAAGTAAGCATAGGTAAGGTCAATAGTAGCTGAAAACTGATGAAAGCTTGGTTAACTAAAGCATCAGTGTGAATGCCTAAAACAAAATTCTGTACACTTGCCAGAGCAGCTCCTTTGAGGTAACATTTTAGTAAGTAATCTTGCAGCATTTGAGTTTAATCCCCAATTTCAAAATGAAACTCTTTCCATTGAAATATCTAGATAATTTTTTTATTTTTTACTTTACTGAAATTTAGCCAAAGAAAATTTAAATTACACACCTATTATACCTAAGCAATGGTTTTTCCTTTCATGTGGAAAATATGCTTATTTTAATCATGATTAGAAAATATGAGACCCGATATAAAATAATTATGTCCCTTCTCATTATAAATTCATTTGGAATTTCTGGGAAAAAATGGGGAACTATTGGACAATTAGTCTAGGATACCTCTTTCTTTTAAAACCAAATGCAATATTCGAACTGGTGTATAATTTATTAGATCTTGGTGGAACTCATTGTATACTATTACACTTAGCCGAGACATCTTTTTCAAATAGTTACTAATTCACCTGGCTTTTATTTTCAAACACATTGTTTTAATTCTTGGGTCAGAGGAGTGTGCATTGAACCATATAATGTAATCTTCTTTGGGTTATGTATAAAAAACTCACATAGATAAATATATTTGGGGAAAAATAGGCTGAATTATACTGGATAAATGCTTATCTGGTCTGGATTCTTCTTAAAACAACATTTTAACTGGTGGGGCTTATGAAAAGTTTACTCTAATAATCTGAACTGGTGGCAATTACCAGACTAATATTAGGCATACCATTGATTTAGAAGCACCAGTAAGTATTCATAGGTAATTACAAATGGTACTTACATACACCAAATATCAACATACAGTGGGTCTCAATAAGTTGCTGCTCTAGGATATTTGTATGCAACATGACAGTTTTACTGAATCCAGGGCTGAACATAACGATTTAACAATAATGGTTGTTTGTATGACTTCCATCCTTAAGATTGAGAATTAAGGATATAAAATCCAACACAGAAACAGATAAAACGAAGGCTGCCATGTATTTTTCAACCTTGCTTTTGTGGTGGTTTGGAATGTAAATCTCCACATCTTTAATATTATACCATTTCAGTGTGTGTATGTGTGTGTGTGTGTGTGTGTGTGAGAGAGAGAGAGAGAGAGAGAGAGAGACAGAGAGACAAAAGATTTATCAGGAATGTGTTACTAATTCTTGAACATATAACAATAATGGAAAGGTAGAAGTACTATTTGGATATATTTGTTGATTAATAGAGGTCAGTGCCAAACATATCAAAATAAGTTTGAAAGTCTATAAATTTAGACTTTCCCCTCCTCTTTCTCCTAAAGTATAAACATGCAGCCCAAATTAGCATGACTCCCTCAATCATGTTGCATTATAGCTATAGTCTAATGTGATGATGTCTGCTTTGATTATACTGTTTGGCTATTGTGTATTTCTGATAAGTTGATCAAATAATAGCTTCAGTGGAATGAAGTACAATACTCAGCAATGAAGTATAGCATTTATCAATAAACTATATTTGCACCAGGCAGTTTAATCTGAATTCTAAAACTTCATTAGATTTAAATGGAAGGATTTTATTATTCAGCAATGTGGAGATAAGTACAATGATACTTATTTAAAAGCATTTATTTTTAAATCAGTGCTAGTAACATGCTAGGGCAAAAAAAACCACAATTGGATCTGTTAATGGGATGTTACAGCCTATAAGCAATTTAAATCCAACCCTACATTTTAGTTTCTTTTTTTTCTATTTGCCCACTACTGGTAGCATCTCCTGAATGTAACAAAGTTATCAATATTTAAGCAGATAAAAGAAGTAACAACTACAGTACAGCAAAATTATCCTGATTAAAAATAATCTAAATGTTTATTAAATGCAATGTATATTATTAGTAAGGTAATGGTGATGCTTGAGACAAATATTGTATTTCATTACAGAACGGAAACTAAGCATTGTATATTTACAATAAAAGTTCAGTTTTGTTCTGTCCCTCGGACCATCTGTGTTTCGAACTGGCAGATGCCCCTTATTGAAAGGAGATTCTTCCTTTTTCTACCAAAATCCCAATGGAAATATAATAGCCGCCCTTCACTATATATTCCTTTGTTTGTTAATTGAGTAACCATTCCCTGCTTCAGAGGAAGTAGGAGAAAGCTCGCTTTCCCACAGAGGTTTCCACAGGATAGCCCTCCTCTGGGTCTTCGGGGTTTCCTCGGCCGCTCAGGCCTTCCCGGGGACCGGGGGGGGGGGGCACGCCCTTGCGGCTTCGCCCGATGACAGCTCAGTCCTTCGTCGGTCTAACCCGGCCTTCTTTTCTCTTTCATGGGTCCTCTCTTCTCCTTTCCTTCTTCGGCGACGGCGGCTGATCCGAGCAGGTCTGGTTCCAGAACCGACGGGCCAAGTGGAAGAAGCGCAAGAAGACCACCAACGTGTTCCGAGCCCCCGGCACGCTGCTGCCCACGCCCGGGCTGCCCCAGTTCCCTTCCGCCGCCGCCGCCGCCGCGGCAGCCATGGGCGACAGCTTATGTTCCTTCCACGCCAACGACACGCGCTGGGCCGCGGCTGCCATGCCGGGGGTGTCGCAGCTGCCCCTGCCGCCGGCCCTGGGCAGGCAGCAAGCCATGGCGCAGTCACTGTCGCAGTGCAGCCTGGCGGCGGGCCCCCCACCCAACTCCATGGGCTTGTCCAACAGCCTGGCGGGCTCCAACGGCGCCGGCCTGCAGTCGCACCTCTACCAGCCCGCTTTCCCTGGCATGGTGCCCGCTTCCCTGCCAGGCCCCAGCAACGTGACGGGCTCGCCGCAGCTCTGCAGCTCCCCGGACAGCAGCGACGTGTGGCGGGGCACAAGCATCGCCTCCCTCCGCCGGAAAGCGCTGGAGCACACAGTCTCCATGAGTTTCACCTAATGGCGCCCCCGCCTTCCCAGCCAGCAGCCTCTCCCAGCCGCGCCTCCCGTTTTCCCGCCTTTTCTTCACCTTCGTCCGGCCTCCCTGCTCTGACCCGAGCGGATCGCCTCGTTCCCGCCATTTTTCCCCCCTTTTTACCTAAAAGAGAAGGGGGAGCCACTCACTTACCAGGGAGCCGACTCAGGATCTGAAACCAATGGGCTAGTTTTGTGGGGGAAGAGAAAGGCGCAAGTAAGCGCGCACACACACGCGATCTCCGGCGAGCAACCCGGGCAAGTTCGAGCTGCAAAGGCGGAGACGGAGCCAACGCGTGTCTTAATTAAGATTTAAGAAATACCTATCCTAAGGACTCAGCGGACCTCGTTTAAATTCTGTCGAAGTTCCTCCCCGACCTACTCCTCACCCAGATCCACAGGAAAACGATATATATGTATATATATGTATATGTATACTTTATATACATATATATAAAGTATATATGTACACACACACGACATATATGTATACACACGTATGCATGTGTGTGCGTGTGCGTGTATACATACATAAAAAAACAATAGCCACGTTTTTTGCAGGGGTTTTGATAGCAGGTTTTTGAACGGGCGGGCGAGCTCGACCTTCGGGCGGGCGCGGTGGCGGCGGCGAGAACAGTGGCGATGACGTGAATCGTCCAGGGAAAACAGCCCATTTGATAACCCTTTTTAAGCGACGGGAGTCGATTTCAAATGATTTTTTTTTTAAGGCGACACAGAAACCTCCGCCCCTTCCTTTCCCGTCCTTCCCACTTTGATGGGCTATTTAATTTCTAGGGCGACCCCGTTTCAGCTTTGGCGCCCCTCATTTTTTCGCTTTGTTTCGGCCGCAGCCCCGCGCCCTCTCGGAGCAGCGGGCAAGCGACGCCTGGCTAGCGTGGACCCGAGAGACCTCCAATCTGGCGAAGACTTTGTACAGATACAGCAAGCCGCTATTTCTCCCCCTTTTCTGCATGTGCTGGTCCAAATCCAGAGAACAGAAGCTGTTTCGAAGAATGAACCCACGGTGAAATAGGATGTTTTGTGTAGATAAAGCATTCTTGTTACATACTGGTCGATTTGTGATATGTTTTAAAAAAATACTGTCTGTGCTTATTTATTATGGAATTTTGGGTTTCTTAATAAATGTTTGAGCCTATTACAAACCTATGATTTGACTTTTCCCAGCGAGTTGGCACCACATTAATGTAAATGGATAAATAAAATCATTTGCTAAGCGCGTAGTGGGAACGACGGTTGTGAGATAAGAGGTATTTTAAAACGAGTGAGCAAATAATTCATTTCCCTCCCAGTTTGGAATGGGGAGAGTTGTCACATGCTTGGGAATAGTTCGCTGATTTTGCAGTGAAGCTACAGCATTCCTTAATTACAATTTCAATAAACCGCTTGATCTCTTTGTGTCAAATGACTTAGTATAAGAAGCAAGGTTCTAATGGAAATATCAGCAGCAAGAAGTATCTGAAATTCTGAATCTAAAACAAGCACTTGCTTGTAAGGATGCACATATAAGGGTTACAGTAAAAATGGCAAATACCCAAGTTCCTTTGTTCTGGTGGTGACCCATTTACAACAAATGATATTTTTCTTGGTAAGTTCTGAGCAAAATATTTGACCAGACCAAGCTACCATAGAGGACACAAGGCATACAATAGTAGGAAACCCTCTTCAGATTTCTTAAAAATAATATTGCTTGTGTATATTTCATGTGGATTACAAACTCTGAATGACAAAAAGAGGGAAAAACAGAAGCCACCTTTTGTGACTATATTGGTAATAAAAAAGGGCAAGGATTAAGATGGTAGGCTTAAATAATGCCCCATTGGTTGTTGTTTTTTTTAAATCTTAAATTGAGTAAAGATTGGAGGGAGGGTGAAATGAAATTGAATGTACTTGGTGAAAACAGAAGGTACATTTTCCATACATCTTTTTCCTGGCTCTGGAATTAGTGCCTGTTCTGGTTGCTGAGACTTGCTGCCACGGCAGAGAAGATGCTCACTTCCCTTCCTTGTGCTTTTGCAAAGTTGGTCTCAGAAAGGCCAAGTGAGGTTGCCAGGCACCAGGCAGAAAAGGACTCTGTCCTATTAATGGGATGCGCTCACTTCGTTTATGTCTGCACATCAATTACACATTTCTTAATTACACATTGGAGGATGCCATGTCCGGGAGCCTTTCACAGGAGGGCATTGCTGGCTCCCAGCGAGCATCACCCAGGATACACACACACACACACACACACACACACAGTAATAATTTTGCTCCCCCCCAATATTTTAAGGAATCTTTAATTTCAAAATGACAACTGTTTATGATTAAATAATGCCTCTAAAAAAGACGTCTAATTAATGTAAGCTTTATGATACAGCATTTAAACAGCGAACACAAAGACTGAAATGTTTCAACATAAGCAATCATTCAAAAAATAAGTTCTAAAGACTCCCTATGCTTCAAGCAAAAAGATTACCCTTATGGTACTCCTGATGACCCACTATTGCTTTGAAAAATGGCTACAGTACTCTTGAAGTTTTAATATGCTGTTTGTTAAACTGGGAACAGCATCTTTATCCAAACAATGAGTTTAATGTTTTAATTATTTTAATTAAACATGCAGCATCAGAGGAAATTTGGTCTTGAGTATACATTTAGAAGAATGGTTTTGTTTTTTAATTTTTAAATCACTTTTATGTTCTGTTGGGCCAGGATTCATTTACTGGTGTACTCTAATCTCTGTATTTTTCTATACGTCAGCTAGGAATCTCTGATGGATTCTAAATAATAGCGTATATTTAAATATTAACCTTGAACACAATAGTGGTTTTGAAACATAATAAAGAGTTCTTATTTAACCAGGGCCCCGTTTGGTATTTCCCTATAAAGAGGCATCTTTCTAGCCTGCCTTTTGTCTCTTAATTTAGATCATGGTATCCTTATCGTGTGCTTTATCCCATTTTTGTGTCTTTTACCTACTTTTAATGTATTTTTTTAAAATAAAAGAATCTCCCTCTTCTTCAGATCTTGTTTGTGTGATGTTCTTGGATTTAAAAGGTCCTAATTCTGAGCAGGTCTATTAATTCCATTTGGCACATAGAAAATCTAGTTTATGACAATTAAAATGGCTATGAGGGCAGACTTAGGGTTTGTCTATTCAAGGCTTTAGCATTGCTTCAAGAGCAACATCACCCCTTGATCTCATACCACTTATCCCAATAGGCAGCTGAGCTGGTTTTTTTCCAGTTCAGTTGTGAAACAACTCAAATTGCAACACTTCTGTATTTTTCTTCCCTTGCAACTGTTAACCTGCTATAACATTTTAGTATTCTCACGTTACGCTTCAGATCAGTTTTGCCTACTGACCTGTTTGTTTGTTATTTTATTGTTTTGTTTCAACCTTCTTCCTTCTACCACAAAAGCAAACACAGTGGGAAGCTGAGTGCCGCCCGGATTTCAATTGGGGGGTTCCCTATAGGTCAACAAGAGGGACTGCTGGCTGGTTCATCATGAGTTCTCACACTGGCATGGGTGAAGACAATTGTGGGTCATTATAAGATGAATTCAGAAGATTTGAGGAATGACAATGGTGACTATGTGTGGAAATGTTCATAATTAGGAAACTGCAGCAATATCTAAAATTAAGTTAGGAGATCCCAAGCAAATTCTAACTTCTAACTGAAAGTACCTGCTAAGGCCTAAGGCAAGGAACTGTTCTTTCAGTTTGTGAGTTTCCTAATGAGGCACAAGAAAACCTTGAATTATTCAACAAAGAACTGTCTCCAGACACGGTTCTTTGACCAGGATTCTTACATAATGTATCTTTTAAATGAATGTATTATTTTCATGTAGAAAATGCTTATGTGCATAATTATAGTATTAAAGATGAGCACCCAAAAATGTAGCATATGAAATAAGTCTTCAGTCCTCACATCCCGATTTGCAATAGGGAGGTAATGATATATCTAATGTTATTAAATAATATTGATATAGCATTTTGAATGCCTTTTTTTTGCAAAGTCAGAATAACTCAACTGACAAGCTAGCTAGGTTACAAGCATTGTTAAATTGTAGGAAGAATTAGGCAATACTCCGAAGAGAATTCCATTGAAATCAGTAGTGATATTGTTATTTTAGTAGAGCCAGTTCAGTGTAATGGTTAAGGCACCAGGCTAGAAACCAGGAGACCCTGAGTTCTAGTCTTGCCTTAGGTACAAAGTCAACTGGATGGCCCTTGGACCAGTCACTCTCAGCCCTAGGAAGGAGGCAATGAAAAATCACTTATGAAAGACCTTGCCACAAAAACTGCAGGGACTTGTTGAGACAATCTCCAGGAGTCAAGATTGACTGGAAGGCATTTATTTATTTATTTATTTATTTATTTATTTATTTATTTATTTATTTATTTATTTATTTATTTATTTATTTATTTATTTATTTATTTATTTATTCATTCATTCATTCATTCATTCATTCATTCATTCATTCATTTATTCATTCATTTATTTATTTATTTATTTAGGAACATGACAGAAGAGCGGTAAACATAGACATACACTATATGCACAATAATCACCAACGTCCGTAGCGTTCCTTAAACTACACGTGCTCCCTGGGCAGTGCTAAATGGGTGACAACTATCAGATGCAGCCAAACTGCCTCTTGGGTTTCATGGCCATGATAAAGTATATACCTCAAAAGTACTTAAATAAATAAATGAAATCACTATATAGTATTTAAGATGAAAAAGTATATTAAAATTGACCAGCTGGTATAAAGCAGCCTTCCTCAATCTGGTCCCTCACAGAAATGTTGAGATTAGAATTTCAGAACTCCTAACTTGCCTGACCGATAGCCTTCATGGCTGAGTATTTTGGCTGTTGTATAGTAATCCAAGCACATTTGAAGGATGTCAGATGGGGGAAAGGCTCTTTCAAAGTCTGGTGCTTTAATATACCTAAGTATTTAATCTCATTGATGTCTGTTCTGGATACATGAACATGGACTGCAGTGTTCCTCATGTTAATTTAAAAATGCATTTAAATGTCATGACACATGTCTGTACATTCAGATAAAATAGGATTGAAAGAATCATTACACTTGTCTGAATAAAACTGACTATATATCAATTCCTAAATATTCCAAAGAACTGAACCAATGGCAACTATGTCCTGATGATATAATTGTATTGTTAACACAACATAATTATGTCAATATGGGAACAGTATGGTTTTGTCTAGGAAGCGGCAGGTGAAGCTAGGCAAAATCACATCAGATACCTGTACAATTAGCACAGGGGCTCCCCAAGACTGTACTCTCACCACTTCTCTTCTCTCTATATACCAATGACTGCATCTCAAACAATCCATCTGTTAAACTACTGAAGTTTGCAGATGATACAACAGTGATTGGTCTCATTCGAGACAACGATGAAACCCAATACAGATGGGAGGTTGAACAACTAGCCTCGTGGTGCGACCGGAACAATCTGGAACTGAACACACTCAAAACCGTAGAAATGGTAGTACACTTTAGGAGAAACCCTCCCATTCTACCACCTCTTACAATACTAGACAACACAGTATCAACAGCAGAGACGTTCAAATTTTTATGTTCTATCATAACTCAAGACCTAAAATGGTCACCTAACATCAAAAACGTCATCAAAAAAGCACAACAAAGAATGTTCTTTCTGCACCAACTCAGGAAGCTCAGACTGCCCAAGGAGCTGCTGATACAGTTCTACAGAGGAATTATTGAGTCTGTCATCTGCACCTCTATAACTGTCTGGTTCGGTTCTGCAACCCAACAAGACAGACACAAACTTCAGAGGATAATCAGAACTGCAGAAAAAACAATTACTACCAACCTGCCTTCCATTGAGGATCTGTATACTGCACGAGGGTCGTGAAAATATTTACTGACCCCTCGCATCCTGGACATAAATTATTTCAACTCCTACCCTCAAAACGACGCTATAGAGCACTGCACACCAAGACAACTAGACACAAGGACAGTTTTTTCCTGAATGCCATCACTCTGCTAAACAAATAATTCCCTCACTACTGTCAAACTATTCACTAAGGCTGCATTACTATTACTATTAGTCTTCTCATCATTCCTATCACCCATCTTCTCTCACTTATGACTGTATGACTGTAACTTGTTGCTTGTAGCCTTACAATTTATATTAATATTGATTGATTCCTGATTGCTTATTTGTACCCTATGACAATCATTAAGTGTTGTACCTCATGATTCTTGACAAATGTATCTTTTATTTTATGTACGCTGAGAGCATATGCACCAAAGACAAATTCCTTGTGTGTACAATCAAATTTGGCCAATAAAGAATTCTATTCTATTCTATTCTGTTGTCTATCCATTTGAAATTGTGGATAACAGGATAATTTCAGGAGATCTGTTCATATTTTCCAGTTTCTACTTTCCAAAAAGTAGCAAAGGTTGTTTACAAGTATGTTAATTTTAATATAACTTTAAGTGCAATAGGTTTATGATGTAGCTATGCAACAA
Source organism: Diadophis punctatus similis (assembly GCA_023053685.1). Lineage (NCBI taxonomy): Eukaryota > Metazoa > Chordata > Lepidosauria > Squamata > Dipsadidae > Diadophis > Diadophis punctatus. The sequence continues at coordinate 27,118,946 of JALIGW010000002.1, forward strand.
AACAGAGTCTTCAAAAGCTTTTTAAAACTCCCAACCACATGCTTCAAAATGGTAGGGTGAGATGAGCACTTAAATTGGAGTGAGGTGAAAATTCTGAGCCAAAACTAGAACTCCTTTCACTAATGGAAAATTCTGAAGCGTTGTAAAAACATTTTCATTTAATTATCATCCTTCCCAAATATCCATCATATTATCAAGAGTTTAATGAAAAATGTTGTGTGATTCTGAATGAAGTTTCTTGATTTCATGCAGGCGTTTGTTTCCATGGCAATAGATGTTTGCCTTAGATAAAGGCTTGGAAATTAGTGGAACCAGATGATCTGAGGGGTCCAATAGGGGAAATGCTTGCTTCTGTCTATCATAGGAAAAATGATGCACTTAAATCAGGAATGTGGAGGGGAAATTGAGTGCAATGTCTTGGTGATTTTTTATTGTGCAAAGTGCCTTACAAAATCTACTTCATACACATCCACATTCACAACAACATTGTTCCTATTAGGCTCATTAATTTATGATTGAGGTAGATCATGGCTTGCTCAGGCCCTTTAATTAATAGCCAGAAACTTTCATTCTTAATCTTAACATGACTTTTTTGTTATTAATAAGCCTACACAATTAATACTCTGTACTACTGAATAGGAGCCAAGAGTCACATGATTCTGAAATACTATTTTGTAAAGGCTACCATATTCAGAAAGTCTGTCTTTAGCTACTTGTGGTGTTTTAATGTGATAATTACCAATTGAAGAGAATATTTATAGCTGAGGATTTTAACTGTGGGGTCCTGTAAAGGAGTGGTCCCCAACCTTTTTATTGCCGTGGACCGGTCAACGTTTGATAATTTTTCCGCGGCCCACTGGGGGGGGGGGTTTGCGGTGTCGCGTTGATTATTAAATCAAAACAATCTCAAATATAAACAATTTTAATTTAATTGTATTTAAACATGGCATCAAAATAAAATACAGTTACAACAAAATTAATATAACTTAATTTAACATTTTAACTCTCTGGATTCTAGTGACTAGAATGCTAAATCAATGAGAACCCTGCACATAGTATTTTTAGGACACAATCGGATCTACATCCTCTGTGCCATATTGGTGCTGGACCCTCGGGTATATTGTACATGTCTTCTGCAGGACTGTGTGGCTATGTGTTGGAGTCCCCTTTACCTGCTGCACCGCAGACAGGCCCTCCTGTACACGTTACTTTCAATACTGATGAGCCGCGCACAGAAGCCCTGCCCCCACGCTGATCAGCTGGGCTGAGACACGTCAGCAGACGCAGGAGTCCCGTCCCTGCGCTTATTATCGGGACTTGCAGGACTCGCAAAAGTTGCAGGACCCGCCGCTGCCGCTGCACAGAAGATGCAGTAGCAGTAGCAGGGCGGCCCGGTATAATATACGTGGATGCAGCTAAGAACTAATATTTAACATTGACAGATGAAAATATCTGTAGACCTGTTTCACATTTTGCAGTACCAAGGAGGTCCTGAAATTACTGATATCAGCACATTTGGAGAGTATTTGACTGTAAATCAGTTACCCCTTTAAAACTATTAATCATCAGAGCATTCTTACACCAATCAAATCAATGTAATAAATAAATAGACAATACCTCCTATATTAAGTCAAGAGCGGCCAACCTTCGGATGCCTGGAAGATGGCTGCAGGGGCTCACAATAATATATGGTGAATGAGGTTTTGTCACATATTTTGAAAAGGACAAGATTTTAATTTTTGACCTGAATTTTGGTCAAGCCTTTTTAGGACTACAGTTTTAATGAATGTGCATAGTACTACAGTACTGTTCCAGTAGTAGAGATCAGAGAAGCTGGTGTATTTATAGAGTCCTACAGCTTCAGATTGTCTACTCCTATATTGTGCACCAGGTTTTGATGTGAAGATCCTTCCTTAGCTTGTTTTCCAAAGAGTTAAGCAAAAGTGACCTCTCTGGATTCTTATGAGAACAAAGAAGACAAAGTTTTTAATATAGCTCTCCTCCCATACAACTAAACGTATGCAATGATGAATGGTCACACTTGGGATGTTCTTGCATGATTCAGATCATATATCCAGTCAATGTAATGATTGCTGATGTGCAGATATGAAAATAAATGCAGATAGAAATGCTTCTTTATCAGCACTGCACTGGCCTACATGTCACACTCCCTTTTTGGGCTGTAATAAAAGACTATTAAGAGTGCTTTAAGAAGTAACTTCACAATACCAAGCAAATACATATATTCATCCCCCAAATAAACAAAATAAATTTATATTTAGACCCCTCCCTCAGCTTCCAGCATAAATGTGTTTTACTGTTTGACTGGGGTTGCATTTACTCAACCCATTTGCTTGTCTTAGCTTGCACTGACAAAGTTAATCCAATTCAGGTATTAGTGAGTAGATATCGATTTATTTCCATGCCAGCATACCTCCAAATACATTTGCGCTCTTTTAAATATTGCTTCACCCCGAATACCTACAGATGGTTATATAACTAAGCAAACACTGTTATTTATGTTCAGTGCTACATCGCTTTCTTTCTTTCTTTCTTCTCCTACACTTCTTTCTCATGAGAATGAAAAATCCTTTCTCTTTTCTGTAGATCTGGGAGAGTTGCATTAAAAATCATTGACCCATTTACCTTCTCCTGCTTTCTGTTTGACCAACTATAATCCAAAGGATCTAACTAAGTTAGCAAAGCAGTGAAGGATTATACAGGGAATATTTCTTGTCATTACTTCCTCCTTGATAGGCTTTAGTGGGTAATGACTTCTGGTTGCAGAAACTTTGGAAAGGAGACACTATGGAATAGATTTTGCTACTTTTGTATCACTGGCAATAAATCTGGCCACTAACACACACACACACAAAATGAAAGAAAGCAAAAAAAGTTTTAATTCGTGTTGTGCACCTTAAATCTTCATGTTCAGAATAAAAACCTCAAATCATAAAAATGTTTCTTGCAGCAATGGAAGGATGGTAGTTAACCTGTCAAATGAAACTGTATAAGCTTTTTCTGCTCCTTTTCATGACAAAGATAATCTCAGCTGAGAACATTTATGTGAAGAAATAGAACCACAGCATGGAGAGATGCTTGGATCATTAATCCAGGCATCGACTTCCTACAGAGTTCTTTGATTAGTCCAATTCAATCACTGGATGTTTCGGAGTAGTTATTTCCTTCATTTCTCACTATTGTTAGGTTCACCAAGTTCAGACTAAACTGAGGTAGAAGCAATGTTTATTAGTAATTTAGTAATACAGATTCTCCTAATAAAGCAGCATAAATATCTTATCTAAAAAAACTGCAGCCCTTCCTTCTTATATCCTTGTACAAGTTACAGCCATATTCAGAAGACATGGGTGATTAGATATCTATTTGGCATATTATATTATATTTTGTATATATTACATTGCAAAATTGCTGCATTTTATTTGGTACCAACATAGATAATGTCCTTATGTATCATTTTTTTTTAAAAAATATTCCTTTTAATCATTTTAAGAGCAGAAGATAAAAGGCATAATATACACAGACATTATGATAAATGAATGGTTCTATTAATTTAAATAGGGTGAGTTTCAGGTGAGTTGTGCTTGTAAAAATATTTCATTTTGCTTCACATGTTAAAGAAATACCATACATTTAGTGGCTAAAATTCATGCACTAAGCAGTTGATATATATTGAGAATAATACAGTACTAGATTTCAATCCTGCATACTTTCTCACAACTGAATAACAGTTTGATCCCAACAGAGACCTCAAAACACCATCTAAGCTAAGGCTACTCATTATCTACCCACCTTCACTTTCACTGTCCCTCTGTTCATTCTGCTCCAGTTGATCTGTTGTCTTTTGCCTCTCATCAAGTCCCTCCATAAAAGCTGATCTCACTAAATTATACTTTAGATTTGCTTTTTGGCACTGTCCCAAAAGTTCTGCCTCAAATTTCCCTTATTTTGTCTTGTTTTGTAAGCTAGCATATTTACATTCAAAATAATGTTTTTGAGGTGGCGCAGCAGTTAGAGTGCAGTACTGCAGGCCACTTTAGCTGACTGTGATCAGCAGTTCAGCTGTTCAAATCTCACCAGGCTCAAGGTTGACTCAGCCTTCCATCCTTCCGAGGTAGGTAAAATGAGGTCCCAGATTGTTGGGGGGCAATGTAAATATACATTGCTTAATGGTGTAAACCGCTTAGAGAGTGCTTGCACTATGAGGTGGTATATAAGTCTCACTAATAAATAAATAAAATAAATAATAATGACACAGAATTATTTTAATAGTTACATAGTTTGCATTTTTGTATTAAATTTCTAAATATATTTGAGAATTTGTGGCTTCTTTAAACGTTTTTAAAGTTAGAATTCCCTACAGTTTTGCAAGCCATAATCGATTAAACTATAATGCCTAAACAAAGCCAGATTGGTGTAGTAGTTGTGACATCAAGTTAGAAACCAGAAGACAAAGCTCTAGTCCTGCCTTAAGCAGGAAAGCCAATTTAGGTGACCTTCCCACTCAGCCTTCATAAAGCAGACAATGGCAAATCACTTCTTCAATCTTGCCAAGAGAACTTCAAGGACTTGTCCAGGCAGTCGCCAGGAGTCAAAAACTGACTGAAATCACCAACTCAGTTTTAGATGCTGAAATGGCCATCTCTAAAGCTAGAATTTTTTTTTAGTAATAATATTTTGAAGGAAACTAGAGCAACAGTAGAGTGTTTTGAAACATTCTTGACAATGTTTTGGAAATCAATAAACTCTTGCCTTTTGCAAGGCTTGCAATTATTTGAAGTCCTAAATATTTGGGGAGTTCTAGAAACTCCATCTTTTCTCATCGTCTACACCAGGGGTAGGCAAAGTTGGCTCTTCTATGACTCATGGACTTCAACTCCCAGACTTTCTGAGCCAATCATGCTAACTCAGGAATTCTGGGAGTTGAAGTCCATGAGTCATAGAAGAGCCAACTTTGCCTACCCCTGGTCTACACATATGAGAGAGAACAGGACATGTAGCTTGTTTAGGGTGGTTTTAATTATAAACTACAGAGTTCAAGAATTATCTTACCCACTGGAGATTGCATATTCTGAGCAATCATAAAATTATTTTTTTAAAAAAATAAGAGGAAATAATACAAAATGTTCTAGTCTTTTCTCCCACTGTACTTTAAATTTCGGTGAAAATACAATAATTAAACCTGCAGTACAATAATTCTCATATGCTTTTACAACTACATATCCCTCCCCTTGCCTCCTCTGTCTGGATAATAAATCCTTATAAAAGCTGCTGCTGTGACCAAGATGAGTCGTGAAATTGTTTAATAATGTTGGCTTAGATGGTGACATCACTTTTGGAGTTATTTATTTGTTATCATACCACCATTATAGCATGATGGTAGGACAACCAACATAAAACAAACCAAAGTGGAAGAGAGATATAGTATGTGACTAAGGAAAAATGAGAAACCAAGAATGCTGACTGGCGGGGCCTAGGGGGAGGGCCTTCTCTGTAGGGGCCCCTGTTCTCTGGAACCAACTCCGAATCATCCCCACCTTGCTGGCCTTCCGAAAAGCCATTAAGACATGGCTCTTCCTGCAGGCGGGGTGAGTTTGAGACGATTCTATATCTGATGTCTCCCCCATGTATGTTTGGTGTGTGTATATATATATATTTAACTGTTTTTTAAGCTGTTTTTTAATGATTGTTTGGAGTTTTTTAATAAAATGTTGTACGCCGCCCTGAGTCCTGAGGTAGTAGGGTGGCATATAAAAACTACCAAATAAATAAATAAATAAATAAATAAATCAGGGCAAGCAAACAATAGCTTCTTTATCTTTTTTTTAAATTAAGAATTTTACCTGAAGTAAAAGGCAAATCTAAAGAAAAAGGAAGGGAAAATTGAAGCGCAAAACGTCGCGATGCGAAGCAGTGGCGAAGGTAAGTGGAACCCACCCCTGGTTACAACCCTTATAGCCAGATTCACTTAACAACCGAGTTACTAACTTAACAATTGCAGTGATTCACTTAACAACTGTGGCAAGAAAGGTCGTAAAATGGGGCAAAACTCACTTTTCACTTAAAAACAGAAATTTTGGGCTCAATTGTGGTCGTAAATTGAGGACTAAGTATATGCCATTTAATAATGCTTTACAGCCCCCTCTAAGTGGTCATCCTTAGAATTATAATGCTTCTCATTTGTCCCTTCCACTTTAATTTGATGATCAGCTTTCCAAACATACTTTTGTATTCTTCTCAGCAGCTTCAACATACTCTTCCTAAAGATAACCTCTAATTCCAGCTGGAATTGGCCAGTTGTGAAGAGCAGGATATGAACCAACGTATCATTTGTTGTTTTTCCTTCATGAAAATTGGCAGGCTTTAGACTACTAGCTTTGTACAGTTAATTGCTGCAAACCATGTCAGATATGAATTTGAATTTGCAAAACAAATGGCTGGTGAATTATCATTCAGTGCCTGTTCTATTACCCATAAGCCAAGTAAATTAAGCTAAGATTAAAGCATTGTTTAATTGGTTAGCTAAATTTAGGGAAGGATCCTTTTAATTGATACAAAAGTTATTCTAATAATTCATCTGATAGCATTATAGAAATAAAAAGATGTATATAGTACAAATCCTGCAAAAAAGGCTTTTTACATTATTAAATTATAAGCCCAACTTTCCAGTCAAAATTATACTAAAAAATAAATTAAATGTGAAGCAAACATGATGCATGTCTTAGTTAAAGCTTCATCTTGAAGCCACATCATAAAAATTTAATCCTAATTCTGATAACACTAGGGGTGGAAAAAAAATTACTACCAGTAGTAACAGATGTGAAATTACATTAGATAAATATAATCATTAGTTTCAGTCTCACCCTGGTTAATTTGTTTGTGGAAATGTGCAACCCATTATTCATTAGGTAATTTTTCACACATTGATTAGAAAGCCATGTCAAATTGTGATCCCAACACATTTGGGCTTACCTATCTCACAGTGAACTGTATAGCTTACAATAGTGGAAATGGGGGACAAAATGTTTATCTCAGGCTGATTTTGTGCCAATAAATAAAGTAAATCAATAGCCAGTGAAGTGTGAACAACATTTCTCTGCTGTATAATATGGTTTTGGGGGCAATTTGACATGCTACAAGGGGAAACAAGGGTCTTGAACAGAAAGGTAATAAAAGCAAATCATGCTGGTAACAGTTATTGAAGTCCTGTGTTTTTCTATACTTGGACAATTTTAGGATGTGAAAAATAATGCTCATAAAATTATGAAAACAACGAGACACTCCCAAATTTATTAGCTTATTAGATCTTATTTGTATAATGAATGAAAGTGATGTTCACCGGAACCTTTTGATGAATGAACCAGTGGTGGGTTCCTACCGGTGCGGTCCACTCTATAACACCGGTAGTGGCCCGCTGGTGACGTCATAGTACCGGTGCGGTCGGTTGCCGATGCCTGGGTGCCACCATTTTTTAAAAAAAAAATTAAATTTTTTTTTAAAAATTCTTCTGCGCATGCCCAGAAGCCGAGCTTCCGGCACTGCGCATGCGCTGCCTTCCTACCCCACAGTGAGTCCAAGCAGGGGAGGATGGCTGAGGGAGCGCGTGAGATGCTGAAAGAATGGGCGGCAGGAACTATCTCCATTCCCCTCCCTTCAGCAGTCCGAGAAGCCACGAACGCGCAGTGATGATCCTAGGCATTTTCACACGTTTGAGGCTTCTCGAGCTGCTGAGGGGAGGGGGAATGGGTGGCAGGACCTATCTCAGTTCCCCTTCCTTCAGTAGTCTGAGAAGCCACGCCCACCTGGTCACATGGCTGGCAAGCCATGCCCACCTGGTCACATGGCTGGCAAGCCACACCCACAAAATAAGCTACGCCCACAGAGTGGTAGTAAAAAAATTAGGAACCCGCCCCTGAAATGAACCTTTTATTAAACAAAGATTCTTTTCCCCATTTCACTTTCCATTTCTGATACATTTAAAGAGGATCTGAAAAATGTTTGCAACTTTGATCTGGGATAAATTCAGAGGAATAGCTGCTTTGCTTTGTGAAACTATCCCATATGTATCCACTTCGAATGCAATGTTCTGCAGATGCCAACTGATAAGAATTCTGAAATACTAAAAGCTACACAAAAAGGAAAAGTGTTTCTTAATCACACTTATTTTACAGCAGCGGTCCCCAACCTTTGTGGTTTGGCGGCCTGGCAAGCGGGGTGGGGTGAGGAACCCGTCCGCGTGAGAAGCAGGCCTCGATGCGTGCGCGCATGCACATGGCTCAATTTGTGTAAGTTGAGTTGGCCTGGTCTCATGGCCTGGTTGTGAATAGGCCCCGGCCTAGTAGTGGGCCATGGCCTAGGGGTTGGGGACCCCTGTTTTACAGCAAAAGTGGCCAATCCTTTTCTTTTGAAGGTTACATTCCTTGAGAAGAAAACTGTCAGAAACTATATGCAGGGTAAGGTAAATGGCTGCTATGATGGAAGCTCTGTTTGGGGTTTGTGTGTGTGTGAGTCTCATTCACTACTTTTTTGACTGTGTCCCCTGTGGACACACTACTTTGTAATTTTTTTCTCCACTATTTTCTATCCAATGTCAACAGCCCTGTGTACATGTGTAATAAATACCACCCAAAATATAATATTACATTTATATCAGTATTTTAACAGATGAGTTCTACTGTGTTGAATGGAAATAAATAGCATTTATTCAGTACTAATAGTACTATTAATAGTAGAAGTATAGTATCTTGTTTATTTATACTAGAGTTCTACCAATACGAAAGACTGTAGGTCTTTTTAATTAAAGTTAGCAATTTGAGGAAGGGATATGCAGCTCATTATTTAGTGAGACTAATAAGACACTCCCACCCACTAACTCTCTCTCTCTCTCTCTCTCCCCCTCTCCCTCTCCCTCCCCCCCTCTCTCTGTCCAAGGGGAAAATGGAATCTAAAATTCACTGGACCTGCCCCAGACTTTGGTCCAGAAAAAGCTCTTTGAATCTTTCCTCTTCTAATGGCTTCTAGTAATGGCTCAAGACCTCAGATGTTTCTTTTTTAAAAAAAAAATCCAGATTAAAATAATTTGAGGTTTCCGCATAATGCAAGCTGCATTAAAGCAATTAACTTGTAATTAAAAACAGGTTTTCCTCAGCAGGTCAGATTCTGAAGGGCTCAGCGGTTGTTGCCATTGAAAATGGGAAAGGAGGGGAGGCCAAGTTGTTCAATCTTCAAAGAAAGAACAGCTGTACTGGAGCTTCTGAGAGGTAGAAATCACAGCTGGAAGGATTGATGAATGGAAAAGTCATAGAGAATATGGCTTTTAAAAAATAAATGTGGTACATTTGATAGTAGAGTCTTTTAGATATTCACATATCCTATTCTTTGATTGCTCTGTAACCTATAAATGTAACCAGATTTTAACTCATAACATCTTGACATTCTATAGAATAGAATAGAATAAAATAGAATAGAATAGAATAGAATAGAATAGAACAGAATTCTTTATTGGCCAAGTGTGATTGGATACACAAGGAATTTGTCTTTGGTGCATATGCTCTCAGTGTACATAAAAGAAAAGATACATTTGTCAAGAATTATGAGGTACAACACTTAATGATTGTCATAGGGTACAAATAAACAATCAGGAAACAATCAATATTAATATAAATTGTAAGGATACAAGCAACAAGTTACAGTCATACAGTCATAAATGGGAGGAGATGGGTGATAGGAACGATGAGAAGACTAATAGTAATAGTAATGCAGCCTTAGTGAATAGTTTGATAGTGGTGAGGGAATTATTTGTTTAGCAGAGTGATGGCGTTCAGGAAAAAACTGTCCTTGTGTCTAATTGTCTTGGTGTGCAATGCTCCATAGCGTCGTTTTGAGGGTAGGAGTTGAAACAATTTATGTAGAGGATGCAAGGGGTCAGTAAATATTTTCATGGTCCTCTTTTTGACTATACTGAATGACACACAACTGTGGTTCTCAATCTGTGGTCTGTGCACCCCTGGGGGATTGCGATGTCATCACAGGGGGTCTGTGAAGGATTGAAAGAAACGTTGAGTTAATCTTGAATTAAGTCTTGGTGGGTCCGTGGCCACAAAAGGTATTTAAAAGGGGTCTGTGGTGAAGAAAAGATGGAAAACCACTGTCACACAAAAGTTTCTTTATAGGCTTTGTTTTTCATCTTTTATTCAATTCTTTTAAACCTTTCCTCTCTTCATTTAAAATCATACAGAAAAAAATAACCTCTCAATTTCAGTTGCTCTGATTTTAGATACAATTCCCCATAACTTTGCTTTGGCCATGAAAATTCAGGCAATGTTGTGCCAAAATCTACCTACCTAAGATTACTTTTTTTTTAAGTGGCAAAAAAGAACATAGCCTAATTAACTGGGAGGAATCTATTTGTGCATTTAAATTAATGGGAAGTTAGGACCTTATCCTTTAAAGAGTAATATAGTTGAGGGCCTTGAGAATTCTGAAACTTTTTATTATTGGAGATCCCATGAATACATTGCCCAACTTTAAAGAAATATTTCTTTTCCAGAATTTGAAAGTCTAGAACCAAATCTAGCAATTTGTTTTGTGGACTGTTTTATACAGACAGTATAGAACTTTCACCATAAGAATATTGTCCATAGCTAGTGAAAAAAAAACCCACTCTAATTATGAGACTGGATGTATAATAAAATGTGCAAATCTCCAGTTTGTTCTGTGTTGTCTGCAGTGATGATATGAAAGCATGTTTGTGTAGATTCACCCATGTGCCAAAAATAATGTATTTGCTATTTATCCTGGTAAGATCTATTTCAACGATGTCAATGCCTCTGGACATTTAATGTTGCTTATAAACTGAATATGCAAAGCCCATATGCTGTAAATTTGCTGCCATGGATTTCTTCCCACACTTGCATTTTTCTTTTGTTTTAGCATTATTATAAAATTGGTAGATTGATAGGATTACAAGTCCAGGGCAAAACTAATCATATATTTAGTATATGGACATTTAAATATTTAAACAGATGGTTCCTGTGACCTTACACATCCCCTTTATAAATGTATGCTCTGTCTTATAGAACCATCTGCATCCTAATAGGCAGGTCATATGTTTCCAAGTGTTTCCTTGTTAACCAGCCGAAAGCTCCAACGTCATCTCCTACCTGCTGCTGGTTCAGATATTTCTCTCCATTACTTGAGTGGAACTTCAATTGACACCATGTGGAAGTTGCTACTGTAAATTATCCCCAAGTGTCCTATAGCTCACATGTTTTGTAATATAACATTTATCTTTGATTTATCTGTTAGTCAATAATTGGTAGAAATTCATACTGCATGATTTTTTAAAAGTAGCTTTGGGGACATTTCTAGTAAGTAGATTTTCATTTCAGATCTGAAGAAAAATAATATTATTAGGCAAAGCTTAGCTATGTCTTATTTCCCAAAATTGTATTCAGTGTGGGTAGAGAAGAGCAGTTGGAGAAACCGTCTTCTAATTTCACCAATTTTATTTCCAAATCAGCCACATACCCAAAATGGGAAAAGAAAGGGGTCCATTCAATAGCACATGAGCTAACTTTTCCTAACACTATGAAATTTCCCCTTTGTCTCTCCTTCCTGTGTTCCAGACTCCAAACCAGAGGTGGGATCCTGCCGGTGCGGTTAATCGCTGAGTTCGGCGCAGAGCCGAAGACGCTGCTCCCATTCGCGGAGCGGGAGCTTTCCCCGGGCGCTTTGCCCGCCCGCATGGATGCCGCCAATTGCGTTCTTTTGCCCTCTGCGCATGCCCAAAGCGTTCCGCATGCGCAGAGGGCAAAAGAACGCAATTGGCGACATCCATGCGGGCGGGGAAAGCGCCCGGGGAAAGCTCCCGCTCCGCGAACGGGAGCAGCGTCTTCGGCTCTGCGCCGAACTCAGCGATTAACCGCACCGGCAATCAGAGGCAGGAACCCACCTCTGCTCCAAACCTATTTTAGAGTATCGCTTATTCTTCTGCAGCAGATTCAGATATGTGCAGGGAGAAAGTGAATCTGTTCCCACAGACAGACAAAGTTGGATACAATCATTTACGCTAATCATAATCAAACTATTTAGAAAGCCATACAGTGATCAGTTTTGAGGTTCAGGCTGAAATCATTTCACCCAAGAGGCTTAAAGGTGAATATTGCTTAAGGCAGGTTTGTAATTTGAATGTCAAAACCTGCCTTGGCCTGAATATTCATTCACATTACAGAAATCACACTTCTAACCTCTACAATCAAATACTCACAAAAATAGCATAAGATAGGATTAAGAACAATCTAGCTTCACATATAATGACCCCAATCTAAACTAAAAATATAATGATTTTTTAAATTCATTGCTGGAATTCTCACAACATGTTGTGCAAACGCAGGCTCATTATATTTCACCATGAGTCCTAGATAGCTTTGACAAATTAATGTCCCCGTGCACTCCTATTAAAACACTGTATAAAATACTGTAGAAACTAGGTGCTATACAGAACTGAATAGGGATAGGCAAGGAATGGGACTGTTCGCCTCCTCCTCTTGGCCTGGTTGGTCCCCAGGGTTCCACCCCCAACCATTCAGCGCTGCCTTTTCTCTTGGCTGAAACAGCCCTAGCTCTTGTTTGTTTGTTTGTTTGTTTGTTTGTTTTGTTTATTTATTTGTCAAGCATATATGATTATAAGCAAAGTATAAACAGTAAAACATGATTGAATATATATGTAATAGTACAAGCATGAATAAGAGTAAAAGAGGTAAGAATATATGTGTACATTAGGACAGGAACGGTAGGCACGATTGTGCGCTTATGCACGCCCCTTACCGACCTCTTAGGAATGGGGTGAGGTCGATGGTAGATAATCTGAGGTTGAAGTTTTTGGGGTTTGGGGAAGAAACTACTGAGTCAGGTAAAGTGTTCCAGGCGTTGACAACTCTGTTGTTGAAGTCGAATTTTTTGCAATCAAGTCTGGAGTGGTTTACATTAAGTTTGTATCTATTGTGAGCTCGTGTATTATTGCGGTTGAAGCTGAAGTAGTCATTAACAGGTAGGACATTGAGGCAGATAATTTTGTGAGCTACACTTAGGTCAGATTGAAGGCGGCGGAGTTCTAAATTTTGAAGTCCCAAAATTTCAAGTCTGGTTTCATAAGGAATTCCTTCAGCCCAGCCCCTACGCCCCAGCCCCTCCCGGCCCAGCCCCTTCGTCCCAGCCCATTCACGGAACGGCCCCAAAAGCCCGTTCACCCTGGGCTTTTGGGCACACAGGACACTTCTCCGCCAACCAATTGGAGGAAGGGAAGGGAAGAGAGAGAGAGGGAGAAAGTGTTCAGTGTTCATCCGCTTGAATATATCCGCTTGATAGGCATGTTTGGAAAATGATTGGGATGCATTACAGGCAGCACCTTTCTTCAGATTTATATGGAAGTTTGTAAAAAGAGGGGTTGCTTCAACTGATAGTAAAGAGAGGTGCTGCTTTTGGCCCAAGGTCTGGAGCACTTCTTCCAAATTATTTTCCTAGCATGCATAACATGCAGAACCAATTGGTTGTCCTGCACCCAAGTATACAGTATTGAGGATCTATTCTTAAAATTACTTAGCAGGTTCTAATGGGAGCAGCATGAATGGAAACAGCTTGAGAAAAGGAGAAGTCAAAGTAACAGCTGATTTGTCATCCAAGCTAATAGAGTTCATCCAGATCTCCCACACAGAGATCTTGGTAGATGAGAAATGATGTAAAGGGGGGACCAAATGACAGCTTCTTCCATCTCCCCCCCCCCTCTTCTCTCCAAAGTAAATATTGCAGCATTCTGATATTCTGGTGATATATCGTGAACAGTTTCCAACTAAATGATGTTCTGTGAAACTTCATTTGTAATTCAGGAAATCATCTATAATGAACTAAATCAAAATCTTTGCCTAGATGCCACTTGGAAAAGTGTTTGGGGAAGCTCCAATTCATTTTTTTAAAGTTGAGGATTTAACTGTCATCTTCCTTCCTTCCTTCCTTCCTTCCTTCCTTCCTTCCTTCCTTCCTTCCTTCCTTCCTTCCTTCCTTCCTTCCTTCCGATGAACAATACAACTTTTTAAAATAAGAAATGAAACATAAGAAGCTTTGAATATTTGAATGGAAATAGCACACCCTTAATTTATATTTCAATTAGGAAAAAAAGGCAAAATGATACATGATGAGATATTGGCAAGAATGGTACAGAATGTTGTGCTTTAAGATTAACTGTAGATCTATGCTAGTGCCTATGTGAATGAGCATAATTAGCACCTATATTTTCAGTCATATCAGACTAAAGGTAATGGGGTGTAAGAAATGGTTCATTAGGCTTTCTGAAGTACTTTTACTTAGTCCATTCTATTTATATCAGCAAGAACGGAAAATCAGTGTCTTTAAATATCTCATCAAAGTATTTGCCTTTAGCTTTTTTTCAGTTCAGGGCCTGAATAAAATTTTCTTAACATTAAATGATAGAACCTGCATATAGTTGAAAGCTTAAGGCTTTCTTATTAGTAAGCACTACACATTGTTTGATGTGTAGCAAATATTCAGGGATACAAAATGCTTCTTCCTTCCCTATGTTTGACATGTAGAGTTGAACTACTGTAGTGGATGTTGTAATAAAGCACTAGAGAGCTGTACTTCGAATATAATTATTTTTAAGAAACAGTATTTTCTCCCCATTGGATTGGTATTGGGAATAGTCGACGAGGGAGCTAAACAGCATGCATATCTGGGAGTAACCTCTACTGAACACAGTGCAATTTATATCCATGAAGAAAAGCATCAAATTCTGCTTTAAATAACAATACACAAAGCTTGATAAAGGAATTATTGGTTCTGCACTGGAAAAAAATGAAGACATATATTCCATTGGCTTCAGTAGATCTTATTTCTATACAAAGATAACTCTATAGATTAAATACATTTGAGGACATTCAAGCTTCACCAATTCGTTGTTATTTTTATGCACTGAATATTTAATATATCCACGAATGTAGCTTGTTTTTTTCCACCTAAAGTAATTTTTGCTGGCTTCATAGCTAGAGCTATAGAGATTTACTATTCCCAAATTGCCCTGCATAAAATACAGACTACCATCAGCTAGTTTCTCTCATTTTGGTACATAGGTGTCCCCAAGGGTGGGGCAAAAAGGCAGCCACTATATGAGAAATCAAATGGCTTAGACTGCCAACAAATGTGCAAAGGGGATAAAAGCTAGTGAAGGAAACAAATGACCGTTTTGCCAAAATATTTGGATTTAAGGCAAATTATACAGATATTATTTAAGTCAAGTGAGGCTGTTGCCTTATTTCTGAAAATAATATTCAGAGAGATATCTGTCATGTTTCCGTACAGTTTTGATTTTTTTTAAAAAAAGTGCTTAGGGTCACAGTCTACGCCAGTTTAAAAAGATAGTAAATTGCAGAGGATACTCAGAGCATGGTTGTGGATCAGAGTGTGCCTGGGGGAAATGGTCTAAGTATGAATAATGGCACAAAATTAAGAAAAGTAAATTTTAATGTAAACATCATGAAACGTTTCCTGGCAATTGAATCTCTATTGCTATGGAGCTATCCCTTAAAGGAGGGTGTGAAGGCTCATCACATAAGAAATGTAAACGAGAATGGACAAACCACTTGAAAAAAGGAGAAGGAGAAGAACATTCAGAAGAGTCAGGAGAAAAGAATCAATGGCTTTGTGCTATTGTAAATTTATACCATATTTTTAGCACTATAAGACGCTCCGGACCATAAGACACACGTAGCTTTTGGGGAGAAAAACAAGAAAAAAAATATCTGCCTCTGCCTCCCAGCAATTTGCCTCCTTGCAGAAAACAGCAAACAGCCTGGTCAGCTTCAGCACAGCCAGATTTAGCACATGCAGCTGATTGGTGGTCAGATTGGCCTCTCGGAATACCACCGATCAGCTGTTCCAGGCTACGGGGATCGCCGCCTCCATCGCCACTGTCTAGGGGTGGGTTCTACATTTTTTTACTACTGGTTCTGTGGGTGTGGCTTATTTTGTGGTGTGGCTTTATAGTCATATGATGGTGGGCATGGCTTAATGGTCATGTGACTGGGCGGGCGTAGCTGGGTGATCATGTGACTGGGTGGGTTACTTTGTCTCTTTCTCTTTCTTAATACCCTATATGAGCCATACTGATTGATATAAGTGGATTTTATTCATATGTATCTTCATGTGATCTGCTACCTCTGCTATAAGGAGTATGCCAGCAAAGGATTTAGAAGTCTTGGATACCTTAACAATTGAATGGTTAATATCATGGAGGTAATAAAAATGATGCAGGAGGCACATTAAATCATTTGGTGGGTTTTTTTTGTTAGTTTAGGTGCTATTGTCAGTATACCCATTTCAAGATTAGTTTTGAAATCTTAAAAATCAATGTTCAACTTAGTTGT
The DNA here is from genome assembly GCA_023053685.1 of Diadophis punctatus similis. Classification (NCBI taxonomy): domain Eukaryota; kingdom Metazoa; phylum Chordata; class Lepidosauria; order Squamata; family Dipsadidae; genus Diadophis; species Diadophis punctatus. The sequence goes on from JALIGW010000002.1 coordinate 27,135,400, forward strand.
GGCTTGTTTAGGGTTGGAATACTATCCATTATGATCATATAAGCATTCTGACAGATGGAATTTTGATATTTCCAATCCAGTCCAATGCAAATTCCACTCAAAGCTTGGATTAATTATGATGAATTATCCAATGAATTTCAAATTGTTTAGTGATACCATGTTGTGCACATATATTTTTTGAAATGGCAGTTATCCTCTAATAAATATACTAAGATTTTTTTTCTGGAAAGGATTGTTCCAGACATATAGCTTTGATTCAGGGGTGGGTTCTGACTTACCTCGCTGCCGGTTCGCTTCCTCCCACGCTGCGTGGGCTGGAATTCAACTCCTAGAAATTCCATTTGAAGCCCATACAGGTAGTAGTCCTCGACTTATGACTGCAATTGAGCCCAAAATTTATGTTGTTAAGTGAGACATGTGTTAAGTGAGTTTTGTCCTATTTTGTGACCTTTCTTGCCACAGTTGTTAAGTGAATCATCACAGTTGATAAGTTAATAACTCGGTTGTTAAGTGAATCTGGCTTCCCCCATTGAAGGTCACAAAAGGGGATCACGTGACCTTGGGACACATCAACAGTCATAAGTATGAGCCAGTGGCCAAGCATCTGAAATTTTATTACATGATCATGGGGATTCTTCAAAGGTTAACTGTGAAAAATGGTCATAAGTCACTTTTTTCAGGGCCGTTGTAACTTTGAACGATCACTAAATGAACTGTTGTAAGTCTAGGGCTACCTGTGTTAAATAAGGCTGGACCTCAACTCCCAGAATTCCAGTTGAAGTCCATATACCTTAACTAATTTAATTTAAATTTAATTTAATTAAAAGTTCTTAGGGCTGGACTTCAACTCCCAGAATTCCAGTTGAAGTCCATATACCTTAACTAGGGCTGGACTTCAACTCCCAGAATTCCAGTTGAAGTCCATGTACCTTAACTAGGGCTGGACTTCAACTCCCAGAATTCCAGTTGAAGTCCATGTACCTTAACTAGGGCTGGACTTCAACTCCCAGAATTCCAGCTGAAGTCCATGTACCTTAAATTGGGCTGGACTTCAACTCCCAGAATTCCAGCTGAAGTCCATGTATATCTTAAAGTTGCTGAAGTTGGAAAAACACAGCATTAGATTTCAGGCCACTGTTTATTTTACTGTTGTTTATTGAACAAACCATCACCAGCTGAGCTCACACAGCGCACCGGACCACAAGAAGCAAGCCAAGGTGTCCGTTAACCAAGTTAAGACATTGCCCCAAAGAAATCGCTCGATTTGCAAGCAACCTGCTGAACCTCGCTGGTCCGCCTTGCCTGCTTTTTTTATTTATTGGTCTTTTGAACTATATAACTTCTTAAAGAGAAATATTTTTGGAAAGGGGGAGCATCTGCTTTTCACCGAGAATGGAAAGTCTGTGAGGATGGGGGCTTTCCACAAATCCACTTCATTTATTTATTTATTTATTTATTTATTTGGTCCAGTTTATATGCCGCCCCATTCAACATGGACTCTGGGCGGCTCACAACCAGTAACCAAGAACGATCATAATAAAAACATCTAAGAACATCTAAAAACGTATTAAAATAAGTCATACATTATAAAATCCTTACACTCACACTTCTATTCTCTGGGTTAATGGTTCCAAGCCTGCCAGAAGAGCCAAGTTTTAACAGCTTTACGGAAGGCCAACAAGGTGGGGGTGGTACAAACCTCCGGCGGCAGTTGGTTCCAGAGAGCCGGAGTAGCCACAGAGAAGGCCCTTCCCCGCGGGTCCGCCAACTGACACTGTTTGGCTGATGGGATCTGGAGAAGCCCAACCCTGTGAGATCTTACTGGTCTCTGGGATGTGTGAGGTAGCAGACGGTCTTGGAGATAATCTCGTCCTGAGCCATGTAGGGCTTTAAAAGTAATAACCAACATCTTGAATTGTGTCCAGAGACCAATCGGTAGCCATTGCAGCTCACGCATTATAGGTGTAATGCCCCGATCAGCAAACCCTTGAAAATATGCTTGAGATTCGACCAGAAGCGTCACGGCGAGACAGAATTGAAAAAGCCATGCCCTCCTCCCCGAGGTCAAACACAACCCTGATGTAGCCCTCATTGAAATCGAGTTTGACTCCCTTGTCTTACATCAATAGAACACATTGCCATTCAAGGGACTTGACTATGGTTAGATTATGGACACATGATTGGGAAGCTATACCTCTCTGATCTCCTGCAGGAGGATCTAGAGTCCACGCATGAAGAAATAGCATAGCACATTCATTGCTTAACCATTTTATGATTAAGTGGATATTGAAATGCATTTTAATGTATGCACTTAGAGAGCATATTTTTCCTTACTGATGAGCATTTATATTTAGCCAACAAGGGGGAGTAATTATAGTATTACTCATTATACTCCAAATATTCTGTATTTCAGCAGTATAATTTAGGAAAGTAGAACTGAAGTTCAGTAACTGCTGCTATCACTGAGAAGTTGAAAATCAGAGATCACCAGCTGGAAAGATTGCCTCTACCCCACTTCCATTTAAAAATAGTTGTGAAGAAACAGTAAGGAAGGCCAATATGCAGTTCTGAAATCTTTATAAAAAGTATTTATTTACTTGTCTTCATTTGCAAGTATTTATTGAATACTTGCATATTATTATATATGGTCTTCTCTTGGGACATATTCTATGTGGCTGCATTCCATGATAGCTTGTAGCTACTGTCCACATGAGTTGATGAATTCTGGAAATTGTAGTTGTAACATATCTAATGGCCACCAAGTCAGAGAAGGAGGACATGCCATAAGGAATATTAATCATCAAGATCCTTGAAGCCTCAAAGCTCTATGATAGTGATGGCGAACCTTTTTTCCCTCGGGTGCCAAAAGCATGCGCGCGCGCTATTGTGCACGTGCGAGTGCCCACACCCATAATTCAATGCCCCCTTGCGCATGCGTGTGTGATCCCCCGTGCATGTGTGCACAATCCCCCGTGCCCCATCCCCCATGCATGTGTGCACAATCCCCCTGTTCCCCCATTTCCCAACTTCAGGTGGGCCCGGTAGGCCCATTTTTCGCCCTCCCCAGGCTCCAGAGGTTTTCTTGGAGCCTGGGGAGGGCGAAAACGGCTTCCCCCGCCCCCCCGGAGGCCGAAAACGCAAACCGACAATCAGCCTCTGCGCAAACCGACAATCAGCTGGCCAGCGTGCACATGCGCCCTGGAGCTGAGTTAGGGCAACTGCTCGCGTGCCGGCAGATATGGCTCGGCATGCCACCTGTGGCACGCGTGCCATAGGTTCGCCATCATTGCTCTATGATGTTTCTAAGTATGCAGTAGGTTTTCATCACACCATTTAGAATATAAGATGGTTAATTTAACAGTGACAGCAATGGGCACTCTTTGAGATGTATTCCTGTAATGCAGTCACTTCAAGTTTATCCAATAATGCTGTAGGTCAGACATCTCCAGAAATAGTAAGTTGCTTGAATCATTCTAACCCTACATAGCTTTGATCAGCCTTGTGAATTTTGACAAAAGAGAGCAAAGTAAAGCAAAGCAAAGCACAAAGAAAACGTTCACTGCCCCTTCTTTATCATATATGGTGACATTCTCCCTTTCTGCTTTCTGACCTATGTAAAGGCACATCTACTTTTCCATTGCACGGTTAGGTGATAGGAGAGCCTGCTCTGATCTTTATGATTGTCAGTCTGGTCTAATGTTGCATTAGTCTTGTAAACCAAAATTTTTGGAGTACCAGCTGTGACATGTGCCTGATGCTCTAATATCATGTTGAAAAAGACATGGGGCATAAACATGCAAGCATGGAGCCTGGGATAGGAGGTTGGCTCAGAAAAGACGAGCCAAAGCATTGCTCCTGCTTCAAGACACTTCAAAGAAATTTGTGTGTGAAACTGGCCACATGAGGTGCCCCAAGTCTTTCTGGATAGTTAAAAACAGGAAGGTAATGGAGGCAAAGGGCTTTCAGGATGGTTTCAGTATTAGAATCATTTTTAATTATCAACCTGCAAGACTTTGGTTCTTATTCTACAAGTAGTTTTCAGCTATCCCAAAGGTGCTTTTTCAAGAAGCAACAGGACTTTCTTATTTTTCTTTGAAGACGTTTCACTTCTCATCCAAGAAGTTTCTTCAGCTCTGAGGACAACCATGACCTGGATGACTGAGAATCTCCATAGACATTTAGTTTTCAGCTACTTTGGGGAAAAGAAGTCAGGATTTTAAGGAAAACTCATGTGTACTTATGAACACACCCTGACTCACAAGTTCTACCTAATTCATGTTGCAATGCAAAGTGGCAGAGCTGTTACCCAGTTCAGTTTGTATGACCACATTGTTTTCTTGTGCTTGTTTGTTCTGAGGAAGGAGATGCTTAGAAAGGCAAAGGGGCCTCACTGCAGGTTGCTACGGGCACAGCCTCACTGCAGGTTGCTACGGGCCACCCCAGAACTGCCAGGACTAAGTGGGGTGCTGCAGTGGTGAAATTCAAAAGTTTTCCCTACCGGTTCTGTGGGCATGGCTTGGTGGGGGGCGGGTTTATGTGACTGGGTGGGCATGGCCAACTTTTTTTTAAAAAAACTTTTTTTAGCATTTTTAACTATCGGTTCTCCTGAACTGGTAGTTAAAAATGCTTTAAAAAGTTTTTTAAAAGTTCCAATGATCAGCTGTGACAATCAGCTGTGCCCGCAATTGTCGGAACCATTTTTTTTACTTTTTAAAGGTATTTTTACTACCTATTCGCCGGAACCAGTAGTAAAAAATACTTTAAAAAAGTTTAAAAAAAGGTTTCGACGATCGCGCAGCACAGCTGATTGTCACAGCTGATCATCGGAACCTTTTTTTACTTTTTAAAAGCATTTTTTACTACTGGTTCCGGCGAACCGGCCCGAACTGGTAGCATTTCACCCCTGGGGTGCTGCCCTCAACTGTCCAAAGAGTCAAATGGGAGCAGGAGAAGAAGCTCCTCCACTGAGAGAAACCATACCCAAATACATTGGTTCCTTTGGTCTTGCCTTCCTTCTTCAGCTTGCCATAATCATTACTTGCTTACTCGTTACCTAATTTAGTTATATTCTTGCTCATCATTACCCTCTAGCATCCTCTTCATTTACAGAATTTCCCACAGTGCCACATAGGTCCTGTGACATTCTTAGAAATTAAAATGATGGTTGTCTGCAAGCCAGAAGATGTTAGATATGCCAGCATGCCAGCCAGAAAGAAAAATACATAAATAACCTAGGTTGGTAAAGATCATCTCAGCATGTGTGACAGATTGGGGGAGAAGGGAAGGAGGTTTAATATATCTATTATGTCTAATTTGCAGAGTAACCCATCTCACAGCAGTGACTCTGCTCATGGTTTCCATTATTTGAAAGAGAAGACTGTTCTTATGGTGGCCATTTTGTGAGCACGCCCACAACATGCTCTTAAACTTCCAGATGAACATTTTGTCCACTAGCCAAACTCCTGCCCTAATTTTATCTGAATTAAGTCTTTTGGCTTGCTTTCCCCCTATGTGCAGCCAACATTAGAGTGTAGTAGCTTTTTCTGTTATAAACCTCCTGATCACTTTGGCAAAGATTCCTGTGAATAAAAATCATACTTATGAACTATTACACATATTTTCTTAGCTGCAGTCTCCTCTCCTTTCCACCTGAAAATTCAGGGGAATTCCAACACATTTTGCAATTAGTTAAGGATTATATTTCCTTATTTTTTATTAATTTTATGTAAAGTGGGATTTATCAGTGGAGCATTCATTGACACTGACTTCAATTTATTCTGATGAAACTGACTGACATCTGTGTGTGCTGTTCATCAGTCATAATTTAAACCATTCTTAATTGCATTAAATGTAAATTAAGACATTCAATTTCAGCCATTATTTTTCATAAAACACTGTGAACTGAATTTTAGTGGGTCATGAGATATTACGTTCAAGATAAATAGGGTAAATTCAAAACTTACCATTGATGTTCATATTTCACCCTTTGTCGGCTGTATTTCTTTCATAGCTTACTAGATTGGAACAATTAATTTTAGCTGTGATAGGTGCATTATTGGATAAGAATAATGTGGCTAAATTTTCTCCCCCAAATAAATGACTTTCTTAGCCTTAGTGCTATCACTGAAGAGCATTGCACAGTTTGAGTCAATTAAGTTGCATTTTAGTTTAGAAGAAAAACTAAATTAAGCAGAAAAGATTAATATTCAGGAATCTAGTTTGAAGTGTCTTAAACATAAGCTTCTTAAGATAAAAATCTGGCTCTGCTGGGACACTTTAACCATGCGAGTTATTTCATCAAGGGTGGACAACATTTTGCTATTTAGCTCTCCATTTTAAATATATTTATTTTCTTCTTGGAGGAAAGCAGAGGGAATGGCAATGTTGTAGGGAGAACATCAGTGGGGCAAGTGCTTCTTCTTTTTTTTTAGCCACTTCTAAGAAGGTTCTAAGAAGGTGGGACATGGTGGCCCAGTGGCTAAGATGCTGAGCTTGTCGATCAGAAAGGTTGGCAGTTCGGCGGTTCAAATCCCTAGTGCTGCATAACGGAGTGAGCTCCCGTTACTTGTCCCAGGTTCTGCCAACCTAGCAGTTCGAAAGCAAGTAAAAATGCAAGTAGAAAAATAAGGACCACCTTTGGTGGGAAGGTAACAGCGTTCTGTGTGCCTTTGGCGTTTAGTCATGCTGGCCACATGACCACAGAGACATCTTCGGACAGTGCTAGCTCTTCGGCTTTGAAACCGAGATGAGCACCGCCCCCTAGAGTCGGGAACGACTAGCGCATATGTGCGAGGGGAACCTTTACCATTACCTTTTAAGAAGGTTCTCCCCTCCCTTGCTTTTTACAGGGAAGTAAACTTAATGGCAGTTTACACTATGACTGACTTCAGCAAGTAGCACAAGGTATTGTCAGCCTCCTGCAAAGATCCTTGGAAACTTGAGTGCATAGAAGTATGAAAATACAATTTTCAAAGACTGTATAATATTGTTCACTGAAACAGAGACTACCGGGGGAGAGCCTTCTCTGTGGCTGGCCCCGCTCTCTGGAACCAACTTCCACCAGAGACCCGAACTATCCCCACTCTGCTGGCCTTCCGAAAAGCCGTTAAGACATGGCTCTTCCTGCAGGCGGGGGGTAGAGCTTAATTCACTCGAGCTCACCTCCCAAATATGTATGATGTTGAATGGTTGTTGATTTCTTATATTGTGTTTTAATTTTTTATATTGTTTTAATTACTATTTTAGATTTTGGTTGTTCTTGTATTTTTCACTGATGTACGCCGCCCTGAGTCCTTAGGGAGTTGGGCGGCATATAAGAATTCCAAAATAAAATAAATAAATAAATAAATACCGAACATCACTGAAGAGTACTAATTCAGCAAGATATTTATCCAGGCAATGGGCCAAATATTCAAATATATTACCAGGACTATAATTTAACCTGATGCCAGTTGGGTACTACCTTACTAACTGGAATTTAGTGAATACTGGATGTTTCTATGCATGCTAAACATGGGCCACTTTTTGTAAAATAATTGTAACTGAGCCAATTGTTTTTAATTGATGTAAATTAACCCAGAACAAAATAAGAAAATTATTCCCAATCTGATAGGCATACTCCTGAAAAAGAGAGTTCAAATGGAAGACAAAGAAGTATTGATGGTAAATTGATGGTAAATTGATGGTAATTGATGGTAAAATTATCAGTTGTAAACTGTTATGGCATAGCATGATAAGAGCATTTGAGGGCCCTCACAAAACTTATACAAGCAAATCTACTTTTCGTTTCAATTTGAACCATAGAGCTGTCCAAGATCCAGTTCCCTAGCAGTTCTCTGTCTCAATTTCACTACTGCCTTTCTTTTATCCAGCCATGCAGCCACCCACCCACCCATCCACCCACCCATTATCTGTCATTCGGAATGATAAAACATTTTTCAAACTTCTCAGAATCTAAGTCTGCTAAGAGTCAGAGGTCCAACACATTCTTGACCTCTCTAGTTGACAATTTCATTTGTCAGAAGTGGAAGAAAGGACAACAGGGTCTCTTATCTTGGACCTAATCCCTACCAAGATTGAAAAACTGAAAGTGACTGGCATCTTGGTGGAAACTGACCATGTTAGCATTGAATTGGTAATATGAAAAGAGGAAGAACTAAGAGTCCAACATGCAGCTTGGACTTCAGAAGCTCAGGTTTTGATGAACTCTGGTGACATTAAGGTAGCGTTCAATGATTAAAATCCTAAAGGAGAAGAATGTCCAGGAAGGATGGGAAATTCTATGAAATGAGATACTGAAGATATAACTGCAAACAATTCTCATAAGGAGGACAAATGGAAGAAATCTAGAGAGAGACTAGCCTGAATACACGAGGGGCTCTAAAATGGTTCAGAGAAAAGCGGGACATATATAGGAAATAGAGAGGAGACTTACCAAAGAAAAATACAAAATAGCTTCCATAAATTGTAATAATTATGCCAGAAAGAATCAGTTCAGAATGAGTTGAGGCTTATGAGATATACCAAAAAGACCAAACCAGCCAAATACCAAAGTTGGGTATAATAAAAAAGAAAAAAACACACAGAGAATGTAGGCCCGTGGTGGCGAACCTATGGCACGCGTGCCACAGGTGGCACGCGGAGCCATAGCGGCTGGCACGCGAGGGTTCCCACCGGCAAACCGGAGGGGCAGAAAAACGCACTTCCGGTTTGCCGGTGAGCTGTTTTTTGCACTCCGGAGGGTTCAGGGAAGCTCCCTGAAGCTCCGGAATGCAAAAAACTACAAAACGGACAAACCGGAAATGCACTTTTCCGCACTTCCGGTTTGTCCGTTTTGTAGTTTTTTGCATTCCGGAGCTTCAGGGAGCTTCCCTGAACCCTCCGGAGTGCAAAAAACAGCACACCGGCAAACCGGAAGTGCGTTTTTTCACACTTCCGGTTTGCCGGTTTCGTCGTCCCAGGCTCCGGTAAGCCTTTGCGCGGGGATGGGGGTGTGTGCGCATGCGCAGGGGGCAGCATGGGGGGGTGTTGTGCGCATGCGTGGGGGGGAGGGAATGGGTGTGGGCACGCGAGCGTGTGCGAGCGCGCGCGAGCGCATCCCCCCCCTTTTTGGCACGCGAGCCTAAAAAGGTTCGCCACCACTGATGTAGGCCATTCCCAAAGTGGAAATTGGAGATTGGAATATACTGTATTATGACTAGTAACTTGCAGGGTTCCTACCTTTCTGATGTTTTGGAAGGCATTTAGAATCATTCTTTTTCAATGGCCCCTTGCTCCAAGATGAAGATTCTGAGTACAGTGTTTTCACTCTTTGGGATTTGCGTTCATTTTTGTGCATTACATTTATCCAGTCTCCCGTATAGTGTATCTACCAAGCGGTTTCCGTCTGAAGTTCAAGTCTAAATCCAGATTGTAAAGGATTGAAATATTTTTTTAATTCCACAAATTCTGCTTCTACAACAACTGGCACGGTCCATCATGTATCATGTTATCATGTTACATAAGGCTTTAACCCATGCATGCATGATGTTATATGCATATGTATACATGGGGGACCATGTATACATATATGGTCCCCCATGTATGTATGATGTTATATGGTTTTTAAAATTGTTTAAAATTGTTTTTAACGACTTATTTGATGTTCCCTAAAATGTTGTACGCCGCCCTGAGTCCTGAGGGAGTAGGGCGGCATAGAAAAACTTCAAATAAATAAATAAATAAATAAATGCACTTTTGTTGGGATGTTGCATGATTCTGGTGAATCCTTTCTAAGACTTACTTTCTTGCTGTAATGCATTTATATTTTCACAGTAAAAAAATAAGGCAGTCTTCTAAATGTATTGAAAACAATTGCTACTTGGGCACATATTCTCCTGTCTCATATTTACTGTCCTATCTCTATTTCAGAAGAGAGAGGCAGCATGCAAAGCTATGAGCATTTACTCAGAAGTGAGGCCCATGAAACTCAATGAAGTTTTCTTGTAAGCAACTATGTATAGGATCACATGACACCTAGCACTTCACATAATGCACAATTCTTGTGCATAAAGCATGTCGCCAGAAAAAAAACCCTGAAAAAGCTATACGCTACATCTTTACATACCATGAACAATTCTGTGCAATGCTCTCACACTAACCCATCTTTATATATCATGATAAAATCCTACGTTAGTTTGGTCATTAGCTCTATGTTAATGTCACATACTAAATGGCAACAGGCTAATTCATACATAGCAATAGCACTTAGACTTATATACTGTTTCATAGTGCTTTACAGCCCTCTCTAAGCGGTTTACAGAGTTCAGCATATTGCCCCCAACAATTTGGGTCCTCATTTTACCCACCTCGGAAGGATGGAAGGCTGAGTCAACCTTGAGCCTGGTGAGATTTGAACAGCTGAACTGCTGAACTAGCAATCAGCTGAAGGTTGCAGTGCTGCCTTTAACCATTGCGCCACCTCGGCTGGCGCAGTGTTGAGGATCTGCAGTCAGACAGGCACAAGGAAATGAAACCCATGTCCATCAACTACAACATCATGCCAGGGTTTCTATGCAAAACTCTTTTCAAGAAAGCATTTTGAAGGTGCTTCTCTCCTCGGAGAATATGCAACACGGGGAGGAATCCTTTTTGCCGAGAAAAAGTTGGACGTCAAAGGGATAACTGTGGCAAGCTGAGCTTCTTCTTGTAGTAAAATTTTAACGGACTACTATATACGACAGTTACACTGCCATGTCAGTTGAACTGATGGAGAATGAAGTGTTGCAATAAGTCTGGAGATGGGCAGTGATGCAATCACCCTCTCAGTTTCTTGCTATTAATATATGTCTCTTACTCATTTTTAAAGATAGCCTAAATGAGAGTACTGAATATAAATGGCTTTTGTAAGTCATTCAGGTCAGTGAAGCATGTCATTGTTTGCATCTAGTGTTCCACAAAAGCCTCGGTTGGATGACAGCTTCACCATATATTTTTCTCATAGATTAAAAAAAAACCATAAACAATATTCAGTATTTTTAATTAAAATGAAAAGAGAATATCGTCTACAGTGAATTTCCAGAGGCAGAAATGGTTGCCAGTGTTTTCTAGCGGTATGACCTTACCAGCTCATCTTTTGTGGAGGATGTGATGCCTATATGCCAGTAGCATATAAATTATTTCCCTGCCTATGCATTAGCAAATGTTTGATTATGATTTATTTTGGGGTTCCCTGAAAGATGAAGGGAGTTCTTTCTAATATTAGCATTACTAATGATTTTAATGAGGCATTAAAATGTTGCAAGATTCTAGGAACATTTTTCTTTTTAAATATAATTTCATTAACAGTTTACATGAACATTCTTGCAGAATTAAGAAACCCACAAGCTGTCAGCGCCCTTCATAGACTATCAGATGGGATTTCCCAACTTATCCGAAAACACTAGAAAAACACTCTTAAGAGCTCAGTAAGGAAGGGATGTTTGGAGAATGCCATCTTCGGGATGTTAAAATAAACTAATCCAATCTACATCAGAACAAAGTTATTCTGGAGACTTCATGTTTCTCTAGATTTTGCAGAGGGACCAGAACTTGGTGAAAGTTGTAATGGTTCTCTGAATTCTGTGCAACAAAGCACAGATCAAGGAAATATCACAGAAACAATTTACCATCCTGAGATGCTACTTTTGCAAATATGCATTTTGTACGAAAATATATTTAAAAATTCTGACTTAAATACATAATTACACTTTTTTTTCTTAAAAGAAAAACCACAAGTTAATGCAGACATATGTAAGAATGGATTTTTGAACAGATATAATTAGAAAACAGAATTTGCTAAAACATCAATCCTTAAATTTTCGTGCCTGAAAGCATGTCCTACATTATTCACTGAGGTTTAATCCCAAGAACATGCTACAGAGATACAGAATCTAGGTTGAAGAAGGTTTACTCTGCAGAAGGTCACTGAATAATTCAGTATAATTTAAATAAAGCAGTGTGTACAGAGGGATGTGTGAGTCAAAGCAGGCGAGGTCAGTATTATGACATTGTCCTCAAAGCTTCACCCCTTTATATGTGCATGCAACACACAAAGAATCTGGGCTTGGATCACAATGCCTTGACCACTAGCTTGCCTATTTGGACATTGCCAAGCCCTAATTGCGGGACATGGGGTACTAAGTTGAATTGCAAAGTTGTCTCTAGGTTAGAGATCATAATATAGCTTGCATAATATAGCATGAGCATGTTTGTGGTGAATCTGAGCACTGGTTGTGTTGTGACACATTGGCCAAAATGTATCAGAAGGTGACTGGAACTGTCTTCACTGTTAGCAGGAAATACTATGGGTGGGATGGGTACCACTAAGGTTGATGTTCTGATCTATTCCTTCTCTAACTTACTAAAAAAATTATGTAAAAGCCTCAGTTTTGACCAAAGTTATCATGGTAGCGTGAGATCATATAGGAAATCACCATTTGAAATGTTAATGGTAATGGAGTAAATTATAAACATGGGAAATAATATTTTCTTTTTTCTTTTTCATGAATTTATTTTTGCTTGTTTCCTACTTCTTATTTCTTCTTTATTTCTTTTCTTATTTCTTCTTATTGCTTTGCATAATGTTACTTACCTTGAAACGAATAACATATGCATGCATATATATTCAGTCAGAGTTACCTCTAAGGAAACTGCATAGGATCTGTCTACATGAGGTCTAACAAGTTAGCTTTCAGGAGCTAAAGATTCATGTCCCAAAGAACTTAGTTCACAATTAATCTGTTACCTTTACAATACAAACAGAGACCATTAGCTCTATAGCTAAAAACAGAGCAAATGGCAGTATTAACCTATAGAGTGTTTCTAAAGGCAAAAACAAAACAGTGCATTAACAGTATTTCTATTAAATTTAATACTTTCTCCAACCTTGGCCCCTCAGATGAGTTGAACTGGCTCAGTGGCAATTTTAAGGGAATTGTCTGCACAAATTGAGGCAAAGAACCTATCACTTTTTGCTGCTATCTGCAACAAATCTGCATTCACATGAAACAACCCATTTGTTGAGTTAATACAATACAATAGAGCCATGAACTAATCAAACAGAGCCACCTGCTAAGTCACAAAAAGCCCATGTAAAATTCATAGAACCAAGCTTAGTTTATGCTTCCATTTTCTCTGCTTGAGCTATACCTACTTGATTGGGTCCATCGAATTCTGTATCCATGGTCAAAGAACAGTACAGTCAATACATGATGGTGTTCATTTGAATTGAGGAGATGAAGTTCAAGTTTCAAATAGACCATGGAAATCACTAGAAGTTTGAGGGCAAAGCCCAACTTATCACATATGATTGTTGTGAGGAAAAATTACAGAAGACCTCACCTTCAGCAACATAGGTTGCCTTGAATCCAGAACAAAGGCAGGATTTAAATGTAACTTTCATACATGATTCACAAATACATTCTATATATATAAAAGATGTCCAGGCAGGTCATCGAATCTTACCTAAATACATAGGGTTGAAGATTGGGCAGTTTCCTTCACCACGTCTGGGAAGCAGGGCAGCCTAGTTTAGGAAATTTCTACTATTTATCTTCCAACATTTACCAGTGTGGGAAACAGAAATATAGCCTATCGATCTATTAGAATCAATAAGGCCTGTTAAGGGGGGCATTCCCCCGTGGAGGCGATCTGTGGATCTTTGCTTCTTTTGAAGTCATTCTCATTAGAAAATAAAACCGAGATTCAAATCTAATTAACAGAATATTTATTTCAGTAGAAAAGTAATAAAAAAATCCTTAATAAACTACATCTTATCGGCTAATGAAAGTCACGTCTGCCTTCGGCAGAAATGGAGAAAGAAAGGAAGGAGTTGACTCCTGGAATGCACGCATGCGTAGTAAAATATATCACATGTCTGCTTGATCATAAATACAAGAAACCTTAGGAAACATAGAGATGCACAAACTGGCAATATTCACATCGTGACAAGGCCTAAGTGGAAAAAGCAGGCCCTAAAAAGCTACATGAACCAAAGTTTTAGATAGAAAGATTTCAAAGTGTATCAGAACTATTTGTAATCCTGCTGAGCCATTGCTGTGAAATGTGATTTTGCAAAGTAGTTTTGAAATATATTTGGACATAGAAGGACAAAACCCGTGAGAAATAAGAAACTGAAAGTAGCCAATGGATAGAGGTTTGAGATGTACATGGGTATATGTGGAGACTGACTGTCAGTAAGAAAGAACAAGGAAGTAAGTTGTGAAATGTGTGCAGAAAAGAATAAAAAAAATGTCTTGGGATGAGTTCAAGGCCACTAGCCACAGCTACTCCTTGCTGGACTCAGCTATGTCAGTGGACTCATTGCAACGGGTTATTGATATAAGTTGTGTTATGATGGCTGTTCATGTTCCAAATTGCTCATGAAATAAACCTCTGAATCTTAAAGTAAGAACTGATTATTGTGCAACTGTCTCTTGTTTCTTTAATGGGATCTTTTTTTATGACACCAGGATCTATCTTTTTCTGCTTAGTGGTAATGTTAATCTTTTAATGTAGGCTGTTCAACAATTCCAAGTTGGACAACAGCCAAAACTGATGTGTGTGTTCTTGAAATTACACAGTTGAAAGACATTTACTGCCAAAAAAGCAAGCATCAGATTAAAGAACTACTGCTAAATTTGGAACAAGGATCCATTATCTTCTGACAGAATCTGTAAGGTACTACTTACAGTTCTTTAGTAGGACTTCTTGTTTGGATATATTTTAATTTGGGTAAGGAGAAGACAAATGCATGGGTGATTTCACTTTGGATAAAGGAACATCATCAATAACAAAAACCATGCTGGAATCTGACAAATCAATAAAATCATGTTTATTGCTACTATTATGGGATTGTTCCTCTTCCAGAGAGATTAATTGACTCATGATAAATACTGACTAGGGGGACATTTTCAAGTTGGAATCTCTCCCAATATATCATTTTGCAAGAAGTTTGAAACATTTCTTCATTAAATCACCTACCATGTTGCATTTCTGTGGGTAGAATTCTAGAAGAAACAGAAGGAAGTTTGCAGCACTTGGAAAAATTTGGAAGAGTCGTATGATATATAGGCAGAAGTTGCTAAACATTTAAAAGGTATTACATTTTTTAAAGCTTTTATTTTTTTCCACAGTCTCCATATATACATCCATACATATACTATAAATCGTATCAAGATATGCATAGTTATACATTTCTATCCAATATATCATAAACCAATATCCTAATTTTGCATCTATTATACTTCTATTGCCAGTCTGTTTTACCTCATTTCATAACACTCCCCTCCCTCTGTCTCCCTCTCTTCCCTCTACCTTCTTTCTCCTTCTCTCCCCCTTCCTACTTCCCTTCTCCCCTCCCCTCCCCTCCCTTCCCTTCTCTACTTCCTCTTCCTCCCTCTTGTCCCTTCTCTGAGTGATTCTAATCATAATTCATGTTATGGTTAACAGACTGGTAACATATATCCCTACTTCATTTAATCGGTGCTCCTTTTAGACATATATTTTCTATATCCATATCTATCCATATAATATATAGCTTCTTTTTTTTCTAGGTATATACTACTATCCTAATACTGCCTCTTTTACTACCTAATTTTGTCACCTGGGTCTACCACCTTTAATTCTCCATTTTCCTCCAATTTAGTCAGTGTTACTTAACTTCTATACATATTCATTTTCTATCCAGCCATAAAATTTCACCCACACATTATAATATTCTGAATCTTCCTTATCTTTAATTTTCATTGTCAATCTATTCATCTCCGCACGGTCCAGTATTTTCTTAATTACCTCTCCTTCAGAAGGGGCTTTTGTTGCTTTCCAATTTTGTGCAAATGCAATTCTAGCTGCTGTGATTATGTGAATAATTAAATATGTATCTCTTTATTAAATTTCTCTGGTAGTATACAGTAGCAACTTATAGTGACACCTGCTTCAGTGGCAAGATAGATATAGCAGTTACGTAGGGAAATGGTTAATTCTCATGCTATCAACCTGATCTACACCTGACCAGATATGGTTCAAATTCATCCACCTCATCCAGAGGTGGTATTCAGCCGGTTCGGACCAGTTCACCCGAACTGGTAGTGGAAATTTTAACTGGTTTGCCGAATCGGCAAATACCACCTCTGGCTGGCCAAGCCCCTGCCTGCCCAGTCACCCAGTCCCACTTTCCCCCGCCTGCTGCTGGCCCCACCTGCTCGCCCCACGAGGGTATATATTTTGCCTTTGCCATGCGGCCCAGCTAATTGCCTCGCCTCCACGCCTCACCCGCTCTGCTCACCAAAGGTAAGCATGCTGCCTGCTCGCCATTCACCTTGGCCGGATTGGGGAATGCACCATTTCCTGGTTCTGTCCTTCCCCGGGGCCACCACCCACATGCTGCCTGCTCGCCGTTTGCCTTGGCCGGGTTGGGGAATGCATCATTCCCCAGCTCTGGCCTTCCCCGGGGCCTCTGCCCTCATGCTGCCTGCTCGCCCTCCACTTCGCTCACCTTCACCCGCGCCTTGGTGGGGGTCCCTGGCGAGGCTCGGCTGGTGAGCCTCCAGCCGCCAGTAGTTTTCGGCTGCCTTCTGAGCAGCTCTGCTGTGATGCTGTCCCTCCGGTGTAGCAGGCCATTCTCCTGGCCAGGTCTGGCCGCGAGCAGCACTGGCAGGCAATGGGATGCACGTGTGCAGCCAGTGCAAAGAACAGGGCAATGGCGGTGGCAGTTCTTCAGGCCTTTTTTTCGCCTGTAGTTTTTGGTAGTTTTCAGTGCAAGAAGCCTGCAGCAGGTGCTCTTTTTTGGCATGAGAAGCCTTCAGCCGCCGCTGCTGGCTTGGTTCTGGCCGGCAAAGAGGCGGGGGGCTGCTAGAGGCTTCTCGCACTGAAAAAGAGCGCCTTCTGCAGGCTTCTTGCACTGAAAACTACCAAAAACTACATGCCAAAAAAGAGGCCTGAAGTCCTGTTGCCGCCGTCGCCGCCCTGTTCTTCGTGTCGGCCGCACACTGCAATTGCCTGCCGGTGTGCGTGCATGGCCGCACCCCATTGCTAGACCCTGCGAGGAGAATGGCCTGCTGCACTGTAGGGACAGCATTGCAGCGGAGCTGCTCTGAAGGCAGCCGGACTGCGGTGTCCCTTTAAGGTATGACACGGAGGGAGGGGGGACCATAAAGGGATAGGCTGCAGGAGCTGCCTTTTCTGCTGGTTCTGTGGGCATGGCTTGATGGACATGGCTTGATCAGGTGATATTGAGTTGGCTATGGCCACTCGACCTTGCTGTGAGTGATGTCGAGTTGGCCATGCCCATTCAGTCACATGAACCCCCCACCAAGCCACGTCCACAGAACCAGTAGTAAATTTTTTTGAATCCCACCACTGACCTCATCCCAGGGGAAAAAATATTTTATCCATGATTATCCAAATATCATCTGCTGCCTGCCATTGATTAAAGAGACTTGGCATTTTGGCATTTAACAGACGATAAAGTATTAGCACCAGTTTGTTAATGGTGGAATTGCTTGCTTCATCCTATACTAAAATAATCAACCCCATATCACATCATCTGCTTACTTCTGGAGCCAAGATCAGAGCAAGCTTTTCTGAGCTCAAGGCTAATGATTTGAAATAGACTTCTTCTGTCTTTGTTGATCTCTGAAAAGACTGTTTAGTTCTCTGAGGAGTTCAACTTAGGAAAAATATGATTCATGCCTTTCGAGTGATCATTAAGGCCTACTTAATAATTTTCTTCCCAGCCAGCATCAATCATTTGAATTGCATTCTAAAATACACATAGATCATGTTCAGATATTTGAAATGATACTGATGATTTGCTTAAACAAATCGTATCTTAAAAAAAACAATTTTGGAGTTATTTGTGTGTATTATTGTCACTGTCTCCATTTATGTATTGTATTTAATTTTTTTAAAAAATCAATGCTTCAAAGATATCTCCAACTAACTATTATGGCAATTTAATCCTAGTAAATATCAGAGAGTTGGTTGCATTTTATATAGAAATGTCACAACGAAAGTAGGATAATAAATATATTAGCCTTCCTAATTTTGGCTTGGGGCAGTATGCAAAATAATTTAATGATTTCTTACCAAGCAAAATTTCTGGTTGGATTCCTCCTCCTCTCTATGCCCCCCCCCCCATGTATCATTAAGGAACAAAATTTATTAGCAACTTTAGATGCATGGCTGAACACATAAGCACAAACCTATCCCAGTGAGATTCCCTTCACTTGAATGGTGTTTAATATGGCATCTTGAATGCATAACTGTTATCCCCCTCCTATTAAATGAAGATATATTATCCGTATTTGTCTTAAACATTCTGTTTTAACACTCTGCATATATATTCATTAGCACCTGGAATAAGAGTAGGTTTGCACTTTTACAATTGCTGCTTTTCCTTATTTCCCAGGGTTGGCCTAGATTCAAGAGCTCCAAGTTTCCTTCTCCTTTGCAATTTCAGTGTCTGTCATTCACATGTAGAAAACTCAGCTCTCTATTTAACACATTGCTGGTGAGAGATAGACATTTACAGGGCCCCTCTGCCCTTGAGCTGTTCCATTAGTGCATGGAAAGCACCTTGCAGTCTGTGACAAGCGCAGCAGATCGGCACTAAATCAAAAATCAGTGCCAGCCAGGGATCTAAGCCACCATGAAGGTCACAGACATCAGCCGCATGCCATCTCAATCCAAACAAAACACACTGGATACAGAGGGATTTTCGCAACTCACAATAGGAGGCAAACATGTCATGTTAGAATAATCCCCTCTAGTAGCGAAAAGGGTAAACTGACCTTTTTTATATAAGCACTTTGGCATCCTTAATCAAACTTTGAAAGAGAAGGGTAGTAATTTGGGAGTAAAATTTTTTAATGCTGCAATTGAAGCTCTGGCTACTGAACTGCCTTTAGGTTGAAGAAGTTATCTTTTTTTTATAAGATTGGGATCTAATATTATTATTTAGTCTTTAAAAAGAAAAAGGCCCAATATAAAAAGTGCTGCTCAAATGTGATGTTCATTGACTAATATTGCTAACCATCCTGTCAGTTTACAATGTTTAATTGTTAATGTTTTGTGCGGTTATAGAAAATGATAATGGTGATGTTAGAGAGGCATGCTAATGCATAAGCCATTCAGAAAGGTGGATGAAAAGTATCATGTCTCTGGGCCCATAAAGAAAGGAAGAAGGTGTGCATTTTGTGAGCTCAGGATGTTTTGCTGGAATGCAGGAGACTGAACAGCACAACTTCCTGGTTTTCTTACGTTTGCATGATTCCATGTACGCACCTTGCCAAAACCTACAGAGATCATAGGAATGTTTTCTTTGCAGGCTCTTTTCAAAAGGTATGTGCTTCTTTCTTTCCCAATGAATCAAAACAGCGGAGGCTCCTTCCATGTAACCGAGGGAAGCAATCAGCTTCAGTGAACCGAGGGTGTATGGGGCAGAATTGGGGGACCTGTTTGCTTAGTGCACTCCAACCTTGGCAACTTTAAGACTTGTGGACTTCAACTCCCAGAGTTGACTCAACTCCCAGAGTTGAAGTCCACAAGTCTTAAAAGTTTCCAAGGTTGGAGATCCCTGCACTAATGGCTATTTTTAATTTTTAACCAGGGGTGGATTCCACTTACCTTCGCCACCGGTTCGCATCGCGATGTTTTACATGCGCGTGCTTGCTCCACTCGCGCGCGCGTGCGTGCGATCCCCCCCGTGCAATTTCACTTCCGCGCATGCTCAGCAGCAGGATTCAGTCCGAAACACAGCTGAGGAGCTGATCAGCTGTGCTTCAGGCGAAGAAATAAAGGTGAGTATTAACCTGGGGGCAGGCGGACGGGCGGGCTCTTTTTCAAGCTGCGGAAGAGGAGAAGCCATCCAATTAACCAAAATTAACCAAAAATTCCCCAAAAATTAACCAAAATTTTGGAAAAATTAACCAAAAATTCCCCCCAAAAGATGGTGGTGCCCACAGATCGGCACCTACCGAACCGGATCCGCCATCATTGCGTCACCAGCGGGTCGCTAACTGTTCGGGCAATCTGGTTGAATCGGGAGGAACCCACCCCTGTTTTTAACCATTAGCTCCGGAGATGGAGGCATTTCTCTGGTCTTCATACCAGAAGCAAAAGATAAAGACTAGCAGAAAGTTGCAAGATTGCAGACAATGCAGAGATAGAAAATTGCTCTTCTCATTGGGTAGGTTATAAACAGGTAACCAAATAAACTTCCTCCTATAAGCTGCATTTTACCTCTGCTCAGAAATGTTTTTAGAGCAAAAAAAGCAGCTTAACTACTTGCTTTTTCTTTGGATTGCTCTTGGGGAGGTGAGCATTTCTCCTGGGAATATATCCACCTCTTTCAGAGATTTCTACGATCCTCCGCTTCTTTCGATATTGCCTGCTGTTTTTAACAGCCAGTTTATTATTGGACAAGGGATCTGTTTCAAAATTGTGCCTAGAATTCAAAGCAGCCTTCCTAAACACGATTCTCCTCTGATGAGCTGGTACTAAAACAGAATTCCGCTCCACCATGACAAAGGCAGCTCCAACATAAAATTTGTCTTTTGGTGGTTCTGCTTTTATTTGGATTGGACCACCTCCTGGAAGGAGTGGAAACAGAATTGGTAGTAAGCATAAAGCAGCGGTTTCCCAGCCTTTTGGGCACCAGGGAAAGGTTTCATGGAAGATAATTTTTCCATGAACTGGTTTTATTTTTCCTCACTAGCCTGCTGCTCACCTCCAGCTGTGCGGCCTGGTTCCTAACAGGCCACGGACCGGGAATGGTCCGTGGCCCAGATATTGGGGACCCCTGGTATAAAAGCATAAGTGCCTTCTTTCTTTATTCTTTATAATGCTGATAAAGAAAGAACAGGCATTCAACTGTGTGATTGCAGACACCATCTTGATTGTTCTGACACTTTCCCCATGCAGATGCGCCACAGCTCAGAATCCTACATCATTCATAACTTTCATAACAAAGAATTGAATTCGATAGATTCACTTGCATAGCTAAGGAAGCTTAAATATTTCATTCTCTGTGAATTTCATTGCACGTTTGAGTTATGTAGGTAATCCTTGTTAAGCAACGGCCTCATTTAGCAATTGTTTGCAGTTACAATGAAGATGAAAAAGTAACTTTATGACCTGTCCTCACATTTGTGACCTTTGCAGGTCTGTAAAGCAAAGGAAAATTGAAGGAAGGTTATAAGCAGGGTTGCAGTTTCATTTTGCAATTGCTTCACTTAACGACCAATGTTGGTCATTAAATGAGGACAACCTGCATGCTCTGGTCTAATATATAGATTAAACAAGACTGTACAGTACTGTGTGGATTTTGCGCTTCTGCAAATTTTGCATTGCAGTTTTCAACTCTAAAACATGTATTAAAAAGCATTTAAAATTTAACTTTTAGGGAAAAATATAAAGCAAAATCTGTATTTTAATGGACCAGCTAGAGGGAGGGGGGGGGTGTCCATTATTCCTGATTGTCCATTAAATCGGAAAGTATGTCATCAACAGCAATGTTATTATGCAAATTATATTTGTGTCATTTCATGTCAATTGCATAATGACACAAATTGATGCAAATGATGTAATTATGCAAATGACCTAAATGATGTAAATACCACAAGAATTCATCTGTTGCATCCAAAATTCATTGCCTTAAGATCTGCTAAATTGAGATTTCACTGCATTTGTAATGTCCCACATTGGAATAAAATGCGTTCAGTCATGTATTGTGAGAAAATATGTACTTACTGTATATGTGTATGTACCAGTATTTATTTATAGAGGTTACAATCTTTACATGCCTGTGAACATTGTTCACAGTTTTACATTGTTTTGTAAAACATTCCAAGAAGCAAAGCAGAATAAGCAGGGTATCACATGAAAAGAAGAAAAATCCTGTATGCCAGTACTTTGTCTTTCAGAAACATCAAAAGTATTAAAGCAATTTTCCACAATCTAATGCTATGAGAAATGTAGTCAAAGAAGCAAGAAGACATTGGCTTAAATTGTTCAGCACCTAGAAATTCTGACTTACACTATGTTGACTTTAAAGAATATTTGTAGCTCAGGGTTGAAATGAGGGGTCCTTGGTGTTCTCTGAGCTTGCTTATTTTCTTGCAGACGTCTCATTACCCTAACTAGGTAACGTCATCAGTGTTGACTTAGTAGTGCAGCTGAGAAATAAAGGAATATCACTTTTAAGCCACCATGCCATTGGACCGATGACAGCCAACCCTTAGTGGCTAAATTTAAGCTGATTTAAGTTTAGTCTAAATGAAGAAATAGTCATTCTAAAGGCAAACTCACAGCAACTGGCATATTGCCCCTAAGTCTCAAGGGGACGCGGTGGCTCAGTGGCTAAGATGCTGAGCTTGTCGATCGAAAGGTCGGCAGTTCAGCGGTTCAAATCCCTAGTGCCGCGTAACGGATGAGCTCCTGTTACTTGTCCCAGCTTCTGCCAACCTAGCAGTTCGAAAGCACGTAAAAAATGCAAGTAGAAAAATAGGGACCACCTTTGGTGGGAAGGTAACAGCATTCTGTGCGCCTTTGGCATTTAGTCATGCCGGCCACATGACCACGGCGACGTCTCCAGACAGCGCTGGCTCTTTGGCTTTGAAACGGAGATGAATACCGCCCCCTAGAGTTGGGAACGACTAGCACATATGTGCGAGGGGAGCCTTTACCTTTTTATTTATTGGGACTGAGAGCTACGTTCTTCCCGATGACTCCATGAGTTTACATCCATTCCCACAAAAGCTGGAGCTGCTCACACGAGAATGGGATGAGCTTCCTGTTCAGCTGCCACTCCTTCCACTTTGGGAAGGTTAATCTCAACTTTTTTTCTTGCTTTTTAGTTTGATCTTGTAAAATATGCTTGTAAGACTTTAATTATCTGTATTTAACTTTTTGTGGTTAGAGGCCTCAAGTTTCCTATAGGCAGAAAGTCAAGATATATACAATGTAAATACATAATGAAATAGGAATAATTGAGGTTAACTGCCTCCCTGTCAATTCTTAAGAGCCCACATATATGTCAGGATGTCATAAGAATGCCAACTGCAATGTGATATATATAATGTATTCTGTAAACACACCGTTTACCTAATTTCCTTAAAAGATTAAATGTAATTGACTATGTTAGTTTATTTTTTATTTTATTATTTCATTTCTTGGCTCAGTTCCACCTCTTATTTATTTTCCTACACATTATGGAATAGAGTAGAATGGAATTCTTTATTGGCCAAATGTGATTGGACACAAAAGGAATTTGTCTTTCGTGCATATGCTCTCAGTGTACATAAAAGAAAAGATACATTTGTCAAGAATCATGAGGTACAACACTTAATGATTGTCATAGGGTACAAATAAGCCATCAGGAAACAAACAATATTGATATAAATCGTAAGGATACAAGCAACAAGTTACAGTCATAAAGTCATAAGTGGGAGGAGATGGGTGATAGGAACAATGAGAAGACTAATAGTAATAGTAATGCAGCCTTAGTGAATAGTTTGACAGTGGTGAGGGAATTATTTGTTTAGCAGAGTGATGGCGTTCGGGGAAAAACTGTTCTTGTGTCTAGTTGTCTTGGTGTGCAGTGCTCTATAGCGTCGTTTTTTTTTTAATTGAAAAAGTTTTATTAGTACAAAGTACAAACATTTTTTAATTTTTCTCCCCACCCCCACCCCCTTCCCTCCCCCCCCTCCCCCCCGGACTTCCCAGAGAGAACACAGGGCATAATATCAGTAATTACAGAAGAAAAAAGAAAAAAGAAAAACCCCTCAACTCCAAATTACACATTGCTAGCGTTATTAAATTTCTATATTTTATATTATTTCCCATATAATTCTAAAAAGTAAAAAATAAAAATTAAAAATATATTAATTATATAATCTAGGTTATACAAAGGAAGGAAAACAGTTTCTCCCTCCTCCTTTCAATCACCTTTCTAGATCTATAAAAAATTTTAATAATACTAAATCTTTAAAAAAACGTTAATAATAATAATAATCTCATAATTAACTAAAACCGAAAGAATTTTACATAGCTAATATCAAGATATTAAATAATAATACCTTTAAATTTCATCATAACAACATATTATTCTAAAGCAACTTATTAACTCAAATAAAACTAAAAAAGTATTACATGTCTACATATTAAATAATAAAACTTTTAAATTTCATCATAACATAATATTATTATACAACGACTTTAATTCATAATAAAAAATATTAAGTAATAATACCTTTAAGTTTCTCATAATAACATTATTATACAACAACTTATTAGCTCAGATAAAAAATTATTACATGTCTACATATTAAATATTAAAGCCTTTAAATTTCATCATAACCACATAATATTATTGTTCAACAACTTGTTAATTCATAATAAAAAGATATCCTTAAAGGTAATATTAATAATAATAATAATAATAATAATAATAATAATAATAATAATAATAATAATAATAATAATAATAATAATAATAATAATAATAATAATAATAATAATAATAATAATGACAATAAAAATAATAACAATAGTAATAATAATAATAATAATAATAATAATAGTAAAAATCTAAAGAAGAGAGAGAGAAGAACAAAAACCTAAGACAAATAGAAAAAAAATCCTTCCTTTAAAAGAATTTTTAAAATCTAATTGTAATAATTTAAAACTCAATAGTTTTAATTAGAAATTAAGAACTCCAATTCTTAAAAAATTATTATTAAAAAGAAAAAGAAAAAAGAAAAAAAAATTCTTTCCTTTTTTTTTTAAAAAGAAAGAAAAAAGGAAGAAACAACAAAAAAAGAAAAAAGGAGAAGAAGAAAATACAATTATATTATCTCCATCCATCTAATACATATCAACACTACTTCTCTTTATATCTTATTGGTTGCCTCCTTTTGTATCTTGATGATTTTGAATTTATCAGCTCCTCTTCCATCTGATCCCAATACTCCATTTCCTTTTTCACATCTTTCTGGCTCTGCGATTCACTTTGACTCTTTAAGGTTATTTCATTTTGATCCAATAAGGATGACTTTTCCTCCTTGTTTAGCAGAGTGATGGCGTTCGGAAAAAACTGTTCTTGTATAGTTGTCTTGGTGTGCAGTGCTCTATAGCGTCATTTTGAGGGTAGGAGTTGAAACAATTTATGTCCAGGATATGAGGGATCAGTAAATATTTTAATGGCCCTCTTTTTGACTCGTGCAGTATACAGGTCCTCAATGGAAGGAAGATTGGCAGTAATTGGTTTTTCTGCAGTTCTGATTATCCTCTGAAGTCTGTGTCTGTCTTGTTGGGTTGCAGAACAGAACCACACAGTTATAGAGGTGCAGATGACAGACTCAATAATTCCTCTGTAGGACTGTATCAGCAGTTATAATCTTAGATGCTCATATTATATGGGGCAAAACCCAGTTTTGTAATATTGAACTACATGTTTTCAGAAGAAATACCTATCAGTGTGCATCTCAAGAGGATTTAGCTCTGGGGTCTAATCACTGATATGCATCAGGCATCCATCCTTCTACTGAACTTAAAATATGGTATAGTCCTTCTCCTTGACTGGCCAAGCAGGTTGTAGAATCTGTGTAGAGGATCTTAATGGCAACTCCCTTGGAGGATGCAGAGCTGAAATGGGCACATTTGTTCAACCACTCAAGCTGAATACATATGAAATAAATACATGTGTATATTTACATAATCACATTCAGCAGCTCCATTATGATGAAATGAGACATGCAAATACCAGTAGGTGATGGATGCCACTTATCTGAATTTACAGTTAGCATGTTGTATGAATGTACCCAAAGGCGTGAAGAAAGAAACTATAACATACCAGGCTACTCTATAATTTGGCATGTTTGGTTTTGGTGTGCCTTGTGAACACAACCAACAGTGTATCTTCAGAATCTGAGCTTTAGCACAAGAAAATAAAAGACATTCTTCAACAATCTACAGTTTTTAGATATGTTAATTCCTTGGAAGAAAAATCATGGAAAGCAGTATAATCACTGCAATTTTTAGACATTTCTTATAGTTATACATAGTCTGGAAATGTTTATCTCTGCAGTAAAAAGTAAAGATAATATAGCTTAGGAGACAACACCTATGTTGGCATAACATTCTCACCCATGGTTAACTTCTCTATGTTTACTTCATTAACTCAATGTTCTGGATTTATACAACACAGAGAATGATTACATAATTATTTAGTAGCAAAATACGCTATTTATTAAATAAACTATTAAATAGCAAATATTGCTATTTACAATATGCCACTGTAGGTCACCTAATTTGTCTTTCAGTTTGTTGTGCAAAACAGCAATGGAAAAATCTGCTTTGGGAGGCGTTGAAGGAAGATCTCAAACCTTGAGGTTTAGATGGCTCTGTGAGTGTAGCTCACAGTCTTATTTCCCCTCCTAAAGTAAATAATTGGGCTACCTTCATGGTCTCAGCTAAAAATCCTAATTAAGGGGAGGAAT
This sequence comes from Diadophis punctatus similis, assembly GCA_023053685.1. Taxonomy (NCBI): domain Eukaryota; kingdom Metazoa; phylum Chordata; class Lepidosauria; order Squamata; family Dipsadidae; genus Diadophis; species Diadophis punctatus. The sequence continues at coordinate 27,161,916 of JALIGW010000002.1, forward strand.
TAGAGGATTATATAATCAACTCCTGTCAAAGTTCAGACTTGCTACTTTAATTTCCTAACTGAAAATACTGCTGATTGATATGGGATCCTATAAATAGAAAGTATGCGGTTAGGATATACATTAAAGCACTTAGCATAAATATTTGCTTAAAATCCCGCTACATATGCCTACAATATTTGCTTTGACTCTCTGATGTACTTTTGACCATTTGTTTATTATAAAGAGAGTCCATATTGTCACAGATCAAAGAACTGGTAGACCATTTCTTTCAGAGAGCAGACCAGCTCTGTCTGAGAAAAATGTAGTGAGGATGGGGGACTAGTTCTCTAATTCCACAATATGTTTATTTAATAAATTTATATGGTTGCCCATCTCTGGAAGGCTAACAATACATTAAAACAACAAAAGTTAGTTTTCACTTCCCAATCCCCAACTTCTAACACTGACAAACAGAGCAAATATTCATTGTCCTATGAACCTGCTGTGGAAAATTTAAAAAAAAAACCTTATTCTCACTTCAAACAAAAGTGGAATAAAATAAATTGCCTGTACATCCTTATTTCTACCCTTATCTTATTTTGTGTACATTTGCTTAACTACATGCTTAAATAATTGATCATGTTCCTCCACCTTTCTCCTTGAAAGGCCTACTTGGTTGCTAAAACCTAATAGCCAGGGGTCAGATTGCATATGGATGGGAATGCAAGCATTTTTACTAATAGGGAAATGTACCTCACCTGGGTCCAACGGAGCTCCAGATTTTTTTGTGCTACTTCTTTTTCAAACATACCACTGAAGTTAGAAACAGACTCCGTTCTCAAACATAGCAGACAGGGTGAGATCCAGAGCTACTTCCAAATTGGTGCAGAATTACCATGTGACCTAAGTCAGTTTTCAATAGACTGAGTGAGAACTTGGTCTTCAATGGGGCTAAAAGATCTAAGGGTATATTTCAATGAAGGAAGGCAAGGTGAATTATGGAACAGGCAGAATGTCAACTTCTGGAGGGTTTAGCAACTATTTAACCTTCACCAGAGACGATGACCTCTCAGGAAAGCTGGCCCCAAGTTGTTTATGGATTTGCAATGAATGCTGCTTGATATTTCCTTGACATCCAGCTGCAGCAATATAGAAATGATTCATTAAAAACTGTCTTTCAGTTGCACCAGTCAATGTTTTCTCCCCCTCCTAAATTGGGTTGCTGGGGGTGGGGGGAAAGCTTGGAGAAATCTTGTTTTAGTCACTCCTGTGTGAACACATGCTCAGAAGCAGTTGGGCCTGTGTTCACACAACCTCTTCGGTCAAAAGATTCCAATAATCTCCCAGCAAGCACATTCTTACTTCAAACTTCACCCAAAGGCAGTCACCATTTTAGATTTATCAGTCTGATTTCCAGGAATTCAAAATGCAGATGTTTCTGGGCCCAGACAACACAGTCAGTTTAAGATTTTGGATAAAGAGGTATATATTGATGGAGTAAGATGTGCATTCATTAGTTATTTCTATTAGTTTCCAGCATGTTGTATAAATCTAGACTTTATGCTGAGGGTTATCACTGAAAAATAAAAATGTAGCAGGAAGAAATGTGCTCATGCATATTTGGAACACCAGTTCATGATACTGTGTTCAACTGTTATAGTAGTCCCAAATGATATCACATAGACAACCTTATGTGAAGAGCAGCGAAGGCTTTTATCTAGATTTCTATGGATTTGAGACAAAAGGAGAAACAGAAGAGAATCGAGTAGCTTGTAACACACTGCCATCTAGTGGCCAATCTCCATACAGGAGAAAGCTTAGAGAGAAAAAAACGTGGCGACCAAAAAGTTTTGTCAGACTTTTTTCTTCAATCCCACCCCCCCGCCTCTTCCATTTTCCTGATTCTTCTACTATATTCTGCTTCTGCTGTCAGAGTTTTATCACTTATCCATGCTACAGCTTTTATTAAGTGAAGCACACCTTTGAGTTACATTATTCATTTAAAATTAACTGTATTACCAGCTTCATCGAACCATTAGCGGTGAAAGCTTTTGCAAAAGAAAGGCGCGCGCCCGATGCCTCTCCCTGCCTCCCCCGTCAATTAACAAACTTTTTCTGTTCATCACTCATCAATCGTCAGCCAGCGAGTCTGTTCTATTTAAATACGCAGGCCTTTTTTTTTCACTTAATGCATCCCATCTGTTTCTGAAATAAATTGCAATAATCCGTGTTTAATGTTAATCAATGTATTACTAAATATGCAAATTATATTAAAAGACGTGGTTTGAAAAAGCTTTCATTTGTAAATATGGGAGCTCAAAAGAAGAAGCATATCTAAAAGGCATTTAGCTACAGTAGCCTAACTCTAACACTGTGGCAGATTTATAAAGCGGTTTGCGAGTTGATCTTTTCCCCACAAGGGGATATGTAAAACTATTGCATATCAGATGTTGTTAACATCTTATGGGCTAACAGAGTAGGAGCATAGTTTTGGAGGCATCTCTTTTTATATTTAAATTAATCCTAATCTATCTTTTAAATTTTATTTAGTATGGAAGTTCATCTCAACATCAAGGATGTTCTTCAAGAGTTGATGAACCAGAGTGAAAGTTGCAATCTGAGGCAAAAAAATATAAGGCCCTCAAGGGCTGGATCAAGACATTCTTTCAGGCAGTGGCACCATAGAAATAAGACTAGGGCTCCACTCCACAGAATAAGCAGAATGGGCCCAAAACTGCTTAGCTTTTGAGATTTTATGGTTTTTTCTCAACAGCTGAATTGAAATTGCTATCCACCAATCCTTGAATCAGCCGAAACAATACTGGTATAAAGTTTCTGTCCTCATTGCTGATCCCACTCCTGTCTTGGTTTCCAGCAGGGGTGGGTTCTAACTTACCTTGCTGCCGGTTCGCTTCCTCCCGCGCCGTGTGGCCGCACCTCGTGGGCACATGCGTGCTTCACGCATGTGCAGTGCCGAAAAATAAAATAAAAAAAACAAAAACAAGATGGCGATGCATGTGCAGTGCCGGAAACTCAGCTTCTGCACATGCTCAGAAATGTTTTTTTAAAAAAATTCCAAAAAAATATGGCGGCACCCACGGACCATCACCGACTGAACCGGTTCCGGGACTTCATCTTGACATCACCAGCGGGTTGCTACTGGTTCGGGTAAACTGGTCCGAACCGGGAGGAACCCACCTCTGGTTTCCAGATACTGCTGGAAACAGTTACTCTTGAGGAGATTCCCTAGTAGATTTGGCACATCTTGAAACAATTGCCCTTGTGTGATGTTGGAATTAGAGGGAAAGCATTACTTTAAGACTGGTATAAGGACAACTGTCCCAAAGGTACTTTTTCAAGAGGCAACTGGACTTTCTGGTTTTTCTTTGAAGACGTTTCGCTTCTCATCCAAGAAGCTTCTTCAGAGCTGAAGCAGCTTCTTGGATGAGAAGTGAAATGTCTTTAAAGAAAAAAACAGAAAGTCCAGTTGCCTCTTGAAAAAACATCTTTGGGACAACCATGACCTGGGTGACTGAAAATCTCCATAAACACTAAAGACAGCTGAAATTCAAGATTAGAGCAAAGTGATGGGGATATGGCAAACAGAATAGTGCCAATGTTTATGCGAGGCCCTAAGTAAAGCAACGTAGACACACAGAGATAAACCACATTTATACACAATTCAAAAGAGACAATAAAGGCCTACGAAGGAAACAAAAAGACTACCACATCTCCTCCAGCAGCCCACATTCAGATAAGCAGGGATGAGCACCAGACAAACAAGTAGAAAACAATACACTGATCAAGAAACTACCAAGGAGAAAACCATATCCCCAACAACACTGGCAGGGCAACCAACAGTATTATCAACAGGCAACAAACCCCATATTGATTTCTACTGATGATACCTAGCCGGTTAATGAAATGTCTGCAAGCAAACAACCAGACTCAGATAGCACCAAAGACTCCACAGTTCTACCCGGGTCTGCAGATATTTTCTGTTGGAAGTAATGTAATTTGCCATCCCCCAAAAAAGAAACACTAAGAATGCTTCTCTGTTGTCAAGTTAATGTGCTATCCACCTGTCCCTGTAACAGCAGAAAACTATACTAACATAAAACATATTGTCCTCACTACTGATTGCTATCCTGCTACAGGTTAAGTACTACTTTAGTTACAATGTACAGAGCATATTAAGGACAGAGATTTGTGGAGTCCCCTGAGTTTTCTTTTGTCCAGCTTACCAAAGATCACCAGCTGGCAGAAAAACATCCATTAACAAAACTGCTATATGTACCTCCAGCTGTTGCCTTGTGTTATGGGGAGGGAGGGAATTGCTTATTTTAATGTGTACCAAGTCCCCAAACTGATCCATCCATCCATCCATCCACATGACCAATTTTTGAGTCTGTGGGCAAGTTTATCAGGAGAACAAAATAGAGGAGATGGCTATTAACTGGGGGGGGGGGGAGGATTTGAATGGGCCATTCTGTACACATCTCTTAAACACTGCATACTGTTACATTGTTTTGGTTAAATGGTAAATTAAATCTGACTTTTAACAGATAGGGAATATATTTTCAATAACAACTTAAATATTTTTCCTGATTTTATTCCTTACATTTATCTTCCTCATTCACTTTTCAAATATCTAGGATAGACAACCTAGAGTTCTCCAAAACAAAATATTACAATTCACATATTTTCATCTTTTTTCTTAGAAAGAATCACTCTATTTCTCCAAAGACATAAAAGGAATTTTTCCTCCCTCTCCCACCAGAACAGGAATCATGTAATTCTGTAAGATTTAGTTAATTGACCATGCACAATATAACACACAAATTCAAGGAATATATTTTGATTTTCGGTCTTCAATAGTGGATATTCGTGGGAGAACGCCGGAATGGAAAGAGCCACTTATTTTTAAATGTATAGAAGATATATTTATTGTTACCTAGCAAATACCCTCTTTGTTTGTTTTGTTTTCTCTAATTACAGTATATTTCTTTGGTGTGATACTTTGATAATTAACCTTGCCATTACCCATCTTCCACATGGATACCTTTACCTGGCATCTGTTTTCCTAATAGAACTATGCGAGACAGATAGGGGAACCACTGCCTATATAAGAAGAAAAATGATAAAAATGAAATACATTTTATAGCATGACTTTCTGATGCTGTTGAGGCATATGCCTAGCCCTAGGAAATTAGATCATCTCATATGGTATAAACAAAATTAAAACATTTTTCTTAAAAAAAGGAAAAGAAAAAAAATATTGCAAAGCTTTCAGCGTTGGGAAAGATAAAAATAGAAAGGTGTGAAAAACATAGGCAGATGGAAAAATTCAAAAATGATAAACTCTGAACAGAACATAAGTTTATATTAGTCTGTAAATTAAGATAACCTGAATAGGGAAAATGCACATTGGAGATCATAAAGCTTAAATAATTATACCCATTCCCAAAATAAAAATAACATTAAGCCATGTTTCTAGTTCAAAATTGTTATCTATTTCTTAGAGAAAAACAGAGCATTCTAAAAAATCCTGATTACTTTCCTGGATCTTTCCAGGGTCTAACAGCCTTTAATTAGAGGCTCCAGAGCAACATAGCTTAACTTCATTCTCTTGCTTTCCTCTTGGATTGTTTTATATGACAAAAGCTCCTTATCTACTAAGTAGGACACATTGGGAAAATCTACTTTTACAGGTAGTTCTCTTTTAGCAACTGCCTTGTACAGCAACTTTTCAAAGTTGTGATGGTGATGAAAAAATAACGTTATGATTCATCCTTGCATTTACGACCTTCACAGGAAGAAAAGCTAAAGTAAGATCATAAGTACAATTGCAGTTTTACTTAGTAACTCCTTTGTTTAATGAAGGAGTTGCTGCTCTTCTGTGTTCACTAAAGGAGGATTACCTAAGGAAGTATTCTTCCCTTAAGATGTTGATTGAGCCTCTGAGCATCCTTCACCCAAATATAGAAGCACCTTACCAATTTTGGTTGATCTTGAAGAAAGGCAGAATCCAGGGGTGAAACCCAGCAGGTTCTAACAGATTCTGGAGAACCGGTAGCGGAAATTTTGAGTAGTTCGGAGAACCGGTAGCAGAAATTTTGAGTAGTTAAGAGAACTGGCAAATATCACCTCTGGCTGGCCCCAGGAGTGGGGAGGGAATGGGGATTTTGCAGTATCCTTCCCCTGCCACGCCCACCAAGCCACACCACACCCACCAAGCCACGCCCACAGAACCGGTAGTAAAAAAAATTTGGATTTCACCACTGGCAGAATCAGGCCTACTTTGTATTTGGATGAAATACTGGGAATTGGAGGCTAGATTGTGAAGTTAAAAAAACGATCCCAACAAGATGGCAACTCTAAAATTCTTCTGTGCATGGGAGCTATAGTTCTATGCTGTTATGTCTTGGCAGTAAGTTCTGTAATGAAGAACTTAGGTTTTTTTCCTCACCCATTCTGTAACTCGAACTCTTTTCCTTGGAGGACTAGATATGCACAATAGTTATCTAACATGACTGACTAGATTGAATTGGTTTAACTTTATATTCTTTCATTTTACTTCTTGATTTTTAGTCCCCTCAAATAATGTCCTAGAATTTGATTTCTTTTCACGGTTTCTTTATCACAAAATTCTTCAAAGATTTAACAATCCTCTTTTTATAAATACAAAATAGGAAAATTATCCAGATCACTTTCTTGGTTTTGTTATTTGCATATCCCTTTTAATTATTAAGATATTAGTTGGAATCTTTTATATGTCCAGTATAACATCTTTCTCCATGTCATTCTTATAGCCTGTCATTTTTGAATCCACTTTCAAATCTGTTTCAATCTTATCAGGTAGAAATTGTTGCTCTTCCATAGCATCTTTCAAAAAGAGTCTATCTATAGAGGCAGACATTGTTAAAATTAATTTCTGGGACTTTTGTTCAAAAATATTCTTCAATATGCCTTAAAATCTTATTTTATCTTTAAGAATTCAAACCAGAATCATTTTCCCCTGGGAAGGATTCTTTATAGTTAATTCCAAAATGTTTCAAATTTATCTACCGTAGATCCTTACCGTGTTTCCCTGAAAATAAGACTGTCTTATATTTTTTTGAACACTGAAATAAGCGCTTGGCCTTATTGCCATGCACTCAAAAGCCCGATTGGGCTTATTATCAGGGCTTGTCTTATTTTGGTGGAAACAGGGTAGTATGTTTGTAACTTTCTAAAACTGAAGTTTTAATCACCTTTTGCTGTTTATTTAAAACACATTTAAAATCCTTAACCTTTTTTAAAAGCTTCTAGCACAGCGGTTCCCAACCTTCCCAATGGCGCTACCCGCGACCCGCCCCCCCACCGCAACCACCCTGCAGCTGCCATTTGGGTTTTTTTACCCTCTGTGCATGCACAAAGCGTTCTGCGCATGCACAGAGGGTAAAAGAACCCAAATGGCGGTGTCCGGGCGAAGTCTCCAGATCTGGGCGAGGTCTCCGCTTGCTTCGCGTGTTGCCTCTGGGAGCTTTTTGAGCCCCGTCGCGAAAGGAGTGCACGACTTCAGCGGGGCCGGGACAGGCAGCTGCCCGGAGAGAGCCATCCCCTTTGCAGAGTCTATCCTGTCTACCTGTAGCATTTGGGGTGAAGGGGATGGCTCTCTCCGGGCAGCCGCCTGTCCTGGCCCCACCGAAGTCGTGCACACCTTTCGTGACAGGGCTCAAAAAGCTCCCAGACGCAACACGCAAAGCGAGAGGAGACCCCACCGGATCTGGAGACTTCGCCCAGACACCGCCATTTGGGTTCTTTTACCCTCTGCGCATGTGCAGAATGCTTTGCGCATGCGCAGAGGGTAAAAGAATCCAAATGGCGGCAGCGGGGTGGGTCGCGGTGGGGGTGCGGGTTGTGGGGCGTGATATGGCCAGGCTTGTGGCAGTGGGGGGGAGCTGAGGATGCCGGGGTGACCGCTGGGAAATGGTCATTCGACCCCCAAAGGGGTCGCGACCCCCAGGTTGGGAACCGCTGTTCTAGCACTAAAGATTGAAGGAAACTCACCTGGTGCTATAAAATTTGTGTTGATCCAAAAGTTCTGAATAGCTGACTAGCAGTTTCCAAAAGTGATTGAAAAGAAAATATGCAAATCTAGTATCCTTTTAAAGGCACCAACTGTATTTTGAGGAAGATGGCTATTTCCTCATTTCCCAGAACTCTAAATCCTCCACAGACCACTATCTTGTGGTCTTTTTATAAGGAGCAACTGCCTGGAGCACTTCTAGGCAATCTCAAGTTATCTCCTTGTCCAGGGAGGAGTTATCAAAATGTGGTCTACTCGCCAGCACCTCATTCAGCTGCAGTCATTGACTCTTTCTGTTGAGTATCTTCTTCCCCATAGGTCCCCCAGCAGCACCAAGTTTCTATTTGGTAGAGGTTTCCCTAATACATTCTAGCAAAAATCCTTTTCTTTGACTTACATGAAAATGAGTGACCCTCCCATCAGCCTGAAATAAATTAATAGAGGGTAATGAAAAAAGACACCAGTTTTCCCTTCAAGAGAACCAACATTTTCCATGACAATATGAATTGCCATAATAAAACTGCTACCGGTAGTTAACTGATGCCTTCAACAATATGACAATAATCTTATCCAGGTTCCATCATACATAGCATCACTTTAATATTTGTGTGCAGTAAAACTTTAGTAAATTCACATGTTTCTCATAAAGCTGTTAAAATGTAAATAGTCTGATCACAGCTATAATATTTAAAATGTGAGTGGAGGTTTTTACTGAAGAGCGGTTGCAAGATCTCATTATGCTGGAAGCATTAATTTGCTGAATGCATTAAGAGTACGATTTATGCTCTCATAGATGGGTAGAATACCTGGAATACCTGGAATCTTTAAAAGTAAACAGAAGAAAGTAGGACTCTATTTCTTTTGATCAAATCTATCATGAGGAATTGGAAAGGGAAAAAAAAAGCCCAAATCAAAGTAAAAGGTCCTTCAGTACAAAAACAAAAACATAATAAACCAAGGCTATAATGCCATCTGGGGGTTCACAGTCATATCACAGCAGCTCTCTTTTGGCATGTGACACGTGAGGTCCTGATCCAACAGCATCCCTGACAACTGAAGTGATCTGCTGTGAACTCCATTTATCAAACGTGTATGAATATGCAAACAGTCTCCTATTATTAATCATTGTTTTACAAGGAGCATGATGAGAAAATAAAATGAAATGTTTATACAGGATAGATGGCAATCTGTTTAATTTCTCATGGCTGACTTTGTGCAGTTACACCAATAAACCATTTACTAAAAAGCCTGCCTTGGAATGAGGCACTGTGGATAATAAGCAAAATATTTGTGTCATCACCAAAATACTCATTAGAAATTCTGTAACCACAAATGAAAAGCTACAGCATGTCTCTTGGCTCCCATTAAGCAATCTACAACTGCTCCTTGGAATATAAACATGGTGACAAAAAAAAGAAGAAAGGATCGATGAACTCACAAAGACTTGTACTAGTAAAAGCTCCTTATAGCTAATTTTAATTAAGAGCTCTCCTAACAGTAGTAATTTTCTTTAAACACGGGGACGTTTTAGTTCCTTCTGTTGATTTGTACAATGATTGTACTTGATTGTGCCTTAGCCAATTGATGCATTGCTAAGGGATGTCTATTACAGATATCAATATTAAAAATGTAAAAGATCAAGACAGAGTACCTCTGATCATATGCCAACTTCCAAAATAAATCTCCAATGGGAGTGTGTGGACAAGTGCACCATGACTTCAGAACGCATGCAGAGAAATCTAGCACATCATTACAAAGTGTCAACCGCCCACTTCCAATTCCACCCTCTAGTGCAGTGATGGCGAACCTTTTTTCCCTCGGGTGCCGAAAACGCATGCACGCGTGCTGTCACGCACGCGTGACTGCCCACACCCATAATTCAATGCCTGGGGAGGGTGAAAACGGCCTCTCCCGCCCCCCCCGCAGAGGCCCTCTGAAGGCCGGAAATAGCCCATTTCCCAACTTCCGGTGGGCCTGGTAGGCCCGTTTTTCGCCCTCCCCAGGCTCCAGAGGCTTCCCTGGAGCCTGGGGAGGACGAAAACACCCCCTCGGAGGCCCTCTGGAAACCTAAAATGCCCTCACAGAGCCTCCACACGAGCCAAAAATCAGCTGGCCGGCACGCACATGCATGCTGGAGTTGAGCTAGGGCAACGGCTTGCGTGCCGGCAGATATGGCTCCGCGTGCCACCTGTGGCACGCGTGCCATAGGTTCGCCATCACTGCTCTAGTGGAATAATAATAAACTCTTGCTAAATTTGTTCTGAAGATAACAAAGCAGATGTGGGATATGGATAAATTCTATACGTTTTTTTTTCCTAAAAGCAAATCATCAACTTGACTAGCATCTGACCCTTCCTTCAAAAATTAATGCCATTGCAGAATATATTAATAGATCTTGGGAGAAGGGAAAAAGCACTGGATTCTGAAAAATTGCTATGTAAATGCACTCCAGGTAAACCCAAACCACAAACTTAAGTAGTAACATTATTCTTTCTGGCCTTTTGATTGATTAAAACAATAATTATTATGTATTAGGGTTATATGCCAACCTTTATTTTTACAACTTGAGGCAGCATACATAATGGTCACTCCTCCTATTTTCCCCACAACAACAATCCGGTGAGGTGAGTTGACCTAAGAATGACTGCCTCAAAATCATACAGCTGGCTTCCATGACTAAGGGAGGACCAGAATTCATGGTCTCCCTGTTTTTAGTTCAGCATCTGAGCCACTACACGAAAGCAGCTCTCAGTTGTTTGGATATCTTAATAAATGTTTATTTATTAAATACATTTAATAAATACATAAATAAGATGTTTTATTTGTAATACTTACTTATTCCTACAAAACAGTGAGCAAGAGTTAAAGTAATAGACTTATGGGATTCTCTTGTATCAATAAAATGGACAGAATCATTATCCTGTAGGCCAGTGTTTCCCAAAGTGTGGTACGCGTACCCCCAGGGGTACGGGAAGTGTTTGGTGGGGATCATGTGGGAATATCCACTGCACCGTGCTTAGCTGCGTCCACAGAACAAGGAAAGAAATAGGCGCGTATCACAATTTTTACATGGGAACTGGGGCCATCGTACATCGTATCGCAACTCATTATGGCGGAAACTTCTGCGCATCCTTCGCGCAGCTCGGATTCGGCCATTTTTAAACTGCGGGAACATTAACAGTTGACATTGAGCCGCGGAGCTGTTTAAACGCCGGAGAATTGCAGTGTTATCTAACGGTTAGACAGTCTTGTGAGGCGTGACACGGGGTGAATATACTGCACTTCGTTACAGAGACAACTTACTTCTTTAATAGTTAGTTCCAGGCGCCTGTTATCGTGCTTTAGTAAGTTCCACTGATTTTGATTATTTTTATAAAATACAATTTTTATTTTGTGTATGTACCAAAAAAAGAAAAATACATATATTTTGATTTTTATTAAAGCATATGTTTTTTATGAGGCGTACTCAGCGTTACGAAAATTATAGAAGGGATACACATATGTCAAAAGTTTGGGAAACTGCTGTAGGTTTTCTGCTGGGTAGGCCTTTATAGCTTTTGGTGCAATACCACCAACTTTTCCTGGTTTAGATCTGAAAAGTGTTAAGTAGCACTAAATAATTTAATATTAGTCAATAAACCTCACAAGGTTCATTTGTTATGCAAGTATGAGAAATGACAGAGAGTGATAGGGAGATAGAGAGGAAAAAAACATGAGAGAAAGACAAAGATGAGAGGGAGGGAGATAGAGAAAAAGAGTGATGAGATAGATAGAGGAGAGGGATGAGAGAGGGAGAGAGACAGAGAGAGGGAGATACTTATTTCCCATAGAAAACAAAACACGGGGAGCCACAAAACATGGGGGGGGGCGTGGGGGTCATGTGACTGGGTGGGAGTGAGTGATGTCGAGTTGGCCACGCCCACCCAGGTTTTGTGGCTTCCGTTGTTTTATTTTCTGTGGTAAACGGGCCCAAGTGGCTCTTTGCAGACCCCTGATCTAGTCGGATCTACTTTAATCGGATCCAGTTTAGCATCCAGGAAACCTGCAGGAGTTTAGGGAAAAACCAGAGTTTCTATCTCATGGACCCATTAGCCGCGGAGGTATCTTCTGAATTTCCTCCCGCTGCCAGCCGCTCCATTCCAGTACCGGCGTCTCCGTCGCCGACTGCCCCCTCCCCCTCCCCTCCCCTGGCCCCTCCCCCTTGCAAGTACGGCGAGAGGCGAGGGACAAGCCTTCCGCGTTAAACCTAGGGACGTCAGCTGCGCCTGACAACTACCGGCATTTCAACCGGAGACGCGAAGGCCGTCATTTCAGGCGGCCGGACTCCGCCTCTCGCAATGCTGCGGTGGCTGATAGGAGGGGGCCGCGAGCCGCAAGGGTTGGCCGAGGTAAAAGCCCGCGATGGGCCGTGAGGGGCGTTGATAAGTAGAGGTGCGGCGCGGCAACGGGATCCTTCGTTTTCCTGTCCTGACAAAGGGAGGCGGCGAATTTTGTTTATTTCATTTATGTCTGGTGGACGCAGCGCTGCATCTGCCTTGAGGAAATCGGAGCAGCGTCGAGGGCTTTTTTCCCTTATGCGTAGGCCAGTTACACAGCCTTGAGCCTTGGCAGGTGGTAGTTTTCTCCAAGCCCTCCGAAGAGGTGGCCCTTTCCAATTCCCAGAGTCCCCACATTGCTGGGAATTAGGGAAGCTGGTTGTTTTTTAGAGACCTCCACGTTGCGAAAGACCGACCCCTTGTAACTACAGAAGAACCATTATCCCTGCAAGTGGTTTGCTCAAAGTAGGAGAATCGCCTCTTATTTTTCAGATCGAGTTCTTGCTCCTTCTGTGTGTTTGTCTTAGTGAATATGAAACTGAACTGCGCAGCTATTCTTTCTTCCTCTTTTAAAAGAAAGGGATTAAAACCCGAGGCAAACGACTGAAGAAACATGGAGAGAAATGGTTGAAAGTGAGGGAGAATTGAGAGAAGAAACATGGATTTAAAATGGGAAATGGATGAGATTCAGCTTCATAGACTAAATGCACTCCTTTTTCAGTGGAAACGATATGAGTTTAACAGCCACCTGGAAGACTTCAGGACTTGGTTTACTAGTTTTTCTGTCACTTAGATTACAACAGAGGAAGAAATTGCCAAATGTTCTGTCAAGTTCACCCTGGCTCCCAAATTGTTAAATATCTAAACAATATAGTGCTTCCAGTGATTGGCTACACAGTCTGCAGCATCTGGAAGTACATAAAATGGCCTTACAACATATAGAATGGTATTGCCTCCCTCTCACTTAATAAGAATAGGAGAGTCATGCAAAACCCACTGTTGACAGAAATAGCAGAAACTTTTAAATGATTCATTTGAGACTGAACCAGCAATCTCTCTGTCCCAGGTTAAATGTAATTCCCCCTTTTGTTACAGACAGCAATGTATATAGGCTGTTAAACAGATCAGTAGATAGAGGGCAAGTGAGGAAGAAGTGGGTGAGAAGTCACATACAGTCTTCCTACTTCATTATGCCTACTTCCTTTGCCAGCTGACTATCAGCTGTGCTATTTTTGGACATACAAGGTAGTCCTTGACATACGACTGATCATTTAACAACCATGACCATTCAAAATTACAATGGGCTCAGAAAGGGTACTTTCTAGTTTGTTCATAACTTTCAGCTACTTTCATGATTCAAACACCAAGTTATAACTTAAAGGAAAATTGATACAAAATTACATTAGATGCCTACCTCCAGTCGACTCTTGGTGTCATATACAAAGCTAGCAAAAAAGGAAAGACCAAAACCATAAAATCATAGAGACAGTCCAGACTGAAATAATCTGATAAACAAATGAAGACAAGCAGTGTCTCGGATACCAGTCTATGCCATAGATGTTTCAAAATGTTGTATAGATGGTATACAATTCCATCAATAATAACTGAAACAAACCAGACTGCAATAAATGTTGGAAATGTCACAAAACAGAAGGAACATTTTACCACATGTGGTGACATGTAAAAGAACTCAAAAGTACTGGGAAGACATACATAGTATAATGCAGAAAATTTTGATTTGAAATGAAATCACAATTTTTCCTAGTAGTAAATCTCAGGAAAAAATCAAGAAAGATAATTTAAAGAGATACATGATTAGAGCAGCAAAAATAAACGACTCAATATTGGAAGGAAAAATACAATTCTAACAATATCTGACTGGGAATTTAAACTTGGAAAATATGCAGCTATGCTTAAACTAACAGGATACCTATACAATAGAATTTTAACTAAAATTTAATAAGAATTGTTCCCATATATACAATATATTACTCAGCATGATAAATATATCTGCTTATAGTCTGGCTTTTAAGGGGGGCTGAATATACAAATATTGTATATTAAATCAGTACTTAGGATGAGACCAAGAGAAGTAGAAAATGGGCATAATCTATTGATTGAAAAATATTAAGACTATAAATTGTCTGATGCTCAGTTTTATTTTTCTAGAAATCTATACAGACTATTGGTGAAGAACAAGCTCAGAATCCGTATACGGAGCTTCTTGTGCTGAAAGGTCACCATGATATAGTGCGTTTTCTAGTGGCAATTGATGACTACAGGTGAGACATTGCTTCTGTATTCCTCATTTGCACTGTAAAGATGACTTCAATTATTTTTTTAAAATGAATCTTAATGTTTTGCTTTCCCAAATTGAAAAATATATGATGGACAGCTTAATTCTTAAATATAAATTGATACAAGAAATCCCTACAAGCCTTTAGCTAATACCCAATTAAAAGACATCTGTCAAAGATGTTGACAGAGCAAGTTGTATGATTTTAATTGCCATTACCTTTCCCCATTTCACTGGAAACATGTCTCAGAATGCATTATTTCACAACAGTTATATACATTTTATAAGTTGGTTTCTTACCAGCAAATATTGGAAAGAAAACATTTTACACAAAACAAAAGATACCTTACTGTGATTTTGGTGAATCACAGAACAGATAGAATAAGCTCTACAAATTATCTACATGTTATCAATTATATCTCTCACACATATGACACTTTATTCCATATTTTTGAAGAACAGGTTCTGTTAATTTGTACAAATGTTAAATTCAAATTTCTTTAGTTGAATAGTTAAGTTTACACAATGAAATGTAGTACAGAGTTTTAAAGCAAATTTGACATATTAAACTAAAATCACTTTTTGAATAATATTTAAAGAGGAATAATTTATACACAAGAATATTATGTCTTTAATTATAATACAATTTTATTTTCATTGTTCCTTATTCAGTCATTAAAGGATTTTTAACTAAAACATGATATTTTATTTGATTCCTTCCAACAACATTAGCATTATTACTTGGTTTCTGAAACAATTTCATTTAGTTTTCATAGTTCTTTGATTGTATTTTTGTCAACTGTTGTAAGCCAGGTTTCATGCTTCAGCTCTCTAGATAATTTCATCTTATTGAGAATTTTGCAGAGGGATTTTCTTGTTTTCTCTGTGGCTCAGCTAAAATCAGTGAGTGGAAAATTTTCTCAGATTGGTTTCTGAAGATACTAAATAAATCCTGTATCAACCTAACAGGCAGCTGCTTTTCACTTCTTTTCTTTTATGTTTTTTGAACATGAAGAGAAGGTCATATTGATTGCAAGATCACTAAAGAAGGCTAAGCCTTAGCAAGCATCTTTCAAAACATGGAATGAAATAAAATTGCAAGTAATACTCTAGCATTTGACACATTAAACTGGACTGAATTCGTAACACACTTTAAAAATTGCTTGTTTGACCATTTGGTGCTCCTCCAGGAAATAGACAAGATTATAGAGGATGGTGATCATGACTGGAAAAGAATCAGATGACCCATGAAACACCAACTTGGTGAAAAGAAATCCATTTGCAATATGAGATTGATCGGGCAGGAAAATGTCACATGAAAGCCTGAGTTTCATAGTTTAATTTAAAAAAAATCTAAAGCATTGTTCATATTGAGACATTATTTTTAGAAGTTTTAAAAAGTATATCTGTGCTACATAATGTGATAGTAGTAATTCAGTATATAGTTTCAGAATTAAATTTAACTTGTAGAGGGCTAGTGTTTCTTGTATGAATTCAGCCATTTCTTTTTAAAATAATGAATACCAAAAGTATTTTAGGTGACTATTTTGACTTTGTTATAACAAATGAATGCAGAGGTGCTAGAAATGGAAGCCCGATCATATAAAAATATAATACACATTTTATTTATTCAATAATAAAGACATGATCTCATTTTGAAGATTTAAGTATACTTTCTAAGGTTCCGTTAATGTTTTATCTCTCTTTGTGTATATCTGTCACTGGTCTATTTAAATAATGATTATCAATAAACATTTTTATTGCTTTTTTGTAATTAATTACAGATGTCTTTATTTTTTTTTCATTACTAGGTTTGCATCTGCTGGTGATGATGGAATTGTATGTCTCTGGAATGTCCAGGTTTGTTTAGGAAATTAAAAAATTGTTTATAAAAATATCCATAGATGTAGATTGGGTGACGTTTAAATTCATAACCTGCTGGAACATAAAATTAGCTATTATGTGTAATTTGTATTCCAAAGATTTATAACAGAAGCATTATTGCAGAAGTAGAAATATAAATTTAAAAATGCATTCTGTAGGTCATAATAAAGAACCATGGGTTTGTGAATGTAATTTACAGTTGAAAAGGTGAAGATGAAACAGGCATTTAGATTATCAATATATTTGCATATCTGCAGTATTAGAATATTTGTGCAGAAATTGTTTAATTACATGTTTTGTAATACTGTTAACAAATCAATGGACTATTTCTTAATTTTATATAACCAGACACTTATGCAATACAGGTAGTCCTTGAGTTATGATAGCAGTAGGGACTAGGATTGAGATATCTCAACTATGCGATCCTAAAGCATGACATTATGTGATTGCATTACTTAGCAATGACAATCCATGCAGTTTCATTTGTAACCGCAAGATCTTTGGTTGTTTATCTGGAACCAGAGGGAGTCCCAGGTACAGACTGTTGGGGTAGGGTATTGGAGGAGATTGGGGAGATCCTGAAAGGCCTGGCACAGGTGCACACAGGAACTCACTAATTGATCATTTATAATCAGACCGCAACTGTGTTTATTACTTTGCTTCAGCTTTCTTTTTTCTCCCATTCTCCCATTTTGAATGTTCATCCAGGTGCTGGGATAATTAGCAAGAAAGGGATTATTGTTTGTATTTTCATTCATTAGAGAGGAAGGGATTGCAAGAAAGTAAGTAGACACACAATAGAAAATACACATAGAAAGAAATGTGCTAGCTATTTGCCTAGCTTGTGCATGACTCCCTGCTCTGAATGCACCAGGCAAACAGCCGCTGCTAGCAGATGTGTGTTCCTCATTGTATGTCTGCTTATTCTTTGTCATTTCTTCCTCTCCCGTCTCTCTGTTCTGCGAGAGAGATGGGATAAAAACAATGGGTCAGTCACAGCAGAAATTGTCTAAAAATATTGCTTAAGCCATCTCTCCACTCTGCAAGAAGGGGAAAAAAAGGGGGGGGAACCCCATCAAGCACAAGACAATGCGTACTAACTGTAATGGCAAACTTGTGGCTGAGAGAGTCATATGTTGCAAAGGTCCTAATGTTTTGGCCTGGGTCACAAACTTACATTTTCAGCACCATCATATAGTTCAGCACCTTGGAAGGGTTGCTGTACCAAATCCACTGTACTTGTAGATGACAGAGTAGTATGAAGCAGATCCTTCAGCTGTTCCTTGTGTGGCTGATGTCAGTTTTTACCTTTTTCTTTTTAAAAAGCATTTAAAGTCTAAAATAGTAAAAACAAACGTCATATTCTGTTCAAAGTGCCAACTAAATTTAAGAAGTCAGAGCAAAAATTTCTCCTCCTTCCTCTCTGACAGGATGCAGTCGGTGTTGACGGGGGCAGAGGTCGAGCCCTAGGCCCCTACTGTGTGGGGTGCCGCAGGGCTCGGTCCTCTCGCCCATCCTATTTAACATCTACATGAAACCACTAGGTGAGATCATCCGACGACACGGGGTGAGGTATCAGCAGTATGCTGATGATACCCAGTTGTACATCTCCACCCCGTCTCAATTCAGGGAAGCTGTGGACGTAATGGGCCGCTGCCTGGACGATGTTAGGGTCTGGATGGGGATGAACCGGCTAAAACTGAACCCTGACAAGACTGAGTGGTTGTGGATACTGCCTCCTAAGGATTTGATCAACTGTCCCTCCTTGGTTCTTGGGGGGGAGAAACTAGCCCCCTCAGAACGGGTCTGCAATTTGGGTGTCCTCCTAGATCCACAGCTAAAATTGGAGCAACATCTTTCAGCTGTGGCTAGGGGGACCTTTGCACAGGTATGTCTGGTGCACCAATTGCGACCCTACTTGGAGAAGGAGGCACTTCTCACAGTCACTCACGCCCTTATCACCTCCCGGCTGGATTACTGCAACGCGCTCTACATGGGGCTACCCTTGAAGAGTGTCCGGCGACTGCAATTGGTGTAAAATGCAGCTGCGCGAGCTGTGGTGGGTGTACCTAGATACACCCACGTAACACCGATCCTCCGCCAGCTGCATTGGCTGCCCATTAGTCTCCGGATCCAATTTAAGGTGTTGGTTTTAACCTTTAAAGCCCTACATGGCTCAGGGCCAGGTTACCTTCGGGACCGCATCCTGCCGCATACCTCCCTACGACCGGTTAGGGCCCACAGAGTTGGTCTCCTCCAGGTCCCATCGACCAAGCAATGCCGGCTGGTGGGGCCGAGGGGGAGAGCCTTCTCTGTGGGAGCTCCCTCCCTTTGGAACCAACTCCCTCCAGAGATCAGGACTATCCCCACCCTGCTGGCCTTCCGTAAAGCAATAAAAACTTGGCTCTTCCGGGAGGCGGGGTGAAAGTGAGACCAACCAGACCAGATATGGATCTCCCCCCTTTGGTTATGAATGTTAGATGTGCTTTTTAATTTTTGTAGTTTTTAAATTGTTGTTCTTTTATATTGGAAAATGGATTGACATGTTGTGAGCCGCCCAGAGTCCCCTGGGAGTTGGGCGGCATATAAATCCATTTAAATAAATAAAATAAATAAATAGTTGGCTTTGGGGTTCTGCATATCTCTTCCTTATTTTCCATACCTAGCATTAATACAATAAATCATTTTAGTTAATATGAACACAAATCAAATACCATATATTTTTTTAATTACCTATTTTGTATTACTAACAGAATTAAACTTTCTAGTATAAGAACTCTGGTACATTTTTAGGAAAGGCTCTAAAATTGTATTTTAAAAAAGGCAAAATACTGGACATTGAAACATGCCAGGTGAAATATACAAATATTTTTCAGATAGTTACAAAGGAATTGAAAGTCATCATTCTTGGGTAGATTTTCTTTCAGTCATTCAGTCACTTATTCATTCACTTTGTATAGCCACCCATCTCACATTTATGACCACATACAGTATCTATGGTATTGTTAGAAAAGATCCTGCCTGAAATTTTGAGAGCTTCTACCACACAGTGCTGATAAATCTTCCTCAGCCTACCATTATCCAGATGTGTTTTCCATCACTTAATGTAATCGCTAGCTAGCACAGTGAACAGATTTATAGGAATTGGCTGGGTTTTCTGGCAAATAACAGCAGCAGATGAGGGAAGGTTAAGCTTGAATATGGACCAGTTATTTGCATTGTGTAGTATCAGTTCTCATTTTTAATTAAATAATATTTTGAGGATTCTTATTACTTGTATTGTTTCTTCATAACACATGTTTCTGTGTTCATCTAGCACTGTTATTATAATACCAAGTTTGTTTTTGTTTTTCAGACTGGAGAAAAGTTATTTGAGCTACATGCACATACACAAAAAATCACAGCTCTTGCAGCTTTTCCTTTGTCAGATACCTGTGAAGAAAAATGCCATATGATTTTGACAGCAAGTGCTGACAGAACTGTAGTTGTATCCTTTACTTTTTGACTAGAGAAATGCAGAATTGGTTTGTGTTGCATAATAAATGGTGCATATGGCTCATAGTGTTATTACATCAAAGTTTAGGGTTTTTAATGAGCAAACTGCTATAAAAGCAATAGACTTTCATCATTTCCACGACAAATTGATGTGTAGCTAAAGAGGACAGTGATAAGATGCAGTTGTGAAACTGCACAATTCTTCATTGCATGGACAAAAAAGGCGGTTGGTGATAATCTTCAGGTTGATCAATAAAAACTCTCAGGAAAAGATTTTACATATTTGCATATCTGGTGCTTTTTCTTCTCTTACAATAAGGAAATAAGTTCTACAAATGTCTTCTTCCATCATTTGTGTGGTAGTAAGAGGCTCAAGGAAACACTTTTGCATAGGAAATAGCTGTGGGAAATAGAATCATATCTAACGGACTCCTCCATTTTTTTAATTATAGTCTTATAAGATATTTCAGCTGCTATTCTTAGTCCTTAATGATTGAAACCAGGTTTGGGATTGTGATAATGGCAGACAAATTCACAGAGTATCCTGTTTTCATTCCACCGTAAAGGTAAGTAAACCTGGATGTGATTTTGTCTATTTCATTTATTTAGATTTTAATCCTACGCTGTCAGTCTTAAGGATGCAGTTCTATCAGCTACATATTTGTTACACACTGTAGAACCCAATTGTGGCTAACAAATTTGCAGGTTTAGTGTTTGCCTGTGTCTAATCTTAGATACTTTGGGTTACTTTTTAGATATCTTGAGAGTTCAGTGAACCATATATTTTCAATCTTCTTAGTTAGAGCACATTACAATAGGATGGATTCAATCACTTTGTCCATTTACAAGAATATTAATCACTACTATAAATAGCTTTGTATAATCCTGGAAGCCTATGGATCTCAACCAATGTATTCTTGATTACTTCTCAAATTACATCTTTGAAATTATGGTGGAAGACTCCTTTAAATGCACAAATGCATGTTTCTATCATTTATTAGACAATTGCACAAAATTCTCATTTAATGACCACAATGGAAACCGGAATCTTGATTGCTGAATGAAGCAATCATTAAACAAGATGCTTGCATGACTGCTTTGCTCAACAACTACAATCCCAGCACTGCTAGTTGCAGTTGTTAAGTGATCTCCTGGGTCTTTTGGATGGATCAAAAGAGCTCCCTGTCTTTCATTCTTAAGCTTTCCTGCAGCCACCAAAGGATTTCAGCTCCCTTCTGTGTACCGAAGGGAGATCCTTCAGCAGGCTGCAGGTACGGAGGTGAAATCTGCCACCAAAGGATTTCAGCTTCTCTCTTTCTCCTTTGCTTGCAACCTTCCTGCTGTCTTCTCTATTGACTTTCTGGGAAATCTGGCAGAGAAGATAGGAAATGACAACCACATGATTGTGGGGCACTTGGCAATCAGTTGTAAATGTGAGTCAGTTTTCCAATGCCCGAAATGTGGTCATGTGACCAAAGGTGTGCAATGTTTTATGATCGCCAGAAATGCTTTACAGTCCACAAAGCAGTCTTTACAAGCTGACGTTTCTTTGGTCATTAAACAACTGGTCATAAGTCAAGACTGTCTGTAGTTCTAAGTTTCTATCTGACATGGAATGTGGAAAGCAATGTCAGTATTGGTCTTTAATATTGATACTTTTCAGGTGGCAGTACTGAGCTACTATATGGTAACTTCTCTGTAATGTAAAATCTTAATTTCAGTTTTGTATATTTAATGTTGACCTATTTGAAAAACCTGGAACATCTCAAGGACTAATTATTTTTGTGGTATTTAAAGTCTCATTATAAGTTGCTTCTTTTTAAACAAAATTAGACGTGGCATATGAAAACATTTGTAATGTGATATTGCCTTAACAAAAAAAACTATTTCAAATATAGATTGCAACCCTACTTAATTTGAAAATAAGTGTTATTGAATATAGGGGCGCAATGGCTCAGAGGGTAAAGATGCTGAGCTTGTCAGCTGGAAAGCTGACAGCCTGGGATCAAGACCAGAGTCCTGTGTGACCTAGCAGTTCGAAAGCATGCAAATGCAAGTAGATAAAAAGGTATCACTTTGACGGGAAGATAACGGTGTTCTGTGTGCCTTGGCATATAGTCATACTGGCCACATAACCATGGAAATTTCCTTGGACAATGCTGGCTCCCTCAGCTAAGAAATGGACATGAGCATCGCCCCCTAGAGTCAGGAATGTCCAGACAGGGGAAACCTTTACCTTTTTGCCTTTGAGAAGACATATTCAACTGCATTTATAATTCAACATGATCTTGAAATATTAGAGTTTTCTTCTTTCCCTTTTTTTCCTTTTTGCTTCATAAACTGCATAAAGCTCTATAAATGATTATAAATGTTACTGGAAGGAAATTGAATGTTTTAGTATCTAAACCTGATAATTTTATTTGAAAACATACTTCAAAAATATGACATATGTCTGATTTTGTAATTTAAAGTGTTTGACTGTTCTTCAAAGAATGGATGTATGGCTTTCTGGAGGAAGTGATTTGTGTGTTTGGAACCGAAAATTAGATCTCTTGTGTAAGACAAGTCATCTAAGTGATGCAGGTAAACAAATTTAAATAACTTATTAAACAGTAGAATGAATCTATAAAATGTTATAACATTAATTTGGTAAAGTCTCTGATTCTAAAGATAACATGTATTAAAGCTTAATAAAAGTTAAAATGGTTACTATTAACATTTCTTACAGTTATAGTTATATATAATTGTTATAAACTATAACATAATTGACATATTTGATCCCTACATTTTGACAAGCATTTAGTTTACTAGTGTATATGGAACTACAAATACACATACCCATATCAAATTTATTGATTTCAAATATATTAATTTCTGTTTCTAAAATATGGGTAAAAAAAGGAACACCTGTTAGAATTTATTTTCTTACTGGACACATGTAGGACTTTCAAATATAACAGCAACAAAATCTTACTTGCATTTCCCATCATTTTTGTTGTTTCTTTTCATAACCCAATGTATTTTGCTTATCATCCTTGACTGAGACATCCTTTCATCTTTGATTATTCTTTCAATGGCTATTGTTTGTTTCTTTATTCTTGTTTATCTGACACTGATTGCAACTTATCTGGTTGTTTATTAGATCTGTGATGGGATCTGATGTATCAGATAGAGCTGTTGGCATCTTTCCTTGACTTTGCTTGAATTGAGAATTATCTCAATTCATCTGCTAATGACTGACTTGTTCGTGTGCCAAGTCTCTAGGAATTATTTTGCATTCTTGGATCTGGCTCAGTCTAAAATGGCTACTATGTAGAAGAAACAGATAGCAGATTGGCTGAACATATCTATAAATGTGAATTGACAGAAGACATGTTGAAAACTCCTTTTAATTTCACAATATACTGACAATTTCAAACACAGTTTGATTTGAAAATGACATTTTGACCATGGCCAGATGTAAACATGCAAAAGATTCCTAGAGAAGCCTGACATATATGTCTGGATTGAGACATGTATGTTTTGGCCTGGACATGGAGTAGAATACAAATGTTCCAAGAATAAGTGTTTTTATATGGGAGGAGAAGAAAAATCCAAGGTCATTGGTAGTATGCAGTAGCAAAGGTGAAGCAGGAAAAATAAAATGCTGGGAATATTGGGAGATGGATGGATCCAATGGGAAATCCACCACCTTGACTTCACGTTCAGCATATCCAAACTGCCTGCCCATTTCCCCAGTTTTCCAAGAGCTTGCCTTTCCGTACCCCCCTTTATGCTGGTGTCCTTGGTTTCAAGTGCAACATAAGAAAAGATAGGGAATGAAAGGCACTTGGCTAATTAGTAGATGGGCCAGCCCATATAGCATTCAGGGAAAGATAGAAGAAATGGAGAAAACACACCAGTCTTGCCCTACTGTGCTTGTGTGATTACCCTGGATTTTCTTTCAGCTGAAGTCCAAGCCCATCAATTTTGTGGGGAGGAGGGTTTGTTTTTGCTGAACCATACTACATGCAACACAGTTTGGCAGAACTGCTGAACATAGTATTTGTTTCAGGTTTGAACGCATTTTCTGCTTCATGCACACCTTTAGCCAGTGATAGCGAACCTTTTTTGGATCGCGTGCCAAAAGGGTGCGCATGCACGCTAACGCACGCACATGTGCCCACAACCATGCTCTCCCCCTGTGCATGCACACAACCCCCACGCTGCCCCCCTGCGCATGCGCACAACCCCCCATTCTGCCCCCCGCGCATGCGCACAGGCCTCACTGAAGCCTCCGGACTCCTGAAGCCTGGGGACAGCGAAAAACGGCCAAACGGGCCAACCGGAAGTTCGGAAACGAACTTCCGGTTGGCCTGTTGGATCGTTTTTTGCCATCTTCAGGCTTCAGGAGGCTTCCCTGAAGCCTCCGGAGTGCGAAAAACGGCCCAACGGGCAAACCGGAAGTCTGTTTTTCCGAACTTCCGGTTTGCCCATTGGGCCGTTTTTTGCACTCCAGAGGCTTTAGGGAAGCTTCTTGAAGCCTCCTGAGGGTGAAAACGGCCTTCCCCAAGGCCGAAAATCAGCTGTCAAGTGTGCTGGAGCTGACATAGGGCCACGCCTCACATGCCCTCCGATATGGCTCCACGTGCCACCTGTGGCACGCGTGCCATAGGTTCACCATCATGGCCTTTAGCTATATCCAATAAGCCCTTCCAACACTAGCCATTGTCTCAAAATCTGTTGATAAAAAAATTGGAACATCTTTCATGGGGTGTCTTTGTGTTTTATCTCCTACACAGATAAAAATTGTTTTGTATAACTTTTTTTTCATGGCTTTCATGGGAAGTGTTCCTAAGAAGAGCAAAACACCTGGAAATCATATATCAGCTGATTTAAGTAGCTCTCTGAGAGTAGTCAGAGAGTAGCACATAATTTTTTTTGAAATAACATGTAAGCGAGATATTAATTTCCTATTTGTTCTACTTTCCCCCTTTCTTAATAAAGATATCAGTGCTATGATTGAATTGCCGAAAAACTGTGTGGCAGCAGCTGTTGGCAAAGAATTGAGTAAGTATTACTGTAAATTAGAGGAATGCCAGCTCTTGTGGGCTGAGCACCACATCTGATCTTTGAATGGCTAGAGCTGGAATCCACATTTCACATTTCAAACAATTGATTGAGCCAGGATAAGAAATTGAGTTTAACTTGTATATAATATAATTAATTAAAATGTAATATAATTAAACATAGGTAAATATAGGTAAATTGATAGTTCACTGAGAATGGAATATTTTTTCTCTTCTGTCATTCAGATTTACATGTGGTTGTACACTCCTACTATAAATAGTTATAGAGAGTAAGGAACGGGTGAGTTTCTCCCGGTTTGGTGACATCACCGTTCGGTCGGTGCCAGTCCGTGGGTGCCGCCATCTTTTTTTTGACGTTTTTTGATATATTTTTTGATTTTTTAAAAATTTATTTTTCTTCTGAGCATACACAGAAGCCGAGTTTCTGGCACTGTGCATGCGGTCGCCATCTTGTTTTTGGCTTTTTTTTTCTTCCGGATTTTTTGGCATTGTGTATGTACGTGCGCGCGCGCGCGCCCACACGGTGTTACATCTGGGAACTAACCCTCTGTGCATGCGCATAAGTCTTTGCGCATGTGCACAGGGTTCGTTGCCAGCCGCTTTCAAGCAGCGGTGTCCGGGGAACTGGTTCAGGGGCGTGGCAAGCCAGCCATTGCTACCGGTTCGGCGAACGGGGCCAAATTCCCGCCACTGGCTCCCGCGAACCGGTCCGAACCGGTAGCAACCCACCACTGCCCAAGCACCTTTGAATCAGATCTGCAGCATAGTGTACTGATAGATGATTTTATAGCATCTCTATCATATATAACAGAAAACATTGTAATTTCAAACATTAAAAGAGATTTTTCACCCCTTTCATCTTCCCCAAATACTTCCTAACAATCATCTCAAGTAAACACAGAAAAGAAGGCATGGTAATGGAATGGTATATCCTGGAAAAAAGCATTATGGGTGAAAACTACTACAAACGTGTTGCTGATAGGGAGTAAAGAACAATATTTCAGATAATATAGTTTCCTATACTTTAATAATGTTTTTTTAACATGAATCTTGTCTTCCAAGTAATTCTAAAATTGAAAGCTTCCAGAGATGGAACCGAATGGGATGTGTCTGAAATAAAACGACTTATTGATCACCAGGATAATATTGTATCATTGGTCAATGTCAGTGGTAAGCCTGTTTCCAGTTTTATTATTTGTAATGATTAGTACAACACTCATTACACATTACATATTTTCATAACTATCTTCTACCTTTGCCAACTGGAGTTTATATAACTCTATAAACCTTTCTTTAATAAAGTTAGAAGTTTTTGTTTTTAAATATTCCAAATGTCTATACTAGAAATATAGTGAGGGGGGCAGGGAGGAATAAAGATGGCACCTTCTTGTAGGCTGACTTGGTAAAGATACAGAATCTTTATATCTTATAAATATGAGTCTTTTGTGGTACACTAAGAGACAACAAAGTTCTACTGTCTAATAGAAAGTTATAGTTTCTATTTTAGAGAGCTTAGACTAAGGTAACAGCAAAGTAAAATTAAGCTGCTGGGAAATATTTTAATGGTTGGTTTCAGCAAGCCATGGTTAGTTTAAAGGTCATGAGTTGCCAGTCAGTAGCCTGCAGTAATAGAAGATTTAACTATGTTCTCTATGACTTTACTAAATCCTCCTGTTTGGAAAGGATTATACCCTTTACAGACATTTCTCTTTATAAAACATAATATATTGTCCATTTTTAAAATCCAAATGTTTGAATAAAGAATAGATTGCTATTTATCAATATCAGTATTCACTATTTTGATATCTAGATTTGATTTTTGCAACTGGCTCCCATGCTGGTGAAATGATTGTGTGGAATTCATTGGACTGGACAATGCGAGGGTATGAATGCAATTGGGATGCATCTCTTCATGTGAACCACCAACAAGAAATAAAATTATCACAAAGTCAAAATGAAATGTCAATTCAGGATTTAACTTCTGATGATGAGGTAAAAATAATAGTATAAAAATTATGTACATTACATGTTTCATTGTTAATAAATGATACCTTATTACATAATTGGATTATTTTTCAGTTGTATGTTACGTTCAACCCAACTAGAAATACTGTTAATCAGTCATAAGCAAAGGGTCTATGGATCAAGTAGTCTTAAGTTTGAAAATTTCCTTTAGCATTGTAGATGAAAATCATTCGTATATAAGACCATTAAATGCAGATGGATGATTTCATTTCAAAACTGAAGTAGAATATACTTTAATGTACTTGGTAGAATATTAGTAGTAATGAGGTACATGGGAATATGAAAAATATAATTTGTGAGTGAAATCATTATTGAAATGAATTCTCATTCAGAAAAAATTAAATTCTGTAATCTCTTTCCCCCCCTATTTTCCTTATATTTAATAGTAATCTTAACATTTCGGTTTACTTTATTGACTAACCATAATTTACCGAGAGTATTTGACAGTCTGTGTACGTCAAGTTGATCTTGCAATATGAGTCAGAGGATATATGATGCAGCTAGGAATACTATGCATGTTGTTTTAAATTCCACGAAGGAAGGGGAAAAGTCCTACGGGATTGGGCGGCCTATAAGAACTTTTAATTAAATTAAATTAAATTAATTAAACTAAATTACATGATACCTTCCTTCGCAATTAAGTAAATTTTTGTATAATTGAGGGACTTCCTTAGATGCACATATTGGCAAATTATTATTTTTAAAATGTAAAACCTCAAATGCTGTATCATCCAGGAAATCAACTATACTTTGATACTTAGTGCAAACCCTAGATCTGATGGTGAATATTGATTTTGAGATTATTGAATTTGCTCCACCTCCAATTCACATGTTTATGATTATCTGCCATCATACAGGTAGACCTCGACTTATGACCAAAATTGAGTCCAAAATTTCTGTTGCTAAGCAAGACATTTGACTGAATATTGAATGATCTGTATGTAGAACACAAAATGCTGGAAATGCCAGGAGTTTTGTCCACAATCCGAAAGAATGTTTTAAAAAAGAAATAGTTCTGTTTAGCTCTTAGTAGGAAGGAAGAACATTAGATTCAGAGACTATCTTAAGTCAGAGTGATCTTTGCAACTGCTTGTTAAAGTGCAGCCAGTTGGATAGATTAGGAGATCATAGATGGTGAAGAGACATAGTTGTATATTCAGGGATGCTGCAATAAACGTTAATTTCAATGAGGGTTTCTTTTCATAAGGTTGTGTATATGAATGGAGTTCCTCTTACAAACAATTGAATCTATTTTTCTCATTCTTTCTCTCATCCTTGCTTGAATCTCTTCCAGTGTATCTTTAATTTTCCAATCCCTCATTCTTCCTCCTTCGTTATTGCTCACCCGAACACATTCTAAATATTGTTTAAAGACAGTAATTGTTCAATTCTAATTTGTTTACTATTAATTTATTTTTTTCTTTAGTCCTGTAAATCATTCATTACTTTTTATTAACTCTTGTTTTGTTAATATTGTTCATGTGCAATATTTTCTTCCCATATTTTTCCTTATAAGCGTGTCTTTCTACCAGCAGTCCCAGCCTTATTTTGTCTCTGCTGATAAATTTGTGCGTGTTAGTATATTACACAGTGTCACCACAAATGTGAGAATATAGGAAGAAGGAATCTCAATCAAATTACTCGGGGAAAGTGTTTTAGAAATGGCTGCTGTGGTTAGAAGACCTTGAAAACTGAAAACTTCTGCACTGATTTTAATAGTCTAAATTATGTCATTTTGAGAAGACTTACCTCCCTCCCTCCCTCCCTCTGTCTGTGTGTCAATTTGATAGGCTTTTTCCCCCAATATAACTTCCCTGTACATTTATCCCATTCTGATTAAAATACAAACATTATAGGCTGTGAGAAATATATTTCTTTCCTTTGGTTGGTAATGGGAGGATAGATCTTCACTTACCTGAATAAATAGCAGAATTAGGAATTAATCAAGATGAAATGTCTTCCAAAAAACCATGAGGTAGTATCTGGCTGCACTGGTGATCGTTCACTCTTTGAACAACCCGTCAGATGTGATCAACAGTTTAAGAGGTGGGACCGGGTCCTTTACTGCTAAAGCCATAGAAAATGGCTTTTACAGTTTACCCTTCCAGCCCAGTATAGTTGACTTATCTAGCATGATTCTGTAGCCTTACGTAAACTTAAATATCTACTGCTTGACCCTTTTATATATAAAGGATTGCGGGAAGTAAACAAGATGCCATTTATTCCCTCGCAGATTCTTCTGTGATGTCTTGAGCAAAGGGTTTGGCCTCTTTTCCAGGTCAGCAGAACCTCTAATACCAGCAAACCACCTCATGCAAGAGATGGCTCAACTGGGAACTTAAGTTGCAAATCCTCTTGTGCAATTGAAAATCTGAAAAACACTACAATGATTTCCATGCATGCTTCCCCGTTTCTCATAATGGTTTAGCATTTTAGAGGTATTCTTATTTGTAGGTGTATTTCTGCCATGAGAATCTGGGGAAGAAAACTCATTAAATTGCAGTGAATAATACATTTAATAAAATAGAGACAGTAACAAGTGTGGGTGGAGGTTTTTAAGAAGAGATTGGACAGCCATTTGTCCAGAATGGTATAGGGTCTCCTACTTGTGCAGGAGTTGGCCTTTGAAGACCTTCAAGATCCCTTCCAACTCTGTTATTCTGTTAAATAATTGAGTTGCTGGTAAAGACATAATAAAATAGGTTTTATAGTTTTGAGTCCACTGAGATTTGGTGGCCAATACATTTTGACAACAGTAGTAATAATAATACCTGAAAAAAGTGTTTTATGTTTCACATTAGATGTAATTAATAGTTTGATTATACTATTAATATAAACTGAAGTCTAATATATTTTTATAAATATAGTAGTCATAAATCAGGATGTGCATAGTTTTTCCCTTCTTATATATTTGACTTAATTAGAAATAATTGGAAACCTCTTTCATAAAATATGTATCTTTTGTTAAGATGTTTTACTGACTTATTTTTTCCAGTGTGTTTTTGCTGCTGTTGGCAAAGGCATCTATGTATATAACCTTCAGATGAAGCGTGTGATTGCCTTCCAGAAGACTGCTCATGATTCCACTGTCCTGCATATTACCAACGTTCCCAACAGGTGCAATTTACATTGCATATTTCATACATTCTTTATTTCCAGAAAGATGATCAGGGACATGCTTAATATTTATGCATTTTCTCTCTTAAACTTCCCTTACGTTGAATTCTATCATAGTCTGTGTGCAGGCAACCTAATCTTTAGCCCAAACAACCTCTTTTTAAATTTAAGATATATATTTTTAAAAAGTATTAACCAAGAAACAAAAATCTTGGATCTGTGAGAATCCCTAAATTTTATCCTTTGAGATAGCATAGCTCCACAGAGGGCAAGCAAAACCTATCATATAATCTTCCACAGACATGTTTTTCCCTCTTCCATTCTGGTTTAAATTGGATTATCTCATTTGTGATGAAACTACTTATTTTAGCTTTATTTGTATGTGTGTGTGTTTTTACTTGATTGATTATAAGCTGCCTAGATTTGTTGATAAAAGAGCAAATTGCGTAGGTAAATCAATAAGAGCAATTCTAGAGATAAACGCTACTTTTAAAAAATTAGTGTCAACTGATTTTGTAGAGTTGTGCCAATATGCTTCTTCACAACTATTTGATATTCTTATAGAAAATTAATATCTTGTTCAGAAGATGGTAGTGTTCGTATGTGGGAATTACATGAAAAACAACATCTTACAGCTGAACCTGTTCCATCAGGTCTGTATACAAGAAAATAAGATTAATTGCATAAAAATGAGTGTGATCAGCCATAGCGTATCTACTTGAGAGTCCCATTTATAATAGTAAAGATGTTATTCTGTCCTTTTATTATTAGTAGTATTTGTGAAAATTTTGAAAACAAAGCAGATCCTTTTTTATTTGAATCTAGCCAATATTTTGTTTTCATTTTAGGAAAAAAGTAAAAAGCATATATTGCCTTTAGTAGAAAAGTACACATGTTCTCTAAATGGAGCAATATTTCTCAGTTTAAGAATTGCATTTAATCCTAGATTTATGGGTAAAGTAGAATTACTTTGAAGAACGTTCGGAGACTGCAGCTAGTGCAGAATGCGGCGGCGCGTGTGGTAATGGGTGTCCCTAGATACACCCATGTGACACCCATCCTTTGCAAACTGCACTGGCTGCCTATAGGTCTCCGAGCGCAATTCAAGGTGTTGGTGATTACCTTTAAAGCCCTACATGGCTTAGGACCAGTTTACCTCCGAGACTGCCTTCTCCAACATACCTCCCTAAGACCGATTAGAGCCCACAGAGTTGGTCTGCTGGTGGTCCCGTCAGCCAAACAATGTCGGCTGGCGGGCCCACAAACGAGGGCCTTCTCTGTGGCAGCTCTCTGGAATACACTACCCCCAGAGATCCGCATTATTCCCACCCTGCCAGCCTTCAGAAAAGCAGTTAAAACATGGCTTTGTCGACTGGCCTGGGGCCAATGATTTTAATACAACACCGATCATTCTTGGCCCCATGAATGATTTATTGTATGGGTTTTTAAATTGTGGTTTTTAATGTTTTTTTAATGTTTTAATATCTGTTGTTTTTAATGCTTTTTATATTTGTTGTTGCATGTGAATTTTTACTGTTGTGAGCCGCCCAGAGTCTCTGTGGAGTGGGCGGCATACAAATGCAACTAATAAATAAATAAATAAATAATAAATAAATAAATAAATTATTCCTTCTGAATAAGAAACTTATTGCCATATTATAGCCTTGAATAAAAATAGGTTACAGTAGGATGTGATGGTATGGCTTTTCTCATAGATTGTCTTGGAATGACAAGAATACATTTTATCCCATTAAATTAAATGAATAGCTAAATGAATTAGAGATCTGGTTGTTTCAGCCAAAAGGGTATATACCAATTTTGAAGAAAAGGTACGTTTGTGTATTGCTATATGGAGAATAAGCGGTCCTGTTTATAATCATGATAGCACTGTTCCAATATCTAAGGGGCTGGCATAAAGAAGAGGGGCCCAACCTATTCTAAAGCACCTGAAGGCAGGACAAGAAGAAATAGATGGAAACTAATCAAGGAGAGAACTAATCTAGAACCAAGTAGACAATTAGAACAGTTAATCAGTGGAACGACTTGCCTCCAGAAGTTGTAAATGCTCCAACACTGGAAGTTTTTTAAAAAGATATTGGACAACTATTTGTATGAAATGGTATTGGATCTTCTACTTGTGCTGGGGTTGGACTAGAAGACCTCCAAGGTCCCTTCCAATTCTATTTTTCTGTTAAAAGTAGTCAAAATCAATCTATTTAAAAGTGCCAATAAAAGTTAATACTGGAACTGAATGTCCCACATTAGTGAAGCACTGGTGTCCAGATATACCATAAATCTGCCTAACTTCCAGCTACACATTTAACTATGCCTTTCAGATAGCCCCTTATTTAGAAATAATAATAATAGCAAATATCAGGTTGTTTTAACAAGCTAGGTTAAATGCTTTTTCCTCGTTGGCTGAAACATAGATTTGAGTGGAATACCTTTTGCAAAAGGACTTTGCCATTGCAACAGCAAAGTGATGGAGTTAGTGAAAATTAATTTGGCCTTTACAAAAAACCCAAGTCAAGGTTTATGTAATAAGTCAATAAAAACCAAGGTTGATATAACTATAATTATATAAATATAATTATATACGGTAGGTTGAGGTAACTATAATTACCTCAGGCTCTTGCCCTGAAGTTATGACATGACTCTTCAGAAGACTCTGGCAGCTTCTGAACAGAGGACACAGATAGTAAATTAAAGTACAATGGCCGGATTATCTTAGCTACATTTTTATCCATTTATTGTGGCTGCATATTTTATGGCTCAAAAATGTATATTGTTTAATGTAAATAGTTTGTATTATTGATAACTGATTTCATTCAACATTGGGTCTCTTGTTCACAATAAATGTTACCATTTAATTATTTAGCTTATTCCAAACTATGTGATCTGAATTAGACATTTTTGTTCTTACATATAGCATTATTATGATTACATAATATTTTGAAGTGAAATTTAGTCTTCAATGGCTGACAACTCACCCTCTATATCAGTGTTTCCCAACCTTGGCAACTTGAAGATGTCTGGACTTCAACTCCCAGAATTCCCCAGCCAGCGAACGCTGGCTGGGGAATTCTGGGAGTTGAAGTCCAGACATCTTCAAGTTGCCAAGGTTGGGAAACACTGCTCTATACATAGGCAGTAGCAAGAATGGATGCAAATGAAAGAAATGCTAATTTGATGAAGTTTTTGATTATCAAATTTTGGGTGTGAACAGAACAATGTTTGGTGGCTAGACAAACAACTCCTTTAAAAAAAAAACCTTTTCTTTATATTCCAGGTTTTTTCAATATCTGGGGATTTGGTAGGACAAGCAAACAAGCAAATCACCCAGCTAAAAAGGCACCAGAGTGTGCTACTATTTTTTCCCTTGACCTTACTGGGGATCTGATTGGACACTCTGCAGCTGTGCAGGTTTGTTGGATCTAGAACAGCAGATAACAGAAGTTGCTTTTGTATGGTGGCTACTTTTTAAGATAACTGTTACCTTGACTTTGGTTGTAAATCCTTGGGGATTTTTTTTTTGGTACTAAGAACATTTTATCTTATACCTGCATTGGTGTAGGAAAAATGGTTGATAGCTATGTATGAAATTACATGATCATGTTTAAAATGCAGTATTGCAGGCCAACTCTGCCCACAGCCTGGAGTTCGATCCTGACTCAGGTTGACTCAGCCTTCCATCCTTCTGAGGTCGGTAAAATGAGGACCCAGATTGTAAACCACTTAGAGGGGGCTGTAAAGCACTGTGAAGTGGTATATAAGTCTAAGTGCTACGGCTTTGCTATCATGGCAAAACAAAATGATCATGTTTAAAAGGTTCCCTAAAAACTGTGATGGTGAAATATGAAATGTGCTTGCACAGTCATTTCTGTCTATGAAGATTTATTTATGAAATGACTCTTTAAAAATGGTTTCTCAAGAACTTTTTTTATTTAGTGGGAATACAGGTACTCCTTGACCTATGACCACAATTGAGTCCAAAATTTCTCTTCTTAAGTGAAACATTTGTTAAGTGAGTTTTGCCCCATTTTACAATCTTTCTTGCCACAGTTGTTAAATGAATCACTGCAGTTGATAAGTTAGTAACCCAGTTGTTAAGTGAATCTGGCTTCCCCTTTGACTTTGCTTGTCAGAAGGTCGTAAAAGGTGGCAACGGTCCTAAATATGAACCAATTGTGAAGCTTCCGAATTTTGATCACATGATCATGGAATGCTGCAAAGGTCATAACTGTAAAAATGGACATAAACCACTTTGGTGCTATTGTAACTTTGAATGGTCACTAAACGAGGACTACCTGTATATTATTTTAACAAAACTCACTTATTTATGCCCACAGTGTCACTTTGTGGACTGATACCAATCTGTCTTCAGCTATTTGTCTATATTTAGAGTTACACTGAAATTTGCTATGTGTTTATTCATTTGATATTCTGCTTGCCCAGAATTCTCAGATACAAAATATTACCATTCTTTGCATTTCATTTAACACTTTATTGTTAAATGATGCTTTTATCATGCAGATTTAGTATATTTGAACTAAAAACTACATACAGATTTAATCAAAATTGAAATAATAATTTCACACAGTTATTTACATAATATTAATATACCAAAGCTAGAGTAAGTATATACCGTTGTCTTTTCACTTAAAGATGTGGGCATACTGTTATAATTTGATTGCATTTTGGTAATTTGGCAGCTACTTCATATGACATTTTGGATTTATTTCATAAAAAATGTGAAGGCCTATTATGATACGGGAATGTTTGTACAGTGTCTTGTACAATGAGGCTACAAACCTCACGCAGGTTCATTACTATTCATTACTTCACTACTATTGTAATGAACATTTACAATTTTGTAAAAATACTTGTTTGACTAGTTTTATTCATTAGGAATATTTCTGACATCTGATAGTTGAGTACATTATTTTCATGATTTTTAATTGCAGATGTTCCTTTATTTTGGCGAGCATGGCCTAGCAACATGCTCTGCTGATCACCTTATTATTCTTTGGAAAGATGGAGAACAAGAGTCAAGACTGCGCAGCTTAGTATTATTTCATAAGTTGGAACAAATTGAAGATTTGCACTTAAGGTCTGAGATGAAGTAATGTATAAAATACAAATAGGCTGTTTATATTAAATATTTAAAATAACTGTGGGTATAATTTTATGTTTGTTTTAAAAATATATATTTAAGTGGTGTTTTTTTCTTACTGAATTTGCCATAAATTTAGATGAATGAGGACCCAGCACTGTTAGTTTCTACACAGAAACTGAATTTTGGTACACAGGCCTTTCTGTTTAGCCCACAATGCCTTAATCAGGGACATTGCCAAATTTTGGATTTTTCACCAGATAAATACACCAAGGTTCTGACGGTGCCTTCAAGCAGTTCCTTACATTTTCCTAAGGACAGGTGAAACAAATGCAAATCTACAATTCGAGTTCAGTCACTAGTTATTTAGAACTGCCTGACTGCTCTTTGCTAGATCCCAGGAAAAGCGAAATTTCATTTAAGAAATGGCAGGCAGCTGGTGTATGAGTATCCTACATATCCCAAAGCACCTTTTTGACTGAATCCAGATTTCTGTACAGCCCTATTAAACATTAGATATTAGAATTGCATATTTTATTGCCAAGAAATAGCATTTTATGATAGATAATAGAAGCAAACAATTGGTATTTCATTTTGAAGATCTTGCTTTGCTCTAATTTAACATACAGCATAATGAATACACTTATGATTTTATGCCAAATGTTGAGATTCTGGCCAGACAAGTCTTCAGTGAATTTCTGTGATGACTTATAGTTATTTGTGAGTTTGAAGGATCCTTTCTATCAGGAAGTAACTGTTTAGGATCTATGGATGGTCAAGCTGTTCTTTCCCCATATACCATTGGGGGTTAAACTGAATGTTGAGGCAGACTTCTATAGAGAATTGACTAGAGCTTTAGAAATATGTTGAAGATTTGCACAAAATAAATATTTTAGGGAAATAATTTCACTGAATGATTTGCCAGCTCAAATATTTTGACAAAATAGTGTAGTCTATTTGTTCTTTGTTCTTCAAAGTCTACATTATATAGGACAGTTTATGAGCAAAAAACGTTAATGTGCAAATCAGTAGAAGTATGCTGAAACATACAGGTTCAAAGCCAGCTCTGAGGAGAAATTCTGCACGTCAAAATTATTTGCTAACAAAGACCTGCAAGTAAACACAGAAGTTGATGATTCTTAAAAGTTGAGCTTTTGTTATATGAGGCATATTTACAGTATTGTTGTCTTCATTGCTTATTATTTTGTGATTGATACACTGAACATGAGGAAAAATAAAATTTGGGCATGTATATAAGGATTTGAATTCAATGTTTATTTCATAACACAGAGCAGCTCTTGAGCAGGGTTAATACAGAGCACTCCCAGGGAAAGCAAAATGTGATCTTCTATTCTCCCCCCCTCCCCACCTTGGAGAAAAAGGGCCTTTATTACTTCCAACACATTTCACTGTTTTGGACAATATCCCCTGCCAATTTTTTTTCTGAAGCAATTGGAAAAAGGAATGGTTGTCCTGGATCAAATTCATTCTAAATAAAATGGCAACTAAGGCAATATGAATAAAAGTTAATTAAAATTTAGTCAGATACAGGCTTTGATAAGAAATACGTAATAGCAATGAAGAATTCTGCAGGAAACGCAACATTTTTAAACACAACGTAGCACTTTAATACATAGCAACCAAAGTTAGATCCTATTACATTTTTAACAAAAATATAGCTTTTGTACATTTCTCAGCATGGGAATTATGAGAGTATAATACAATTTTACATAACTTGATACAAAACATTGAAAAATGTTGGCACATTCTTTAAGCTACAATCATTGTCATTTTTCAGTTTACCTGTTTTATTTTCTCTGTACAGAAGAGAATCAAGAGTCCTTTTTGATGGGCAGTATACTACTCTACATTAAATGTCAATTTTTCAAGAGCTGCTTATAAAGCACAATATAAATTGTTAGTTAAGTAGAATAATATTTGAATAATGACCAAGTAAGTGAAGATTGTCTAAGCTCATGAGCTTATTTAAAGAATGCTTCTATTTTAATGAAAACTAGAAGTCAGGGTAATTTTAAAAAAACACCTCAATTTGTTAGGAATAGCTCCTGTGTGATCTCAATTTAAATCAATGGCAGTTGTGTAAAAGCACAGGTTTCATTCATTGTC
Organism: Diadophis punctatus similis; assembly: GCA_023053685.1. Classification (NCBI taxonomy): domain Eukaryota; kingdom Metazoa; phylum Chordata; class Lepidosauria; order Squamata; family Dipsadidae; genus Diadophis; species Diadophis punctatus. The sequence continues at coordinate 27,199,408 of JALIGW010000002.1, forward strand.
CAGTGCAAGCCCCATCACGGTTTTACATTCCAAGCTATGTTTAAAGTAAAAATATTTGTGCTTTGGCATCCAATGTAAAAACTTCATACTTGAATGAGAAAGTTACATTCAATACATGAACCACATCCTTAGGGCTATATTATTTTAGTTTTTTAAGTACATAGTTTTAATATTAGAGGTTTCAGCATTCAGCATATAAGTGGCTTATGTTCTTAACACTAAGGTCTTTAGAGTAATTGCTATGGCTGCAATCCAGGACATCAAGGCACTGGGGTTTCCTACCCCTCATAGAGGGATGAGCATCCATTTCCCTTCTCTAAGAAAGAGGGTTGGAGGCCTTTGTATGGGTGTCAATTCTGGAGATTTTCTATTAATATGGCTCATATATTACATAATATATAAGCAGGATTTATTTTATTTACGGCTCATGTATATAAAGCATCTGTCACTTTCTGCTCATAGGATCTGTCCCAGCAATTCCTCTTCTAAGCATGTAGATGAAATCTGGAACTGTACAACATCATAGAGCATGACATATTGTGGCAGATGCAAAGAAATGTTTTAAGATGGAGTGCTAGTTGTTCATTTTACTACTTGTCTAGACTTTCATATATGGCTGATGTTACTATTAAAAGGCAGAGAAAACTATGGGTTTGTTTAATTTGTGAATTTATATCAACTACAATTTTCTAAAAGATTCGTTAACAAGCAAAACACATACAAGGATTTGTTGTGTGTAAAAATCACAGTGTGCAGCAAGTCCTCACTGTAACAAAGGGCCAGTGAGGGAGCTATCTCTGTGCATACAAACTTGTCCCTGATAATGAAATCTGCTGGGAAACCTGCATAGGGAGGAGCGCTCCACACATAGACAGGCCTGAATCACAGTAATCATAAATGTATAAATGAGAACGAAGTCTGACAGATCAGCAATTACATTAAGAAACGATTTCTCATTCAGTGGGGTCAACACATATGCTTTTTTGCTCTACTAATTGGCAGAAAGCAAGCAAATGACCTTATAAGACTGACTAGCTATCTGAAGGTAGAGCTCTGGCTCCCATGGCTGTGGCAGGAGGAAACCCAGAGATCTGCAGTAGATCCTGGAAGTGGATACAATGGGAAATGAGATATCGCCATGTTTGAGATATTAGGGTCTCTATGGATGAATTCAAATCGGTGGTTCTCAGGGTCAAAAAAGTGACCAGTGTATAATGTAATACTTGCTATGAACAAGGCTTTTGTAAAATAAACTTTAAATTAAATATTGTTCATATTTTTTTTTCAAAGAAGCTACTTTTTCTTGCTTCATATTTTACGTATAGAATTGATTTTGACATAAATTAAATATCATTTGACAAATTACAACCATTTTATAAAACTACCCTTAAAAGGATCCACAAAAAATAGGATAGTGTTTATTAACCATTTCTTGTCTTCACAATTATATCCTTTATTTTTAAAAAAGCCCACAGTTCTATAGAATTTTGAACTATTTAAAATTGAGAAACAATATTTTTCTACGCATTTCCCAGTTGGTTACTTCATTGTGAAGGAAATTCAACCCTTCTTGGGTCCATACCAGTATATGGTTCACAGTGTACTTGGTAGGCTATGATCTCTCTTTTGTTCTCTTCAGCTTCCAAGATTATTCTCTGAAGGGAGACGAAGGCTCCTACACTTTGATTCATCTAATTTTTTCCAGTGTTTGTAGTTATTTGCTAGGTGTTGCATCAGACCGGGTAGATATGCAAATGCTGAGAGATACAGAGGGGTAGGGTGGGGAAAGCAATGCCATACTTGTTTTAAAAGCATGAATAATTTCTGCATTCTTTCAGCCTTTGTATATTTAGGATCAATTGTTAGCATTATACAAATAATCATTTTATATGCCTAGCAGTAGCACAACCAGGTAAGTCAAAGTTTTTCCTCCCCAAGTACAGCTTACAACAGAATGTGGGGTATCATTTCCAGTTTAGAACTTAATAACTTTTTTGCACATGTTCATTAACAAATTTATTCCATCATGCATCTGACTTAAATTCATTTTTAAAAGTACATGAAAATTTATATTTAAACATTTGTGAAATTTTGAGAATTCGGATTCACATTCCAATTCATTTATGGGAGATGCAAATCCACCAAGTTAATTTCAGACTCCTCCAGCAATGAACTCTTGCTGTAAATCACAGCTTTTAACATATAAAGCCCAGGTGGCACAGTGGTTAGAGTGCAGTACTGCAGGCTACTTCAGCTGACTGCTAGCTGCAGTTCGGCAGTTCAGATATCACTGGCTCAAGGTTGACTGAGTCTTCCATCCTTCCGAGGTGGGTAAAATGAGGACCCAGATTGTTGGGGGCAATATGCTGACTCTCTAAACCGCTTAGAGAGGGCTGTAAAAGCACTATGAAGCGGTATATAAGTCTAAGTGCTATTGCTAAGTGCTATTGCTATTGTCCTTGCCAATTATCAGCATTCTGTGGCCCCTGAGCATGGCCAATCCTCATCAAACTGGTTTTCATCTCACACCGTATTTTTCGGAGTATAAGATGCACCTTTTTATCCCCCAAAAGAGAGTGAAAACTTGGGTGCGTCTTATACACCGAATGTAGCTCCACCCACCCAGCCACCCCCACCCTTTGGCCTCTGTCTTCCAGCAATTTACCTGTTTGCAGCAAACAGGGGAGAGCCTGTTAAGACAAGCAAGTCCTTAGCAGCTTCCTGATCCCCAGCTGATTTGCCACATGCTAAAATGAAACTGAAACTGAAACTGCAAAGAGGCAAATAGCTGGGAGAGACAGATTTTTATTTTCTGCTGAACTGGATGCAAGGGGGTAAGTGAATAACTATAAATGTCTGTAGAATGTCCAAATTATTAGACTTATTTTTTAAAGACTGCTTTATTATTGTTCTAGAGCCAGGGGTCTCCAACCTTGGCAATTTTAAGACTTGTGGACTTCAACTCCCAGAATTCCACAGCCAGCTTTGTTAGCTTTGCTGACTGTGGAATTCTGGGAGTTGAAGTCCACAAGTCTTAAAGTTGCCAAGGTTGGAGACCCCTGTAAATCTAGACAACTTAACAAAATAAAGAAGCTTTTAAAATAAATGCTTGCTCTGTGCTATTGTATCTTCTTTTAAATAATAGAGAATAATGTATACTTCCAGAAATTTTAATTAATTTTAACAGCTCTGTACAAGTATAGTCTGAAATGTAACAGTGTCATATTTAGTATTAGAGTTAACTTCTGACTTACCTTGGAGTAGATCTATTTAAATAATTGGGAGGAATTAGTGTGACTACATTTAAGAAAACTTTCTGGCATAATGTACATTTCTCCAATTCTTTGCTATTTCTATGGGTCCGGCACACATGCACAGAAATACACAGCAAACAGTGTATATCATCTGTGGTGTTTGCTGTTTGGCAAATTGCTTGGAGGCAGAGGCCTTTTTTCCTTGTTTTCCTCCCCCAAAACTAAGGTGCGTCTTATACTCCGGTGCGTCTTATACTCCGAAAAATACGGTATATTATTTGGGAAACCATGCAATTTTTCCTACTGATATTTTATAGTTTCATTTTCTCTTTACAATAACTCAGTGCTTCTGACAGATTTAAAAACAAACAGCTGTAGAATTAGAGTTGTAGAATTGTTAAATCCCATACACTTAAATATAATCTCTCTCCAGGCTAGACTTTTAAAAAATAGTGTTAAAATAACTTTAAACCAGCATGGAGCTCTAAGCTTTTTTTCAGAAGGCCACATAATAAATGGGAAGAGTTCCCCCTCCCCACCCCCATATTCTCTTGCCAGAACAACTGTGTCTGGCTAGGGAACAACCTTCAGGCGCTAAATAATGGAAAGGACAAGGATATCCTTTAACGCATAAGACCTGTTGGACCACTTGGCAAAACAATAAGAAATGCATTGCTTAAAAGGGAAGAGGAAAAATGAAAATTCTTACCATCCCAAGCATCAAACATGTCCATTATAAAGTAATCAATGAAGGATATCTGAGACTTAGGGATGCTGCAGGTATTTCGATCAAATACGGGCATCACAACTGGTAGGCCCTGCTTCTTTTCTTCATCAGTCTGTGGGGAGAATTTTTCAACTTTACAACCAGGATGAAAATTACAAAAGTAGATCAATGGTCCATTTTATAATTAATTATTGGGCTCAAACTGATCTAGCAAAGAAAACTTCTATAACTCAATGAACAAAACTGAGTTTGTTGACAACTGAAAATGTAATCCTAAATGACACTAGATCTACTGTCCTACTTTTTATAATGGGAAATGTTAAATCATTGTCTGCTTTAACCAAACTATACCCCAAGATAAACAGACATGTAACATCATGTGCATGAAAAGTAGCATTTCACTTCTTATTTAGGATTATTTTACTGCTGCTTTTCTCACACACAATTCATATCTCAAGATCAGAATTTGTTTTGTCAGCATTTAACATGGTAGGAGGTGATGGTATTGCTCTGGCATTAGAGTCTATCTCTTACAAGACGATTGAGAAACAGATTGTCCATTTTAAAATGATGTTAATCATCCAAAGTCAAATATGTAAGCAGGGCACCATACAAATGAGTCTGTCATCTGCACATCTATAACTGTCTGGTTCGGTTCTGCAACCCAACAAGACAGACAGAGACTTCAGAGGATAATCAGAACTGAAGAAAAAACAATTACTGCCAACCTGCCTTTCATTGAGGACCTGTATACTGCACAAGTCAAAAAGAGGGCCGTGAAAATATTTACTGACCCCTCACATCTTGAACATAAATTGTTTCAACTCCTACCCTCAAAACGATGCTATAGAGCACTGCACACCAAGACAACTATACAAGAACAGTTTTTTCCGAACGCCATCACTCTGCTAAACAAATAATTCCGTCACCATTGACAAACTATTCACTAAGGCTGCATTACTATTACTATTACGTCTTCTCATTGTTCCTATCACCCATCTCTTCCCACTTATAATTTGTTGCTTATATCCTTACGTTTTTTATCAATATTGATTGTTTCCGGATTGCTTATTTGCACCCTATGACAATCATTAAGTGTTGTACCTCATGATTCTTGACAAATGTATCTTTTCTTTTATGTACACTGAGAGCATATGCCCCAAAGACAAATTCCTTGTGTGTCCAATCACACTTGGCCAATAAAGTATTCTGTTCTGTTCTGTTCTGTTCTGTTCTGTTCTGTTCTATTCTATTCTAAATGGAATTAAATTAAAAACTATTGGGGAATGGGAAATAGTTGTTCAGTAAAGCGAATAAAATTATTACATTAAGATTTTCATACAGAAGCATTAGATTTTAAAATGATAAACTAAAACGTTTCTTTGATTTTCTAACAACAGTAAATTCATACCTGGGAAAAATATTCTTCAGAAATTCTCCCAGCCCATTCAATACACAATTCTAGGGGACGGCATGGATTTGCGACATCTGCACATTTTATCATCATGCGCTTGATCAGTATTTGGTTATCTGGAAAGTTCTTGAGACTGTTTGTGTATTCACAATCACCACTATCATTCTGAAAAATGGTTATTCATAGTGTCAGTTGGCATTACCACTTATAGCCACTATATAATGTTATTATAATACTCTAAATATGCACTATAAGGAAAATTACATAGTCGTTTGTTGTTTTTGGCTGGAATTCAAGAAATTTGAGCAAGGTAAAGTTGCTTTCTTACTTGGACTTATCAGACGGTACAATAATTTTTTAACTGAAATCATGAACTGCATTTATGATTTTTCATTGCTTTTTGGGGCAGGGTGGTGGTTTGTATGTTACTGTACAATCCTCAGGAAACTGATTGGGTAGTCTCAGAATTCAGTCTAATGAATTCAAGGTTGTTAGAGAAATATTGTAGACCTCAATTTATAGTAATGTGATGACAACGAATCAACCAAAATAGAAATGAGGGATTCCTGTTTAGATGGGTCTGTCTTTGGCCACTGATTTATTCTATATCTTTATCTCACTATACAATAAACACATTTGTATCAAGTGTCACGACATCTTGAAGCATTTTTAATAATAGAATATTAACTGCATACACTACACTTATTTCATTGAACCAATTTATTTTTATATATGCATTGGCTCATAGCTGTTAACTATAGAAAAATAAAAAAATCCTATTTGAAATTATGCTGTGTAAAACTCCAAAATATAACACAATTTGATTTGGTGATACCTGAGCACAGATCCCTGAAGAGCTTCATTTTGAGACAAAATGGTCTCCATACTACCCTGTTTCCCCCAAAATAAGACATCCCCTGATAATAAGCCCAATCGGGCTTTTGAGTGCATGGCAATAAGGCCAAGCGCTTATTTCAGGGTTCAAAAAAAATAAGACGTGGTCTTATTTTTGGGGAAACACTAGTAATTGTGAAGTGAAGAACGCAAGTTCCTTCACCTTACTTAAGTCTTTGACTAGTTCCTATGTGCCACCTCCCCACCAAAAAAACCCCCAATGTTAGAACTGGCGATCAAGGCTTCAATTATACAAAGTGCAAAGTATTATAAAAATGTAATAATATATTTTATAATATAATCAAAACAAAAGTATAAAAAGCCATAGATTTTCATTATATTGTATAGCAATAGCATTTAGACTTACATACTGCCCCATAGTGCTGTAAAGCACATTCTGGGCAGTTTACAATGTAAGCATTATTTGTATGTAGCCCCCAACAATCTGGGTCCTCATTTTACCAGCCTCGGAAGGATGGAAGGCTGAGTCATCCTTGAGCCCCATCAGGATCAAACTCCAGGCTGTGGGCAGAATTTGCCTGCAATACTCCACTTTAACCACAGCCCCACCAGGGCTCTTGTATTTAGCACCTAATGCATAAGAACTAAGTATGCTGGCTCAGGAATTCTGGACTTGAAGTCCACAGATCTTAAACCTGCCAAGGTTGAGAATTACTGGTGTAGATATAGGTGACTCCAATATGAAAAATATTGTAAAAACTATTTCTTGCAAATTTTCCTCTAGCCCTTTTTATAGTTTTAGAAATTTTTCCACATGGATATTTATATTAATACAGTTATGAAAGCGACTCTCCCAAATCCATAGGAATATAAAATTATCATTTTGCCTGTAAATCTGAAGTCTTTTTATTATTACTGAAGTCTTTTATTATCATTACTACATATGAACAGGTACATATTTAAAAGAATGTAGTGTTGGAGTTACTCTAAATAAAATCTTAGATCTATACACATTGCTAAATTCCCACAAATACCAATCTTCAATTAAGGGTGCTTATATTTACATATTCAGTGATGGCACCATTCATAGAAAAGAATGGATCAGCAGAATCAGAGAACACTATGGTTTGCAAAAGAACTAAAAAAAAGTTAGGCTGAGCATTTTCAGCATTCTATGAATGCTACCTGACTGCAGAGAACTTTAAAAACCAAAGGCTCTGGTTTTGCTTTGATTTTTCAATGAGGATTGGCAGGGATGGAATGGGGTAAAGTGGCTGTAGAGCAACTCCGAATCATTGCACAATGCAACATTTTATTGCAGCAGCTTATTTCCTGGATCAAAAATGTAAACTCCTTATGTAGAAACAACCTCACTGAAAACTCTTTAAGAGCCACACTCAGCTAGAAAGAGATGAAAACTGCTTGCGGGAACCAATCTTCCAATTTATCCTGAGTTAAACTGATTAAGGCTATTTTGTATGATCTCATGTATTGTTTACAAAGCCTTGAAACATTATTATTAATAATTTCCATGTTACTCAGTCTTTCCATTTTAATAAAACCTTCAAATTGTGAAGAAGCATGCATTACATTAATAATTCAAAATACAAACATTAAAATAACATAAAAATAAAGAAGAATATACTCAGGCAAAATTATGGGCACTTATGGTTGAAAATGAAATGCAAATCACCCTTGTTCCCATTAGAATACTGCTGTCATATGAATGAAAGATGACCAAAGCTGAGAAAAGACATCTGACTGAAATGCTTTGGTTTATTCACAAGGTCTGCTGCTTACGTTGGAGTTGCTTTCATCTGAGGACATGGGCTTGATGATGCTGTTCACAAACTTGTTCACATGCTCAAAGTGCTTTGTCATTTCTGTTGCCAAGACCATGTCAATAATTGCTTGACGAAGGGTTCGATAATGATTTCTGAAAAGAAAAAGAGAAATCTGAATAGGTATTGGTAGAACTAATTCCTGATTTCCCATGTATCAGGATAACATAGGCGAATCCATTTTTTGACTGTACAGGTATCTCCTTGCAGTGCAGCAATTAGGTGTTACTAAAACACACAATTCGACTGCACTACAAGTGGGCTTTAGCTTTTGAGTCCCATTAAAGCAGGTATGGCCAAAGTCAGCAGGCATTTGAGATGGTCACAAACTCAATAATAGGCTTCCTTTGGGGTAGGGCAGGGGTCAGCAACCTTAAACACTCAAAGAGCTATTTGAACTCATTTCCCACAGAAAAGAAAATACCGGGAGCCACAAAACTTGGGTGGGCGTGGCCAACTTGACGTCACTCACTCCCACCCAATCACATGACCCCCCCCCAGCCAAGCCTACCTAGCCGGTCATTAGGACAGAGAACTGGTTGTTAAATTATTTGCCCCCCCCCAGCCCCGCCCAGCCCCCCCCCTCACTCACTCACTCACTCACTCTCTTTCTCTCTCTCTCCTTTCCACTATTTGAGCCCCTCTGGAGAAATTAAGATTTCAAGTACAATTAAAGTTTAGCTCTGTGCGCGCGCGCATGCGCAATGCCAAAAATTCTCAAAAAATTCAAAAAAAAAAAGCTGAAAACAAGATGGCAGCACATGCGCAGTGCCTGAAACTTGGCTTCTGTGCATGCAAAGAAGAAAACCCCCCATAAAAAATTCAACCCCCCCATAAAAAATCCCCCCCAAAGATGGCGGCGTCCACAGACCGGCAGCGACAGAACCGGTTCCGTGACATCATCGTGATGTCACTAGCAGTTTGCTACCTGTTCGGGCGAACCGGTCCGAACCAGGAGGAACCCATCTCTGATACAGGTGATCCGTGACTTACAACCATTTCCTGTGACTATTTGAAGTCACAATGGCACTGAAAAAAATGACCTATGATTGTTTATGACCGTTGCAGCATCCCGGTGGTCACATGATCAAAATTCAGATGCAGGGCAACTGGCTTGTATTTATGACAGATGCAGTGTCCCAGGGTCATGTGATCACCTTTTCTGATCCTCTGACAAGCAAGCCAATGGGGAAGCCAGACTCACTTAACAACCATATTACTAGCTTTACAACTGGAGTGAATCACATATCAACTGTGACAAGAAACATCATAAAATGGGGCAAAACTCACTTAACAACTGTGAGTTGTTCTTAGCAATGGAAATTTTGGACTCAATTTTGGTCATAAGTCGAGGACTAACTGTAAAGCAAAAATAAATTCACCATATTAATTTTCTAGAACCATAGTGCTATTGTGTTGCCTATGTCAAAATAATAAATTATAGGGGTAGTCCTCAACTTACAACAGTTCATTTAGTGACCGTTTAAAGTTACTATGGCACTGTGAAGTGACTTATAACCATTTTTCACACTTATGACCACTGCAGCATCCCCATAGTCATGTGATTTACATTTACAATTTACATACATTACATAATGAGCCGAGGTGGCGCAGTGGTTAGAGTGCAGTACTGCAGGCCACTTTAGCTGACTGTGATCCGCAGGTCAGCCATTCAAATCTCACTGGCTCAAGGTTGACTCAGCCTTCCATCCTTCCGAGGTAGGTAAAATGAGGACCCAGATTGTTGGGGACAATATAAATATATATATACATTGCTTACTGGTGTAAACCGCTTAGAGAGTGCTTGCACTTGAGGCGGTATATAAATCTCACTAATAAATAAATAAATAAATAAATTTGGATGCTTGATAATTGGTTCATATTTATGACCGTTGCAGTGTCCCGGGGTAATGTGATAATATTTTGCGACCTTCTGACAAGCAAATTCAATGGGGAAGCCAGCTTCACTTAACAACTGGGCTATTCATTTAACAACTGCAGTGATTCACTTAACAAACGTGACAAGAAATGTCATAAAATGGGGCAAAACTCATTTAACAAATTTGTCACTTAGCAACATAAATTCTGGGCTCAATTGTGGTTAATGAGTTGAAAAAGTGATTTATGACTTTCAAGTTATGATTATCATACCACTCCCGCACAATTTGGGCAATCAGCTCACACTTACGAGATTAAATTACATTCTATAGTCATCCTTTGTCAGGCCTGGAAGCCATTTTTTACCTTTTTGTATTCAGGCCTGCCACAATTTCTACTGTGGGTAAATGGGAGGGGAAATTATATGGAGTAGGTGATATGTAGTAGTCTAAATAACATTCTTTCCAGGAAGTCAAGGTCGCTGTGCCCTGCAGCTGTGATGAAGTGACGGGGACGGTGCCTGATTGGATCGTGTGATGGACATGTGGGTGCTGGGCAGGGACTTGAACTTTTGTTTGGGTGTAGAAAACCCGGAAGCTCTCAGATTCGGGTTTTCCCAGATGTGCCAATATGACATCTTTAATAAAATGTAACTTTGAGGAACTTCAAGCCTTGGAGTCTTATTGCGTTGGGGGTGTTACTTGGAACCCTGACATCCTGTGGTTCATCATTTGTGATCTTCTCTGACAGTCTCCACTAAGCAATGGCAGTTGGAAAGGCCAGATTCACTTAAAGATAATGTGATTCATTTAATCATAGTGATTTTCTTAATGACCATGGTAAAATGATCATAAAATCAGGTCCGGTCATGTTTATGATTTGCTTAATGACCATATTGCTTGGTGACCAAAATTCCAATCCCAATTGTGATTGTAAATTGAGAACTAGTATCTTTCCATAGTTATTAGAAATATATTTAGCAATAGCAATAGCACTTAGACTTATATACCGTTTCATAGTGCTTTACAGCCCTCTCTAAGCAGTTTACAGAGTTCAGCATATTGCCCCCAACAATCAGGGTCTTCATTTTACCGACCTCAGAAGGATGGAAGGCTGAGTCAACCTTGAGCCTGGTGAGATTTGAACTGCTGAACTGCTGAACTAGCAGTCAGCTGAAGTAGCCTGCAGTGCTACACTTTAACCACTGCGCCACCTCGGCTCTTTTCATAATTTTCATATTAACACATTATATTGCAATGTATTTAATACGCACTTTATGCAAACATACAGTATATCTCCACAACGAAAAGAGTTCTGATAGAGATATAAATGTGAATTTCATTTAGAATCACATTTTTCAGATTTGGATATTCTGGTGAACTGATATTCAAGAATGTCAGCAGTTTGCTATATTACATATACTGACTATTGAAGGAGACTAAATTTACACACTATACAGAAATCCAAACCCTATTCCCAGGCTCAAATCCAAGAAAAGTTTGAAGAACCTAACCTGTTAAGATTTTTAAAAATGTTGCACTTGTTGTCTTTTGTTGTCAGCTGGAAGGCCAGAGCTGTGTGATGGCTTTCTAAGACAGCAGTGTCATTGTAGAGAACAGCCAGTTCACTGCCTGCATTGCACAAAAAAGAGTTGGTCCGTCCTGGATGATCCACGTCGTGAATTGTTGCCGCTATTAATGCAGCCACTTGGTCTAAATGATCAAGGCTTCCCTAGAAGGAAAAATTAAGTCTTTATCAGTTAAAATGTGTCAATCATCAATCAATCTGCATTCATATATGGATTCATGTAGGCAATATACATGGTTTTTCAGTAACATTTCCCTGTGATTCTTCATTAGTTTACCTATTCTTGTAAATGCAATAATTAGGAAAATGCTGACTCAATTATATGAAATGCAGAGTCACATTCCAGAAGTATCTGGGGAGGATGGCTACAAAAAAAATCAAGATGGCGGACATAATGCTACAGATGAAGCTCCATCTCTTTTGTACGTGCATCACAGACCCCTCTGGCTACACAGCTGCCTTACAACAGATGGAGTTAATCCTAGTATGTTGAAAAAATTAAGCAGGATTGGATTTCCTTAGTATGCGGTTTTATAGCGATTTTTTTTTCTTATTCAGTGAAAGAATCTGAATTTATAATTTGGGAAAGGCTTCCAGTTAGGGTGCTTACAGGCAAGCCTTTTGTTGTGTTGTTGGCCAGTCCCATTCACAAACTGTTTGATCATGGTAGGGAGAAGTCCGGTATTTTTGACCATTTGTTGCTTCCTCTTATTTTTCTCTAACTTCCATCTTTTATTTCACCAAAGATAATCAGTTAGGAAAGGAAAGATGGATGCCTTTTCCTCAGCATTTAATCTAAACGTACCTTCCTGTGATGTTCAAATCACTGCTTCTTGACTAATCTTTCTTTCTTATAAAATGAACTTGTTAATAATACTCGAAATATGAATAGATAATTATCAGCACAAGCTGTACCTTAACTCTTTCTTTCCCCAGAAAAAATGCCGTAGCATGCAGAACATCTGCTGCATGAGTGGAGTTATGGTAAGAATTGGAAGAGTGGTAGTTTGCTTCAATCACTTGGAACCATGTGCGCAGTGTGGCTTCTGAACAGTTTAAGAATTCACAGATGCCAAAACGGGAAAACGTTTTCAACCCCAGGTAAACTAATGGCCTGGAACATAACAAGAGAGGAATGAAGAAATAAAGTCACTCATCACTGAACTTCTTATGTTTATAGACTTTGGTTACTAATAGTTTAACTTTATTAGATAAATTACAGGTTTACAACAGTTTGTTTAATGACCATTCGAAGTTACAATGGCACTAAAAAAAGTGACTTATGACTGCTTTTGACTGTTAAACTGTTGCATCATTTCCATGGTCACATGATCACAATTCAGATGTTTTGGAAACTGACTCATGTTTATGATGGTTGCAATGTCCGGGGGTCATGTGATCACCTTTTGTGATCTTCTGACAAGCAATGTCAATAGGGAAGCCTAATTCATTTAACAACTAACTGTTACTAACTTAACAACTGAAGTGATTTGCTTAACAACTGTGACAAGAAAGATCGTAAAATGGACCAAAACTCACTTAACAACTGTCTTACTTAGTGACATAAATTTTGGGCTCAATTGTGGTCGTAAGTCGAGGACTACCTGTATACCACCACTCTTGCTTCATTATAAATAGAGGTACAGGGTCCCATTTCCCCAAAGATAACCAACTAAATGGCAGCTGAAAGAAATTAGAGAAGGGAGACTAAAGGAAAGAAATAAAGGCCCAACTTGTACATTATCTGAAATGTAAGTTGGGTGTGCCCAGTTTGTATCTGACAGGAAAGGAATCTTTGGAATTTAAGATGAGAGGATTAGAAAAACAGCAAATGCCATATTAGCAACATACATTCTTGTAATCGAAGGTACCCAAAATTCATGTTTAATGAAATGAGGCTTAAAGAGGGAAGGATAATAAAGAAATACTCTTAAATATTTTGCAGCTTAGTTTCAATTTCTTCATGAAATGAGAGGATATTGAGGTACAATTTAGCAGAAGAAAATGTGATTCTTAGTTCTATCCATAAAAGTCACAAGTGATAAGAAACATGCTATATCTTGGTTTAATCTATAGATTTCAAAGGAATTGAATACTTTTAAAAGACAGATTAAGCACAGCAACATTGAACAGTCTGCTTAGCAGTTATTCTATCCTTTCTGATAAAAAATCCATCTTAAAATGGATGGCTCTTCCTGCAGGCGGGATGATTTGAGACAATTTCACATCTTAGGTCTCCCTCACGTATGTAGGGTTTTGTATATTTTTTTAAATTCTTTTAAAAACTGTTATTAAATTATTATATTGTTTAGTTGTTCTTTAAATGTTGTACGCCGCCCTGAGTCCCCAGGGAGTAGGACAGCATATAAGAACACTAAAATAGAATAATAATAATAAATAAATAAATAAATAAATAATAAAATAAAATGTTTATGATGAATATGACATATTTATTATGAAACTTCTTGAAACTTACATATGAAAGGAAATAGTTATATTTTTAAAAGTACAATATAAAGATTTTATTTAAAAGATTGGATTTGGGAAATTAAGATAGCATTAAAGAAAATTACCTTTAAACTATTTATTTGAAAATATACAGTATCAGCACAGTATTTTAGGGAAGGTTTCATTAAAAAAAAAGCTTCTGTATTTTAGGAAAGCTGTGAATGACAATAAATGCTATTTTGTACCACCCTAAGTACTGTCAGCCCAGAATACCACATTGTTTAACCAGACAATAAAACATATTTAACTATGATATATATATATATATACGGTATATTTCTATAAAATAATAAAATGATTAGATGGAATTAAAAAGGCTATTTTTAATATATTTAAAATTTACAAACCACTTGCATCAAATCTAGAAGCACAGAAAAAAAGCACATCATTTATAGGTTTTACTCTGTTGATATTCATAATCCTGCCAGGGCTGGGTGACTGTCATGACCCCGTCGATTCCCGGTTTGGAGGAGGAGGAGTTGGAACTGGGACATTTCCCGCGGAACGTCCAACTGTTCCTGGCCCCTCCGGCATTGGGGAAAGTGGTCAACTGGATGGGGAGCTACATGCCTTCACAAACGCAGGGGAGGATCGGCTACAGATGGGCAGCGACAATGAGGAATGCTGAGGGGAATAAGATCCCCTCTGACAAGGAAAAACTGCCTCCTCCACCTGATTCACAGTTGTGGAGAGTGGAGCGGAGGGAAGCTCAGAGAAGGTCTGCAAAGCTGCTCGTGAGGAGGCTCCCTGCCCCTCTTCACAAGGAACACCTGGCTCAGGGTGATTTGACCAGAGGCCGGGGAAGGTATGTTCATCGGGAATAACCATTTGTCTCAGCATGCATTTCCCAGACTTTTGGAAACCTTGACTCATGGACTTTGACTCGTGTTTCAGCCTCTGGATTTTCATACATTGCTTTACGGACACTGGATTGTACTTTATAGACCTTGTTTTGCAAACTGTGCACCTGGTTTGTGGACCAACTTTCTTCCTGTTTGGGGGCTTGGTTCTGGTGACCAGGGACTCAGCTGGTGGAACTGGGTTACATTAACTGTTGATGGTTGTTTTGTGGGGGAAAGTGGAGTGGAGTTTTACCAACACCCCTGGAGGGCCTTCTGTCATGATTTAGTGGTGCAATAAAATACTTTATTGATGCCTGCATTTGCCTAGGACTAGGTGACCTGGCACAGCACAGTGACACAGCCAAACCAATTATAAATAAGCCACACAAATTTCATTTATGACAAAACTGCAACTGCCTGTAACTTCTATTTTTATCCATCTAATGAGCACTGGTGTAAAGCTTGCCTTTTATTTGTAACAGTTTCCAGTTCAAAAATGTTGAAGTCCCAGCTCTCTTCATTATCCAATAAGCGTGCAATGCAGGGCGGAGCATCACTGATGGTGACTGGCACTGATTGGCTCTGGTTCATATCTGCAGAAATGGGGAACAGGCAGATTACGATTCTGTAAACATGCGCCCAATTGAAGAACCCTTAATAAAAAGAAAGTCTCAAGGCTAAGCTGGAGATATTAGCAAGCTTAAACAGGGAGAACCCCATGCCTGTGGAAAGATATGGATGTAAAATGGGGCTGCTGGAAAGGAGTGCCTTACCTTCTTATATTGTTATATTCAATTTGTTTCATCTTACCCATTTGCTGATGAAAAGAAGCTACCCTGAAAAGACACTGGGACGAGATACGTCTTAGGCTTGGAGAGATTCCTGCACTGTCTTTTGCCCTTCTTTCTTCTCCATCTTACGAAGTGGCTGAGGCCTATCAGTCTTGAACACATTAGTGCAGTGTTTCTCAACCTTGGCAGTTTGAAGATGTGTGGACTTCAACTCCCAGAATTCCACAGCCAGCAACGCTGGCTGGGGAATTCTGGGAGTTGAAGTCCACACATCTTCAAACTGCCAAGGTTGAGAAACACTGCATTAGTGCTATCACATTTAGTACGTAGGTCATTTCAAAAAGTTAAGATTGTGAACTTGAATGTGTGAGAACTTTTCAACATGTGAAAATATAAAATCCACAGCCTCCTTGATACTTTTTCAGTGCTGATGATAGTGATCCCAGTGTTGCTTTAGCAAAAGCCAGCTAGGTACAAGTAATAACTCATAGTTCTATAAGAGGGAGTCTAAGGCCATCAGAATATGCAAGCAGTCTGTTTAATAAACCAATAACAAAGTTTGCGCATTGATGCAAACACAGTATTTAGAGGAATATTCAATCAGTTTTGTATACAGTACATAGGAAGGTGTTAGATATCCAGACTGCATGGTTACAACCAGGTCCTCCATTCAAGCGGGAAAATTGAGACTGTTGATTGGTTAAGCCATCTGACAGCTCCCTATAAAAGGGCTAGCTGTCAGACTGGCTCTCTGCTGGATCTTGTACATAGTTACAATAAAGAACTGTTGTCTTAAGCCTGTCTCAAGCCTCTTCAGTCCCAGAACTCAACAGAAGTGACCTAAATATATACACTACTCCTTTGCTGGATTAAAGTTGAAGTAGATTCTACATCATGGAAATGTATGTAATAGAGAATCCTATCCCAGGGTACAGGACTCTGAGGCAGGGATCTACAGCCTCTTCTACATTCCTGTGTGTTTTATTCTTCCCTTTCCTAGTTCTATACATTCTCCCCAGTTTTTTCCACTCTTTGGCTTTGTGTTCCTCACTGCCCCCAAGCAAGAGCACTGTTTTCTGTTCTTACTAAACTTGATCTTTAATGATCTATTACAAATCTGCATTTCAGTCTTCAGTTATGCCTATTATTTTTTCTGCTCTCTTTGCATGTTAACAGTAGAGTCAGGAGATAAATGGTGAAAAAGGTAAGATAGCAGCCAGAAGTACACAGTCAAAGTCCCACTTTTGGTTTGCTTAATGTCTATGGAGATTCTCAGTCATCCAGGTCATGGTTGTCCCAAAGGTGCTTTTTTCAAGAGGCAACTAGACTTTCTGGTTTTTCTTTGAAGACGGTTCGCTTCTCATCCAAGAAGCTTCTTCAACTATTTTGGTTTGCTTATTTCTTTTAGCAGGTGAGGGAAAAAGTAGCAGATTGATACACCTCTGTGAACAGCTGAGGCAATGCTGCAGCAAAGACCAGCAATGTGGCATTAATCAATGGCACCTCTCCAGATAAGGAGAGGCTGGGAGATTGCCCACCTATGCTGTTAAAGTCTGCTCCTTATGAGAAGACCTGCAAGATCTGAAAAGGTTCTGCAGGTTTATTGTGAGTCTGAAGGTCAAAGGCTGCCGAAGAAACAGCAAGCTCACAGCTGCAGTGGAGCCTGCAAAAGCTCTCACTTTCTTAAACTTCCTTAAATTGTTCTTAAAGGAACAATTTAAAGAATTTAAAATAGAATGAAATGGAATAGAATAGAATTCTTTATTGGCCAAGTGTGATTGGACACACAATTTGTCTCTGGTGAATAAGCTCTCAGTGTACATGCAAGCAACAAGTGATAATCATAATCATAATATATAATCATCATAAGTCATAAGGTACAACACTCAGTGATAGTTATAGGATACTAAATAAAAGCAATCAACATAATCATAAGATGCAAACAACAAAGTTACAGTCATAAGATACTAAGGAATAGGTAATAGGAAAGATGAGAAGGATAATAGTAATACAGCCCTACTACAGCCCTACTACGTGATTTGACATCCTATGGCATAGACAGTATTGAGGGAATTAGTTGTTTAGCAGAATGAGGGCATGGAGGAAAAACTGTCCTTGTGTCTAGTTGTTTTGGCATGCAGTGCCCTATAGTGTCATCTTGAGGGAAGAAGTTGAAACAGTTCATGTCCAGGATGTGAGGAGTCTATAGATATTTTCACAGCCCTCTTTCTGGCTCGTGCAGTATACAGGTCATCAATGGAAGGCAGGTTGGTTGCAATTTTTTTTTCTACAGTCCTAACTATCCACTGAAGTCTGTGTCTGTCCTGTTTGGTTGCAGTGCCAAATCAGATAGTTATAGAAGTACAAATAGCAGACTCAGTAATTTGTTTATAGAACTGTATCAGCAGCTCCTTGGGCAGTCAGAGCTTTCTGAGTTGGTGCAGGAAGAACATTCTTTGTTGTGCTTTTTTATGAAGTTTTTGAAGTTAGGTGTCCATTTCAAGTCTTGAGATATTATAAAACCCAGAAACTTGAAGGTGTCTACTGTTGATATTGTGTTGTCTAATATTGTAAGAAGTGGTAGAATAGGGAGACGTCTCCTAACATCTACTATCATCTCCATAATTTTGAGTGTGTTCAATTCAAGATTGTTCCAGCTGCACCACAAGATCAATTGTTCAATTTCCCATCAATATGCAGGCAAATAATAAATTACCCCATCTATAAATAAATAAATAATCCCATCTATAATTAAAGGCAAAAAGCTTGCCAACAGTTTAAATTAAGAAAATTTAAAATGAACTTGTTTTGATTAAATGCTGCAAAGCTGGGGTGGTGGGGTTTTTTTTGAGACTCTGAAAAGTAGAGGCTCTGAAAAGAGGGCAGAGAAGAGGAACAAAGATTATTAGGGACTGGAGGCTAAAACATATGAGGAATGGTTGCAGGAATTGGGTATATTTAATCTGGTGAAAAGAAGGACTGGGGTGACACGATAGCAGTCTTTCAATATTTGAGAGCCACAAAGAAGAGGAAGTCAACCCATTTTCCAAAGCACCAGAAGGCAGGTCAAGAAGCAATGGATGGAATCTAATTAAGGAGAGAACCAACCTAGAATTACGGAGAAATTTCCTGACAATGAGAACAATTTACCAGTGGAAAAGCTTGCCTTCAGAAGTTGTGAGTGCTTCTTCACTCACAACTTTTAAGAAGAAATTGGACAGCCATTTGTCCAGAATGGTATAGAGTTCCCCTTGAGAGGGGATTGGACTAGAAAACCTC
Source organism: Diadophis punctatus similis (assembly GCA_023053685.1). Lineage (NCBI taxonomy): Eukaryota > Metazoa > Chordata > Lepidosauria > Squamata > Dipsadidae > Diadophis > Diadophis punctatus. The sequence continues at coordinate 27,218,384 of JALIGW010000002.1, forward strand.
GAAAGTCCCTTCCAACGCTGTTATTCTGTTATTTCTTGTATTACAGCAAAACAAACTTAATGAATATTTTCTGTCTACTGCACTACAGGTAGTCTGGAGTGATAAAAAGGGATAAACTTATTTTTCCAAATGTTATGTGAAAACCTATTACATCTAAACTCTTTATGCACCAAATTCAACAGACAATTAATGAAATAAATTAAGATAATTAAAGTTTTGTATTCCTGATTTTTTCAGCAAAAGCAATTTTTCTGCAATATTAACATGAATGAAAAAAATAAAGAGAGTTTAACATAGAAACTTACTTTTAGAAAATACATAGTCATTTCCTGACAGTTTTTTCAAGCCATCCTGAAATAATAAAAAGAAGAAAAGGATTCCATATACCAAGAGAAAAAAGATGAAATTACATTTTAATAAATGTAATTTATTACAAATATTATAGTTAAACAGCAAGATAATGACATTGCTAATAGATACTATATGAATATGAATGTTAAAAATAATTATAAAGTGCCTATATGTCTATATAAATTTTCTACATAATCTGCAAAAAATCACCGAAAATGCAGTGCAACCTGATTCCTATCCAATATCTAATAAATACTGTTTTATTTCCTCAAGGTCTACTAAAGGAGGTACCCCGAGTTTTCGAGTAAAAATGAGAAGATAACAACTAATCTCTTCTACCACACTTTCAACATTCATAAAAATAAGATGTGGGTTTACAGAATTTTCATCACAACTTCATCTCAGTTTATGAAAGGCTGTTTTTATGATTAATCTAGAAGAGGTCTCTCATGACATTCTATTCTCCTTATGGCCAATAATCTAGAACTGTTTCTCCTGCAATGACTACAACTGCTTGCTTTTATACATTTCTTTTTAGTATGTTTTTAATGGTAGAGATGTACAGCAAAAGGACCCCTGACCCCAGCCACCAGTTTTATAGTGAAACCGATGATGTGATTTGTGTCTCTTTACTCACAGTCATCAGACCTCCGACAAGATCACTAGTATGAGGGTCATCATCTTTGGTTCCTAACTGTGGAGAATAAAGTTCTGTTGTTCGTAAGATTTCCAACACTCTATCTAAAGCTTCTGCTACAGTCACAGGACTATTCTCTTGAGCTGAATTGATTATATTAATAACCTGTAGGATTACAAATGGAAAAGAAATAACAAGGCCACTGTTGATTTCAATCCAGTGTATTTATAAAATGTATATGCAATATTGAGTTATCAATGTAAAAAGAACTATGAACTGAATAAAGGAGTTGGCTTTTAAAATGATTAACAAATTCTTCAATCAATTAAATGTATAAAAATTGCATATTTTAAAAATTCATTATACTGACTTTGTGCAAAACAATCAACAATTCATAAATAGAAACTCTTATTTATAGTACATCCCAACATATTTGTGTGACATGAATTGATATTCCAATAAGTATAATAAAAATAGATGTGCTTTTTTTATTTTGCAAAGGATTGTTGATGTATAAAATGACATCAGAAAGTCTTTGACTCATACCTTTGTAATTGGAGCTTCTATTGTCATGGAGTGGATTCTTGCTATAGATGAATATCGATGATTCTGTAAACTTGTTGCTGCATTAAAAGGAAAAGAATTAGGCTTTTTAAAAAGGCTACTTGAAAAATTTAAAAACGCTACTCTCTTATACATCGTATTACCGTATTTTTTGGAGTATAAGACGCACCGGAGTATAAGATGCACCTTAGTTTTGGGGGAGGAAAACAAGGAAAAAAGGCCTCTGCCTACCAGCAATTTGCCAAACAGCAAACAGCAAACAGTACAGATGATATACACTGTTTGCTGTGTATTTCTGTGCATGTGTGCCTGACTCATAGAAATGGCAAAGAATTGGAGAAATGTACATTTATGGTAGTATATTAATCCCAGAAAGTTTTCTTAAATGTAATCACACTAACTCCTCCCAATTATTTAAATAGATCTACTCCAAACATGACTAAGTCAGGGTTTCTCAGCTGCCTTCTTTTAATACTAATACTTAATACTAAAACAGGACATTTCAGATTATACTTTTACAGATCTTTAAAATTGATGTGGCTTTCTGGAAGTATTCTCTGATATTTAAAAGAAGATACAATAGCACTGGGCCTCTTCAGAGCAAGCATTTATTTTAAAAAGCTTCTTCATTTTGTTAAGTTGTCTAGAACAATAATAAAGCAGTCTTTAAAAAATAGGTCTAATAATTTGAACACTCTACAAACATTTAACAAAATAACATATTAACAGAATCTGCCTCTACCTAGGATAGAACTCACAACCTCCTGATTGTGAGGCAAGAGCTCTAGCTCTGAGCCATAGCAGCTATAGCTTGCCTCTTTTCAATTTCAGCAATCTAATATTGCCACCAGTTTATCTCCCAGCAATTTGTCACATTACAGCCACCGTAGTTAGTTTCATTTTACCACGTGGCTTGTAAGCCTCAGTCAGCTGTAGGTCGGGAGGCAGATCATCTCTTCTTGTGCTCTTCTTGTGCTTTGCCCTGTTTGCTGCAAAGAGGTAAATTGCTGGCAGGCAGAGGCCAAAGGGTGGGGGTGGCTGCATTCGGTGTATAAGACGCACCCAGGTTTTCACCCTCTTTTTGAGGGTAAAAAGGTGTGTCTTATACTCTGAAAAATACGGTATTTTAAATTAGATTGTTCCAAATAATATGTTCTTATGTTTATGTTGCATATATAGGTAGGCCTCACCTATTGACTGCTGATCCGGTGACTGTTCAAAGTTATGATAGTGTTGAAAAAAGAGATTTATGAGCACTCCTTGAAGATGTGGCCGTTGCAGCATCCCTTTGGACATGTGATTGCAATACGGGCATTTGGCAACCGACACATATTTATGTCGGTTATAGAATCCTGTGGTCATGTGATTGTCATTTGCAACCTTCACTGCCAGTTTCCCAGAAGCAAAATCAGTGGGGAAGTCAGCAAGAATTCGCAAATCACACTCATGTGATGACTTGCTCAATGACCAAGGGTGATCCATTTAAGGACCACAGCTGAATGTCGTAAATCAGGCATGGTAACATGACATTTCACTTTGCATCTGTGATGCTGAGTAACAGAATTGCTAGTCCTAATTGTGGTCGGTACAAGAGGACTACCTATATAATTAAAAAGTAAGAAATTGCCTATTTTTTCCATTGTTTAAACTTATCCTGCCTCTTCCTGCTATTCAATAGCCAAGATAGTTGGAAAAAGATTACAATAAAATATTAAATCAAATGCCAGTTACTTAAATCATCAATTGCAGTTCCCTTTAACATAGGGCTCTGAATAATATATCCTGCATATTTCATTTCTTACCATCACTACTTTGAGAAGTTATTGACTTAGCATCAATGGATTCTTTCCTCTTGTTCTTGCATTTGAAGGAGTGAGAGTCTATAAATGTTAAAGGAAAGGATTTAAAAAAGAGTGGGATTTATTTTCACAGCCACATTTTGTCCCCATATTAAAAGACTGACTAATTGCCTCCCAACTACAGATCAGAAATTTAAAAATGAACCCTTCCTCAATTAAATAAGGAAGGATAACAGAAAACAAACAAACCAACTTCTTTAATTTCCTAGTTTCAAAGCCAATTTTACTACTGCCTTATTATATGCTAAACTTGATTTGATTTAAAGATAATATGTTGTTAAAAAAACCTATCAGAGAACAACTAGGAATATATTAAGCCCATGAATTTATACATGCATTATTTTATAGTATCTTCTTTCTAAATGAGTGGTATTTAGCCACAATATCTATGTATGTACAGTATGTATGTATGTATGTATGTATGTATGTATGTATGTATGTATGTACTGTATGTGTGTGTGTATGCATTTATAGCATTCTTATAGTCATCCATTTCATGCAAGTGTCTCTACACAATTTATAGGATTAAAAACAAGAAATTCCATCTCTCCCAACACAACCTCTTTGACACCCAATATTCAATCAACAATTAAGCATCCATACTAGCAGAGCTTCAGTTCCACCTGCCCCAATCTGAAAGGCTAAAAAGATTAGGGCCACCCAAGTTTTGGAGATGGGAGAGTTCCACAGAGCAGGTACAGGCAGTGAGAAGTCATGATTCTGGGATGCAATGAGATGGCATAGAAGAGACCCAGCGCATGCCCTCTGTATCTGGTGAGGTTGGCAGAAACAGTAGTAGAAGTAAGTAAGTAGCCTGGCCCTATGCCACACAAGCATAATCTATACCAGGGGTGTCAAACTCAATTTCATTGAGGGCCGCATCAGGGCTGTGGTTGACCTCAGAGGGCCGGGCGGGCATGGCCGACTGGGTGGGTGTGATCAACTGGGTGGGCGTAGCCAGCTTGATGCCATGTTTCCTCTTTGCATTCGGTAGTCCGGGCCGAAGCCATGATGGCCCAATGTTTCCTCTTCGCATTGGGTAGACAGGCCGAAGTGATGCGGGCCCGATGTTTCCTCTTTGCATTGGGTAGACCGGGCTGAAGCGACGTGGACCGGCTCCTTACATTTTCCAGGAGGGCCCCGCGGGCCGAATCCAACCGGGGGGGTTGCGTGTGCATGTGTGCGGTGCGCGGGGGGAGTGTCACACAGGCATTGCATTATGGGCGCGGGCGCGCGGGCGCTTTCGGCACGCGATGACAAAAAGGTTAGCCATCACTGATATAAAGCATCCTTCAGCCAAATAGTAAGACTGGTTCTGATTCTTCAAATAATAGAAATACTATTTTCTAACCTGATTGAAACTGATCTCCAGCGCACTTTTCATCATGTTGTATCCTGTAAGTCTTGTGTTATATGAAAAAGGAAACACAAAAGAGACATATAAGCTCCCATTCTAATAGAATGGGAGCTCTAATAAAGACCTGCCACAAAGCATGTTTAGCAGTGACTATCCCTCAACTTTCTTAATCAAAAACTGTTGAAGGCCACCAAAAACAATTTTTTCAGACAGCTGCAACTTGGAGGGAAAACTGACTTTCTCTTCCATCAGCTTTCTTGGTGGGATGTCAAAGAGAAAATTAAGTTATTGTTGGAGGCCAAGGGTTTCCCATCTCTGCTATATAGTTTGCTTGTGCTTATATCATATATCAGCTGTTATCTCTGTATAGCTACCTCCTCATTGCATTGGATCTGAATGACTATAACAGTATAATTTGAAATACCATAATTTTCCACTACAAAACAGAGAAATTTGAATCTAATTAGCTGTATATGATAAGACATAGGAGAGGCCGCTAAAATAAATGCAAATCATCTTGCCAAGCAGCAAACGTTCACTGTCACAAGATCCATTTTATGATAATGTGATTTGACATTTATATTTAAAGTTATACATAATTAAAAACTTTGGAAACATCCAGTTGTTAATAAGAAGGCAACAAACTATTGTACAAATGGAAAACCATACCTGTTTGTTTCTATCATTGCTGCAACACAGTTTTTTGATAGATACAAAATGTCGAATTTTTCTATGAATATAAAAAGAATCCACTATTATCAAATGCAGTATAAAAAAATCTAGATCCAATTAGTTTATTTCAATGCTGTATTTATTACTTATGGCAGTTATTGAGGTCATTCTATAAAACACCCATAACTTATAATTGGCACACATAAATATTGGTGTGAGGAAAAAAGGGATCAAGAACATAAGATGACCTTCCAGCAGAATCCTGTACATGTAGAGCAGGGGTGTCAAACTCGCAACGACACATTGTCATAACATGATGTATCACAACTTTTCCCCCCTTTGCTAAAATGGGGGCGGGGGTGGCCAGCGTGTGATGCATCCGGCCTGCGGGCTGCAAGTTTGACACCTCTGATGTAGAGCAACTGATGTTAACAAAACTCTGTCTAAGGCTGCAACAGAAACTTCTGCCATTTCACTGAATGAGATAAATGGTATTTAATCTGTATAAAGTTTGTAACATGCCTGAGATAATCAAATCCTTAACTTCTAACCGTAATTTTAATTTAGCAAAAAGTATTGGACATTCCAATGATGGAATTCCGTTACATTGTCAACTTTAATCTTTTGTAAATTCATAGATGAGCAGGGACTAGAGTTATCATATACAGTTATCATACTTCACCAAAGTACGTCCTTTGTAAAATAAATTAAGTATTAAGCATTTACTTGTTTAAGTATTAAGTATTCTTGTCATTCTTTCTGATTTTTTTCTGTTTTCTTCTTATATTCTAAATACATCCTATATTTTCAATTTAGTTTACAAGCTTGAGGATTAATTATGCAATTAATGAAGTCTGAGATAATGAAAGAGCAACATTTAATTTTTTTTTCTACAGAAAATAGAAGAAAAAACTAACAAGCTACATCATGGATGGCAACATTTGTCATCTGAGTTCTGCTACGTAGCCTCTTGGTCTTTCAAAGTGCCAGAGACCACTTAGCAAGATGTGAAGCAGAAGAACAAAGTTAAATTATTTCAACCCCTTCAGTGCAGAGTTTAAGGGTAGAGAAAGTGATAGAAGCCCCCTACATCTACTCTGATTTCCACCTTAAATGTGTGTGTGTGTGTGTGTGTGTGTGTGTGTGTGTGTGTGTGTGCGTGTGCGTGTGCGTGTGTGTGTGAATGAAAATCCAAAGATAATATTACTCAGATTTAGTGATTTTGTCAACTTAAAAGTGCAGAAATACAACCTATAGGATAGGTGCTACTTATCCCTGGTTGGATGTAAAACAAACCATGTCAACAGAACTTGATCCGAGAGGCAATCTTATCACCTATAAATATGATAAATAAACAAACTTGATACACATCAATGCATTTTTTTTCATTAACACACTTACCCTCCTTGACCTGTCACAGGTGTTATCTTAACATGCTGTTGGATATTATCGCCTGATTTTCTTCGTGCGTAATAAACTCCTTGCCATTCCTAAACAAGCCAAGTGAAGCCATAGTTTAAAAAAAGTGGTCAATCTGCCTTACTAAAAATAATAAAGTCTGTTGCAGTCCTTCTCTATGTGAGATCCACAAAGTTGCCATCTAGTCTTTCCCAGTCAGGTGGCCTTCTGATGCTTTCATGCAGCATGTCATATTCATATTGTACCACACATACAGAGAATCATAGATTTTCTTATTTTAAAAAACCCCCCAAGAAAGTCCAGTTGCCTCCTGAAAAAGCATCTTTGGGACAACCATGACCTGGGTCACTGAGAATCTCCATAGACTTATAGAGATAAAAGGGGTCATGGACAGCACTGAGCCCAACCTTCTGCTCCGAATTAAAACATCCATGGCAAATAACTACCCAGTCTCTGCCTAATCCTCTCCAGTAAAGGAGAATACACATCACAGTGATTTTTCATATTCAGATTGTAATAAATAAATTATATTAAAGAATGCAAAAAGCATTGGGTAATTATCACCCACTTTTCCTCTTTTGATGCATGTGTTGATTGTATCCAACAAATCTGCATGGTTTCTGTCACTTTTTGGAAGCTCTGTAAGTTCTTTCCCTATTAACTCTCCCTTCTGATAGCCCATCATCTCTTCAAAGGCTGGATTAACATACTGTAAAAAAAAATAATGAAATGAAGTTTATAAGCAAGTACAGAAAATTTAAAATCAAATTTTGAAAAATTTCATATTCTGTTTGCACAATCCCAGCGTGGGAAACCTCCAATGCAAATACCTAAATAGAAAGGCTTTGCTTTGTATTCACTCAGTGCAAATGCACCAATAGAAAAGAGTTCCAAAATAAAACACAGAAAACTTTGCATGTTACCTCCCTAGACAAATAATATCTAAACAGAATTTATACCTATGTGCATATACTATAGGCAAAAGTGGTGATTCTTTCCTTTATTAGTTTAAAGTGACATTGATAAACAAATTTTCTAAGAAGAGTTGTGCTTTTTTCCATACCTGAATAATATGATCTTCACTAGTTATTTCTATTGCTTCATGACAGTGTTCTAGTGCAGTGAATACCGAATTACAAGCCCTGTAATTAATCAATAAATAGAAACTATTAGAATCTATGACGGAACAATTCAGGATGCTATAACTGATTAATTCCTATGCAAATTCATGGAAATACATCACCTTCCTGTAAAAATATACTTTTTAGAATATATTAGTTTACTATTAAACTATGCAATGTCATTAATGTCATTAATATATGAATGATATACTATTGCAGTAATATAAATAGATCCCACTTCCCAAATAAAATTATAACTTTTATTTGGCAGGAGGAAAGAAATCAGAAAGGCATGGACTCAACACAAAATTTTGCCAGATGTTTCCTTAGACGTATTAAATATGCATGTTTTTATTTATGTCACAATTTGCATCTTGCATGAGTGTGGAGATCCAGTGATCAGTCTACCTTTGTAAGCTAACACAAAGTGGCACTTTGTGGGGGAAATATTTCAGATTAGGGAAGTTTAGAGTTCCACATAGTAAAGCAGGAGGAGGCAACCCACAACATACAAGTTGCAGGTAGTCGAAATATATTTATGTGTCTTCCTGAGATTGTACCAACTGACATTTGGTGCTGCTCACGGAGGGAAATATTTCCATTGATTTTTCAAATAAAAATACATTTACAAAAATAGGCAAATATCTGAATAAATAAATAAATAAATAAATAAATAAATAAATAAATAATAAGTTAAAACCATAAACGGAATGCAATCCATCAAACAGCATTAAAAAATTAGTCCCAGCCATTCTCTGCAACATTGATCTGGTGTCTATTGAGTTGTTGGTTATTTTTAAAGGGTAGTTCTAGCCATTAAGAAATTGTCTGATCTGGAGATACAAAGGTATGGAAGTACCATAGTATAGATGAGCCCTGAAAGACTCTTGAATGAAGAAAAAATTCCTCATGCAAAACCTATCTGGCAATTATTCCTGAAATATAGGCAATTAGATGTTTGAGCTTAATTTTTTTAGACTATGTTTATTTTAACAATGACAAACCTACAATTCAAAAGTCAGAAAAGCTATTCTTAATACATAAATACCCAAGATCAGTGATATAGAATAACAGAGTTGTAAGGGATTTGGAAGCCTTCTAGTCCAAATCCCTGCTCAAGCAGGAAACTCTAAACCATTTCAGACAAATAATTTTCCAATCTCTTTTTAAAAACCTCCAGTGTTGGAGCACCCACAACTTCTGGAGGCAAGTCGTTCCACTGATTACTTGTTCTAACTTACCGTATTTTTCAGAGTATAAGACGCACCGGAGTATAAGACGCACCTTAGTTTTGGGGGAGGAAAATAGAGGAAAAAAATCTACCTACCAGGTATTCATCTGACTAGCATCCTTAGTCTGCTCAGCTTCAGCACATTATTTTATCCCCTGGTTAGGGCTGAAAAAATATTCTTCGGAGGGAGTAGGAATGAAAACAAGCCTTTAAAGACTTAGGGCTGGTAAAAAAAACTTCTTCGGACAGAGTATGAATACAGAGTATGAAGCCGGGAAGATTGTTAGCACCTCGTTAGGGGTGGGAAAAGCAGCTTCAAAAAAGCTACATTCAGAGTATAAGACGCACCCAAATTTTCAGCCTCTTTTATGGAGGAAAAAGATGCGTCTTATACTCTGAAAAATACGGTAGTTCTAGGTTTGTTCTCTCCTTGATTAATTTCCATTCTTCTTATCATCTGGACAGAGTTATCTCTATTTAATACTAGGACTCTGCTTTTTCTACTAACCCAGGGGATGAATGGTAACAAATATGCTTACATACCGTAATTTGAACTGTGATCGCACCTCACCATGTTCTATTTGAATCAGTTCATTGTAACAAGCAATGATGCTGTTATTCTCCAAAAATCTCTGGGAAATACGAAAACAAAAAGTAGATGTCACTGGTCATAATAATTTACTTCTACAATAATCTGTCTACTGATGAGTTAACCAACAAATACTTTTAGCTTGCAAAACACCAAACTCAAGGGAAAGCAATTCTAAAAGGCCAGCAATATAAGGAAAGCATGTAGAGACTTTGGCTCCTGATTTTTTCCCAATCCTTAATAAATAGCAATGCTTTGAGCCAGATGACCTAGAAGAAGGAAGCATCTTTGAATGAGGCATGAGCAATATTTGGAGATGTGGCCCAATTGCATCTCCAAAGCAATGCATTTGGTGATGTTTTTTTCTCTACAGCTGCCAGCCAATCCAGTAGGTATAATGCAGGCATAACTAATCACTGAAGCACCAATTTAAGGAAATGTGAATGAGTCTCCTGGGTGTTCTCTATTGTTCCAGAGGGATTTTTGTGGAGGTAAAAGCATTTCTGCACTAGAAGCTGGTGCCTGAATTTATAACATGCCAGCTTCATTTGTATTTTTAAAAAAATTTAAATGATTTTTAGAACATCTTTGGGCAAGAAGTGTGGGAAATCACATTAGTGCCCATTCCCATCACATTGCCAACTCTGTGTTTTAATAAGAGAGGCCAGGATCCTGTTACTATCGACATATATTGATTTTACAACTTTTAGAATTACAATCTCTGACACTGGCTTGCAGTTCTAGAAGTAATACTTCCATTTGGGTGAGTGATTATCAGATTGGGAAAGCTATACTAGGGTACAACATCTCTCAATTAAAATATGAATAAAGATTTTCACAAAAATAATTATTACCGAGGGAAAACAAGTGCTGTATTTGAAACTTGAATTGAAGTTATTGTATATGTCCTTCCTGTTAATGACTACTTCAGCTTCAACCGCAGCAATACACGAGCACGTAATAGATTCAAACTAAATGTAAACCGCTCCAAACTCGACTGCAGAAAATACGACTTCAGCAATAGAGTGATCAATGCCTGGAATGCACTACCTGACTCTGTGGTTTCTTCCCCAAACCCCAAAAACTTTAACCTTAGACTGTCTACAGTCGACCTCCCCCCGTTTCTAAGAGGTCTGTAAGGGACGTGCATAAGCGTACCACTGTGCCTACCGTCCCTGTCCTACTGTCCTATTGTCCTCTTTTATCGTTACTTTTTACTTATGTTTATACAAACTACTACTATCCTATACATGTTTGACAAATAAATAAATAAAATAAATAAATAAATATATGCATCTTATTTGCTTACAAAATAATAAGCAAGGTGAATCTATGCCTGTGTGCCTCCAAGTCAGTTTTCTCTTCTGGCAACTGTCTGGACAAGTCCCTGCAGTTTTCTTGGCAGGATCTTGGAAGTGGTTTTCCATTGCCTCCTTCCTAGGGTTGAGAAAGAGGGGCTGGCCCAAAGTCACCCAGTTGGCTTCATGCCTAAAATGGGACTAAAACTCATGATGTCCCACTTTCTAGCCTGCCACCTTAACTATTACACTGAACTGTCTCTAAGTATAACAGTTTAATTGGACAAAATTAGGATGGCATTTCCTAATAGAAATTACTAACTAGCACATAACATGGATGTTTACTAATACAGAATATTTATGCATGGCACAATTGACAGGAAACTTCAACTGCTTTTGATTAACACAAAAAGAATGCTGTGTGCGAATCTCAGGCATATGGTAGTATATGAAAACTATGGTTTTAAGATACTTCAAACATAATTGGTATTCCTGTAGGAAATAAAGACAATAAATCTTAGCCAAAATAATTATGGTTTCCTGTTATTTCCAAGATTCCATTTTGGGCCTATTGATGACAATGGATTTTGCCAGTGAAACTTCATATTATAGTAATATACAACTGGAAAGAACGGCTTCTTTTAAGAGGACACATAACTATGATAGCAATCACCATGGATAATGCTATTTCTGATGTTACTTGCCCTAAATAAGAACAAACAATCCCAGGGTCAACATACAAACCTTTGAAAAAATTTCAAAGGCACACAATGAAAGAAATGTAACATTGTGTCCCATATTCTTTATTTTTGTTTTGTCTTGAAAAAATACCAATGTTCATGTCATAACCTATTCTGAATAATACTCCTCTTTAGACGAGAAGAGACGGTACCTAAATCTAATAAAAAAATAAAATAGGCATGTACAAATGACAGCTGCACCTCAGGAACAGTATCATTTAAAAGTAAGCAACGTCATCATTAATAGAAATAATTTCTATATAAATAGGATTTGCTGTTGGATTCACAACAATTATTCATGCCTTTGTGACATCACAACTGGAATATTGTAATATTAAAGATACTCTTGAAATCTGTCTGGAAAATGGCTGCTGAAAATTATGATAGTTAAACTACTAACCCAATACTAATTAAGCCATGCCCATGATGAAAAATCCGCACTGATTGGAAGTTATTTTCCAGGTATAATTTCAGGATTTGTGTTAACCTTGAATGCCCAGAACACCTTGCAATGTGTGATTATCTGAAGGACTGTATCTCTTAGCACAGATGCTAAAATCTTCAGGAGACTCATTTTAAATGCTTTTAGCCACCAAATTGCCAGGTACAGTACACCCAAAAGGACAAACTAATCAGAATGGGCAAGGTTTTATTAGTTCAAAGAAAAGAGACATTGCAACAAAAGACAGAGGAGAATGCAGTCTAACTATATATAGTATCACCATTTATCAAGTCCACTAGCAATTTCCCTTCCTAAAATATAAGTGGATAAATGATACATGGAAAGAATCTCAAGATCCTGCAGGTCAGGTGAAATTCTCATCCGTCCTTCCACTCTATGAAAGAGGAGAGGAAATAGAAATAAGAATACTGCAATTGAAAGATTAGCTCTGCAAAATATCAATGGAAGATATTTTCTTTTTGAAATATGGCGTGAGATATCCAGGTGATGTGTTGCTGGCATGAAATGGGTTGTATTTCATAAGGACAAATAAATATGTGTTTGCCAGAACAAGTTCTAACCTTGATTAGGGTTGAAACAAAACCCTGAAATAAGGACCTTGGATAAACATTTGTATATTGTAGAATGTGGGAGTGTTTGTGAAACTGAGCTTTTAAAACCATTTTGTGGAAGAAGCCAGAAAGAACATTGACCTATAAAGTTCATTGGCCCATGCAGGGCACAACCTTTATGAGTTTGAGTTCATTTTGTTTATTTCCCATACTCTGAACTAAAATTCAGAGTATGGGAAATAAACAAGATGAGCTTGAGTTCCCCATACAGAAATGCACGTGTGATTTATTAGATGTAACAGAAATCTAGTGGTATAATTCCCACTGTTAGAATACAGCAACCAAAGGATGCAATATATTCAAAAGTAAAATTAGAAAACATTAAGTTGTATGTTAAAGAGTATCTATTGCTTAGAAATCCAAATGAATGAACTTAGTATTGTTGTAGAGATCAGCTGGGTAAATATAAGTGAAGGAACAAATAAAAATACTGTCTTTGGTGTCTACTATACCCAACACATTCAAGAAAAAGATGAAAATCTATTAATTTATTGACCATATGCAAAAAAGGTAAAGTATGCATATTGATACACATTGCAGGATTAGATAACAAAAATACTATTTTGAAAGGACAATTCTAATATTTAAATATGTGTTTTATTAACTGGTAAGTATGATAGTTTTAATTTATTTTTTACTACCGGTATATACCGTATTTTTCGGAGTATAAGACGCACCGGAGTATAAGACACACCTTAATTTTGGGGGAGGAAAATAGGGGGGGAAAATCTGCCTACCAGGTATTCATCTGGCTAGCGTCCTTAGTCTGATCAGCTTCAGCACATTATTTTATCCCCTGGTTGGGACTTTAAAAAAACCTTCTCCGGAGAGAGTAACAATGAAAGAGCCTGCAAGCCAGTAAGAGCTGGGAAGATAGATAGCACCTGGTTACGGCTAGAAAAAAACTTATTCGGAGCAAGTAGAGCAATGAAAAAAACCCTGCAAAGACTTAAGGCTGGAAAAACATTCTTCTGAGAGAGTAACAATGAAAGAGCCTGCAAGCCAGTAAGAGCTGGGAAGATAGATAGCACCTGGTTAGGGCTAGAAAAAAACTTATTTGGAGCAAGTAGAGCAGTGAAAAAAACCCTGCAAAGACTTAGGGCTGGAAAAACATTCTTTGGAGAGAGTAACAATGAAAAAGCCTGCAAGCCATTAAGAGCTGGGAAGATAGATAGCACCTGTTAGGGCTAGAAAAAAACTTATTCGGAGCAAGTAGAGCAATGAAAAAAACCCTGCAAAGACTTAGGGCTGGAAAAACATTGTTTGGAGAGAGTAACAATGAAAAAGCCTGCAAGGTAAGAGCTAGGAAGATCTGTTAGGACCTAGTTGGGGCTGGAAAAAAAAAGCTACATTCGAAGTATAAGACGCACCCAAATTTTCAGCCACTTTTAGGGAGGAAAAAGGTGCGTCTTATACTCCGAAAAATACGGTAGTTATGAACATTACTTATAAAGAATTATGTTTAGAAGGAAAGAAGGATATTTATCACATAAAAAAGAAAGGAGTCTCAGCTTTTTCCTCCTTGAACAGTTCAGGTTAATCACTGAGGCATAGGAAGTGCCTCTGGTACTTATTCAATAATTATGTTAACGTCCATTCTTTCTTATGCTTATCTTTTTTTCTGCAGCTCATGAAATATACTCTGCAGGCTAATGATGGCAGGAGATTTTGTCTGAACAAGTTGGTTATCATTGTTGCTGCTCTGATGACATGTGCAAATATGCAAGAAAGATAAGAAAGAAGTCTCAGTTGGTAGGGACAGGTGATATGATTCATGCCAGTGGAGGATGAAAATATAAGAGATGGTTCTCAGCAGGGGGTAAGCAACCTTTTGGGTTCAGTGCAGTGGTGGGTTGCTCCCGGTTCGGACCAGTTCTTAGAACCAGTAGCACCGGCGACGGTAGGCTCCGCCCACCCACCTGGGACACTTTTGCGCATGCGCAAAAGCGTTGCATGCGCGAACCGGTAGTAAAGGGTTTTAGAACCCACTACTGGTTCAGTGGACAGAATTGGAATGTTAGAGCCTACACACATTTTCATCAAATATTTAGGTGGGATGGCCAGCCACAAAATATCAACTTGCTACATGCAATTATTTCTTTCTGTTATATCTTAATTATCTGAATATATTTACTCTCCCTATGGGATCCACAAGCATTGGATGCTAGAGATTGGGGGCTTTCTTTTACATCAGGCAGTTTCCTTTTTTTTAAGGAAAATAAAAGTCAATTTTATTGACTTTTTACTTAGAATAATTTGGGATTCCAGTAGGTAAGGTGTTGTCTAGCCCTGATTTCATATGAGCTTAGATCTAGTGGTTACAGAATTTCAGTATTTATAATGCTCCCATTCAGAGTAAAAGCCCTTCAACACATATACACACTACCATCACAATTCCTTCCCCCCCTCCCTCTCCCTTAGGTTGTCCTATAAGCCTTCATAACAGCTCCTGATGCTCTCTTCAGTTATCTTCCTTCCGACTGCAGTTTCTTCACTTCTTATCCTACTGGGAAATTACCTAAGTCATAGTCTCTTTTCTATTTCCCTTCTATATCAGCTCTTTTCCAGATAGTTCATAAATGTATTGATGAGTAAAGACGGCTGATGGCTAGAGATAATGTTTCCTGCTGAAGCATTCTCAGAAAAAAGAACAATTTAGAGAGAGAAATAGTGGTGTATGTAATAAAAAACAAGTCTCATCAGAGTAGTTTGTACACTTAGGTATGTGAGGGGAGAGGTCAACAAATATATCAGTAACAATAGTTTTAGATTACATCATAAGGAGCTAATAAATCCAATGTTTTTGCAGGACCATATGGTATATTATGAAAACAGGAAGACACATATAGCAAGGAGGCATGCTAAAAAGATGGAACTAAAAGTTAGAAGGGAGACTGATTTTTAAAAAGTAACATCAGTTAAGTAAAGGCTAACTAAAGCTTTGTTCTTTCAGAAAAACAACAACCATAGAATGAAGGCTTAATGCAACAAACCTCACCTATCAAGATATTCCAAAAACATAGAGCTAAGTAATCTTCAAGAACGAAATCTGGCAAGAAATCTGAGGTTTAATCTAAATCATTTAGAGGTAGTTCTCAACTTACAACCATTCGTTTGGCTACTATTCCAAGTTACAACACCGATGAAAAAAATGATTTATGATTGGCCCTCCCACATTTATAACCGTCGCAGCATCCCCAAAGTTACATGATCAAAATTCGAGGGCTTGGCAACTGGCGTGTATTTATGATTGTGGCAGCATCCCAGGGACATGTCATTGCCATTTGTGATCCTCCCAGCAATGTTCTAACAAACTAAGCCAGATTTGCTTAATGACCATGTGATTCACTTAACAACAGCAGTGATTCACTTAATAACCATGGCAAAAAGGTAATAAAATTGGGCACGAGTCACTTAATAACTGCCTTGTTTAGTAACAGAAGCTGTGATCCTAAATCAACAATTCCCTGTGTAGCATATTTTTATTTTTTATTTTTAAATTTCTAAAATCTGATTCTTTTACACAGTCCAACATGCTGCTTGGAAAGGTATGATCCTCCTTCCTAACCCCACCACCCAGGCTTATTTTCTCTTTACATAGTGATTGTGAAGGCAAAATGCCAACCAATTCCTTGGGTTCTTTTCCAATCAGCATAGGCTATACTGCACCAGCAAACACAGAGCTTGAGGCAGTTATAAATGATTTATGTGATCCCATTACACAACCTTATTTTCAACTGAACACACTTTTCTTGGTCTCAGGAAATCATGTCCAGGCTTGTAGAAATTTATTTGCCAGTATCTTTTCACCTCCTTAGATCTAGCTAGCACTAATACATGTATAACTTAGTGTTTATTTATGAACTAAAATGTGGAGGAACTGAAGGGGCCGCAGTTGTCACATGCAACAAATGCTTGCATGACAACAACATGAATGTCATGTTGACATGAAGGTTGATAAATCAATTGTTTATGACCTAAGCAATCTACAATGAGTTTAACATACCCTATTAAATCCCGCATGGAGAAGTGGGAGAACAGAAGCTTCTTCCTGACCAGCAGATCTACAGAAATACAAAATATATTATCAGTCAATAGAGTCAATGTATGTGGCTGCTAAGAGTTGACCCCAACTTGATGCGGAATGGGACTGTTAGCCTCCTCCATTTCGCCGCTCCTGTTTTGACCCCAGACCGGTGGGCCGAACATGCCAAAAAGCCTATTCACCCTGGCCTTTTGGCCACACGGGACACTTTGCCGCCAGCCAATCAGAGAGGCAAGAATTCCACCCCCTTCTTCCATTCCCTTGGGGGGGGTGGATGTTGCACGTGTAGGCTCTCTCTGTCGATGGGCTGGCTCGCTGGCTGCTCGGTGTGTGTGTGTGTGTGTGTGTGTGTGTGTGTGTGTGTGTGTGTGTGTGAGAGAGAGAGAGAGAGAGAGAGAGAGAGAGAGAGAGAGAGAGAGGGAGGGAGGGAGGGAGGGAGAGAGAGAGAGAGAGAGAGAGAGAGAGAGAGAGAGAGAGAGAGAGAGAGAGAGAGAGAGAGAGAGAGTGTTTTCCTCCCGCTCACTCTAGGAAACCCACGCAAGTCCAAGCGCGCCCTCGGCTAGGAGAATCAATCAATCCTCTTTTTGTGGTTGTATTTTGTTTTGGTGGGGGGAGGTTAAGATCTCTATGCACTACAGAAGGAATGGCAGAACTGTAGTAACATCAACAGAGAGAGCAAGGCTAAAAGGCTTGGTTTTTCATTCTTCGGTTTTTTAAAAATCAAAATAGGTGTGTCAGGCTTTTGGTTTTTTAAAAAAACGGAGACACGGACAAGCACCCTTCCTTACTGCCAAATAAATATTCATGTTGCATTCACAAATGACAACTCATGATGGATATATTTATTGTTGTTCTTTCAGCTTCCCAACTATTATAAATTTTCTAGAATTTGGTCTTTTTTATGTGTTGCTGAGATGGGCTCAGAAAAATCCAGCAAAGCTGTAGTTGTATGGTGTTTGATGGTAAAAGGTTTGAACCAGGGATGGGTTCCACTTACCTTCGCCTCGGTTCAGTTCGCATGCGCAGAGCTGCTAAAAGGCAAGAATAGTTCCAGAGGAGAACGACTACTCGGGAGTAAGGCTTGGGGATAATTGCCCACCCCCATAGGCTATATAAGTGGAGAACACGAAAGGGTTCGTTGCAGGAAGCAACTAAATTCATTTCTAGATCTCGTCATTGCAACTCAAGACTCAGTTTTGTTCTTGTTTGAACTTGCCAAGTTTTTCCTGCAATTTGGTCTGTGGAAGTTTGCCAAAGAAGATCACGGTTCATGTGTGTTATCTGCTTTTCTCTGAAAGACTTTAGCCGGACTTGTTTTGATTTGTTTGACTCTGAAAAGTCGGACTTGTTTTACTTTATTTGGACTTATGAAAACTGCTAATGACAATAATTAGCAGCCGTTACAAATAAAAGAGGTTTGTGAGATGCCGTTTGTGCCGTTTTATTTAATCAGGAAGCCTAGGTCAGAACACAGCCTCTATAAAAGGGCAAGCTGCCAGACAGGCTTTGCTGGAATCTGACTGTATAATAAAGAGCTAAAGTAACACTGATTCTGCCTCTTCAATCACCCTATTTAACAATGAGAAACTGCTACTTATTCACTGAATAACCATACCCACTAAGAAAGTATATAAAATTAGCATGTGTCCTTGAAATACTTACATTTGTACGGTAACAGCTATTATCACAGTATATTCAGCAGGTTTTGTAGCACGAATTGACCTGGAATGAAGAAAGTTCAGGCCATATTTGATTAAACAATTTTATTAACAAAAATTTACCAATCACATATTAAGGTGGGTTGCATCTCTCTGTGTGTGTCTTTACACAGTGTAAAGAGAGCAAGCGAATCAGATGTTATTTTACCTGTCTCATTGTTCTATTTTACGAAAGGTCAAACCTAGGTTGCTAAAAAAACAAGATGAAACAATAAATTATCTCCTAAATTGAAACAAATTCTTGACAAGCAAGGTTGGATCACATAGAACCAATATACTGAAAGCATATCTGGAGTTATGCAGGCTAGTAAGAAGAGAGTCCTTATCAAACTTAGGTTTTGAATTCTAAATATATGATATTGGCTAAAACTCTTCCTTTAGAAGGATATTGTCTCAGAAGTAATTCACCTGAAACATTATATGGACCATATGGGTGGTGGTCAGCAGTCAGAGAAGGAATATGGGTTGTTCAAAGCCTAACATAACAGTTTTGGCTTCTACAAAACTGGCAAGAACAAGGTTCTATCAAAGCCCATACTGACTGATTATTCATTTATCCCATTCAGCTTATTATAACAAAACAGTGACTTTTTTGTCACAAGATCCTGAATATGGGATCATGTGTCCTTTCCCAAGAAAAGCAGTATCAGCCTCATTTTCATCATTCTACTGCTGTATCCCGATTTTTTACATATGTACTTAATGCTGAAGTTACAAGTTTTAGGCAAAGCTTAGACACAGTGTTAAAACAAAACATCTATTGCCTCTTTTGCAGTATATGAAGTGGAACAACAAATTACATGTTTGTGTGCTTCAGAACCTAGTCTATAAATTAGAATCTGGAAAAGTCTTCATTTATGCTTCTGTATGCCAGTCCAGCTGACTGTTGCCATTTCCCCCCACCAAAAATCAGACTCCAAGAGCATTTTTCCTAGCCAGATTTGACATATTACCTTCAGCTGTTAGACATGATAAGATCCATGTTTTGAATTTTTTTGCTACTATGGTTCTCATGCAACAGAGGATGTAGGCCCTGTCTTATTATTTTGCAGTTTTTACAGAGATTTATGAGCCATATTAAACATGCCCCTTCTAAAAGACTTTTCTGGCATAGAAGATGAAATATAGATCTCATTCTTCCTATCCCACTGTCAAATCAATATTACATATTTCACAGACAAATTTTGTTTAGCAGTCATGAAAAAACACTCTTGGATTTGCCATAGCATAGCAGAATAACTACGAAATTATTGAAACTACTCAGATTACTAATGATGCTACTACTATAAATAACATGTGCGGAGGTCCAGGGTCCAGAGATAAAAACTTGCACAGCTCAAATGAATCCCTTTATCTTTTATCAACAGGTTAATGCAATTTTTCTCTCCCCCCAAAAGTGAATTATTTCTGGTTTTGATTTTACTTTGATTTTACTTTTGAGTTTAATTTTCTATGTTACTTTTTTTGTATTTGCATATGCTTCATCCGACCAGCCAGCGATCATCAATAGAATGTACTTCTACTGTTTGTACAGGAATTGAATTTTATAAATGCCCTAATGGATGGACTTTGGAGGACCTGATCATTGACTGCACTGCTATGTAAGTAACTATCTGCAATATAGATGCATCTGACCCAACCATCACTTAAAATGGGCAGTCTAGTCATCATAATCTTTACATCCCCCATGTATGTATGGTTTTTAAATGTTTTTTTTTTAAATTCTTTTTAATACTGTTTTTAAATTTTATATTGTTTAGTTGTTCTCTAAATGTCGTACGCCGCCCTGAGTCCTCAGGGAGTAGGGTGGCATATAAGAACACTAAATAAATAAATAAAATAAATACTTTCCCAGCAAGACTCCTGATCTTATTTTTGGTTTACGGAGAGCCATCTCCCAGGCATGTCTTTTATTCGACTTTATGCCTGTCATTGGAAGACAGAACAAGGAAGAAATACCATGATTCCACAGGATTCTGGCATATGAAAACATCTTCCTAGGACCTCCACAGACTGGGAAGTTGCCATGACTCCATGATCAAAGCCCTGCTGCTTTTTCATATATGGTGCACATGTAACACATGTAAAAAGGGCGCAGCTATCACCTTGATTCTTTTTGCCTCTTTCTCATAAATGCCCCATGTAGAGAATTGATTAATTCTTCTCCTTAAAATCTAACTTTTTTTATATTCAGATATTTCACACACTGATTTCATATGGAGGAACATCTCATCATATGACAGCCCACTCAATTGTCCAGAAACAGTTTCGCCACTGAAATTAGGAAGTGACTATAGAAATTGCATAATAGTATTTTACTCTACTGCCAGGGTCATATGAAATACAAGTACAAGTAATTACCTACTGATGGCTTCTGCATCAAAGTGTCTGGGGTTTCGATAATCTATAACAATTATTTCATGATGTTTATCAAGAAAGCATTCAAGTGCTGATTCTGGGGTCCGAGCAATGTTACACCTATACCCAGCTTTATTACAAGCCCACCAGAATCCATCACTCTGTTTGTCTTCTTTTGCAAAGATTAACAATACCTATAAAATACAGAAGATAGTTTAAAATTACTATGCAGTTGAAACAATAATTTTGGTCTATGACAATAAAATAAAATAAAATAACAATTCAACTAACTTCTTTCACTATATATGTCAGTATACAGTATACAGTAAAATGGCTTTGGCCTGACAGTATAATTGACTCAGTAATGTTTAGTATTAATTTTTTTTTAAAAATATCCTCAGAGCCTCATGGATGCATTCACTTTTAAAAAGCAAGAAGTAAAAAACAATGTTTTAAATGTGTGTACATATTTGAATGTTATTTTTACTTTTAAAGACATAAGCTTTATATTGTCGAAGGGATAAGTGTGGGCTTGTGAATGTGTCTATAAAGTTTCTATACTCAACTGTGTCTATTTCACTTCTAGTGATGTCATCATTGGTCCAGAAGATAATGATGCCAATACCTCCACCTTTCAGTTCAGTGAATAAAATACATCTAGACTGCCTGCCTGCCTGCCTGCCTGCCTGCCTGCCTGCCTGCCTGCCTGCCTGCCTGCCTGCCTGCCTGCCTGCCTACCTACCTACCTACCTACCTACCTACCTACCTACCTACCTACCTATCTATCTATCTATCTATCATCTATCATCACCCAAATTGTTGGGGGCAATATGCTGACTCTGTAAACCTTAGAGAGGGCTGTAAAGCACTGTAAAGCAGTATATAAGTCTAAGTGCTATTGCTATTGCTAAGTGCTATTGCTAAGTGCTATTGCTATCTATCTATCTATCTATCTATCTATCTATCTATCTATCTATCTATCTATCTATCTATCTATCTATTATCTATCTATCTATCTATCTATCTATCTATCTATCTATCTATCTATCTATCTATCTATCTATCTATCTATCTATCTATCTATCTATCTATCTATCTACAGACTTTCTTCAACTTCCAGGAGATACCCCCCCAAGTATATTTAAAAGATTCTGTTTGATTCAAAGTAAAGAAGCTCCCTTTTAAAACCTTTTTTTGGGGGGGCTGTAGCACTTAATGTTTATTGGTAAAGTAAGACAGTTTTTTATTGCCGAGTAAGAGAAGTCCTACCTGAATAGGATCTTGTGTCAGTCTCATAGGTCCAATTTCTGTCTCAGTAGTTGAAGCCTGCTAAAAAAAAGCATCATATAAGTCTTTGTTTTGTCCCATTGTGAGTCTATATTAATGGCATTTCATTACATTGATTAAACTGATGCATAAAAATAATTTATTGTATGATAATTTTCTCTACAGTCCTGGTTTCCAACA
Source organism: Diadophis punctatus similis (assembly GCA_023053685.1). Taxonomy (NCBI): domain Eukaryota; kingdom Metazoa; phylum Chordata; class Lepidosauria; order Squamata; family Dipsadidae; genus Diadophis; species Diadophis punctatus. Next base: position 27,240,884 of record JALIGW010000002.1, read on the forward strand.
AAGCCAGTCATATATTGTACATTTTTGTGTTTTAAGCCAGAAGAATGATCCTTAGGTCTATACTGAATTATTCTTTCCTATTTGTACAGACTTCAGAATTCTGGACTTTCCTGCTAGGGAGCATAGCTATCAGTCTAGAGAAATTTACCAACAGCTTATTTATTGAGAGTTCTGAAGCAGGAACTCTTTCTGTTATTCTTAGCACAACTCAGTCAAAATTACATTTTGCTCTTGAAACAAATCAGATTAACTATTTTTCTGGCAGGAAAAATTATGGAAATGATTGGGGCTTCTGATTTCATAATCATATTCTGTCAGAACAGTCTGTCTTATTGTTGCATTCACACAATTTAAATATCAGGTACACCTGAAGTGTAGCCTAACAGGCCCTTTCTCTATATAGAAGACTAGGTTTCAGTGTTCAAAGAGATTTTTATTCCTGTAAGACACAAAGCACTATAGTATATCATTTTGACTCCAAATGCTCCTTGAAGCAAATTAATGTTTAAAGACATGTTCCATAACCATAGGCTAAAATCATACTTGGAATAAGTACAACTGAATTGAGTGGAACCTACTCAAGAAAAAATGTGTATGTCAAACATCAACTGCAGACCAATACAACTGGGACTTCTTTGGGCTTCTGAAATTTCACTCAATTTTATAAACTTCCTATGGACTACCTTTGTATTTATATTTATCATTTTACCTAGGACTATGCAAAGAGTTCAAATTATGTACTTTGGTGCAAACAAGGCACCTCTCTTAAATGATTAAAGGAGCCACATCCTTTGGGAACTTCATACAGCTGCTTCAAAATCTTCTTCCAATTATTTGCACATTTGTGTATTTAGACAGACAATATTTTTGTTACGGCTGCCAATGAAGTGAGGTTACTACGCACAGACATGCTTGCAGTCAGGAACAGTTATATGAGCTTTAGATGATTCTTTATTGCCAAGTCATGAAGGAGTTGAATCATATTTAATTATTTGAAGAGAGGTTTTTATTTGCTCTCACAAGTTTTATAAAGCATCTTTCAAAAGTTTTGCACAGCCCTAATTTTAGTTAGTGTACTTATTTATTTTACAAATTTCTATTCCATTGTTAGATTCTGGATAGTTCTCAAAAATGACCAACAGAATAACCACCATCAATAAAAGCCATGGTAAAATTAATTTAATTTAATTTAATTTAATTTAATGGATTTGTATGCCGCCCAACTCCCTAGGGACTCTGGGCGGCTCACAGCATATTCGGATCCATTACAACATTATAAAATAACATAAAATACAATAATTAAAAACATACAAAAGTTAAAAGAGTATCTCATATTCAAAAACAAGGGGGGAGACCCATATCTAAACTAGTTGGTCACACTTTCACCCCGCCTGCCGGAATAGCCAGGTTTTTATTGCTTTCCGGAAGGCCAGTAGGGTGGGGATGGTCCTGATCTCCGAGGGAAGCTGGTTCCACAGGGAGGGAGCTCCCACAGAGAAGGCCCTCCCCCTCGGCCCCGCCAGCCGACATTGCTTGGTCGACGGGACCTGGAGGAGGCCGACTCTGTGGGCCCTAACCGGTCGTAGGGAGGTATGCGGCAGGATGCGGTCCCGAAGGTAACCTGGCCCTGAGCCATGTAGGGCTTTAAAGGTAACGACCAACACCTTAAATTGGATCTGGAGACTAATGGCAGCCAATGCAGCTGGCGGAGGATCGGTGTTACGTGGGTGCATCTGGGTGCACCCACCACAGCTCGCGCAGCTGCATTTTGCACCAATTGCAGTTGCCGGACACTCTTCAAGGGTAGCCCCATGTAGAGCGCATAATTTATAATTAAACATTATAAAATCTCTACAAACAATGCAACTAATCCACAGCCCAAATCCTGATGATCCCATTACTTGACAAATACTTGACAGAACATAACTGTTTTTTCCATCCTCTTATAATATTGTCTACCCTTTGGGGCAGGGGGACCCCTTCACAGCTAAAGGAGAAACAAGAGGATTTATCATTAGCACTACCCAGTAGTGGGTTCTAAATTAGTTTGCTACCGGCTTGCATGTGCGCTTCAGCGCGCGCGCACCACTTCTGCACATGTGCAGAAGCATCCCAGGTGGGTGGGCGGAGCCTTCTGCCACTGCCACTTCCGGTTCGCAGAAGCGGGAGCAACCCACAGCTGGCACTACCCCTCTTAGGCAAGGAGCCCCAAGCTTGCCCTCCACTGACATCATACCAAATAGGTTCTTTATTGCCCGGTATTGAAGAACTGCCTGAAGAAGACAGTTACTTAAGTATCCAGGAGTCAAGCCATATAGAACTTCATAGATTAACCAGAACTTTTAATTGCAATCAGAAACTTTAATGAAACCTTTAATAAAAAGGACTAGGAGTGACACAGTGGAGGGTTCCGGTTATTTTTGCTACCGCTGCGCATCATGAGCATGCGCAGAAGTGAACTTGCATTCCATCGGGCGATTTCACTTCCGCACATGCTTTTGAGAATTATAACTGGTTTAATATGGTGATACAATTCCACTTTTATTGGAATAAATATTCCGTTATTTGGAACACTTCCAAAAACAGTTTCCCATAAAAACACATCAAGAAATAATGTTCAACATGAATCCTGTTTTCCTGATCTATAATCAGGAAAACTGATGCTAGTTAAGTGGTATCCAACATAAATTAAATTGTTTATTCTAACATTAATAGGCTGCTCAATTAGCCCAACTCAAACTCTCTTACTGAGTTACACCATAAGCACAATGCAGAATGTACGTACATTTCATTAACACTGTCAGTAATATGTAACTAAGCATTTACATTAACTGCAGTTCAAGAAAACTGTGGCTGCACTGCACAAAAGAGTACTACAAAGCTGTCATCGTGCCAATTTCATGATAATTTTTGCGCAGCAAGTTAAATTAGTATTATTGTAAGATTCCTGTGCCATATTTTCCTTTAAAGACAGACGTGTTTGAGATTCATAACAAGTACCGGTACTCCAAATAGCTATTCTCAACATGCTACATCAATGGTGAAATCTAAAAATTTTCCCTACCGATTGTGTGGCCGTGGCTTATTTTGTAGGCGTGGCTTGGAGGTCAGGTGGGGATGGCTTGGTGGTGAGGTGACCGGGTGGGCATGGCCAACTTGTAAAATGTGGTGAAACTCACTTAACAACTCTCTTGCTTAGCAACTAAAATTTTGGGCTCAATTGTAGTCATAAGGTTTTCTCTTTCTCTTTCTCTTTCTCTTTCTCTTTCTCTTTCTCTTTTCCTTCCTTCCTTCCTTCCTTCCTTCCTTCCTTCCTTCCTTCCTTCCTTCCTTCCTTTCCTTTCCTTTCCTTTCCTTCCTTCCTTCCTTCCTTCCTTCCTTCCTTCCTTCCTTCCTTCCTTGTCTCTCTCTCCCTTCTTCTTTCTTTCTTTCTCTTTCTCTCTTCTCGGCGGCGGGAGAAGGAAGAAAGTGCTCTGGGAGGGTGGGCAGCCCGGGCCAGCAGCAGCACATCCCCTGTCATGTGCCATTTTGGAGTGCCATTGCCACGGCCATCACCCCTCTTGCCTTCCTGGCTTTGGCTCCGGAACCTTCACGGGCCGGGCAGTGTCGAGGTGCGCACTATGGAGCTCCGCCAGCCTCAGTCTCTGGGGCTGGCAGGGGCCTTGGCGGGGCAGAGAACCAATGGATGGGTGTGCCGGGCGGTCTCCGAGCCTTGCCAGGAAGGTAAGCCAAGCACCGGCCAGGCCCACACATATGCTTCCGCCCGCCCCTCGCCCGAGCACCGGCCTGGACCAACGGAAGTGCTGGCCAGTCTCCAATCTGACCAGTCCCTTGCGAGGTCGGGGGCCAGTGAGTGAGTGGGCAGCCCTTGGTGGAGAGGCAGCTGCTGCAACTCTGGGGCTGAGAAGTGGGGTAGCGACACTCTCAGACCCCCCTCGGAACCAGAGGAGCAGCCGCAGCTGCAGCAGTTGTCGTAAGCCTCTCAGGGGTGGGACCATGCAGGCTGGAGACCGGCTGGTGCTTCCCTTGTTCCAGGCCATGGGGGCTCATGGCTGCTCAAGCAGGGAAGCACAGTTTCCACCATCTGCTTTTCTTGGGAGCCTTTGAGTCCCAACTGAGCGCTTAGGAAAAGGTGACTTATTTAAGGGGAGGCCCCAGGATGGGCATTGTGAAGCCCAGAGTCGGGTCGGGCAGGGATGCCGGCTTGCAGCGAAGCCCACCACCACGAGGCCCCTGAGAGTCTGGCGGCAGCTGCTGCAGCTGCAGCTGCAGCTGCTCTTCTGGTTCTGAGCGGGGTCTGAGAGTGCATGTGCAGCCCCAGGACATCTGCTTGCCATCCCGGAGCCCTGCTGCTGCCGCCACCCCCCTTCTCAGCCCCAGAGCAGCAGCAGCTGTATCTCCACCAAGGGCTGCCAACCTCGGAAGGCAAGTGGGTGTGGGGGACCGCCAGGAAGGCTGCTAGCTTCCTTCCCTGTAGCCGGCCGGCCCTGATATGCTTGCCTGCCTTCCATGCGGCCTTCCGCTTGCCTGCCTTCGCAAGCTGGCCACGGGGATACCAGGTAGGCCGCATGGAAGGCAGGCAAGCATGTCGGGGCTGCGGGCCGCAGGGAATGGAGTAGGGAAGGCAGGCTGGGATGGTGGGGGGGCAGGAGCAGCTAGGTAGGCCACGATGTTGCAGGATTACCTGGCAGGCAGATCAGGGGCGCAGTGCTTCAGGCAGGCAAGCTGCAGAGCAGAGACCAGGGGACCAGTTCGGGGGCATGGCCAGCCAGCTGTCGCTACCGGCTCAGCGAACCACCGCCGTCCATTGCTACCGGTCTGAACCGGTAGTATTTCACCCCTGTGGTACATGCCTTTAAAGGTAGGCATTTTAAATGCAACCATATAATTTTTATTACTGCAGAATGGGGTGTAATGATGGGAGTGGTATCCAAGCATATCAACATGGAAAAGGCTATAGTTAAACAGACTTTTTTTCATAATAATGTGTGCTGTATAAGGTGTCTCAGAAGTTCTCCTTCTTGAGATACTCTCGTCTCTCTATAATAGAATATGTGTCCTATAAACAAGAAATAAAATTTGGACATATAAGCATGCCAATTAAGTACTCTGTCTTTTTTTTTTAAGTGCACATTTTAACATCTAGCTCCAACTATTATCTCAAGGTGGGGGTTCTTTTATGCCTTTGAGTCAGTGTTGACATCTGGTGACTGCAGTTTTCTTGGCAAAGTTTTTTTTTATGTGGTTTGCTGTTGTCTCCCTCCTAGGAGTGAGAGAAAGTGTCTGGCCCAAGATTATCCAATTGGCTTTGTGCCTAAAAAGGGACTAGAACTCCATGTCACCAGGTTTCTGGCCTAATGTCTTAATCACTACACCAATCTGGCTATCTACTATTTCATATAGAACTACCAGCTCTGGGGAGGTAAAAATCTGGACAAATACTAAATGGCAAAAACAAAAAATACACAGAGACACACAGACACAGACACAGACACAGACACAGACACAGACACAGACACAGACACACACACACACACACACACACACACACACACACACACACACACACACACACCAGAAGTTCCTAATTCTTTCCTGCCAATTAGTGATTCCTTTGATTTCCACCACCCAAATCGAGTTACCGCCCTAATTGAGTTACTTTAAAAAAGCATTGATTTGTTTCTTAGATTTGTACTCTGATTTTTCCCCCCACATACCTCAGAATAACAAAACAAGCATCAATGTGTTGCAATGAAAGCATCATCCCTTGCACATGTTTGTACAATGCCACCACACCTATATAAGGACAGAATTTGTATTGTAAGACCATGATAGTTGATTTGTCATCTACCTCGTCCTGCCCCCCCCCCTGCAAACAACTATGGCAGGGTAAATGTTCCTAAGACATAGCTGAACAGTATCATGACGTCCCTTTCTCTCCGAGCATATGCATCAATCCATGCTACTGATTCATCCATTCCTGCTAAAGAATTTAGAACAAAGAAATGTGAACGCATTTAAAAGCTAATGACACACGGTGAATAACAAACTTTTTTCGTTTTCATAACTGATTAAGAGTTTTGAGGTCTTTTCTGTGCAGAGACTTCAAAATATTACACGAATAGCTTCTTATGACTGGCAGAATCATTTCCAGAACAATAGTTCTTACTGATTTGTATTTTTCTTCAAGACTACAATTTTCAGGACACTAGAACTACTCCACTTTTGTACAGTACCAGGGAAAGTAGACATCGTGCTCTAATGAAATTGCGGCATTGAATAGTGCTGCATGACTTGTCAGGAGTACATAGGCTATATTATTCGTGACAGAACTAGTAATGAGATTCACCAATATTTCTCCTTCATTGCCATGCCATTGTGCAAACTTCTAAGAGCCAAACTAGATGTGACAATGGGTGCTGTATAATGCACAGATGACATACCAGTTAAGAGCAGCTTTACTTCATCACTGACAACCACAAGGCCATTCTCCAAAGCTGAGGGCAATGGTGGTGTTAAAGACACTTCTATATTTGCTGCCTGAAGAAGCTCTTTTTATTCTGCCTAATGTCTGTCAGGGCTACCCTGATAGGAACAAAAAGACTTTGAATGACGTCAGCAGGAATTAAAAGCTCAGTTAACCTCTGGGGTACTGAGGTATCATTTCAGCTGACAGATTCTGGGACCACGTACTGCATGCCTGCAGAATATTTATCCTTGAGCTCTGTACTCTATTTTTGGCACCAACATCATGCTCTCCTGGGGGATTCCTCTTTTGAGAGAGAAGAAAAGCAGAGAATTCAGCCCAAGATACATCTGCAGACCTACAACTTCCATGAAATAAGTGCTTTAATTATTCAAAAAGAACGGCTTCATACCCATTCCTGCACATTGAATTCATGGGTTTTCTAAGGCTCTGATTGGCTTTAGTATGTGCTATTGATCTAGACTGGCGATTAGTCTGATTTAGCATCAGATAGCTTCCAGTGTTCCTAGCCATACATAGTAATCTTCACATTACTCAAATGAAACCAGTCCACAGAATAGTTTCACTACAATGTGTTTTTATATAAAGAGCTTTTGGCTGATTGCTTGATTATTAATCCAGCCTAGGTTTTTTGGGAGGGTGGGATGGGGAGGAGAATATAGCAGAGAAGGAGCAAGGCATATGTCCCAGCATTTAATGAACATTTCATTTTATTTTTCTTGCTATTATTGAAAAAAACACTGTATGTTACCCCATTTCTTTATGCTGAAGCCTCTGTCCACATTTCCAAAGCATCCTTAGAAACAGGGAACACTGGCACAAAATTGTCAGCAATTTAAGCCAAAACCTGATATACCAGGCTCTTTCTGTAACACGGTTTTAATGGAACTAATATGCTTTTTTTTTGATACATGGAATGAAATGACAGAAAAAATAACATAATGGTTGGACTGCAGTATTCAACTAAAACAAGATCTAAAACTAACTAAAAATGCATTATTATAGTAATCCCTAGACGTATTATGGAGAAATATGTTACTAATGTAACTGAATTTGTATTTTTTACCATAGCAATAGCACTTAGACCTACATATCACTTCACAGGGCTTTACAGCCCTCTCCTAAGCAGTTTACAGAGTCAGCATATTGTCCTCAACAATCTGGATCCTCATTTTACTGACCTCGGAAGAATGGAAGGCTGAGTCAACCTTGAACAGCTCAGAATCGAATTCCTGGAGTGAGCAGTGAGTTAGCCTGCAGTACTGAATTTTAACCACTGCACCACCACGGTTCTACCTATTCTATAGGGCAGGGGTCGGCAACCTTAAACATTAAAAGAGCCACAAAGGTTCTAACCGGAAACCCCCTGTTCAATTCTGGAGCTAACCGGAAGTCCACTTCCCCCACCATAGAGTCTCCTCCTAGCGTGGCATCCTTTTTCCTCTGCCGACCAGAAGTCCGGTTCCCCCCACCATAGAGTCTCCTCCTAGCGCGACATCCTTTTTCCACTACCTGTCCTAACTGAAAGCCCTATCAATAGTGCAGCTGACTGGCAACAGGGAGCCGCAGCAAAGGGATGAAAGAGCCACATGCGGCTCCAGAGCCGCGGGTTGCTGACCCCTGCTATAGGGACTAAAAACACTTATTTTGTACACAATTTGTGTATTTTCTTGGGTAAAACAGTAGGCCATTAGGAACACATGCTATCATCTCCTATGAAAGAAAAAAATCATCATTACTGATTTATAATTATATATTTTATAATATAAAATGCATGCAAATCCAAAGTTGGAAATGTTAAACTTACTGCTGAACTTACTGGTTATTTCATCTGACCTTGCTGATTTGATCCTCTTAATTTTATCACCTAAACCTGATTATCTTACTAAAGGTAAACACAACTGTATCCTTGAGTAGAGTTCAGCTCCTGGTGAGCATAGGGAGACAACCTGGTGGTTTTCCCGGCAACATTATAGAAGCACTTTGCTTTTCCTTTTGGGGAGGGCAGATTTTTAAAAATTATTTCCCAATTTAATACAAGAAATTACCTGATGGTCTCCTACTCAAGTACTGTGCTAAAACTATCTAACATGTCTTATCTTTTGTAATAAATGGGCAGGAAAGGATCAAGAAAATCACAGTGTGGATAGGGGATCAGAAAGAGAGATTCTACTCCAATTGGTCTGTTCTAGAGAGAAAAATAATGTTGACTGAACAGTATGTTATTGATCTTTTATCTATTAGAGCTGCTCTTTAAGCTTTATTGTCTCTGGGATTTGTTTTATGTTCCTTCTCAGTTTTTTATACACTTTCTTTGGACCATCTTACAGCAGTGATCCTCTAATGTAGGGACAGATCAACTCCCCTTATGTCTGCCCAGAGTCTGTGTTTTATAGTTTTCTATGGAATATTCTTTTAAGCTGCTGAGCTCAGCCCTAATTGCAATATTTTGCAGATTCAGATATGGCGGGGTAGCTGCTGAGATAGTTATTTTACTGCTCTAGCAAAATATCCATCCCATCTGAGAATTTGTAGACAAACCTCACTCTGTAAAGGATCTTGGAGTACTCATATTTAATGACCTATGTGCCAGAGCCCATTACAACAACATTGCCAAAAAGGCACTAAGAGTTGTCAACCTAATCTTGCGTAGCTTTTTCTCTGGCAATATTACACTGCTAACCAGAGCATACAAAACATTTGCCAGACCAATCCTCGAATACAGCTCACCTGTCTGGAACCCGCACTGCATATCGGACATTAATACAATTGATTGAGTCCAGAAATATTTCACAAGAAGAGTCCTCCACTCCTCTGCTTGCAACAGAACACCTTATTCCACCAGACTTGAAATTTTGGGCTTAGATAATTTAGAGCTACGTCACCTTCGATCTGATCTAAATGTAGTTTATAAAATCATCTGCCACAATGTCCTACCTGTCAATGAATACTTCAGCTTCAACCGCAACAATACACAAGCACACAATAGATTCAAACTCAATGTAAACCACTCAAAACTTGACTGCAGAAAATACGACTTCAGCAACAGTGTAATCAATGCTTGGAATGCACTACCTGACTCTGTGGTTTTTTCCCCAAACCCCAAAAACATTAACCTTAGACTGTCTACAGTTGACCTCACCCCATTCCTAAGAGGTCTGTAAGGGGCGTGCATAGGAGCACCATCGTGCCTACCGTCCCTGTCCTTCTGTCCTATTGTCCAAATTTACCTATACATACTTTGCTTTTGTTTATGTTTATATCATGCCTGCTATCTTGTACACGTGTTGATAAATAAATAAATAAATAAATAAACAAACAAATAAATAAATAAAATAAATAAATAAATAAATAAAAAAATTTGAGAGAGTATAAGTCCAATTTTTTTTCTCTGTTGAGTATTTCTACAGAAAGCAAATTTCCTTTATTTTCAATCAGAAACTTCAGCTATATGCTAATGAAATAAAGGAGTCTCTATGGATTTTTACTTGATTAGTTGTTGCTGACTTTAGGGGGTGGTGCTAATCTCCATGTCAAGGCCATTCAGCCAGTGTCAGGAGAGCTTTCCATGGTCATGTGGCCAGCATGACATCACAGAGTCCTGTTACCTTCCCACTGAAGTGGTTCTTATTTATCTACTCACATTTGCATGCTTTCTAACTGCTAGGTTGTCAGGAGTTGGGGCGAGGATAGGAGCTCTGTTGCGTGGCACAAGCTGGCAGTCTCAAACCTGGATTGCTGGCTTTCCAGCTGACAAGCCCAGCGTCTTAATCGCTGAGCACTGTGCCACCCACTAGTGAAATAAGAGAGAATTTAAAATGCATTTTTTTTCTTCCATTCAGTTGTGTCTGATTCTTGGAGACTACCTGGATGAGTCCCTGCAGTTTTCTTGTGATTTGCCATTGCCTACTTTCTAGGGCTGAGAAAAAGTGACTGGCAGAAGATTATCTAGCTGGTTTTAAACCCAGGAAGAAAAAACTAGAATTCATGGTCTTCCTGTTTCTAGCCTGATGCCTTTACTACTACATCAAACTGGCTCTCTTAAAGTGCTTTACTCTGCTTAATTTATAGTCTATTGATATTTATTTATTCTATTTCTATAGCCATACAACTCAACCAGATGACTCTGGGTGGCTTGCAATTCTAAAATTATAAAACAATTAAGAACATTAAAACAGTAACAACATCTGCAAAATAAATAAATACAAACAGCAGCTATGATGATTAATCAACTAATAGTAAAGTCAGTTAATGGGCCCCTTAACACATTCCGAGCCCCAGATCTGGGTATATAGCCAAGTTTTTAAAGCCTTATGAAATATAATAAACAGATATAATATGTATTTCAACTCAGAGACCTCGAATAATTATCAGTTTGTTACTATTAGTTGCTTCAGTAGTGCATTTTCCATTAACTTGTATTAATATCAGGATTTTATTCCTACAGCCCTAATCTTCATATTTTAGACATGATATCAGAATATGATAAAATGAGCAGTTTACATGATAGCACATGCATTAGGAAAGAAATATGGAAAATTATTTTTTCTGTAGTACAAGTATAATCATTAGCTGAGTATTATGAGGAACAAATTTAAATATGTGTAGTAGAAGAATGTGTTAGCAATGTAACCTTTCAGCTATTTTTTTCATTATTGCATTATAATTCTGTGCAATAATTGTAATCCTTTGTTAGAGCAAAGGCATCTGAAACCATTTAGTAAAATTATAGTTTTAAAGGGTTTAGAAATCTATGTCTATGATTTCCCATATTATAAAGTGGCAAAAATCTTTCTTGGCTACAGCGAAAAATGGATTTTACTATGCCATGTTAGAGAGGATTCAGAGGAAGGCAACAAAGCTGATAGAGACTTGAGATGCCTTGTGAACACAGACTGAAAGAACTTGGGATATTTGGTTTGGAGAAAAGAAGACTAGGAGGAGACATGAAAGCTGTATCCAGATATATAAATGGAATTTCCATGGAAGATGGGCTTGAACCATGTTCCAGGCCAAGAAACTAAGACCAGAAGTTAGAATAGGAGCTGCAGCTATCTAAATTCCAGTAAAATGTAAGAGAAAACCTAACGATAAGATCTGTACAGCAATAGAACACTCTGCTTCAAGAGATTGTGGGTTCTTCATTTATGTAGGTTTTAAGGACATCCTAAGGCAGCCATCTATTGAGAATAGCTTAATTGTTTTGGGGGGTGGGGTTGCACATTGATTAGATGACCCTTGTGATCCCTTCCACTTCTCCATTTCTATGATTTTATAATTTGGAAAGAGGAGAGAGAATAATCATCAGTCCTTATGTTGGTCTGAATATATACAGAGAATACAGAACCAGAGTTGGAAGGGACCTTGGAGGTCTTCTAGTCCAACCCCTTGCTCAATCAGGAGACCCTATTCCAGTGATGGCGAACCTTTTTTGGTTCGCGTGCCAAAAGTGGGGGGAATGCGGGGGATCACGTGTGTGCGTGCCCACACTCATAATTCCATGCACCCCCGCACATGCACGCATGACCCCCCTGCTCCCAGCATGCAATGGCACGCCCATTTTTCGCTCTTCCCAGGCTCCAGAGCCTTTCCAGGAGCCTGGGGAAGATGAAAACGGCCTTCCCCACCCTCTCTGGAGGCTGAAACAGCCTGTTTCCCGACTCCCAGTGGGACCAGAAGGCCTGAAAATCAGCCAGCTGGTGCACACATGCATGCCAGACCTGAGCTCGCGTGCCCACCGATATGACTCCGCGTGCCACTTGTGGCACCCGTGCCATAGGTTCGCCATCACGGCCCTATTCCATTCCAGACAAATGGATGTCCAATCTCTTTTTGAAAACCTCCATAATGGAGCACCCACAACCTCTGGATGCAAACTGATTAATTGTTCTCACTCTCAGGAAATTTCTCCTTAGTTCTAGATTGGATCTCTCCTTGATAATCTGGATTCCTAAATGAATAATCAAATAATTTACCTTGAACTCCATGCAACATTATTTGATTCCACAACCACACATTTTTCCTCTATATTCTTTATCTCTCTCTCTCATTAATACCTAAAATGTATATTTTGTTCGCATTAGAAATGGAACTATTCTACTCTTCATACTTTCTAAAACCAAATCCTACGGCTATTTTGGAGCCATAACCAGGATACAATTGTCCTTGTCATAGAGTGTTTCTTTAAAATACTTCTAGAATTTAGATTTGTGAGTGCATTAAGCCTGTTAGAGTCAAAAGAAGCAAACGTTGTATTCTAGTATAACAGCAGAGAAACAGAGTAGTACTGTAAGTACAGTGGTCCAAATTATTATCATTGCATTGGACACTTTCCAAGGGGACTCAGAACTCCTTTAGTATAAAACTACTAATTATAGAAATTGAACAAATAAATATATAAATAAATATGATCCAAGAGTTGTTCTTGCATTCTGGCTTCTTGTGACCTGTTTTACTGATGTAAGATAATAGGTAATTCTTAAAATCTTTTCTCCAGACTTTCCCATTTCCTAGATGCATCCTTTTTTCTCATTATTCATGATACAACTAACACACCAAAGAGAAGAAGCTGGGACTGCAACTCCCTTTGGTCATGCTGTAAGAGAAAAAAAAGGAGAATAAAGTACAAACACACACACACAAGCACACACAACATATACGTATACCTGCCTGTAGCAAACTAGAAGTCTGATTTAATGAAATATTTTCTCCTCCTATCTCTTTGGGATAGGTATTTAAATTTATGTCATGTATATGTTTATTTTCAAAACATAAAGTAGTAATTATGTGTTTGTTCCATTGTTTGACCAGATGGCCATATAATTATTCCAGAGAAAGACAACCTAGAAACTTTCTCCGTTACAGCCTTCCCATCCCAAGTTGGTATATTTGAGATCTACTGGATTACTATGCCCATTTTCCCAAGTTAGCAATACCAATGGAACAGTAGTCCAACACATGGAAGAGGCAACAACTTATGGATGGATTTCATACCATTTATTTATTTGTATCCCATCTTTATTAGTTTTACAAGTAACTCAAGTTGACGAACAGATCAAACACATCTTCTGCCTCCTATTTTCCCCACAAGAACCCTGTGAGGTGAGTTGGGCTGAAAGGAAGTGACTGGCCCAAGATCACCCAGTTGACTTTCATGGTTAAGATGGGAACTAGCTAAAATATTTGTTTAAAAATAAAAATAAAAAATAAAAATAAATTAAATACATAATATTAAATAATATTAAATAATAAAATTACCCGTATTTTTCGGAGTATAAGACGCACCTTTTTACCCCCCAAAAGAGGGTGAAAACTTGGGTGCGTCTTATACACCAAATGTAGCCCCACCCACCCAGCCACCCCCACCCTTTGGCCTCTGTCTTCCAGCAATTTACCTGTTTGCAGCAAAGAGGGAAGAGCTTGTAAAGCCAAGCAAGTCTCTAGCAGCTTCCCGACCTACAGCTGACTGGCCACGTGCTAAAATGAAACTGAAACTGAAACTGCAAAGAGGCAAATAGCTGGGAGAGACACGCAGATTTTTATTTTTTGCTGAACTGGATGGAAGGGGGTAAGTGAATAGCTATAAAAGTCTGTAGAATGTTCAAATTATTAGATTTATTTTTTAAAGACTGCTTTATTATTGTTCTAGAGCCAGGGGTCTCCAACCTTGGCAATTTTAAGACTTGTGGACTTCAACTCCCAGAATTCCACAGCCAGCTTTGTTAGCTTTGCTGGCTGTGGAATTCTGGGAGTTGAAGTCCACAAGTCTTAAAGTTGCCAAGGTTGGAGATCCCTGTAAATCTAGACAACTTAACAAAATAAAGAAGCTTTTTAAAATAAATGCTTGCTCTGAAGAGACCCAGTGCTATTGTATCTTCTTTTAAATAAGAGAGAATAATGTATACTTCCAGAAATTTTAATTAATTTTAACAGCTCTGTACAAGTATAGTCTGAAATGTAACAGTGTCCTGTTTAGTATTAGAGTTTAGTTACCTTGGAGTAGATCTATTTAAATAATTGGGAGGAGTTAGTGTGACTACATTTAAGAAAACTTTCTGGCATTGTCACGATGTGATTATTGCCAGTTGAGCTTCTCTACTATATTTCTAGCTCTACTGTATTTTCTAATCAAGCAGACATGTGACATGTATTACTGCGCATGTGTGCATTCCAAGGTTTTTTTCTCCTCCTTCTCTTCTTCTCCTGCAAGCCTCGCCTGAGGCAGACGTGACTTCTTAGCTGAGAAAATGTAGCTTATTAAGGTTTATATTTTGTTACTTTTATACTGAAATAAATATTTTGTTAATTAGAATTAAATCTCGGTTTTATTTTCTAAGTAAGAATGACTTCAAGGGAACAAGATCCATACATCGCCTTGGTAGGAATAAATTCCTATCCCGTGAGGCATAATGTACATTTCTCCAATTCTTTGCTATTTCTATGGGTCAAGCACACATGTACAGAAATACACAGCAAACAGTGTATATCATCTGTGCTGTTTGCTGTTTACTGTTTGGCAAATTGCTTGGAGGCAGAGGCATTTTTTCCTTGTTTTCCTCCCCCAAAACTAAGGTGCGTCTTATACTTCGGTGTGTCTTATACTCCGAAAAATACGGTAAATAAATATACAATAAAATTGTTCAATAGATCACGAGAAACCTAAACCACAGAGATCATGAGAAACCAGGAAACCACTGAGCATACTCCAGTCAGCAAAGGAGAAACACAAAGCTATAAACTGTACTCTCTCTCTCTTTATTTATTCAATCAATCTATATGCTGGATTGGAAAATGATGAGTGAAGTTTAAAACTGTGGGATGAAATATCCGTAATATCCATAACATCTACATTATACTGACAGTGCTGTTTTTATAGATGAAAATTCAAATGATCTGCACATTCTACTAGTGAAAATCAAGGGACACGGGAAAAAATGGGATTAAAATTAAATTTAAAGAAAACAAAATTAATGGCAACTGGCATAGCAGGTGACAATTAAGATATTGAAGTAGTAGATAGCTTTTGCCTTTTAGGGTTGGCTATCAATAGTAAAGGATCCAGTAGAAATACGCCACAGAGTCACACTTTGTAGAACCTTAATGAAAGCTGTGGAAAAGGTGTTCAGAGATCATGATGTGTGTTTTGGTCTAAGCTTAGTGCTTTTCTCAGTCAGATAAAACTCCACGCAAATGGGTAAAACATACAGATTACATTTATTGTCTGGTATCTTCACATCATAGAACGTACTAATGAGATGAAATTCTTCAGGCTGTCTGTCCATAATCTGTCCCATTACACGTAGATGAAAAGAGATCCATTCCTCCCCTTCTTTCCCCTGCTACATGGTCCTTTGTTAAGATTTTAAAATGCCCGCTGGTGTGCATGGCACAATTACCCAGCAGCCGAGGTATAGCTCGATGGCCAATAAGAACACACAGATGTGGTCACACGTCATGGACTACATTACCCAGAGTGCCTCTCTGACTACATTCCCCCTAATGCAATCTCTTAAAGAAACATCTCTTAATCCAAGCTAACTATCTCTCTAGTCCAGGGGTCGGGAACCTTTTTGACTAAGAGAGCCATGAAAGCAAAAAATTTGGAAATTTATTTCAGTGAGAGCCATATAATATATTTTAAAAGTGAATTCAACTAAATGTCAATAGGGACAATGGGATATTGAGAGAATCCCTGTCTTTGTGCTGTTTAATTTGTTGCTGCTGTAGCAGCTTCCTTGCTCCAAAGTGATATTTGTCTTTGAGTTGGTGATTTCCATCATAGCATTGGTAATGATTCTTTCTTTCTTTCTTTCTTTCTTTCTTTTTCTTTCTTTCTTTCTTTCTTTCTTTCTTTCTTTCTTTCTTTCTTTCTTTCTTTCTTTCTTTCTTTCTTTCTCTTCTTCTTCTTCTTCTTCTTCTTCTTCTTCTTCTTCTTCTTCTTCTTCTTCTTCTTCTTCTTCTTCTTCTTCTTCTTCCTTCCTTTCTTCTTCTTCTTCTTCTTCTTCTTCTTCTTCTTCTTCTTCTTCTTCTTCTTCTTCTTCTTCTTCTTCTTCTTCCTTCTTCTTTCTTTCTTTCTTTCTTTCTTTCTTTCTTTCTTTCTTTCTCTCTGCAAACCAATCCCCACCGTGGCTCCTTTCTCCCTCGCCCAGCCCTCTTCCAAGACGTCAAGTGCGGGGAACCGCACCAAGCGAGGTAGGTGGGTGGGTTGCTGAAGAAGCCCCGGAGCCCCGCCGCCAACCTGCGTCTCCTGCTGGGAAGGAGCCTCTGTCGCTGTCTCTCGCGGGGTTCCAGCCACCAGACTGAGTCCCTGACCGCGGCACCGGCAGGGTTAATGCGTATGGGAGAGGAGAGAGAGCGCTACCGCCACCGCTGCTACTTTCACCGCTTCGATATTTCTTTGGTGGGCGCGCGCGGGAGGGACCATGGAGCAGAGGCGCCCGGCAGCTTAAGGCAAGAGGCGGGTGGGAGACGCGGGCAGGAGCCTGTCGCCGCCGCCGCCACTTCTGGCATCCCCACGCCTCTCACCCCGCTCGCCGGGAGCCTCTGCTCAGCGGTCCCTCCTGCGGAGGCCCACCAAAGAAATATTGGAGCAGCACAGCGGCGGCGGTAGCGCGCTCTCTCCTTCCCTCCCATGCAGGGAGGGAAGGAGAGAGCGCGCTACCGCCGCCGCTGCTACTTTCACCGCTCCGATATTTCTTTGGTGGGCGCGCGCGGGAGGGACCATGGAGCAGAGGCGCCCGGCAGCTTAAGGCAAGAGGCGGGTGGGAGACGCGGGCAGGAGCCTGTCGCCGCCGCCACCACTTCTGGCATCCCCACGCCTCTCACCCCGCTCGCCGGGTGCCTCTGCTCAGCGGTCCCTCCTGCGGAGGCCCACCAAAGAAATATTGGAGCAGCGCAGCGGCGGCGGTAGCGCGCTCTCTCCTTCCCTCCCATGCAGGGAGGGAAGGAGAGAGAGCGCTACCGCCGCCGCTGCTACTTTCACCGCTCCGATATTTCTTTGGTGGGCGCGCGCGGGAGGGACCATGGAGCAGAGGCGCCCGGCAGCTTAAGGCAAGAGGCGGGTGGGAGACGCGGGCAGGAGCCTGTCGCCGCCGCCGCCACTTCTGGCATCCCCACGCCTCTCACCCCGCTCGCCGGGTGCCTCTGCTCAGCGGTCCCTCCTGCGGAGGCCCACCAAAGAAATATTGGAGCAGCGCAGCGGCGGCGGTAGCGCGCTCTCTCCTTCCCTCCCATGCAGGGAGGGAAGGAGAGAGCGCGCTACCGCTGCCGCTGCTACTTTCACCGCTCCGATATTTCTTTGGTGGGCGCGCGCGGGAGGGACCATGGAGCAGAGGCGCCCGGCAGCTTAAGGCAAGAGGCGGGTGGGAGACGCGGGCAGGAGCCTGTCGCCGCCGCCACCACTTCTGGCATCCCCACGCCTCTCACCCCGCTCGCCGGGTGCCTCTGCTCAGCGGTCCCTCCTGCGGAGGCCCACCAAAGAAATATTGGAGCAGCGCAGCGGCGGCGGTAGCGCGCTCTCTCCTTCCCTCCCATGCAGGGAGGGAAGGAGAGAGCGCGCTACCGCCGCCGCTGCTACTTTCACCGCTCCGATATTTCTTTGGTGGGCGCGCGCGGGAGGGACCATGGAGCAGAGGCGCCCGGCAGCTTAAGGCAAGAGGCGGGTGGGAGACGTGGGCAGGAGCCTGTTGCCGCCGCCGCCACTTCTGGCATCCCCACGCCTCTCACCCCGCTCGCCGGGTGCCTCTGCTCAGCGGTCCCTCCTGCGGAGGCCCACCAAAGAAATATTGGAGCAGCGCAGCGGCGGCGGTAGCGCGCTCTCTCCTTCCCTCCCTGCATGGGAGGGAAAGAGAGAGCGCGCTACCGCCGCCGCTGCGCTGCTCCAATATTTCTTTGGTGGGCCTCCGCAGGAGGGACCGCTGAGCAGAGGCACCCGGTGAGCGGGGTGAGAGGCGTGGGGATGCCAGAAGTGGCGGCGGCGGCGACAGGCTCCTACCCGCGTCTCCCACCCGCCTCTTGCCTTAAGCTGCCGGGCGCCTCTGCTCCATGGTCCCTCCCGCGCGCGCCCACCAAAGAAATATCGAAGCGGTGAAAGTAGCAGCGGCGGCGGTAGCGCTCTCTCTCCTCTCCCATACGTATTAACCCTGCCGGTGCCGCGGTCAGGGACTCAGTCGGGTGGCTGGAACCCCGCGAGAGACAGCGACAGAGGCTCCTTCCCAGCAGGAGACGCAGGTTGGCGGCGGGGCTCTGGGGCTTCTTCAGCCGCTTGGCTGGAAAACGGCGGGGATGTGGCCATGGCCGTTTTTTAGCTCCCCCCGTCCCAGCTGAACGCCGCCATTTGGGTTATTTTTCCCTCTGTGCATGCGCGCGCATGCACAGAGGGAAAAATAACCCAAATGATTGTGGTCAGCCGGGACGGGAAAGCGGTGATTGTGTTCAGCCGGGACGGGAAAGCGGGCAGGAGAAGCTCCGCGCCGCAACCGCCGCCAGTTCCATCGGCTATACGCCGAAGGACTGGCCCGGGCGAACCGGGAGGATTTCACCCCTGCTGCGAGCCATATGCAGTCATCAAAAGAGCCAAATCTGGCTCGCGAGCCATAGGTTCCCGACCCCTGCTCTAGTCTATCAGCTAACTATCTCTCTAGTCTATCAGCACAATGTGCCTATGCTTGCAAAGAGCAGAATTGTGCAGGCAATGCAGGCAATCCTTGTAAATCCTTACTTACAACCATTCGTTTAATAATCATTCAAAGTTACAGCAGCACTGAAAAAAGTGACTTCTGACCAGTTTTCATACTTATGACCATTGCTGCATCCCCATGGGCATGTGATCAAAATTTGGGCTCTCGGCAACTGGCACATATTTATGACAGTTACATTGACCCAGGGTTATATGGTCACCATTTATAACCTTCCCAGCTGGCGAAATCAATAGGGGAAGCAGAGTTTGCTTAATGACCGCATCATTTACTTAATTCACTTAACAACTGCAGTGATTCACTGTGGCAAAAAAGATCATAAAGTGGGAGGTAACTCACTTAACAACTGTCTTGTTAGCAATGGAAATTTTGGGCTCAATTCTGGTCATAGGTTGAGGCTATAGTTTCTCGGTAATGTTCTATGGAAGCAAAGGTTGGATTCTGGAGACTCACAATAGAAAACGTATTGACCCTTTTGTGAATGGTACAGTGAAATAAACACTATAAAAAAAGAAAGCTAAAGTCACAATACATTATTGCTTACAATTGGTTCACTACAGTAGCCGCAGCAAAACTGTTAGTCAAGGACAAACAGATGAATTTCCATTTGTCAGCAAAACTGTTGAATAGTTCAAGGCTACAGAATCTCAATAATTTCTTCCCTTTTTTGGAGAATACTGTAGTGACAATGTCCAATGTAGGAGAACTTTGTCCCGAGAAACTTGCCTTTAGTGAAAGGACAGTGCACACCAAGAACATTATTATTGCACAAAAAAACTTAGCTCTTATTTATTTATTTATTTATTTATTAGTTGCATTTGTATGCCGCCCACTCCACAGAGACTCTGGGCGGCTCACAACAGTAAAAATTCACATGCAACAACAAATATAAAAAGCATTAAAAACAATAGATATTAAAACATTTAAAAACATTAAAAACCACAATTTAAAAACACATACAATAAATCATTCATGGGGCCAAGAGTGATCGGTGTTGTATTAAAATCATTGGCCCCAGGCCTGTCGACAAAGCCATGTTTTTACTGCTTTTCTGAAGGCTGGCAGGGTGGGAATAATGCGGATCTCGGGGGGTAGTGTATTCCAGAGAGTCGGTGCTGCCACAGAGAAGGCCCTCATTCGTGGGCCCGCCAGCCGACATTGTTTGGCTGACGGGACCACCAGCAGACCAACTCTGTGGGCTCTAATCGGTCTTAGGGAGGTATGTTGGAGAAGGCAGTCTCGGAGATAAACTGGTCCTAAGCCATGTAGGGCTTTAAAGGTAATCACCAACACCTTGAATTGCACTCAGAGACCTATAGGCAGCCAGTGCAGTTCATGAAGGATAGGTGTCACATGGGTGTATCTAGGGACACCCATCACCACATGTGCCGCCGCATTCTGCACTAGCTGCAGTCTCCGAACGTTCTTCAAGGGTAGCCCCATGTAGAGTGCGTTGCAACAGTCAAGACGTGAGGTAACAAGGGCATGAGTGACTGTCCAAGAAGGGACGCAACTGGTGCACAAGACGAACTTGTGCAAAGGTCCCTCTGGCCACAGCTGTTAGATGTTGGTCCAATTTTAGCTGTGGATCCAGAAGGACCCCCAAGTTGCGAGCCCGTTCTGAGGGGATCAAATTCCCCCCCCCCCGAACCAAGGAGGGACAGATGTCAAAGTCCTTGGGAGGCAGCATCCAAAGCCACTCGGTCTTGTCCGGGTTGAGTCTGAACCTTTTAACCCCCATCCAGACCCTTACAGCGTCCAGACACCGGCACATCACATCAACTGCCTCACTGAATTGGCATGGGGTGGGCATGTACAGCTGAGTATCGTCAGCGTATTGTTGGAACCTCACCCCATGCCTATATTAAAGAGGTGTTTGCTCTTCCAAACACCTCTTTAATATAATTATGGAGAGAAAGTGCCTGGTACCCAATATTAAGTAATCCAGCCTAAATTTGCAAGGAAGATGACCTATTTGCTTGCTCTTCTGAAGTGGTTTCAAAAAAATTGTCACATCATTCTAATGAACATGAGTGCAATGTGTAAGTTTAATTTTATAACAAATCTTGGACCAGAATTTCAAATACTCCATGTGCTCATTTTGGATTGTTATATGCACTGAGCCAGCATATTCAGACTGCTGAATGTTTAATGTACTTTTTCTTCTCCTTTCAGCTGTCATTTGTGAAGTATCATTTTGAGCTCTCTTCAATATTAAAAAGAAAAAAAAAACCTTTATTCTGCAGAGTAAGTATTAACCAAACTTAGAAATCCTTTAAGAAATTTCTTTTGCTGTATCAAATTATCTCATTTTAGTTGTGATGTTATTATAGAAGAGGATACATTAGCATAAAATGGCATGTTTTTCTTAGCTCATCTTAGATTACAATAAAACAGGGCCAATTTTCAGACTGCTCTTTGCCCAACTTTATTGTTATATAAACGACTTTAATATAAGAACAGAAGGGGAAAAATTGTCCCCCTTTCTCCTCAAGAAAAGTACATTCCTAATTTAAGTTATATAACTAGTGGCTGAATATATTCACAATGAAAATAACTGACAGCTCTGAAATTTTACTAGAAGCCTTATTTATGGAAATTTCACAGAAAGTCTTCTGCATTATCTTGAAAGCAAAATGAGCTGTGCAAATAGTGATTGGTATTCTTCCGTGTCCCAAATCTCCTCTCTTTTTTGAGGCCTCCAGAGTTCTGTCTAAGACTATTGCTTGAAATCAGTGGTATGACCTCCCCACAGGTGATTCTCCAAAATTTGAGGAAGAGAACACAATAAGGATACCTATAACACAGTACATTTGGCTTCATTGCCCCATCTACTGCTGCCCTCTTATTCTGTGGTACTCTTAACCATCAAAAGTTTATCCAGTAACCCAGTGAAACTGGCTAGTAGAATCACATCAATTTTTGAAGGTTATGCACCCATTTAGCCTAACACAAATGTGTCCTGTCTATAAAAGATGGATTTATATTAAACTATAGTTAAACAGTAATAATAAATCACTGCCACGTACCTGTGTTGGCTAAAGCTGCTGGCATAACTCTATGATTGACAGGTCCAGGGGGGGTTCCACTTACCTTTCCTACCGATTCGCATTGTGATGGAAGTGCACGTTTTGCGTGCATGCGCTCACTTTGCATACACACACGCCCCATCACATCGTGCAAAAAAACCAGAAATGACCCTCTGAGCATGCGCAGAAGCCTTTGTGCATGTGCAGAGGGTTTTTTTGCAAGCCGCGGCGACCAGAGGACCGGTTTGGGAGCATGGACCACCGGTCATTGCTGCTGGTTCGGCGAGCGGTGGTAAATTTCCACTACCGCTTCTAAAGAACCGGTCAGAACCGGTCAGAACTGGCAGCAACCCATCACTGGACAGGTCTGTATCCAGATAGTATCATATTTCAATATAATTGTGGATTGATTTGAAGGAACCTCACAGAAGACAGATGGCATTGAACTTGCAAATGTAAACCATGAGATTACTGGTTCTTTACAAAGTGACCCATCTTTAAATATAGAGAGATGTGAGAAAAACATAAAATATGAAGGGGAGGTGTTTGCATTGTTGTTACTCTTCTTAAAAGAGCTGCAATACTCCCTAGTATTAGTTGTAGTTGAGGAAAAAACTTAACAAATTATGTCAAGGGAATATAGCAAGTTGCAACGTGACATTTTTATTTTGCAAAGCATTTGAATTTGCATCCATCTAATCAGTGGTTTTATGCTTAGTTGAACTATAATGGAATATATATAGTAGAATACGAGAGGTTCTTCCAATGATGGGTCATATGCTTTTGTCCACTTACTGCACAGTGCGAAAATATGTAAATAAAGTTCTGTGCATCAGGTTGCAACATTTTTAACTAGATTTAGATGGTTTCCATTTATGCATTTATATGCAGACTATATTTATTAGCCACCTATTAAAACTTTATCCTTGCCAAGGTATATATTCATTGGTATATATTATGGATCATTCTTTCTTCTGAAAGAATTGATGTAATTTACCATACAAAAAGAAAAGAGATTATGTAACCAAATAAATCATAAAAATCAACAACATATTCATAAAACGACAAATCAATGTTTAAGCAAACCTAAGAGGAAATTAGTTGAAATAAGCCAAATCCAGAATATAAATGCAACTTGACTATTACTACATTGCATGTATATTAATAGTAAGAACTGCGAACTAAAAGCTAAAAGAATATATACATATTATATACTGTATATGTGTGTGTGTGTATATATATAATTTATATATAATTTATATATATACACATATTATTTATATATATATGCACTGTGTGTGTGTGTATACATACATACACACACACATATACATATACATATACATATACATATACATTTACATATACACATACATACAGTATATATACATATATACATATACAAATACATATACACACACACACACACAGTGTGTGTGTGTGTGTGTGTGTGTGTGTGTGTGTGTGTGTGTGTGTGTGTGTGTATAAAAACAGATGGGACCAACCTTCTCTTGCCAGGGAGAGAATTCTATAGGGAATCAGTATAAAGAAATTACAAATAGGCAGTTTTTGATATCTGAGAATTATACTTTATTTCTCTCCCTCCTCCCGGGCCATTATTTTATGTGGTCACTAAACAGTCAGGACCAGAATTATTTGTGCATATTCTTTTCTAGGAAGATGGGAATGTAATGTTTCTGTTCATCTAAAACTTATCAGATGAGCTATTTATCCATGCTGCCATTATTTGACAATTTATTGCCAAATTTTAGTGCTTCATGACCAGTGGGGCTGCAAAAGGTCTGGAGATCACAGGTAATCTATGAGCTCACCAGTAGCTCTCCCAATCAGGAGCTGATCTTAGCCTGAGCCTTAACCCTTTGCCAGCCTTAGCTTGCCTTTTACTAAGCAGTGTTGGGCTGACCTCATAGAAATTATATTTGTTGCTTATCATCTCAATTCCTGCACATTGGGATGAATGTATAAGAATAAACAATATAGTAAGTCTGATCATAAAAGCAGTGGTGGGTTCCTACCAGTGCGGTCCACTCTATAGCACCGGTAGCGGCCCGCTGGTGACATCACAGTACCGGTGCGGTCGGTTGCCGGTGCCTGGGCGCCACCATTTTTTTAAAAAAAAATTAATTTTTTTAAAAAAATTTCTTCTGCGCATGCCCAGAAGCCGAGCTTCCGGCACTGCTCATGCGCTGCCTTCCTACCCCACAGTGAGTCCAAGCAGGGGAGGATGGCTGAGGGAGCGCATGAGATGCTGAAAGAATGGGCAGCAGGAGCTATCTCCATTCCCCTCCCATCAGCAGTCCGAGAAGCCACGAACGCGCGGTGATGATCCCGGGCATTTTTGCACGTTTGAGGCTTCTCGAGCTGCTGAGGGGAGGGGGAATGGGTGGCAGGACCTATCTCAGTTCCCCTCCCTTCACCGAGAAGCCACGCTCACCCGGTCACATGGCTGGCAAGCCACACCCACAAAATAAGCCACACCCACAGAGTGGTAGTAAAAAATTAGGAACCTTCCCCTGCATAAAAGGTACCAAAATACTGAAGAAAAGGAGTTATGAGCACCTCCAAATTTTCATCCCTATATTCATTTTTTTATTTGGTCCATATGTATGTCCATGGGTCAGGTACAGATGGTCCTTGACTTATAACCATTTGTTGAGTGACTGTTTGAAGTTACAATGGCACTGAAAAAAGTGACCTACAAGTGATCCTTGCACTTACAACTTTTGCAGCATCCCTATGGTCACATTCAAAATTCAGATGCTTGGCAACCAGCATTTATTTATAACAATTGCCGTGTCCCCATTCATGTGATCACCATTCCCGATCAGCTTCTGACAAGCAAAATCATTGGGGGGAAGCTGGATTTGCTTAATGACTGCATGATTCACTTAACAACTGCAGTGATTTGCTTGACAATCATGGCAAAAAAGGAAAAATAGGATACAACTCACATAACAACCACCTTGCTTAGGAACAGAAATTCTGGTCCTAATTGTGGTTGTAAAGCAAAGACTAGCTGTAATTTATTTCAGTCCTCCATATATCTTTTAAGAGCCATCAAGTGAATGCTAATCCACCATGCTGGCTTTCTAAGATCCATGGTGGCGCAGTGGTTAGAATGCAGTATTGCAGGCTAATTCTGCTGACTGCCAGCAGTTCGATTCTCACCAGGACCCAGATTGTCGGGGGCATAATGCTGACTCTGTAAATCACTTAGAGCAGGGGTCTCCAACCTTGGCAACTTTAAGACTTATGGACTTCAACTCCCAGAATTCAATTCTGGGAATTGAAGTCCACAAGTCTTAAAGTTGCCAAGGTTGGAGACCCCTGACTTAGAGGACTCTAAAGCACTATGAAGCTGTATATAAGTATAAGTTCTATTGCTATTGCTATTTTGCCTCTTCTTTCCTTTCTTTCAGTTCCACTCCAATATGTATTTCAAAATGTCCAATATGTATTTCAAAATGCATTTTAAAATGTTTTTTATAAAAATGCAATGGTTAGAAATTCCAAAGAAGCATATCTAAAAGACTCCTGCCCTTATTTCTTAAAATTCCATCAAAGAGTTCCAAGAAATGAACAAGTTATCCCCATTTAAACATCAGAATAGAAGAAAGATGCGCTTAGGGTCAATAACTATTTCAGGTAAATGACATGAAGAAGCAGGGGCCTTAGGTCAAGTTCTATATTCTAACCAAGAAAAAAAGCAACCAAGTTCAAATATTTTGAACTCGACTCCAGTTGGTGCCAGCCAACATGGCTAAGAGGACAAGATTCCCAAACTCTTCTGTGATCACTATAGCAATCCTGTCAAATCCCAGGGATTCCCACTGTTTAAGTATTCTTTGAGCACTTATTACTTACATCTGACAGTTTTCCAGGAACACTGAATGTTCTGCCTGGAGGAATTAGACAAATATTATCCTTCGTCCCTGCACCAACTTAAATTAATTTATGTATTCTCTATTGTTGTTAAGAAAATTAATGGACTTGTCGAGGTAGTCACCAAGAATTGACCTCCCTCTCTCAAGGGAGATTTTACTTACTTCGTGTTTTCATAAGGTGGTTCTGTTTTAACTCATATTCCACCATAGCATATGTATATTTAGATAAAGATGCATTCGGGATACATTCTGGTAGATAAAGCACATGGATTGATAAAGGTACATGCAATAAAGTTCCCAAAATATACAGAATCTTAAGTTAACCCTGAATTTCAACATGATTCCCACCAGCCAATGTACAGGAAAGGACATTGGCCAATGTGCTTGTACCTGACCAGACAGGAAAAACCTGGGGAAGAAGTAAGCCATTGGATGCCATGGCAACCACTGCATCCCATCTGCATCTGCTGCAGCCTTTCTGATTGTCAACCTCATGCTCTCTCCCTTATCCCCTTCTGTAGAGCATGGGAGGTTCTGCCCCCGACAGCCAAAACAATATCGTGTGGGAGACTAAACACACTGTCCCCTCGTCTCATTGTGGCTTTCATTGCTCGTCTCCTGGGAAACAGATAAAAAGACTTCACTAAACGGCCCAAAGACAGTTTTAGGTTAGGTGGCTTCATCTGTTCCTTTTTAGGATTCAAGCAGCTTTTAAACCAGTCTTTCCCCAGCTGAAGCCAGATGAGTTGGAACCTGAGACTATGTCAAAAACAAAAGCAGCAGCTGAACCCAAAAAGAGAATCTTAGATGGGGGAAAACTGGACTAAATTATGAAAAGGGGTGTGAGATAAACTTGGCAAAAGTACTCAGGAGTGAGCTTCTGGCTTGGCTGGTTATTTCAAATGAATGATTCCTAACTAGAAACTAAGGAATATTGGAGAGGAAATGTGAGGGAAAGATTTCCCTCACTGATATTCCTGCCTAAGCAGGGGGTTGGACTAGAAGACCTCCAAGGTCCCTTCCAACTCTGTGATTATTATTAATTATTATTATTATTATTATTATTATTATTATTATTATTATTATTATTATTATTATTATTATTATTATTATTATTATTATTATTATTATTATTATTATTATTTGCCCAAGTAAAGTTCTTCTTCTGGGGAATATTGAGAGTCCCACTGAGATAATTACTATTTTGATCATAGGGTCAGGTCTTAGTTAGAAATCCCTATTACTGTAACTTCTTCAAAATGTCTCTGTTATCTGAAAGGATGATCTCTGGTGATGGAAGGACAGAAAAGCTCGTCCTTTTCTTCATCATGAGGTTCTTCCTCTTCAACCCAATCTCATGCCCTTCTGACCTTCCCCTCCTGGCACCCTCCTAATGTGTCGGACTACAGCTTCCATTATCCCCATGTCAGTCCCAGACCTACACCCCTTCACTATCAGGGAAGGATAATGGCAGTTGTAAGGAGTCTGGTCCAACACATGGAGGGAAGCAGGTTGAAGGAAGGCTGCTCCGTCTTCCAGCCAGCTGCAAGAGATCCGGATAGCGCCCAGCAGGTGCAGTCCTTACCTTGACGCTACTCTGGCTGGTCTGGGTCTCCGCCTCGACGACGCCACAGCAGTAGCGACCCCCGCTCCTGCCCACCTCCCTGCGCGGGTAGGCCGGGCAGTTCGGCGGCGGCTGGCGACTCTGGTAGGCGAGCACCGAAGGGATGGAGTCGGCTGCGTCAGTCTTGATGAAGAGCCCGTGCAAGGTGGCGGCCGTTCCCTGCGAGACGGTGGCGGTCTGATGCGGCGAATTGGACTCGTCCGAGTCGCGGCAGTGGATCACGCCGCTCTGAGAGACGTGGGTGCTGGGGGCGCAGCCCATCCCTCTGCCGCCTCGCCCGCCTCGCCGCCCTCGCCCCGACCGAACTAGCCGGCGGGGGCCACGCCAAGCCGCCCTCGCAGCTCTCGAGCTCTGCAGAACGCCGAGCCGAGCGGACTGGAGCGGAGCGGGCGGCTCAGCCCAGAGCGGGAACATCGGCCGTCGGCCTTGGGCGGCGGCGGCGGCGACGGCGGCGATTGCGACTCGCCATCTCCTCCTCTCCGTCGGCGGAGGCTACGCGCTGCCCGACTCAGGGCGCAGACAGCAGCCCTCAGGAGAGTCCCGCCGGTCCCCGCAGTGTTGTTTCCCTGCGGCGAGGGCGCCCTGTCCTTTCCCGCCGCCAGGCAGAGACGGGAGTGCGAGTCCGCCGCGCTCCATCATGAGGGCATCCCTCACAGCCCGCGTCAGGGAGGAGGCGGAGGCTGCCCGCCTGACTGAAACTTGGAGCGCGGCGGCCAGGCACCCGGCGCTGCGCAGCCCAACCCAGCCGACAGCCGCCGCTCCCCGCTCCCTCAGTTCGCCTTCTGGAATCGATCAGCGCCCTCTAGAACTGTACTTAGGCTTCCTCGTCTCTACCTCGGCCCCTTTATCCTGTAGCCCAGCCGCCTTCCCGCCTGTAGTATCGTCTGTAGCCATTGCTTCCAGCTCACTGGGGCAACTGCCATCCGTTTCGCCTGAGAAGAAACCAAAGGAAACGGCGGGCGAGCTGAATATTTGTGAAAGGAGAATGGGCCACATTCCTGGGGGCCCCTTCAGTGCAGAAAGGGCACGGGAGGGTCAGCTGGGCTGCATTTATCTATCTTAGCCTCCCCTCCTAGAAGAGGAAGAATTTTCGCCCAAAGTTTTGTGAGGCCAAAAATATTGGACTACTAGAGCAGCAAGCAGCTGGCAGCCCAGTCAACTACTTCATCCCACTGGGGAAACACTGTATGAAGAGAAAAAGAGCTTTCTGACTCCCCTTGAACAAAATTTTACCCCCTTTCTCTCTTGACAAATCCAGAGTTTTCTTCTGTGAATGCTCTTCCAGAATTTGCCATTAGTTTGTTTTCCCCAAACTGCCTGAGTGGGCAGGGACTCTTTCTCTTCAAGCATACCAGCCATCCTTATAGTTTCTGGATTATGAACGCTCCTCAAATCAAGGAATATCTCTGAATATACACGTGAATAAGTAATGGGACTTTCTTATTACAAAAACTGACTTCAAAAATAAAATATAATACATTAAACCAAGCGCCTTTGGCGGGGAGGCTATTGAGCACAAGGATAATATTTCTTTTTGAATTTTGTGTGCAATATAACCCAGGGTTTTTAACCTCAACAACTTAAGATGTGTGATCTTCAATTCCCAGAATTCTCTGGGGAGCATGCTGGCCAGGGAATTCTAGAAGCTGAAAATCATATAGATAGTCCTCGACTTATGACCACAAGTAAGCCCAAAATTTTTGATGCTAAGTCAGACATTTGTCATGTGATTTTTTAACCCCCATTTTACGACCTTTCTTGCCACATTTGTTAAGTGAATTACTGCAGTTGTTGAGTGAGTAACATGGTTAAAAAATGAATCTGGTTTCCCCATTGACTTTGCTTGTCAGAAAGTTGCAAAAGGTGATCACATGATCTTGGGACACTGCAGTTGTCATAAGTATGAGTCAGTTGCCAAGAGTTTGAATTTTGATCACATGTCCATGGAGCTGCAGTAAACAGTCGTAAGTGTGGAAAATGATCATAAGTCACTTTTTTCATTGTCATTGTAACTCTGAACAGCCACTAAACAAACTGTTGTAAGTCGAGGACTTACATCTTAAAGTTGCTGAGTTTGAGAAACTGAAATAATTGAACCTCTGCGATCTCAAAAGGCAAAGAAATACAAAGATGTGTTTATGAAATAAAACTCCTGGGCAGAGTCATAGAGGAAGGCAGTAAAGAGGTAAAATAAGTAAGATATGATTCCATATTTTTAAGGCTTTAAAATTTAAAGCCAGCACCAAGTTCAAAAATAGACTGGTAGCTGGTGAGAATAGAGAGAACTGATCTTATATGATCTGAATGGATAGATACCGCCAGAAGCTTTGCAGCCACATTTTAGACCAGATGAAGCTGCTGAACTATCTTCAAGAGTAGCACTACATGAAGAAATTGCGTTAAGCCTCATTACCAT
The DNA here is from genome assembly GCA_023053685.1 of Diadophis punctatus similis. Lineage (NCBI taxonomy): Eukaryota > Metazoa > Chordata > Lepidosauria > Squamata > Dipsadidae > Diadophis > Diadophis punctatus. The sequence continues at coordinate 27,271,040 of JALIGW010000002.1, forward strand.
GGAAGGAGCAGCAATTTGCTCCAAAAGCATTGGACTGCCTACCACTGCTATAAACCAAGAAGGTACAACTATGACTTCAAAGTCCTATGGTTTTCTGTGGGAAAGAAAGAAGAGATCCAGAGCCTCTCTAAAAGTTCAATTGTAATTATAAAAAATGAAAGAAGAAAAAAAATATTACTGGTACATATAGATATTCCATACATATATGGAATAATATTTGAGGATTTTTTTATCAATTTAATTTATTTTATTAAAAAATTATTTGGGCCTCTGGTATATCTCTTGAAAGTTAAATGCAGTTCTCAAACCAAAAAAGGTTATACATGCTTTATGTATCACTATATTCATCTTTTATATTTGAACAAGGCCTGTTTGGCAACATAATTTACAAGCATGTGCTATTAGTCTTAAGATTTTTACGCAAGTTTAAGGACACTTAGACATAGGTGCCTTGTAAGCACTATGTATTCCTAATAAATGTATGAATGCAGCTAATTCTGACATCCACAGGATTAATACAGATGTTTTCCATACTTTGGAAGATAATAATTCAGAGAAGGAAAATAAATTTGGAGTACTGTCATCAGTTTAACTGTCATCAGCCTTGTATTCTGTATTTTCATTTTGAATTTTGATACAATGACAATAATTCAAATAGAAGCTTTAAGAATAGTAACACATATCAATCCTAAGAACACCTACTAAGATAACTGACCAAATTTCAGATCAAGAAAAGAAATGAGTCCTTGACAGACATGGGGTGAGAAAAGTCAACAGTAATGGCCTACTGCTTCTGAGTAAGTGTGCAGAGCACAACCTATGCATCACTAACACAATGTTCAGACTTGCAACATGCATGCATCCCAGGTCCAAACACTGGTATGTACTTAACTATGCTATAGTATGTCAGCACGACCTTAAAGATGTCACCATTACCTGGATTATGTGAGGTGCTGAGAGCTGGACAGATCGTAGGGTGGTCTGCTCAATTCTCAACCTGCACATAATCCCTTTAATATTGTAAGCCACCAAGGACTACCAGAGTCTTTAGCAGACTGCAAGATCCAGTCCAAATCCAATGTTTACAAGGTTACTTCATTTACTGCTTGTAGGAGCCTATTCTCCAGTGCGCTGCTTAGGAGAATCCAACATGGTAAATACTCTAGTCTGATTGGTAGGGACTGAGTTTAATTTGTTTGATATACGCCCTCTAGTTGCCCATTTGGCCAGCTTTTTTAAATGTTACTCCAAGTATCTAGTCAAATTCTACCTACTAGCCAACTTTGCCCCCAAAAAGGAATACCTGATTGTAAATTCAAGTGTTGATCCGCTATTAGGAGAGTCCAACTGAAATAAATCTGTGTGATTGTAGGAGAGAAGAAGATGTACGTCCCTATTCTTCGACTGAGTTTAAAAAACTGGCCAAATGGGCAATTAGAGGGCGTATATCAAACAAATTAAACTCAGTCCCTACCAATCAGACTAGAGTATTTACCATGTTGGACTCTCCACACAGCGCACAGAGAAGACCATTCAGGTAAGTCAACGGCACTTCTGAAAAGTGAACATAGTTTAAAGATGTCATCATGTATACTACAACAGCTGTACTCTTACTGAAAACCTGGTCATACCTGGTTTGATGAAAATCACAAGACAATTTCAACAGCCCTCCAGGCCAAGAACACAGAGTACCCTGGGAGTTGGGCGGCATACAAATAGAAATAAATAAATAAATAAACAAGGCCTATGCAGACTGACAGAATGATCATCTGTCTCAAACAAAGACAAGTTTAAACACCTGCTGTCCAAAGTACAGGCAGAACCTCAAGTAATGCAGAACAAGTTGTGGCAGAGAAAGGCTGAGCTGGTGGAGTTATGCAGACATGTGTGCCACCAGAGAGTTTATTCAGTGCCATAAAGCAGTTTATGATCCTTCTAAATCAGGATGTTCCCTCTTGCTGTCATCTGATGGGCCAAGCCTGATCAAAGACCAGGAAGGACTGAAAAATTGCTGGGCTGAACACTCTTCTAACCTATTCAGTAGACTATCCACAGTTTATTTTATTTATTCATTTCGTCAAGCATGTATTGGATAACAGATATAAGTATAAACATGATTATGAATACAAGAAATGGATACGAATAAAAGGGAATATTAGGACATGGACGGTAGGCACGCTGGTGCGCTTATGCACGCCCCTTAAAGACCTCTTAGGAATTGGGTGAGGTTGACAGTAGACAGTCTAAGGTTAAAGTTTTGGGGGTTTGGGGAAGAAACCACAGAGTCAGGTAGTGTATTCCAGGCATTGACAACTCTGTTACTGAAGTCGTATTTTCTGCAATCAAGTTTGGAGCGTTTTACCATAAGTTTGTATCTATTGTGTGCTTGTGTATTGTTGCAGTTGAAGCTGAAGTATTCGTTGACAGGTAGGACACTGTAAGCAGATAATTTTATGTGGTACACTTAGGTCGTATCGCAGACGTCGGAGTTCTAAGTTGTCTAAGTCTAAAATTTCAAGTCCGGTGGTATAAGGTATTTTGTTGAGAGCAGAGGAGTGGAGGACTCTTCTTGTGAAATATCTCTGGACTCGCTCGATTGTATTAATGTCTGTTATGCAGTGCGGGTTCCAGACAGATGAGCTGTATTCAAGGATTGGTCTAGCAAAAGTTTTGTATGCCCTAGTGACGAGATTCCCTCTACTTATGAGATCAAGAAAGCAATCTCACAAATGAACTCAAATAAAACAACAGGGCAGGATGGCATTTCTGCTGAGTCCTACAAAGCAGGGGTCTCCAACCTTGGCAACTTTAAGACTTGTGGACTTCAACTCCCAGAACTCTGGGAGTTGAAGTCCACAAGTCTTAAAGTTGCCAAGGTTGGAGACCCCTGCAAAAGCACTAAAGCTAAAACACATTGCAGGAGTTTCAAGATATCATGGAAGACATTTGCTCCACAGAGGGGATGCCTGACAACTTCCCCAATGTGGTCATTGAAGCTCTCTATAAAATTAAGGAAAGCAAACGAGATTGCGGAAATTGCAGAGGTCTCTCTCACTGTTATACAAATACCAAGAACCAAAAATCACTGTTGACAATACCCAGCAGAAAAGGGCAAAGAGAACTGCCTGCGGTAAAAGCAAAACGCTTAGAAAATAACATTTCTATTTGTCTAGCTTGTTTTCTCTAGATTTATTGTAGGGAAGTCACTCCTACCTTAGTAAATGTTCTCATATTTCCAAACTAAGCAAAAAAAATTTAAAGATGGTTTAAGTGTCCTTTTCTCTTTTATTATAAGGAAGCACAGCTTCTTAGCAATATTCATGGAACTTTCCACCACTAGGAAAAATGTGTAAAAACATACAATAATGGATTATTGGAAGATTTTTTGTATAAAGTTTAAAAATGGACATGGGCTGAGACAGTAAATTAAGGGATCATGGACTATAGCCTGAGACTGCACAATAAACAAAGCACATTGCTACATAAGCATTAAGTAGCTTATCTGTTGTTTTCAAATACCTCTATGAATGGTTGGTTTTACAGCCAGAAGCTGCAAATAACATAGAAAATATATTAGAGAAACAGAAACAAATTACTCTTTGTTTATCTTACAAAGGACTCTCTGCCTCCATGAATTCAAGGGCATATAGAAGAGTAGCAAGCCAGACATTGGTTAAATACAATGATACATTTGTTGGAATTAGTAACAGTAATCATAATTTCCTGACAGATGACAATGACAGTTTGGTGATTTCCAGGATATAAAACATAAAATCAATCCTGATTCCAGCACTTAGGACACATTGATTCCATTCATTATCTAATCCTCCTATTGTATTATTTAGCAAAATTTAAAGCATCAAATTGTATTTAATACTAATGGACCACTAGTGGAACGGAAGTAGGGAGAAACTGTGTAACAGACTGGGTACCATTCAGAGAGAGGAGATAAGGGGAAAACTAATTATGTAACATTGATCACTGTACAACACAATTAAAATACATTTACTGTGAGAAAAAAATCATACTGTGAGCCATGGTGGCACAGTGGTTAGAGTGCAGCACTGCAGGCTACTTCAGCTGACTGCTAGCTGCAGTTCAGCTGTTCAAATCTCACCGGCTCAAGGTTGACTCACCCTTTCATCCTTCTGAGGTCGGTAAAATGAGGACCCAGATTGTTGGGGGCAATATGCGGAACTCTGTAAACCACTTAGAGAGGGCTCTAAAGCACTATGAAGCGGTATATAAGTCTAAGTGCTATTGCTATTGCTAAAATCTCTAACTATCCCTGTTCCTTCAGTTTTCCTTTCTGTTTAACATATCTCTAACATTCTCTGTCATTCATGCTTTACCTTCCCATGTGGTATATTCAAACTCTGGTGGCTACTTCCATTCACTTTTAAAGCAATCATTCTTAGGCTGGAAATAGTGCTGTTCAAGCCAAAATGGCTTTAGATTTTCTTTCAGTGTCCATTTATTTTCAGGTTGGCCTCAGCAAGCCAGATGCATCTCACTTGGCTGTTTGCTTCAAAGCTCAGATGTTGCAACAGAAACGTTGGGTATATATGCTTCCAGCTAAGATCAGTTATGGCTACAGTTCCTCTATCAGTTTTCATATCTCTCTCACCTCACTTTCCTCACATTTCCGATTCTTTAAAGACTCCGGCTTCTGCTGACATTGTTGTAAGATGAGTGGGTTCCTTTTCTGTAACTGCAGCTTCCTAGAGTCCCAGCAGCACCCAGCAATCTCCTGTCACACAATAGTATAGGAGCAGTCCCAGATTGTTATCTGCATCAGAAAGATGGAGCAGCAAAAGCAATCCATCTTGATCATGTCATGACTCTCAAGTCAGCTTCCCCAAATAAGAAACTTACAAGAACATGCATTAAAGCTGAGGCAATTTCAGTCAAGGCATGGTTGCTGCGTTTGGGGTGAGTACATCTCAAGTTTTGGTACCAATGTGGGTTACTTTCAGATGGAGAACATCCTATTTAGAACCACGAAAAGGCATGGCACTGCGGGTGTTTCAAAAAGAAGCCAGGATCTTACATGAATGAATGAGGCTGCATATCCTCCTACAAAATCCCTTTTTGCAAAGCAACCATGAGATAGCCGATGAAAAGCAGATAGTGCAAAATAATTATTCCTTTGTAATTTGACCTATCCAATAGTCACCAGCTGGATCATTATTCTTAAAACTAAGAACTATATTGAAAATATAAGTACCTGATTCAATTCCAAAGATCCCTGCTTGCAAAATCTAATAAATAGAAAATACATTGCCGGCTGCCAATATTCTGATTTTTGGGGGTCAAATCTACTTTGGGCATTTATTTCACATCTGAAATCAATTGTATTCTGCAAAGATTCTTGCATTAATGCAAGAGCCACAGTGAGAGTATAGTTTGTTCTTCTAAGCCAGAATCAGTGGCTTAGGAGGAGGTTTTTTACTCCCAGGAAATAACAACTCATACTAGAGGTTTTATTTACCGTGACAGCTAATTATAATTGATAGATCTATCACATTTTGTATCTGTGTATGGTGCAGATTAATATCTATTGAGCACACAGTGAAATAAAATACACATTTCACTTTCACTCTGAAAGTCCTCCGCAATTAAAATTTGAATCTTTTATATTTGGAGAAACTCTTCTTCTAATTCATGTTCCCTTGGGATCTTTCTTTTAGGTGTCCTCAGCTAAGAAATGGCTGATCAGTACAGGTGAAGAAGTAGAATAGAATAGAATAGAATAGAATAGAAGAGAAGAGAAGAGAAGAGAAGAGAAGAGAAGAGAAGAGAAGAGAAGAGAAGAGAAGAGAAGAGAATTCTTTATTGGCTAAGTGTGATTGGACACACAAGGAATTTGTCTTTGGTGCATATGCACTCAGTGTACATAAAAAGACAAGATACATAAGAATCATGAGGTACAACACTTAATGATTGTCATAGGGTACAAATAAGCAATCAGGAAACAATCAATATTAATATAAATCGTAAGGATACAAGCAACAAATTACAGTCATAAAGTCATAAGTGGGAGGAGATGGGTGATAGGAACGAAGAGAAGACTAATAGTAATAGTAATGCAGCCTTAGTGAATAGTTTGACAGTGGTGAGGGAATTATTTGTTTAGCAGAGTGATGGCGTTTGGGTAAAAACTGTTTTTGTGTCTAGTTGTCTTGGTGTGCAGTGCTCTATAGTGTCGTATTGAGGGTAGGAGTTGAAAGCTTAGAACTACGTCGCCTTCGGCACGACCTAAGCATAACTCATAAGATTATCTGCTACAACGTCCTTCCTGTCAATGACTACTTCAGCTTCAACCACAACAATACACGAGCATATAACAGATACAAACTCAAAGTGAACCGCTCCAAACTTGACTGTAGAAAATATGACTTTAGCAACAGAGTGGTAAATGCCTGGAACTCACTACCTGACTCTGTGGTTTCGTCACCAAACCCCCAAAACTTTACCCTTAGACTGTCCACTGTCAACCTCACCCGATTCCTAAGAGGTCAGTAAGGGGTGTGCATAAGTGCACCAGCGTGCCTACCGTCCCTGTCCTAATGTTCCTGCTTATCAGTACCCATCTTATGTATATAAACAATGTTTTATCTATGTATATTACCAACATGTACTTGACAAATAAAATAAAAAAATAAAATAAAAAAAAACAATTTATGTCCAGGATACGAGGGGTCTATAAATACTTTCACGGCCCTCTTTTTGACTCGTGCAGTATACAGGTCCTCAATGGAAGGCAGTTTGGCAGTAATTGTTTTTTCTTCAGTTCTGATTATCCTCTGAAGTCTGTGTCTGTCTTGTTGGGTTGCAGAACCGAACCAGACAGTTATAGAGGTGCAGATGACAGACTCAATAATTCCTCTTTAGAACTGTATCAGCAGCTCCTTGGGCAGTTTGAGCTTTCTGAGTTGGTGCAGAAAGAACATTCTTTGTTGTGCTTTTTTGATGACATTTTTGATGTTAGGTGACCATTTTAGGTCTTGTGATATGATAGAACCTAGAAATTTGAAGGTCTCTACTGTTGATACTGTGTTGTCTAGTATTGTAAGAGGTGGTAGGATGGGAGGGTTTCTCCTAAAGTCTACCACCATTTCTACGGTTTTGAGTGTATTCAGTTCCAGATTGTTCCGGTCGCACCACAGAGGCTAGTTGTTCAACCTCCCATCTGTATGCGGTTTCATTGTTGACTCGAATGAGACCGATCACTTTTGTATAATCTGCAAACTTCAGTAGTTTAACAGATGGATCGTTTGAGATGCAATCATTGGTATATAGAGAGAAGAGAAGTGGAGAGAGCACACAGCCTTGGGGGGGGGGGGCTGTGCTAATTGTACAGGTATCTGATGTGATTTTGCCTAGCTTCACCTGCTGCTTCCTGTCTGTTAGTACTGGTGGTTATAGAATATTCTTAGTAAAATTGACTCCTCTGGAACCTACTTATGTATTTTTTCAGTAGCAAAGACTTTTTCATTCTCCCAAGCCTTTCATACAACATTGTAGTCTTTAACATGCTTGTTGATCTTTTTTTCTTTGCTTTAACATTTCTGCTATAACAACGGAATCCAGAATAAAACCTAGAGATCCGAAAGGAATGGAGGGTGTACCCAGCAACTGCAAGGGACTATTGTCAACCAAGTCAGTGACTGAAATACTATAAGTTGGTATTAAAAGTCAGTACAGGTAGTCCTTGATTTATGACCATAATTGAGACCAACATTTCCATTGCTAAGCAAGACATTTTTAAGTACTTGTTCCTTTCAAAAGGAAAATTGTGCAGGCAAATTCTGATGGTTTGCTGCCAAATTTCAGCCGAGGAAATTGAGTCTGCAAGGTGACCTACAGATGCTGTGACAATCTTGACAGACTTGAACATTGGGTGCTAATTAACAAAATGAAATTCAATGGTGAAAAGGTTCTAAGGTTCTACATTTAGGCAAGAAAAACAAAATGCACAGGTACAGTATATGTGGTACCTTGCTCAATAGTAGTAACTGTGAGAGGGACCTTGGAGTCCTAGTGGACAACCATTTAAATATGAGCCAGCAGTGTGCAGCAGCTGCCAAAAAAGCCAACACAGTTCTAGGCTGCATTAACAGAGGGATAGAATCAAGATCACACGAAGTGTTAATACCACTTTATAATGCCTTGGTAAGGCCACACTTGGAATACTGCATCCAGTTTTGGTCGCCACGATGTAGAAAGGATGTTGAGACTCTGGAAAGAGTGCAGAGAAGAGCAACAAAGATGATTAGGGGACTGGAGGCTAAAACATATGAAGAACGGTTGCAGGAACTGGGTATGTCTAGTTTAATGAAAAGAAGGACTAGGGGAGACATGATAGCAGTGTTCCAATATCTCAGGGATTGCTACAAAGAAGAGAGAGTCAAGCTATTCTCCAAAGCACATGAGGGTAGAACAAGAAGCAATGGGTGGAAAATAATCAAGGAGAGAAGCAACTTAGAACTAAGGAGAAATTTCCTGACAGTTAGAATAATTAATCAGTGGAACAGCTTCCCTCCAGAAGTTATGAATGCTCCAACACTGGAAGTTTTTAAGAAGATGATGGATAAACATTTGTCTGAAGTGGTGTAGGGTTTCCTGCCTAAGCAGGGGGTTGGACTAGAAGACCTCCAAGGTCCCTTCTAACTCTGTTGTTGTTGTTGTTGTTGTTGTTGTTGTTGTTGTTGTTGTTGTTATTATTATTATTATTATTATTATTATTATTATTATTATTATTATTATTATTATTATTATTATTATTATTATTATTATAGCAGCTAAGCTATGTAACAGTTAGAGCTTTGAAATGGTTGTCAAGGATAGTTATTCCATATTATAAATCCTAAATGCCTCCTCAACTTGGAGGTTAGTAGAGTACAGCATGAATTCCTGAAACGTGGCTACTTTTATCCAGCCATTAAATCTTAAAAGAAATAGCAAACTCAATCTCCTCTCCATTTTAAATATTCTTGATCCCTGAGCACCTGAACATAACTGTATGCAAGGCATTCTGAAAACAAAATTTATTGGGAAATTTTGCCATATGTTCTTTAATGCTGTTGGAATTATCACCATGAACACAAAGCCAAACAAGAATGAATGGTCAGAAAACAAAACAAAGGAAGCTCATGAAGAACAATACTTGGCCCCTAACGTGATACAGGTGCTCAGCAAGCTAAGATGAGATCATTGAGAAGTGCCAGATGGTGACCGGATAACATGACAATTGATGTAAACATCAATGAACAACAATCAAGACCAAAATCAGGAGCCAAGGTCCAAGTACCACCAAGCTTCCAGATCAGTAGTGGGTTCTAAAATCCTTTACTACAGGTTTGCACATGCACTTGCGCGCGTGACGCTTCTGCGTATGCGCAGAAGCATCCTGGGGAGGTGGGCGGAGCCTCCCGCTGCCAGCGCTACCAGTTCTAAAAACCACTCCGAACCAGGAGCAACCCATCGCTGTTCCATATATTCAAAGGACAGGGGCTAAGGATTTTGCAAATAACAAACCCTATAATCAGAAACTGCAGAACATTACAACATCTATTTCTTTCATACAGCCAGTGGTGGGTTCCTACCAGTGTAGTCCACTCTATAGCATCGGTAGCGGCCCGCTAGTGACGTCACAGTACCGGTGCGGTCGGTTGCCGGTGCCTGGGCGCCGCCATTTAAAAAAAAACGTTTAATTTTTTTTTAAATTTTCTTCTGCACATGCCCATAAGCCGAGTTTCCGGCACTGCTCATGCGCTGCCTTCCTACCCCACAGTGAGTCCAAGCAGGGGAGGATGGCTGAGGGAGCGCGTGAGACGCTGAAAGAACGGGCGGCAGGAGTTATCTCAGTTCCTCTCCCTTCAGCAGTCCGAGAAGCCATGAACGCGCGGTGATGATCCTAGGCATTTTCGCACGTTTGAGGCTTCTCGAGCTGCTGAGGGGAGGGAGAATGGGCAGCAGGACCTATCTCAGTTCCCCTCCCTTCAGCAGTCCGAGAAGCTACGCCCACCCAGCCACATGGCTGGCAAGCCACACCCACAAAATAAGCCACGCCCACAGAGTGGTAGTAAAAAAATTAGGAAACCGCCCCTGCATACAGCATATTATAACAATAAAAGATCGTTGCCTGATGGAATGGAAAACCCCGCACAATAGTATAATTTGACTGTACACAAGTCCTTATCCAAATATTGCAGGATAAAGTTGGAGTCAACTCAACTTGACTGATCAGCATACGGCTTCCTTAAGACCTACAGGAAGTAATAATTATGCTTCAGAAGACACAGCTGGATATATCCATAAATGCAGTGAAGTATAAATAGTCAGCTTTCACTCTTACCAGTTTTTGTATAAAGAATGGAGGAAAAACAGGAAGAGTTTGATCACACCATCATAGCTGCCATCTTGACTGGTTGTTGTTTTTTTAATCTCATCCTTTGGCCGCTCCTGGACAGCAAATTATCGCAGGCCAAACCTACTTAGTTTTGCCTTAACACTTTTTTGAGTGCTTTCAGACCTCTGAAATTAAGGCCTCTGTATTTTATGAAGACCTGTTTTTTCACTGCTGTTCTTATTCTTATTGTTCTTCATTTCAACGGTGGAGAGTGACAGGTAAACAGTAGTACAAAATGCAACAAGGCCCAGTGCTAACTGAATCTGTGACAATCATTATTTATGGAGGGATTGTAAGGCTTCTTTGTTCACAAATATGCATAGTTTGAGCAGTCCTTTTTAAGTGAAAAAATACAGAATGAGAATGTGGAGACCCAAGAAGACAACTTAAGGCAAGTTTACTAATATTGCTGCATAGACTTCCTCTTGTGGCAATGATGTGTCTATAAAACTCTCTACAATACGGTATTAATTAAAATCAAGACTCGTTCGAGTTAATTCATTTCAGTAATATTTGCCAAGTATAGGACATCCCAGTTCTGTATATCCAATTCTTTCCTAGGTTTCAAAATGTGCATTTGGACCAAAAAATGTGTTAATAATTTTTGGAAAGATCTGATTAAGTATAGGTCCTTGGCATGTCAACTCTTCATTTAGAGCAGGGGTGTCAAACTTGCGTCGTCATGGCGGCGTCACGTGACATATCACGACTTCCCCCCTTTTTGCTAAACTGGGTGTGGGCGTGACCAGCGTGTGATGCATCTGGCTCGCGGGCCGCGAGTTTGATAGCCCTGATTTAGAGACTTGACTCTGTTTTCCACACATTGTATTTCTAATGAAGAAAATATCATTATTGCTGGGCCATACATAACTGCTGACTGATTCCTAAATATATCTGAATCACATCAGTGACTTGTTTACATTGGCTTTGATGTATTGGTGAACCAATACAATTATTTAAATATGAGTTCACCTAATTAAAGGAATTGTGAGGGAGTATTTTTCCTGGTTAGACTGCATGAAGTTCATTTAACCATGCAGCTATTGTTCAGTCACTAAGTTGTGTTCGACTCTTTGCAATCCTATGGACAACACCACAGCAGGCCCCCTTGTCTTCTACTGTCTCCCAGAGTTTGCCCAAATTCACATTCATTGTGTCAATGACACTATATAAAACTGTCTCATCCTCTGCCATCCCCTTCTTCTTTTGCCTTCAACCTTTCCCAACATCAGGATCTTTTCCAATGAGTCCTCTCTTCTCATTTGGTGTCCAAAATATTTGAGCTTCAGTTTCAATATCTGTCCTTCCAAAGAACAATCAGATTTAATTTCCTTTGGGAAACCATGCAGTTACAAAGTTGCAATAGATGTGTTTATAATTCTTGCTGTTTTCAAGAACTGAAACATATTTCAAAACAAGCATATTGGTCTATAGCCGTGGGCACGTGAGCTGTCACCCTAGTTCAGCTCCACTGCGCATACGTGCATGCCCCCTGCTGGCCAGCTGGTCATTGGGTCTCTGCTGCGCATGTGTGGGGTATGTGCATGTGTGGGGGCAGGGAGCGTGCACGCATGCATGGGGGCAGGGCGCATGCGGGGGCCCGTTCACGCACGCACGGGGATGGGGCACATTACATTTTGGGGATTCGGGGGCGCACGCATGCATTCGTGCACACGCGCACACACTTTGGCCACTTGGTCCGGAAAAGGTTAGCCATCACTGGCCTATAGCATTTAACAGCTTGCAACAGGGGGAAAAGTAAAAACCAAGAACATGGAGAGACATAAAAGTGAAAGGATCAGAAAGTGTCTGGTAGCACCTTTTCAGACTAATGAATGTTATTAAATGGCCGAAATAAAATTTGTTAGTATGAAAAATGCTATCAGATATTTTCTGATTTTGGCTGCCATAGATTAACATGGCAGTCCTGGATAGTGAAAGTAGAAAGGAATTGGAACGTTATCAGAGTAGTTAACTTAAAACCAGGTTTTTTTAAAATACATTTCATGGCAAATTGTCTCTTGCTTTGCAGAATGCACCTAAGTATGCTAGAAAACAGAGAAACTTGATTGATCTGGACAAAAGTACAAAACAGTATGCAAGATGCTGAAGTTGGAGTAATGTATTTAATTGCAAAGTACAGTAGAACCTCTGGTCACAACGATAATTCGTTCCATAACTTTGGTCACGACCTGATTTGGTCGTGACCTGAACCTAATGCAGCGGCCACATGTGGGTCGCTGTTGTTTGTAAACAAACAGGAAATTTGGCACTTACAAAAAAATGGCGCGGAAGGGGAAATCGGCCACGGCCGTGTTTGATTGCCATCAGAGTATGTGTTCCAGTGGTGGGTTCCTACCAGTGTGGTCCATTCTGTCGGCCAGCAGATGGCGCTATTTGCGCTCGACAGCTCTGGTGCCGTCTTCCCCAATCTGTTGCACGGCGCCATCTTTTTTTTGGAATTTTTGGGCTGATTTTGCTTCCTGCGCATGCGCGGAAGCAAAATCTCATGAGGGGACGCGAGTGCGTGTGAGATTTCAGAATTTTTTTGCTTCCATGCATACGTGGAAGCAAAAAAAGCGCCAAAATCACGTACGCGCACACGTCCCCTCACAAGATTTTGCTTCTGCGCATGCGCAGGAAGCAAAATCGCACGAGGCGGCACGTGCGCCAAAACATGGCGATGTGCGCGCAGCGCACCAATAGCACGAAGAACAGGCAACCCGCCCCAGATGTGCTCGTGACCACATTCAAACATTTTGTGAATTTTTTGGTTCGAACCCAATTTGGTTGTGGTCAGAAGCGTTTGTGACCAGAGATTCTACTGTACTCAGAAATTTGTATCATTTTTTTCAGTGGTTTGTTTCCATCAAGGACCGCTGACAGAACCGGGTCTTCAGCGCCTTCCGGAAGAGAATTAGAGTGGGGGCCATTCTAATCTCTGGGGGAATGATGTTCCAGAGAGGGGGAGCCACCATGGAGAAGACCCTTCTTCTGGGTCCCACCAGGTGTATCTCCCTCGGGGATGGGACCCGCAACATTCCCTGCCTCTCTGCTCTGATGAGTCGGGTAGATGTGACCGGCAAGAGAAGGTGCCTCAGATAACCTGGTCCCAAGCCAAAATTGGTAGCTTATTATTACTGAAAGAGAGCTACAGCGAATGACTGGAATGGGGTATGTTCAGATCAACTCTGGTTTGTTGAGCAATGGGTGTGTGGGTTTTTTTTTGCAATGGGTGATGTTATTCAGGTGTACATGTTTTGTTTTTACTTCTTTGAACTATGTAAGCTGTCCAGAATCCTTCAGGAGCTGGGTGGCCTTTCCAAATCTACATAAACATGTTCATTTTTCTCAACTTCAGACTACTGCTGAGAATAAATACTGTGGCAACTGGACTCCTATGGCAGTGGCCCCCGACCTTTTGGGCACCAGGGACTGGTTCCATGGAGAAAGGTTTTTCTGTGGACCGGAGGGAGCGTGGTTTTGCATGCTGCCTGCATTCCATGCATGGGGCTTCGCTTGTTTGTGTGGCCTTGTTGCTGGCATGCCACGGATCAGTGCTGTCCAGGGACCGTGGGTTGAAACCCTTGACCTATGGAAACAGGAGATGGAGTGGGGCAAATTTTCACCTACAAGATCTGCAAATTTCATATTAAAAAATCAGTAAATCACTTTTGTTACAATTTTGGATGTACCAGATAAGAACCTTTTTTTAAATTTTAGTAATAAATTGGCTCAGATCTCACACACGATCAACACTGTGATATTGGCCAAGTCTAGAACTGATGCAAAGATCTCTTATGGAAATGTTCTACAAGGCATTCATGGAAGAAATTCCATATTTCAAAATTCTGATCTTAATCCAACTGAAATGCTGTGGCATGGTCTATACCAGTGGTGGCGAACCTTTTTCGGCTCGCGTGCCAAAAAAGGGGGGGGCCCGCTCGCGCGCGCTCGCATGCCCACACCCATTCCCTCCCCCCCACGCATGCGCACAACACCCCCCCATGCTGCCCCCTGCGCATGCGCACCCCCCCTACCCCCGCGCAAAGGCTTACCGGAGCCTGGGACGACGAAACCGGCAAACCGGAAGTGCGAAAAAACGCACTTCCGGTTTGCCGGTATGCTGTTTTTTGCACTCCGGAGGGTTCAGGGAAGCTCCCTGAAGCTCCGGAATGCAAAAAACTACAAAACGGACAAACCGGAAGTGCGGAAAAGTGCACTTCTGGTTTGTCCGTTTTGTAGTTTTTTGCATTGCGGAGCTTCAGGGAGCTTCCCTGAACCCTCCGGAGTGCAAAAAACAGCACACCGGCAAACCGGAAGTGCGTTTTTTCGCACTTCCGGTTTGCCGGTGGGCAACCCTCGCGTGCTGGCTTCTATGGCTCCGCGTGCCACCTCTGGCACGCGTGCCATAGGTTCGCCACCACGGGTCTATACCGTAGTTTTTATAAGACAGACTCAAATAAACTGTTCTCTGTGAACAAATTAACTAGTACAGGTTATGTTTGGTTGAAGTGATTGTGCTTGAGGAAGGGTCATCAGTTGCAATTCCAAAGCTTCATGTATAGGTGGTCCTCATTTAATGATGGTAATTGCACCAGAATTTCCTTTGCTAACAAATAGCTACCAGGATTTTTAATTACTGTTATTTCTTTCACTCTTATTCAAGATTGCTGATTGATTCTCGTATAGCTATGGCGGCCTCTAGTGGCCAAAAGGAGAAATTGGAACAAAAATCTACAAATCCAGGAAGTTTGGATTTGTAAAAATCGGGACTGGAATTTTCATTGCTGAGCAACGCAGTCTAACAGATTTAACAGATTAACAGAGTTGGAAGGGACCTTGTAGGTCATCTAGTCCAGCCCCACCCAAGCAGGAGACCCTACACCAAATGGCAGTCCAAACTCTTCTTGAAAGCCTCCAGTGATAAGCTCCCACAACTTCCGAAGACAAGCTGTTCCATTGGTTAATTGTTCTCACTGTCAGAAAAATTCTCCTTATTTCTAGGTTGAATTTCTCCTTGATCAGTTTCCATCCATTATTCCTTGTCTGGCCTTCGGGTGCTTTGGAAAAATAGCTTGACTCCCTCTTCTTTGTGGCAGCCCCTCAAATATTGGAACACTGCTATCATGTCTGCCCTGGTCCTTCTCTTCACTAGACTAGCCATGCCCAGTTCCTGTAACCATTCTTCATATGTTTTAGTCTCCAGTCCCCTAATCATCTTGATTAGTCTCCTAATGATCTAGTCATAAAGAATGATGTCACATGACCACACCACTTAGTGACAGCAGTTCCAGCACTTCTGGCTCTGTCATTAAGGGAATCCCCATCGTTGTTAAATGCAACATCACGTGGTTGCCACATGTTGTAATTCTGAGCTGGTCGCTGAACACCTGAATCGTGAAAATGGGTCCATGGAAACACTGCAAAGGACCGGTTATAAGTTCTACTTGTTCAGCACAATTATTAAGTTCTAACAGTCACTGAAGGAGTAGCTATTAAGCAAGAATTATTTGTACTTCTTCCAGAAAAGATGGCACATGCAGTGCACAATTTGGTGTGCTTATTTAATCTATCCCTTTAATAATGAAACTTAGGTGAAACTCAGATCACATTCTGGGTCACCAAACTACAGGCTAAAGAACAGTCTTCTCTCCCTTAATATCTAGCCTGGCTAGCAAAACATTAATCTGCTGCTAAAGCTTTTCTAAAGGTTCGTCTTCCTCCTGAGAGAATCTAAAGAGTAAATGGAATTTTCTGGCAGAGAAATGCAAACAGCATTTTGGCTTTGGCTATTTAACAGTACAGATCAATGTGGAATATACGCGACCATTACATCTCTTTAATGCTGGGAGTCACAAGATATAAAATATGAGATATATAAAGATATGGTGGCACCTTTATATGATTACGTCTTCTATTAAATATAAAATAGGAGACTCAGTTTAGTGTAATAGTTAAGGCACCAGAAACCAAGAGAGTCTAAGTCTAAGCTGTGTTTTTCAAACTTGGCAACTTTAAGATCTGTGGACTTCAACTCCCAGAATCCTTTACCCAGTTAAAGGAATTGTCAATTGAAATGCAGAAAAAAATTGCTCACGGGTTCTTTAAGGCAAAGCACGTGATGACCCGTGCCTCAAAAGCGGAAGACGACGGGGAAAATCGGGGAGAATACTCTCTTTCTTGTGTTTTTAAAAGAACAGCGTTTGCTTTTCGTAAGACTAATTGTTGTCGAGAGCACTCTATAAACGTCAGGACTTATTGAAAATGAGTTGGGTAGATTAAAACTGCTTACAATTTGGAAGATCTTGCCGGGAAGGGTAAGTAGTTGGAAAGACAATTCAAATTAAATCCAAACAAAATGGGCGGGAATAGAAACGTTAAATTCCAAAACCTTTTTGTATATCTCTTTGCCTGGATTTATACTTTGTCTTAAAAGTAAAATCTAAAAGTAGATAAAAGGCAGCATGGCGTAGTAGCTTGTTTGAAGCCTGCTACAGATTTTTTTTGTAGCTTAGTTTAACGATCCTTGCTGTGAAAAAAAAGTTGGGAATTTTTACTCCCACCTTTTAGGCAGAAAACGAGAAAGCTTCTTACAAACATAAATTGATTCCTAGTGTAATTAAAGCTAGGGGAGATCCTAGGAAATGCGCACACATCTTTAGGATAAACAAAATCTTATTCTTTTCAAGGTTAAACTGTACTACTGGTGCACGTGGAGCAAAACCCCCACACAATTGCGCCTTAGCCTTTCAAGCTCGCACGTTGCCAGCAGCAAGAGAATCTGGGGGCCCTTATTTAGTAGATTATTACAGCAGTGATGCTTACAAGTATATGCCGGGACAATGAGACAAACTCAATACATGTAATTTATTTGCCTGTACTCTAAATGTGAAGATAACAAAATTTACTTTCTTAAACTACTTGCATTTTCAGTTCCTTTATTTGTTCAGTATATCTCTGGAATTGTTATTTGTATTTAAGAGCTGAAGTGGTGCAGTGGTTAAATGCAGCCATTGCAGGCTGACTGCTAGTTCAACAGTTCAGCTGTTCAAATCTCACTAGGCTCAAGGTTGACTCAGCCTTCCATCCTTCCGAGGTCGGTAAAATGAGGACCCAGATTGTTGGGGGCAATATGCTGAACTCTGTAAACCGCTTAGAGAGTGCTGTAAAGCACTATGAAGCGGTATATAAGAAAAGTGCTATTGCTATTTGGCGCTGAGTGAAGAATTTATTGTATCACAATGAAAATAATAAGCGTAATAAAATGTCTTTCGCTGTGGGGCCAGAACAAACTGTTGATTGTTGTGTTCTCTGCCCTATAGCCACTTTCCCAGATATCGCATACTGTCCAAGAAATCTCTAGGGCAGTGTTTCCCAACCTTGGCAACTTGAAGATGTCTGGACTTCAACTCCCAGAATTCCCCAGCCAGCATTCGCCAAGTTGCCAAGGTTGGGAAACACTGCTCTAGGGGTAACTAATGTTATTGCCTCTTGTGCAATTAATAAGTGGCCCACAAAGGAGGTCTGAGAAAATAAGGCAGTTCCAAGTACTGCGTTTATTGGTTACGACCTCCAAAATCAAATTGTGCAAAAGCAAGTCATAATCCTTTAATTTACTATATATAGGAATACCGTTGCTACTTGCACATATTTTTCTCAAACATCAGGGCAGCTTAAAGTTGCTTTTCTAGTATTATTAAATAGTACTATTTTTGTAAATCATGTTTGATCTTGAAACATATATAAAATTTTGATGATTTGATTTGTAAATATTCTACGCTACACAAGGTTGCATACCTGAATTTAGATGTAGATGAATTATATGGTAAATATTAATTCAAACCTCTTTTCCTTCCAATAGGATGATCAAAAAACTGAAAAACAGATACCTTGCTACAGTAGGAATTGTTGGAAGAAATGTCCATCTGGGTTCAGTTCCAAGTGGGGAGAAAGATACTGTAAACGTGGAGGCTGTTTGGAAAGATGGTTTTTAATGGTGGACAGGACCACATGGTTTGAGATCCTGGGCAAAAAAAGGCACATGGGTGAGAGAGAGAGATTTATACCCTCTGTTGGGCTTTGAATTTGAGCTTGTGTTCTGATTGTTGTCAGACTCCCATGGGGCCATGAAAGGGTCAACTGTGTAGGTTGTCTTTTGAGTCCCAAGCTTGGTTGAATCTTGCTGGGTGATGTAATCTCCCCAGGTGCCATGTGGTGAGTTCTGTTGCTAGATGGGTAGAGGGCTAATCCTATCATGTCCTGAGGGCCATGTCTTAATCCCATCACCCTGGAGCTGGAGGGGGGGCAAGGAGCTGTTTTGTCTTTAAAAACATGTTTCTCCTTTTCTCATCCAGGGAAATATAATATTCTGCCTTTTTAATATTTCCTAGAATATTTCATTCTTCTGGGAGAGGGGTGGGTGCTAACTTCCTACAGTATCTTATAAACATCAAGCAAGATACTTAGTTTCCTTTCAACATGCCCTTTACAAAGCAGTGTTTTAAATATCGAAGTCTAGCATCATAGTTACATATTTGTTATATAACCTTTTCATATTATATGAACTTCCACACATATATTTAACATTTTCACTTGTTATTGCATTGAAAAATGCAGTATTGTGGCAATACTTTCAAAGAATCTAGGGCCTCTGTTGTGTACTTCTAAACCAAAATCAAATGCCTTTATAATTTGGTTTCAAATACAAACCCAGCATATTCGAGTATCTTTCCACTTTCCACACTTATGTGAACCTATTTAAACATTCTTCAATTAAAATATATTGTTATCAAATAATACATGCTGCCTTGGTCCTAATACTTAAAAACATGCTGGCTTTGAGAATTGTCTTGTTTTTGTATGAAAGGGTTCAAAGTTTCATTTCTAAATTATTATAATTTAAACTATCACGACTGTCATTTTGTTCTTAGGCAGAAAAAGGCAATTGAAAAAATTTCCATAAAAACATGTCTGTTCCTGAAACATTACTGTTACAGAACTATGTGGATGTTTGATATTAGCATTATGTTACAAGTATTTTAATACAATTTTTAATTATTAGCTGAGAGCTAAGGAAGAAGACCTGATTGAGCTGTAATAGGTGCCATTTAAAGAACTGAAGGCATTTTTGATTAAGAATGAAGAGCATGCCACCTCAAGATGCTAGTCCCAGTAATTTAATCTGAAAGATTAAATAGTTTTAAAGTTAAATTAAATCAGTTCCACCCCTAGAAATTTAAATAGTGATATTTGGATGAAATGTGGGCTGAATGATCTTTGATGTAAGAATTCCAGCATCTTAAAAAAACCAAAAATAAAACCAAGTATTTGTCTATTAGCCATTGTTCAGATCAATTACCCACAATGCAGATTATTCTATATAATTACAAAACACAAATACAAATGTGTCATGATCCCGATGACTGAGAATCTGCATAGACACAAATATAAATGAAATTTGATCAATTTTTTCTTGTTTATCTTTTTTATGAGTTAAAAATTCACAGGACATCTTTTGAAAGCATGTTTATTAACATTTCAATAAATAAATGTTCAGTCTCTACCTTGAAGAAAAATGGAGGAAAAAAAATAGAATCCAGTCTAAATTCCATTGCCAGCAATGGACAGAGGTTAATAAATAGTGTTTGTCTATTAAAAATCTTAAGGTGTATGGCAGTACAGACTGAAGATAAGAAGGCTAATAGGGCTAATCTATTCTTCAAGACTAGTTTATGGTACCAGAGTCCTAGACTGTGCCACTTCCAAATCTATGATTGCATTTCCTACCTCAGAATTCCTGCATATTGAAAAAGCTAAACTGGAGTAGAAACAACCTTGCATGTCATCAAAAAACAATCATTGAATCCAGGAAAATTCTGAATTCTATAATAGTTCAGCCCCTGAACTGTGTAATTCTGAATTCTAAAAAGTACAGAAGATCAGACTATAGTAACATTTTCTAAACATGCTACCTGAATAGAACACTAGAAGCTTAATGTACAACCCCTTAGAATTCTTCACAGAAGAAAACAAGGCCTTCTATATGGCCTTTTGTATATTATTTCCTCACCAAAAAATAGTGATATTGCATTTAGAACAGAATTGTTGCTAATTTTAGAAAACCTATTGATTTCATTTTATGAAAGTGAGATGCATCAGTATTGCTTTCTTTTTGGCTCTTGCTTTCTGTTGCATCAGGCCACAGACTCCTTTGAGATCCATGAGGAATCAAAAAAATGTCAGAAATTAATTATTTCAACAAAGTAGTAGAATTAAAAAATATCCTGAATTACCCTCATACTCGCTTCCCAAAACTCTTCAAAAAGAACTGGGCCACTTCAGGCCATGCACATCTTATGATTAAAATTGGTGTCAGAGAAACAAATCAACATGTACAATGACAATGCTTTACAATTAAAGTGAGCTTATATAGCAGTTAATATTACAACAAATACATTTCCACCTTTAAGGGAAAAAAAAACAATAATTACATAAACAAGCTAACAAATTATGAATTTAATTCTGCTGATCTTCTAATTCGGGTCAGATTCTTCGGTGCATTTTTGCGGAGTTTTAGAATCCTGAAACGTTTCTGCAAATCTTTCTCTCGCTTTTTCCCAGTTCCTTTTGTTTTTGGTACCAATGATCTGAATCTCTTCAGCAGAAATAGGCATACTTGCACCTAAGCCTGCATGCTTTCTGTGTAACTGAAGTTTGATCTGTTAAACATTGAAATTTTATAAATTAAATTCAGTAAATATGCATTCTATAATTTTAATTTTTTTTTAGACATGGAAAAACACTTGTGTGCAGAACCTGGAAATAATGTTATTACTTTGCTAAAATATTAAGGTACTGTTGGTGTGTATTCATGCTTTGCATATACAAGTCCATCCGTCTTTTGAGGCACTAAGACACCCAAAATGGCCAATGGGAAAATATAATAACATATAGAAATATTTATATTCATATTTATATTCATATTGATTGTTTCCTGATTGCTTACTTGAACCCTATGACAACCATTCTTGACAAATGTATCTTTTCTTTTATGTACACTGAGAGCATATGCACCAAAGACAAATTCCTTGTGTGTCCAATCACACTTGGCCAATAAAGAATTCTATTCTATTCTATCTATGTCCTGATATACTTTGTTCTTCTGCCCACATTCTCAAAATATATTCAGGCTAGAGAGAGGGAAGAAGATGGGGAAGTCGCACTGCATAGTACACTTAAATTTTATCGAGTATATTACAAGATCAGATATTAATTGAGAAATTTCCAGTATATTCAAGTGTCTTTAAGACTAATTTGTTTTAACAAAACAAATATGCCATGTCAAATTTCAAGTGTATGTTGACTACTAGTTCACCATTTAATTTTATCATACATGGAAAACTTTTCAATTTTCTTAGACAACTTAATTAAGCCTAATGTGAGTTTAGCAGCCACCATTCAGACACTGAGGTTTAATTTCCAGTTTCCCTCATAAATGATCAGATCTGAAAAACTGAGCTTACCAACTCTGACAAAAGCTTTTAGAGTTTGAAAGACTTTTTCCAAATTTAATCATCCTTGTGTCTTACTGTTGTTTCAGACCAGATTTCTTAATTTCTTAACCCTGTTGCATATCATGTTATCAAGACAACCATGCGTCTCATGCATGCATATCATGTTTCTTAGGCTTGTTAGTAAGCAGTAAAAATGAAAAGGTCACTGAGAAATTTGAATTTGTTTACTTTTATCAGTTCCAGTAAACGTATTACAGTGCAGAAGGTATATCCTTGCAAATTCCATATACCTGTGTGTAGGATTGTGCAAAACACTTGAAAGAGGTATTTTGCAAAGCAAACACTCGTGTATAAAGTCAACTTTTCAATGTTTGAAACACCATATATTTTAAAAGATTCACGCAGATGCTTCTGCATGTATACAAATGCACAACTACTTTACTACAGCTGTTCCCAGGCTGGTGGGAAATAGCTGCACCAACCTTGCAGCAAAAAATATATATATGCAGCTTTTGTTTTAATGATTGAAGATATTTATTTATTAATTTATTAATCATTCTTATAGGCCACCCAACTCCAGCGATATGCTTTGCTATTGTTCCTGCACATTGTAAAAGCATCTCATTGGAAATGTTTGCTCATCCATACTACATTGTCAGGATGGTCAGTTCCCAATCACAGATATTTTAATACTGAGTAGTAGTAGGGATTGCAAAATGTTGCATGCATGGAACAAGCAATAGTTGTCCAAAGCACGTGTGTTATGTTCAGGCAGAGACTAGAATACATATTCTGAATCTGTGCCTGAACAAAACACATAACATTCTGAGCAGAACTGTTCTGGTATGGGAAACAGAGGAGAAAATGCAAAACCATCAATATTTGCACACAGCAGCAGTAAAGTGCATGTAATGGAGAATAAGGTGATGAAAAGATGGAATGGAGGGCAAGTGGGTAAGGTTGGGGATGCCGTACATTGCAGCAGTGGCAGGGAAATAAGGGAACAAAAGGCACTGGACAAGTGAGGAGGGACAGGTGGGCTCTGGCAGGAGACTGGTAGCCTCAGGTGAAGGAGGGTGCTGGGAGATCATGAAGAGGGTGGAGGCCAGCAGGTATCTTGCACTTGAATTTACATGTGGCAGCAGAAAGGAGATAAGCCGAGCACATGGGCACAGGGAACAGGATGGGTAAGACATCATATTCTACTTGCTCGTAAAACCCTTGAAGATTTTTCCCAGATGAAACCAGAAGCAATTAAAATGCTTATTAGAGTTTCAGCCTGGATAAATCATGACCCGCTCAGAATTGGCCAGCTGAATTTCTGAACTTCTTGTTGGCAGATATAGAGGCTTAGCAGTACTTGAGTAATTCTTAGCAGGACTGTCATATAGAAGGCAAGGCAGAATTATTCAGACTCCTCCAGAAAAAAGCATTAAAAAAACCAACAGGTTTAAATGACAAGGAAGTAGATTTAACTGGACACCAAGAAAAAGTCTTAAGGGTAAGAATTAAACAATGGGACAGGCTGCCTCAGGAGATGATGAGCTGCCCTTTACTGGAGGTTGGCCATGTGATGGTACTGGTTTCTTGCACTTGGGAAGGGGTTGGATGGAGTGATCTCCAAGGTCCTTTTCAACTCATGATATCCACCTTTTTTGGCATACGGAGTACCTGTGTGTGCTCAGAAATCCCATATGGTAAGTCTGCAAAGGTTTGCAAGACAAGTGCATTCTACAGCACAAGTATACTTAAATTCTACTGATTTTAACAAGGTTCTTTTTTGATAAACAGAATTAAGAATTATTTATATAGGATTGCTCACTGGAAAAAAACCACATCACCTACCGGATCTTTTATTCCACCACCACTTTTTCCAAGTCCTTCTCCTTTCTTCCATCCCATCTTCTCCAATAGTTTGTGTCCTTTGTTATTCTCACTAATTTCCCTTCAAAAGTAAAACAGCAAATATGGAAAAGAGGAGTTGGAATAATAATTGTTTAAATTTTTATAATTGTTTAGATTTTTCAATAATGGAAGATACCCGGGTTATATTTTAATACTTGTTTTGAAAATATATTTATATAAAATATGCCTTCTTATGCAAGGAAATATCTCAGAGTACCAGAGCTAACATATAACTATGACCAAAACACCTCACCAGCAATCTACATCCAGATGAGCAGAGATTAACATCAAGATTAACATTAAAGTAGCAATCAAGAAGCAATAGCCCAATCAAGGAACTGCAGAACAAGCTAACAGTAACCAGCCCAACCAAATAATCACCAAGAGCCCTCCCACCAACACTGACAGGGCAAGCCGCTAGATAGCTAGAATATAGAATGAGAGCAAATTCCATTCCCTACAGTATTGATGATGTTACCTAGTTTGGGTAATAAAAGCAAGGAAACAACTAAGCTCAGAGAGCACCAAGAACGCTTCATATAACTATATTATTTTGCAGTGTCTATTATTCTGATCATATTATACCAATCCTGACTTCCAATTAATGCAGATGTCAAATTCTTATCAGACACAATTTAAAGTGCTTATCTCTACCATAATTTTAATGTATTTTAATCTTCGCTGTGACTACAACATTGGTTGTTTTGACTTATTTTAATCAATATTTGTAATGTGCAAAATTATTTCAGATTTTTTTTAGAAAATTGAATCTATGCAGTATTAGTGCAACACCTTCTAATTGTGTAAAATAAAAAAAACCAACCAACTTACACATGTATAGAGGCTGGAGCATCATCTCTATAAAAGTTCCCTTCACTTCCAACTGTTTCACGGCGCTTTCCTGCTCTGTCTTTGTAATTTGGATTTTTCACAACCTTGTCAACTTCATATTCTGTATTCTTTAAAAAACAAAAACAAATCTCATAAATTAAGTGTACTTTTAAAATCTTAGTTATATATATTGCTACAGGAAAGTGCGGTAAAAATAATGGGGCATAAAAGATCTTAAAAAACAGACTGAATTCTTTTAATTTAGAAAGAAATGACTAGGAGGGAGAAAATGGCATAGGCTCATAAAGTATGCATAATAAAGAGGAAACAGAAACATGTTTTTCTTCTTTTTATTTCAGATTCACATTGGAGTACAGGTAGTCCTTGACTTATGACCACAATAGAGCCCAAAATTTTTGTTGCTAAACAAGACAGTTAAGTGAGTTGTGCCCCATTTTACGACCTTTTTTTGCCCCAGGTGTTAAGCAAATCACTGCAGCTGTTAATAGAACCATGTGGTCATTAAGTGAATCTGGCTTCCCCATTGACTTGGCTTGTCGGAGGCCAGCTGGGAAGGTTAGAAATAGCGATCACATGACACTCTGGAACAGTGCAACAGTCATAAATACATGCCAGTTGTCAAGCGCCCAAATTCTGATCATGTGACCATGCTGCTATAGTTATAAGTGTGAAAAACCAGCCATAAGTCACTTTTTTTTCAGTGCTGTTGTAACTTCCAACAGCCACTAAATTAATTGTTGTTAAGTCAAGAACGACCTGTACACCTGCATAGTTTTCAAAAACCCGTTTATTTGTGGGTTTTTGAGAAGGAGCTCATTACCTGCAATAGGAGCTAGGTATTGGATTAGACGTGTCTCTTCATTTTATCCAGTAGGTCTGCTTTTACATTTTTAAATTACTATAAAAATGAACCCCTTTAAAAGACAATATTATGTTTACAATGGTGGTGTCAGAGCCGTTGCCTGTGGTCTAATCAGGCAAAAAAAATCACTTCTATAAATTCTGGTTAAATGCTCACATAATCCATAAATGGGGTATAATTCATTCATTTATACCCTGCCTTTTCTTTGGAAGTGCAGGACAGTATATCTCCCCATGACACATAAAATAGCTTGGGTGAGAAAGAACGACTAATTCAAAATTACTAAATGAGTTCCATGATTGAATAAGGACTTGAGCTGATGTCTCCACAGTTTCAATCCAGTATGGTATCCTGATTCTTATTTGTAATACATCTCATTCTGTATTACAGACCTTGATAACTATCATAATTGAGGCATATCGGAATAGACTAGAGTCCAAATGCTTAAAAAAAGTTCCAAAATGCATTATCAATTAAGAATACATTTAAAAATAAATCTACCTGTAAACCATATTTTACACGTATTTGTTTTAATTCTTTTCTTCTAACTAATTCCTTTTCTTCTTTTGTCAATGCAGGGACAACTGAAATACAAAGGATTTCATCAAATTACAAACCAGTAACTTACTGCATGTAGATAGGAATCAAATTAGCCATGTTAGACTTACACCTATACCAATGTATTGATCTACCTCATAGTACCTTCAAGACTAACCAACATTAGTGCATCATCTTTCGCAAGCAGGAGCTCACTCCCTCAGATATTTAGAATGGGCACGATTTTAATTGTAGAGACTGAGAGGAAGAGGTTGCATACCTTATCAATTAGCAAATGGAAAAGGATAAGAACATTTGTTATTTGCTAAACACATTCATTGTATTTAAAGTCCTATAAGAACAATGCATCCAATGAACTATTGCTCACAAGGGCTTAAGCCCTAATGAAATTAGTTAGCTTTAAAAACGCTTCCAAATTCAACTAACACAATCTTCCCCCTCCATTATAAAACCTGTGAAGGAGCTTAAGTTATTTACTATTTCTGAATTAATTTATTTCTGTTGATGAAAGACTAAGCTTTTATTATCAATTGCTTTGAGATGAACAGGATACAAGTGTATATTCTTTTAATTGTCAGGTGGCTATCTACACAGGACAACAGTATCCTATCTAACACTATACTTTTTAACTTCTAACACTTGATACATTTTAGCTTCACTTATAACTGAAGATGGTAATAAAGGAGTAATAAGCTCACTATAGACTACTGATTATCTAAATTCAGCTTCTTGTACTTATATTACTGTGTAGTAACTACCGGTACTTTGTTGAGTAGACTGGTAGATGAACTTCTGTACACTGTTTTTTGCAGTTCCCAGAACAACAGAAATAATGAGATCAAAATTCAGCAGCAAACTGATAGAAAAACTGAGACATCATTTCTAGCCAATTTTCATCATCAAACAAAATATAAAGTATGTCTGAGAATAGGACTAATATTAAGAAACCACCTCTCACTTGGAAAAAGCACATATGTAAAATTCCAAAATCCAATCCTACCCATAACATCCTGCATTATTACCCAGATTGCTGTGGCTCTTAGTCACCCACACACAAATGTAGCCTTCTCCCCCAATGTAGAAATAAATATTGTCTTGAGCTATCTGTGAAGTTTATCTTGATGGATCTTATGCTAAATTGAGCACTGAGAGTGGTGAACCCAACTAGAAAGGAGGCAAAGAACTGAGTTTTTCTCTAATATATTTAGGATGAGATCAGATATAGCATAAGAGCTGTCAATTGACTAAAAAAATATAAATATATGCCTATATATTCTGCATCCTGAATTGAGAGACAATTTGAGACTAATTTA
Source organism: Diadophis punctatus similis (assembly GCA_023053685.1). Taxonomy (NCBI): domain Eukaryota; kingdom Metazoa; phylum Chordata; class Lepidosauria; order Squamata; family Dipsadidae; genus Diadophis; species Diadophis punctatus. The sequence continues at coordinate 27,298,460 of JALIGW010000002.1, forward strand.
AAACAGAGATGAAAAAAGTTAAGTTTGAAAACTCTTCAGTTCTCGAATTCAGGCTGTTTAATATGGCTAAGACCATTAGCTTACACTATTAGGTTGAATATTTTGTGCATTAAAAAACAACTTCAGTACTAAAAAGATCCATCCACTTTTTAAAATATTAAGACAATTTTCAGCAAATCTCAGTAACTGCTAAACACCAGCATTTTCAGTAGTCTGAAAAGTATATGACATCTTATAAATCTAATTTATTAAATAAACTCATTTTCTTCTTTATCTTAAGACTCTAACCATGCAAGCTTCATGACTTTAACTTTCTATTATTCCCTTTCTATCCTATCTGAGTTTTATAATATATTGCCTCATAAAAAGTTCTTGAATGTTTCCTATCTTTGGATGATCCCCACATCTATGTCTAAGAGTTTTGGAGGTTCACTTACTGATTTTACTCAATTTATTTACTGATTTTTTGGGGGGTGAGCTATGTTAAACTTAACTATACAATATTATTTTCAATATAATGTTTTGTTTTAACTTTTCCTTAGAAGTTAACCATAGTATTTCATTACTTACTAGAAGATTCGTTTTTCTTATCAAGGCGAAGATGGGCTCTGACTTGCCCTGGTTCACATCCATCACAGGTTTCACTACCAGGGTGTATATGAAAAGATAGTACAGTTTCTCCAATCTTCACTTCATCACCGTGTTCCAGAACATGGGGCTCACTTTTTGTTTTAGGCTGTAAATAAATGAACACGAGAACTGGAAAGCAGAAAATTAAGTGCTAACAAAAGAGCCTGGGGCCATTACCTCAGAGAGAAAGGTACAGGGAGTGTAGTATGTGACACAGCAAAATATGCATTTAGCAGTGTCACAGCTGAGCAGAAAGGATAGAGAAGTGGCCATTTGAAGTGCTGGGCAAAGGTAGAGGTCAACAAAAGCAACCAGGAGAATGTCTCATTGTTATACTCACCTGCAGAATTTGGTTTCCATTAACCACAGTGCCATTCTGACTGCCTTGATCCACAAGAACATAACTCTGCAATTCATGATCAAAGTATACTTCCACGTGGAACTAACAGAAAAATCAAATATTTTGATAGCAAGTACGTAAATATTGTAAAGCGTTTAAAATGTAATAAATCAATTTTTTTTCTTCTGTAATCATCTTTCCAATTATTTAAAATCCTTGAAGAATTAAGTACCTTGCTGACAGAGGCCTCTGGAATCTGCAAGGTATGTTCCATCCCTTTCTCTCTGTAAAAAGAAGTAATTGTTAAAAGTCTGGGGATACAGGGCACACAAATTGACTCAGAAGCAAGACTAGCCTCAGCAGTCCATGGCAGACTCGAGTTCATTGGCAGAATCCCTCATTAGTCATTATGTCAGCATTCCTTTAATTGCCTGCTGGAAGCCTTTGGGTTACCAGAGGCACACTTTTTTAAAAAATTGCCTTTTGAGAGCTGTAAGTGCATTTGACATATAACTCTTAGAATTTTGAGACTAAAATTATTTTTTTTTAGTAAAATAGCACCTTTCATATTAGAAAAGTTGAATGCTGATCTTTTAGTGCTTTTTCATTTGGTTAAATAATAACTGGTACATCCTGGTTCCATCAAAATGGGCTTAGAGAAGGTCCTCTAAAGCAGGGGTCTCCAACCTTGGAACTTTAAGCCTGGCGGACTTCAACTTCCAGAATTCCCCAGCCAGCTTTGCTGGCTGGGGAATTCTGGGAGTTGATGTCCGCCAGGCTTAAAGTTGCCATGGTTGGAGACCCCTGCTTTAAAGTTTGCCCGTGTCCAGGTACAAATTGATTCTTTTTTTTTCCACTTCACTGCGGAGCATTTGAATCTAGTTATTTTCATATCTTTCTACAAAACCCTAGTGTAAATCTGAATTAAACAGTAATTTCATCCAGCACTGTTAGAAATGCCCATCAGGACACAGTTATTGCCAATATTGTCCAGAGACATCAGGTAAGTCCATCCGTGGACTTAGAAGGGATTATTATTAGAAAGGAGCAGGGTTCAGATAGTCACCTACTCACACACACACATTGCTGATTTTCTCATATCCAGCAGACCAGATTCAAGAGTCCACCAAAATGCCTTATAGTGAGGTGATAAACTAAGAGAAAAAGTGGAATTTTTAAAAAAAGGGGGGGGGGGAATCCCAACCCCAATGGATGCAATTGCATTTTATGCAAGGATAGGAGTCTCTACCTAAGCAGCAGTAAGGAAAGAAAAAAGAAGAAATGTGGACGTAACTTGAGGACATTTTTCTTTATCTGTATCTCCTCAGCACACTTCCTACATATACAGTAACATATACATGCATCTCTTTTTGTGTGTGTATTTTAATGAAAAAAATCTAATTGAGTTGTTTTAAAAATATTAAATCAGTACATTCATTATAATCAATACTTATACAAGAAATCAGGTTGATTCAAAATAAAGTCTTAATTAAAGATCATTAAAAATATTACAATTATGAATAAACAGGAATTAACAAAGAAATCTAGACATCTCATTAACAATTGTGTGGTACCTTCCAATTGTGGCAGGTTTCACAGCTGTGATGATATACAGAGACCCCATCTGCAGTACTGGTGACCTAATTACAATCACTCTAATACAAGGTGGCCAGATCTTGTCTTCATCTAAATAAATAAATCAATATAAGACTAAGAAAGAGAATCTTTCCTGTATTACGCAATCTGCATCCCCGAAAGAAAATTAGAAAGCACATTTGATTTTCAGCCATTATATATCTGGAAACAATATACAAAATGTGCAAAAACTATGTAAAAATTAAAATATGAATAATGCAACCATATCTACAAGAGGAAAAATTGGCAAAAAAGACCAATGCTAATCAATGTAACTCTAGAGAGATATATCTTGGTTACATGCATATATGGGGGAAAATATAGCATTACTACAGTTAAAATAACCAAAGCAACAGAGAGAACATGTCATCATTTCAATTTGCTAATCCTAAACTGATGCAGTCATAACTTTGCTAGATTAAGTGAAAGCAGCAATGAAGAGAGCTGTTGTATTTGAGAGGAAAAATCTCTTATGGGAAATGCATTTGTATGTGTTACACCTCTTGTTAATTTGAACATTCAGCTACATGCTCACTATATTTTCTATCATTTCTCCTAACAGTACAGAGTTGTCCGGAACTGAGATGGGCAGCGTATTGGATGGATGGATGGATTAAATAAGATAGATAGGGTTGCTGGAGAACATGAATGAAACAATACCATTACATTGATGTGGATTTCTCTTAAGCATCTTTCATTAGCCACTGAACGAATAGAATACAATCCCTAATTATGTAGACCCATTACTATATATTTGCTTCTTACTTAATTAACATTTAATGGTAGTAATTGAAAGATGGATGATCCCTAAGAGTCTATATTTTAGAAGTCAACAAACCAAGAAAGGCTGTATAGGTAGTCTTCAATTTACAACAGTTTGTTTAGTGACTGTTCAGTTGTGACGGTACTGAAAAAAGTGACTTATGACTGTTTTTCACACTTACAACAGTTGCAGCATTTCCATGGTCATTTGATCAAAATTCAGATGCTTGGCAACTGACTCATATTTATGATGGCTGCAGTGTCCTGGGATCATATGATCACCTTTTGCAACCTTGACAAGCAAAATCAATGGGGAAGCCAGATTCATTTAACAACCATGTTACTAACTTAACAACTGCAGTGATTCACTTAAGAACTGTGGCAATAAATGCCATAAAATGGGCCAAAATTCACAAGTGTCTCGCAACAGACATGTTGGGCTCAATTGTGGTCTTAAATCGAGGACTTACCTCAATTGTCTATTTTTCTGGAGCAGTCTGGAACAAAACAGAAGTGATACTTACCGTATTTTTCGGAGTATAAGACGCACCTTTTTCCTCCCTAAAGATGCTGAAAATTTGGGTGTGTCTTATACTCCGAATGTAGCTTTTACTAAGCTTTTTTTTAGCCCGAACAAGGTGCTAACGCGATCTTCCCTGCTTTGCTAAGTAAGTGATCTTCCCTTTTCCTACTTTTCTCATTGTTTCTCTCTCTGAAGAGAAAGAAAAGTGAAGTGTTTTAGAAACTGTTTTTTATCCCCAATCAGGGGATAAAAAGCACCTGCGCTCAAAACCAGCAAACTAATGTGCTGAAGCTGACCAGACTAAAGACTAGCCAGATGAATACCTGGTAGGCAGATTATTTTTTCCCTATTTTCCTCCCCAAAAACTAAGGTGCGTCTTATACTCTGAAAAATACAGTACTTTTTCTCAGCAGCAGACTAAATGTTATTGAACTTTTTGTGAACGTTAAGTACTTTTTAAAGAGTACTACCATCTTAATAACCAATTTATATCAATAAGCATCTTTATATCCACATGTAAAAATAGTTTTTCTGAACATGTGTTTTCAAGTCCATGTTTACTTTTTTCTATCAATATTCATATAAACAACAATGTGCACAGTAAGTTTTTACTTGATATATTTTTCTAATTATGGATCATGCTTAACTGCAATATTCATAAGCAAGACATTGGGGTTATTTTATATACTTCACAGAAGAACCTGATTTTGACAGTTTTGCATTCAAATGTGCATAGTTCAATTTTCTGACAATTATTTTTTATCGTTCCCAATCTGCAAATATTATTCCTAAATATGCTTCATAAAAACCTTTAATTCACCTTCACTGTCCACATCTTCTGAATTTACAGTTTCTTCACTTGTCACTTCACTTTCACTGCTATATTCCTCCTGTTCAGTGTCTGTGATTTCACCTTCTTCTGGCTCACTTTCTGTATCTGTTTTACTGTCTTCTATACTAGCAGTAAACTCTGCGTTTATACTACTTCCGTTGGCAGTAACTGATTCCTTAGTCTTTTGAGTGTTTCTTGTATCAATATCCACTTTAGCCTTTTTCACATCTGGAAATTCTTCCTCTCCTGGAGAACTTGGTTCATTAGGGGCAAAAAGGCAATTCAGATTGCTAGATGGTTTTTGCTCCTCTGTGTTCAGATTCTGAAGATTTATAGAAAAAGGAATGTAGTTAAGTTTTAAAATTTGTGTGTGTGTGTGTGTATGTACAGACAGTTTATAGCAGGATAATGAGAAATAACTGATTGCTTTAACAATTATGGTAAAATATAATGGTTGCATTCCTTTACAACTTGTGCGTTGCACTTGGGAATGTCACTTTCCTCCTAGCCTTTTGCCCCCAATGCATTTCCTTTATTTTCCTTTAGTTCAGTAGTCTGTTAGAATAAACAGCTGGCCAACTAAGCATCATTTCCAAATTCTGTCAGTAAACCCAGGAAAAACAGTTATAATTTGTCTTCAGCTCAACAATAACTTTTAATTTCTCTTCTTAGGAAAAAACATATAGTTCCAACTGAATTACTTGACAAAAGAGAAGGACAAGACCAATTGTTTCTTTTACAGAAGTGAGTCTATTATATTCTGGATAGAATTGTCAGGATAGTTTTTTATGGGAGAAAGACTGTCAACCATTGTTTTGTTAATTCTTTGTTACTTTTCTGGTTATCTACCCATATACTACTAAAACTCTTATTCCCATAATCTTTAACTGGTCAACATGCTGCATTTCATCAACAGTTTTCAACCAAGGTACCTCAGTAGGCTAATTTATAAAATGCATCCAAAATCCAGGACCTATAATTCCCAAAGGAAAGAAATTGTGCCTGTTTCAGTGTTGCTGGGCTGCTGCTAATTTATTTTATATTCACTTTTAAGGATACAAATTCTTACAATGAAGCCATCAGCAATTTAAGTTCCTTGTTTTATCTACCACTCATTTTACTTATTGTTAAGGCCAAAAAATTACTTATCTCAAAGCAGGAGACGCAACTTCATGCATAATTTAGGACAAAATGTAACACATATAGAGCCCATAAGTGTATTTTTTAAATGATCTGTAGGAACAAATGATTTCTGATGACTTACACCTAAATGACCTGCCTTAATCTATCTAAAGGCAAAAAAGCAAGTAAATCAAATTTCCTCCCAATGATCAGTATAAAATTTTAAAAATCATCAAAATAATTTTATTGGGAAGTATGGCTTATTGGGGGGCATTGTCCAACTCAGTATTCCAAAAGGAAACATCTTTGTCAGTTCCAATTGGCCTTGAGATAATCAGAAGAAAAGCCACAAATTACACTTCATTGAATTATCATGACATCAAATATACAGTAACTGTTGCCATAACTGCTCTGTATTTTAAATTATAATCACCATATTTTCCTGAAGGGAAGACTTCCCCCCCCTCAAATTATTACCTCTGGGAGGGGCAAACTCAACTGAGTACATAGTACCAGATCTTGGAGTAAGAGCCACTGAATTCAGTGGATCTTATTATATAGTAAGCATAGGATTTCTTATGCTTTCAGTTCAGAAGAAGGGCCCCACTGATCCAGTTCAACTAAAGAAGGATCCCAATTTTCACCCCCAAATAAATGGGTAGAAGCATCCAGTCTGAGCATAACAGCAATTTACACATACTCAATTAGCAAAGTCATATAATTCAATAGGACTTACTAAACATGCATGGATTTATGCCTGCTGAGCACAAGTGTCTAATTTCTGTCAGAGCATGCATGCCTGTGTGTGATCAACACGTGTGTGTGTGTGTGTGTGTGTGTGTGTGTGTGTGTGTGTGTAGTGACCTCTGGTGATGTCACAATGACGTCACCGACCTGGTTTGGTTGGTGCCAGTCCGGGGGCGCTGCCATCTTTTTTTTAATTTTTTTTTAAATCGAATTTTTTTCTTTTTCTGAGCATGCGCAGAAGCCAAGTTTTCAGCACTGTGCATGCAGTCGCCATCTTCTTTTCGGCTTTCCCCCCTGGCTTTTTTGGCACTGCGCATGCGCGCGCCCATGAGGCGCGTCCATGCAGCACGGGAGGAAGCGAACCGGCAGTGAGATAAGTTAGAACCCACCCGATACGTGTGTGTGTGTGTGTGTGTGTGTGTGTGTGTGTGTGTGTGTGTGTGTGTGTGTGTACACACAGGTCAATAAACGTTACCAACAGGGAATATTATTTTACTGCATTTAATTATCATTTGATTATTACTACTAATGCACCACAAGCTGCCTTTTTACGAACTAAAAATCATCTACTAAGTAAATACCTTGTGCTCATTTGTCCTAGAGCATTCTGCATCTTTTCGTTTCTTTTTGCTTTTTCTGTCTCTGCTGCTCTGAAGAGTTTCAGTTCCATAAGACTGTAGATCCACTCGAGAATGGAACTGGTATCGGCCACTTTCAACATCACAGTAATAATAAATTCCAGTGGTTGGATCATAATACAGCTGATTTTCCTTTAATAATGTTAAATATGCATCATACCGTTACATCTGCTATTTTATACATGTTACTATGTAGTTCAACAGATATATACTATAACACTTGACAATACATTTGATAAAAACACTTTGCAAGAGATATAATCCATAAAAGCATTTGATTTTTAAAAAAATGTCAATTGATTCAAATGATTCTTCTGCTTCCCCTCACTGTATATATCATCCCAATTCCTTTCTGGACTATTGTGGACACTCTGGAACAAGTTCTGCAAGTTCATGAACTATGCATTTGTAGATGCCCTTGAAAATATTCTCTAGTAGCTGCTGAAACAAATTTCAGAGGCATGTCACCCCATATGTACTCTCATATTACTTTTACAATTCTTTTCACAAACCAGCTTGAGATACACAAGCCGTTTTTAGTCAACCCATTTGTTAAATAGAACTGCTGATTACTTTCAAAACAAACATGTTTAATTTGATGATTTGCTAACAGATTCTAATAGTTAAAATTTACTCAGAAGACCATACTTTAGGTAAACAATGAAAACTTCAATGTAAAAAAAATTTACCGAATTGTAATAGAATCCAGTGCTATGGTCATAATATAATCCAGTATTTTCATCATATGTAAATCCTGTTTGTGATACAGCAGCTTCTGCAGCAGCTCTCAGACTTTCTGCTAATGTGCCTTCTGTTGATGAAACATCTTTTGATTTCTGGGATTCAGAAATACAATATGACGTGATAAATTATGTTATGCAGGAATATTGCAATTTTTATTTTGCAAACTTTATTTTATAGTAACTTTATGAAGGATTCACCAAATCCCAAACTAAGTTTAGATTTCATTCTATGCAATAGATTTCATTCCATATGTTCATTCCAAAATATTATCTGCTAATTGTATTAGCTTATAAGAGCAACCAATCCCACTTTTTTATTATAGATTATTTGTGTGTGAATCTCTAACATAATACAGTAATGTATGAATTGCATCTTATCTTTTTAAAAAGATAAAATTTCCATATAAAATATTTAAAAAATCATACTAACAAAAGAGTTGTACAAACTTTGTAGAAAAATACACTGTAAAAAATAAGATATGTTTATTATACAGAATAACAGAGTTGGAAGGGACCTTAGAGGTCTTCTAGTCTAACCTCCTGCTTAGGCAGGAAACCCTACACCACTTCAGACAAGTGGTTATCCAATCTCTTCTTAAAAATTTCTAGTGTTGGAGCATTCACAACTTCTGGAGGCAAGTTGTTCCACTGATTAACTGTTCTGTCAGGAAATTTCTCCCTAGTTCTAAGTTGATTCTCTCCTTATTTAGTTTCCACCCATTGCTTCTTGTTCTACCCTCAGGTGCTTTGGAGAATAGTTTGACTTCCTCTTCTCTGTGGCAACCCCTGAGATATTGGAACACTACTATCATGTCTCCCCTAGTCCTTCTTTTCATCAGACTAGACATACCCAGTTCCAGCAACCGTTCTTTATATGTTTTAGCCTCCAGTCCCCTAATCATCTTTGTTGCTCTTCTCTGCACTCTCTAGAGTCTCAATATCCTTTTTACATTGTGGTGACCAAAACTGGATTCAGTATTCCAAGTGTGGCCTTACCAAGGCATTCTAAAGTGGCATTAACACTTCACATGATCTTGATTCAGAATGATCTTGATACAGAATAAAGTATTTTTAAATTACTCCAAACTTTTCTTTTTGTAATTCTTAGAAGTCTTCAGAATCATGCAAATAACATTCAGTGGCAGATTCCCAAATAGTTTTATTCAAAGTTTTCTGCTAATTTCCAAAAGAATAAAGTAGTGACTGTTGCTAAAATTAACTCCATCCATTTGTGAAATGCACTGATGTTATTGCTGTAGTCACTAAAAATATAATTTTTAAAAATATTATCTCTTATTTCATAAAAATATTTCATCTCTTCGCTACAAAGCATTGCCTACGCAGACATAGTCCTTCCACAAAAGACTATAAGGCTATTTTAAGATTATAATTAATCTTAGTATCCATTTAGTACATAGTTGTTTATTAGTGAACTTCCAGCATCTCTAAACATAAACTAATTTAAAAGATGTTAGAAAAATGAAATGAACAATGAAATATGCCACAAACAATTTTTGGATGAAAAAATATATAAATTTGACAAATAAGCGATCTTACCTGCACATTTTTTATTATGTTTCCCTGTTCCTCAAGCTCATCCTGTTGTCTGTCTTTAACATCTAAATGATTGTCTAATTGTAATTGATCTGTACAATTTGAGTTCAATATTTCATTATCGTTATTTGGCTGCACTGGTGCACTGGATAATTCAGAACAGTTGTAATAATTATGAGGATAGTAATAATCTGTTAAAAATTAGAGTGAAGAATTAGAAAAACTATTTTACATACGAGACAATATTCATTTTATTGATATATATATAAAACCCATTTCCTAGTGTTCATGCATTAAAGTCCATCACAATTTAAATATCAAAGTAAGATTCTATTGACTTCTAAGAAGATGGCTTTTAGTTCTCAATTTAATTTCTACTGCATTATTTATCACAAAATAATAATGTACAGTAATTTGGTATTTGTAAACCTGCTTGGAAATCTTTTTGGTTTCATTAAGACAAGATAGAAAGACAGACAGACAGACATAGGTACACACACAAACACATCATATAAATAAATAGCATCAAAGCATGCAAAAAAGTTTTGTTAATCTGGCTATGCTAGGGCTCTGTATAATATTGAGACTATCGACCCTTCTAGAGTACCGTATTTTTCGCTCCATAAGACACACTCCCCCCCACAAAAGTGGGTGGATATGTCTGTGCGTCTTATGGGGAGTACATTGTGTCACAGATCGAGCTGCGGCAGCGGGGGGTGTTGGTGCGGCACTGGCAGCAGCCTGCCACAGTTTGCCGCCTTTTGCCATCACCTATTGCTGCCACCGCCGCCGGGGAACGCTGGAGCCTTCGCCACCGAGCAGCTGATCGGCGGTTGGATCGGCCTCCCAGAATACCGCTAATCAGATGTTCCAGGCGCTGTTCACCGCTGCTGACTATCACCAGCGAACGGTGCTGGCAGCTAACAGCTGATCGCTGGTATTCTGGGAGGTTGATCCAACTGCCGATCAGCTGCTCGGCGGCGAAGGCTCAAGCATTCTCCGGTGGAGGCAGCAGACATGGAGGAGGCAGCAATGGCAGCATTTCCGGTCAGCCAGTCTGCTGATCGGCGGGGCTACGGGAGGCCGGGATCCAGCCGTTGCTCAGCTGACTGGTGGTGGGCACAATGGAGCGGAGCCCTGACGAGCCACGTGCTGGGGCTCGGAGGTAGAGGCAGAATTTCTTTTTCTTGCTTTCTTCCTCTAAAGCTAGGTGCATCTTATATTCTGGAGCGTCTTATGGAGTGAAAAATACGGTAATTCAAAGATACACAAGAAAACTATAAGACATTCCAATCAATATGAACACCTAAAAGCATGTTTTTCCTTAGTGGATTTGCCTTGGGGAATAGCCTTATCCTAAACAATGATTTTGATAGCAACTGATTTTGATAGCTTCTCTGGGTAGGTAGAAGCTAGGGATAAGCAAATAGGAATGTTAGATTTGTTACATATTTATTTTTTAGTTTTAAAAGTATATTGTCATTATGAATCTTTACTGTTGGACAAAATATTAAACCCAAAGATAGAGCAGGGATTAATAATGAATTTATATAACCAAATAGATACTTGAAAAAAGCAGGGTTGATTTTGATTGGCTCAAATTGTATCATATCTAGTTACTTGATTGAACTTTTGTCATTATAGCTGGTCATGATATGAACTGTAATTTTAAACACTGCTACATTAAACTTGCTTCTACCTTCTCTTCCCCCTGCCATCCCTTTTTTCGTTTCAAATAATGTATTTCAATCTATAATGGGAAGTAATTATTTAAATATTACTATTTTTAAGTTGCACTGGAAGCTATTGTCTAAATAATTTCATAACAAGATTTTAATAATAAATATAGACTTACAATGCAACTTGGAGCATTTTGTATCGGTTAGGACAAAGTATTTTATCAGCAAGACAAACACAACAGGCATGTATAGTAATAGCAATAGCAATAGCAATAGCACTTAGACTTATATACCGCTTCATAGTGTTTTACAGCCCTCTCTAAGCAGTTTACAGAGTCAGCATATCCCCCAACAATCTGGGTCCTCATTTTACCCACCTCGGAAGGATGGAAGGCTGAGTCAACCTTGAGCTGGTGAGATTTGAACTGCAGCTAGCAGTCAGCTGAAGTAGCCTGCAGTACTGTACTCTAACCACTGCGCCACCTCAAATAGCCATAAGATTATTTTGAATCTAATAAAGGAGAATATTTGTAGTTCAGGGTCGAAATAAGAGATCCTTGTTGCTCTCTGAGCTTGGTTGTTTTTTTTTGCAGACGTTTCATTACCCAAACTAGGTAACATCATCAGTGCTAGCAAACAATGTTAGAAAACAACCAAGCTCAGAGAGCAACAAGAACCCCTTATTTTGAATCTTCATAGGATTTCCATTATTTCCTATTACCTGCATATAACCATGCAGCAGTGTCTTCAGTTTGCACTTCTACAGTAGATGCTGTCTTCTCATTTCTTTCACCATTGCTGACTTTACCAAGTTTTTCAACCTACAAAATAAAACAAGCAGCTAAAAATTAAACCCACAACGTAAGATTAGTATGACTTATTCAACACAAAAATGTTATTTCAAATTGATCAGACCCTCCTTTGTATAGAAAGGGCAAAAAGTGTTGTTGGACATGCATGTTAATTTGACTGTCAGGCAAAATGTAATACTTTCAGATTACTACATTCTTTTGAATTACTAGCACTTGGAGATTGACCACTGAACAACCGAAATGGATTTTCCGTGCTCTGCCGAACAGTAACAGGGTTTTTCTTCATCACTGGAAAGGTATATTTATGGTGCATAGTTCTAATGTTACTTGCAATATCTGAAAGAATTGCTTACAGAGGTGGATTATGTATTGAAAATTATAGTCAAACTTTATTGAAACTTTTTGTGTGTATATAAGTTGTAGTGTATATATTTTTATTGTTGGTTGCTTCTTTTTTGCTTTTGCTTTTTGTGTCTATTCTCTTTAATTAAAGGGAGGGGGAAATAAAAAAAAACGGACCCCAAAACAAAATCTTATAAGATATGGTCATGCCTGCCAGCCAAATCATCTTCTAGCATGCCATTAGCTGTATAGCTAATCATCAACTTATAACTACAATTGGGACTGAAATGTCCATCGTTAAGTAATGTGATAGTTAAGTGAATTATGCCTGAATGTATGGCCATTTTTGCTGCAGTCATTAAGTGATTCACTGCAGTCATTAAGCAAATTCAGCTTCCCCCTATTGAATTTGCTTATCAGAAGTCCCCGGAAGGTCAATAAAGATGATCACGTGACCAGGGGTGGGTTCCAGACTCTGCTACTGCCGGTTTGCTCAGGGACGCGCCGTGCACAGCACTAAAAAAAAGCTTCTGCGCATGCGCAGAAGCAAAGAACAAGGGCGCCGCCTATGGCGCCGAGAGAACCGCCTTGGGGGGGTGGCAGGCCTGGGTCGTTGCCGGTTCCAGCGACCCAGGCTGCCAAGTTACTAACTGTTCTATATAACCGGTCCGAACCAGTAGGAACCCACCTCTGCACCTGACCTAGGACACAACTTTTGCAAATGTAAATGTGGATTATCACATGCCTGACTTTTGATCTCGTGACAGGGATGCTGCAATAGTCATAAGTGCAAGGACCGGTTGTAAGTCATTTTTTACAGCAGCATCATAATTTCAAATGGTCATTGAATGAAGTCAAACACTACCTGTACATGGATTATGCAGCCTAATTCATCTTTTATCCATCAAACTGACTTGCTTTTCTCTCTCTTTTTAATAGATTCTTATTGTTCCATGGCTCTGAAAGACTACTGATGGTCCTTAACCATCTTCTGAATCATTTGAGAAAACTTATGTCTAAGCCTACCTTCCTCTGGAATACAAGTATTAGGAATAGATCATAATGGGGGGGGGGATGTATGTAGTCACCAAGAGTCAAAAACTATTTGATGTCATTTAATCAGTCAACAGGGCAACTGCAAGCCAGAAATAAATACTGGGCAGCTGCCATGTTGAGAGAAGAATGGCTGATGCTAAGCCAGGATCTAAGGAGGGAAATCTTAAGGAAAGCTGGACCAGGAAGGTTCAAGTCAAGGCCAACATCATTTCCAGACTCTACTCCCTGGCAGGGAAACCTAAGTAGAGGTAGCTGAGGCGCAGGGTTGCCTCCTGTCTCTATCCAAGGCCCGGCAGTGAATCAAAGAGGATCCAGCGGACAGAGGACCTCCTCCCTTCAACAGAGGCGACAAGCAACCGACTCCGCGGGTTCCCGGCTGCGCAGCCCCAGAAGAGCGACTGCCTCTCCCCGAGAAGCCGGCCGGAGTGAAAAGGCGCAAGAGCCGCGGGGCCTCCCCGAGAGCTCCCGCCAGAGCGCCTTACCTGCCTCCGTAACTTGGCCGCGTAGGCCTGGGCTTGGAGGCGCCGCTTCTTTTCTCGCTCAAGCCGGCTCCGGCAGGCGCTCAACTCCGCTTCCAGCGCAACCACTTTCTCCCGCAGGGAAGTCGCCTGGGACTCGCCGGCCGCCTCGGCCATCCCGCCTCTCCCTGCGAGGAGGCGCGGCGGCTGCTCAGCGATCAGCCGGGCAGGCTGAGGAGCAGCGACCTCGGCGCCTGTTCAGCAGCGTCGCCGCCGGTGCCTCCGCAACGTCCCTCGCGCCCATCGCAGCCGCGATAGCCGCCGTCTGCCGCCCCCCACGCCAAAGAAGCGCCCGCCGCTTCCCTTTTTCTCTGCCCCCCCCCGCCCCGCCCCTCGGCTCCTCTTGGGTCTTCCTCCCTCAAGAAAACATAACAAAGTTCGTCGGGGATTATGGGCGGCCTCGTCGCTCTTCCTGAGAAGGGAGGAAGTGACGCCTTTCTGCGCCAAAGCGGGAATCAGATGGGCTGTGTCCTCTCCCGGCCTGCATTTTGGTGGCCGAGGAAGGCGCGGAAAGCGTTTGTCCGTCCCTCACCTGGATTTCTTTGCATGCTGTCTTAGGGCTGGAGTCCCAAAGGTGCTTCCCCCCCACCCCTCAAGAGGCAACTGGACTTTCTGGTTTTTCTTTGAAGACGTTCGCTTCTCATCCAAGAAGCTTCTTCACTCTTCAGCTTTCAGAAGCGAAAGTCTTCAAAGAAAAACCAGAAAGTCCAGTTGCCTCTCTTGGGGTGAAAAAAAAACCTTTGGGACAACCATGACCTGGATGACTGTGAATCTCACTGTGAATGACACTTGGGGCTGGAGGTTCAGATGCTCAGAATGCCCTTATCGGCAGAACCGAGTCGAAACGCCACCCACGTTCATGAGACACAGGGTAGCAGAAAGTCGTTTTCTTCACTTTAACATTAACGTTTGTATTTTTACACTTAATGCTGATTCCGAAGTCCGTTGGTGATTTTTACGACCCATTCGACACGTTTGGAAGCTATTTTTCTCATATTTTGATTTGTTAGAAGCTAAGCCTAGAAGATTAACATGTCGAGCTACGCTGTTAAAAGAACAATGATTTTCTTCACGTAAATGAATACAATTACGGATACATTGAACTATCTATACACTGCCAATGAGTCATTATTAGATGCTTCCCCCCCAAAAAACAAATAACCTCCCTTTAAGGGCAAGAATAATATTTTCTCTTCATATTAAAATATCAGTTCAAATATTGGATATCTTCTGAAAAAGCAGTGCTTCAATGTACCTTGTGTTTTATCAAATACCAAGATGAATGAAGCAAAGCAGTTTTCCCTCAGCAATGAAGGACTTAATCTGGATGTTTCTAATAATTCTGAATGAATTTTGGAATAATGCAAAAAGCAATCAGCAGGTTTACAGAATAGGCTATTTTTGTTTCATTCTTCTATGAAAGGCCAAGATGAGAAGTGAAAGAAAATAATTGAGTTACTGAAATATTTATGTTGGGGTTTGTTTGTTTTTTCTAATTTCCCCCCCATTAATTTTTTAAATTCACAATCCTCAAAGATGCTTTCTCTAGAACAGCAGTTCCTAAAGTTTCCAGATTCCTGAAAGTTGGTTTACAAAGTCAAATATTTTAAATTTTCTCAGTTTTATTTTATGATGCAGTACACGTTGATAAATATAACCCCCATAAAACAAAGCTTGGATCCTCAGTAATTTTTAAGTAAAGTTTTGAGACCAAATATTTGAGAAATGCTGCCCTAGAAGATCACTTTCACCAGTCATAAATGCAACCAAAATGGTTGCCAAGTGCCAAAAATACAATCGTGACTTCTGGAGGGGCATCAATCATAACATTGAGGATGGGTTGTAAGTAGCTTTTAAAGTCTGATGTTACTGAATGGTTAAACGAAGACAACCTGTATTGCATTGCAATTATCTCTCACAGTTGCAAAAAAAAAAGGCAGAGATGATTTGCACTCCTGGTTGAGCAATAAGTGAATGCAAAATCAGCTTTTGGTAGTCAGCACTACTTTGGCCATTCTTGTGGCAAGGGGAAAAAAAACACCTTAGTTTAATGTCCTTAAGAAGAGCCTATGAATCAGGAGGCAGAAAATAGAGGGAGTTCTTGTCAGAAAGAAAGCTGCCCAGCTTGGCAGCAATGTATCTTAAAACAAAAAATGGAAACTAATTTTATATTTTGGGATTTTGTGCAGCCAAGGTTCTCAGGAAGCTTTCCAGATAGTCACTCATGCCCCAGTCACCATACGGCTGGATTATTGTAATGCACTCAACATGGGACTGCCCTAGAAGACGACTCAGAAGCTACAGCTGGTCCAAAATGGAATAGCGCAAGCAGTATTGAACAATTCTTAGTCACCCATGTACACTGATTGTCATGGAGCCTGGATGCAATTCAAGGTTATCACCCATAAATCCCTTTGTGCCATAGAGCCAAGTTATCTAAGGTGCCACTTGTCTCCCATAGTTTCAACTTGTCCTGTAAGATCAGGCAGATGTACTAATACAGTTTGACTCCCTTCAATTAAAAAATGCTATCTGCGGGTCCCAGTAAGTATGCCTTCCCTGTTGCAGCTCCTGCCTTCTGGAATGATATCCTCCATGAGATCTGAATCGGTCTTTCACTGATAACATTCTAGAAGTCTTTCAAAACTTGGCTATTCTCCCAGGTACTGGAGTAGGTTTCTGAATCTCTGTTCTGCTTACTGTCACATTAGTTCGTTTTATTACTTCTTTTTTTAAAATGTAAACCACCCAGGGTTGTCTTGGAGATGGTGACACTATAAATGTAAATTTAAAAAATGCACACAAAATTTGGCTCAATCGCTGAAAGACAACACCGACTTGACAATAAGGATATGGTGGTGTTCATTGGAGCCAGACCCTCTGTGATAAAACCTTAAGCCTATCACCTTCATTCAGTTTTGCCCTCAAATTTTAAAAACTGTAGAAGCTTCTTTTAAAAAATTTCAAACTTTGAAGTGTAAATATGACAGATTCTATCTACTCAGAGCTGTTATATTCATCCAAATTTATTAAAAATGTTCTTTTGAAATTTTAATTTCCCATTTTTAGTAATAGCTAGTAAGAAAAATGAAAATCTGGATTTCTTAATCTCATCTTGAATTTAGACCGTGTTTAAATAAGTAGTTTTTGACTTAGAAACTTCTCTAATTCGGAGATGATCTATATTATTTTCAGAACTGGAATCTAAACCAAATCTTTTGGTTATTCCATAACCTCACATAATGGGTTTTTTTTTGTCCTTGTGGTTTGTTGTGCTGAAACTTACTTTCAACCTTCAGCTGTCTAGATACTTTCCATTAGACTCCAGTAGATGGTGTTGGTGTACTGCTAACTGCAATAGTATATTTTGCCACATGTTGGCAAAACAATTCTGTTCCTATTTACTACCATTCTTTATGAGGAATTGGTATCAATCTGGCAAACCATATTTTGTTTAGTAAATGAGAAAGAAATGGATTCTACATATTTCTCTAATCCTTTTGTCACTTACAATTGCATATAGAAGCTTCTGTTTAATGAGAATATATTAGCAAAAGTCCAACTCAACTTCTAAAAAGATGTATACAATTTATAAAAATACTGGTGAGCAATCCTTCTTTTCTATAAAGTCATACTGTGATGTTAATGAAGATCAGGTGCAAGGTCTTCTTAAATGGAAAGCCTTTGAATGTATAGGATTTAATGCACATAAAAAACTTCCCATGAACAGTTCTATAACCAGAGTTCCTTCATTTCTGTAAAGAGCACAGCCTTAATGGAGAGAGGGAAGATCTCTTACCAAAGCAACAAAGGGAAACATAGCTGGAGTCCAGACAATGAAAGTGGATTACAAAAACCTTCAGTGTTTCTCAAATAGTGGGGTGGGGCCCCGTGGGGGGGGGCACACGGAGTGATGCCAGGGGGGCACGTGTGACCCAGGGAACATGTGTGGTCCCTCTCAATCGATTCCCCCGGACGGGGAGTATTTTTCCAGTTGCATGCTGCTCCGAGCCAGGAAGAGAAGGCGGCCAGGTGGGCGGGGCGGCTGCGTGGGTTCTTGTTGTTCTCGGCGGGCACCCCGGTAGCCATGAACAGCGTGGCGAACCTGCTGCTGGACAAGGAGGAGCATCCTCTGCAGCTGGGTGAAAGCTTCAAACGGCATCCTAAAGCCTCCTTCCACACAATTCGCTGTGAGTGCCTGGCAGAGGCGGCGCTTATGGGCCAGGCCGATGACCCCAAAACATTGGCTTGATTAAGCTGGCCTGGCCCCGTATCAAAAGAGGGCCCTAACCATGGTAGCCTATGCCTGCCTAACCAAAAACAGGCTCCACTGAGTTCAGTGTGACTTACTCCCAGGTAAGTGGGTAGAGCAGCCTTCCCCAGCCAATAGTTTGCTTTCAGCTTATAATAAGTAAAATAATAAATATTAACACTAAAATTCCATTGGGGCCCAGATCGGAGAGTTGGGGGGGGGCGCGAAATGTTTACTTCTTCCTGGGGAGGGGTGTAACAGAAAATAATTGAGAAGCACTGGCTCTAGTCTATCTTGTAGGGCTGACAACTGAAGTGCTTCCAATGCTGTCCTGGAAAACAGTTTGACTGGTGACAGTGTGACTTTACAGAAGAGAATTTATGGTACATCAGGAGAATTAGGACCAGAAGAAGTTTAAGTAACACTCAAGTTTCCTTGACTTCATTAATAAACTTCATGCCCACTTTTGGCTTTCTGAAGAGATTCTGCATCACAAATTTATTCAGATATTAATGTATTTGAACTTAAATGCATTATATTTGAGAAAATTTATGACATACCGTAATGCATTTGCTGCCTTGTTTCCTATTGCATATATGGAGCATACAATGGAGCATTTCCTGGAATGACAATCTGAAATTCATCCACCTGTATCATGCCTTCTAAATGTTTCAGGTAATTTCAGCTAAAATTGGAACAACATCTTTCAGCTGTGGCTAGGGGGACCTTTGCACAAGTACGTCTTGTGCACCAATTGCGACCCTACTTGGAGAAGGAGGCACTTCTCACAGTCACTCATGCCCTTATCACCTCACGGCTGGATTACTGCAATGCGCTCTACATACCCTTGAAGAGTGTCCGGCGACTGCAATTGGTGCAAAATGCAGCTGCGCGAGCTGTGGTGGGTGTACCCAGATGCACCCACGTAACACCGATCCTCCGCCAGCTGCATTGGCTGCCCATTAGTCTCCGGATCCAATTTAAGGTGTTGGTCGTTACCTTTAAAGCCCTACATGGCTCAGGGCCAGGTTACCTTCGGGACCGCATCCTGCCGCATACCTCCCTACGACCGGTTAGGGCCCACAGAGTCGGCCTCCTCCAGGTCCCGTCGACCAAACAATGTCGGCTAGCGGAACTGAGGGGGAGGGCCTTCTCTGTGGGAGCTCCCTCCCTGTGGAACCAGCTTCCTCCGGAGATCAGGACTATCCCCACCATACTGGCCTTCCGGAAAGTAATAAAAACTTGGCTCTTCCGGCAGGCGGGGTGAAAGTGAGACCAACTTGATTAAATAAGGGTCTCCTCCCATGATGGTAATGAGCTACTCTTTTAACTTTTGTATTTTCTGTACTTTTTAATTACTGTATTTTATATTGTTATATATTTTAATTGTTGCATTTTATTGTGTAATGGAATCTAACATGTTGTAAGCCACCCTGAGTCCCTAGGGATCGGGCGGCATAGAAATCCATTAAATTAAATTAAATTAAATTAAATTAATTTTTCTATGGTTATTTAAATTAAAAGACCAATATGAAAAATAAATCAGAAACCTGCCCTCAAAAGAATAGAAAGAAAATAGAACAAACTTTATCCAGTTCAGCTTGTTTATACCTATGTTCAGGGTGTACCTGAAAATCCTAACTCGGCTGTCAAATTCCCGGCCCATGGGCCGGATGCATCACATACTGGCCATGCCCACGCCCAGTTTAGCAAAGGGGGGGGGAGTCCCAATAAGTCATGTGACACCGCCATGACGACTTGAGTTTGACACCCCTGTCCTAACTGTTCTAAAATATTAAATGATAGACCAAGTTAAGCCAGTTTACTAGATAAGATACTTGAATTAATGCTTTAGGCCTAATTTTGTAGCAGAACCGATCTTGGTCATTTTGTAGCATGAGCTATGTTAAGAAAGGGATGGGAAGAAAATAGCCATCTTGGCTGCCATAGCAGCTTTCAATATATACATACCGTAGTATATATTAGTATCCCATATATACTAATAGTATTATTAGTATAATTACTAATTATACTATATATCATGCTAGAATGATTATATATAGGATATTAGTATCCTATATATACTAATAGTATTAGTATACAGTTAATTAGTTTCTCTTTCGCCTTCTACACACACACACACACAGAGAGAGAGAGAGAGAGAGAGAGAGAGAGAGAGAGAGAGAGAGAGAGAGAGAGAGAGAGAGAGAGAGAGAGAGAGAGAGAGAGAGAGAGAGAGATGTATTTCCTTGTTATTAGTCAATAGTAAGTATTTCAAGCCCATACAACATCTGACAAAGGTACTATTTTCTTCTGAAAAGAAGACTTTTGATGGTAAGTATTGTTAGCTGCCCTTGGGCCAAATATGTGTATTTCTCAGTTCTCAGGCTACATTATCTATGATTTGCATTCTGCCAAAGTGAAGCTTTTACAAAGTTATCTGGCATAAACGCCCCCTGGGAGTTGGGCGGCATACAAATCCATTAAATTAAATTAAATTAAATTAAATCTGTTTGCCTTGCTTTTTGCTTAGTAGTTCTGAATCCCTTCTTAGTTTGTGGAAGCAATCAATCATCAAGTCACCATGCCGACTTATCTTTTGATATATCTGGTAATAACAGGCAAAAAAGAACACAGCTATAAATACTTTTATCATCAATTACAGATTAAACCCATTTCTGTGAAATAGCTAATTTACCAGGAGATATAAGCTTGTACTTTTAGTTTTGTCATAAGACAAAAAAAAGGTCATAAGACATTTGTGTCTTCAAGATATAACTGCCCTAAAAAAAGAACAATCAATAGTAAACTATTATTTATATTATGTTATTAATAATGTAATAATAATATATTATATTATAATATATTATTATTATTATTATTATCCCAAAAGTTAGCAAATTTTGAAACTTAATCCGTCACATCGCGCAAACCGTTCTTTGCAAGCCACTTTCAAGGAGCGGTGACTGGAGAACCGGTTTGGGGGGCGTAGCCACTCGGCCATCGCTACCGGTTCGGCGAGCAGGGCAAATTTCCACCACCGGTACGGGAGAACCAGTCTGAACCGGCAGCAACCCACCACTGTACTGCATGTCTTCCTGCTCTAATCTAGGAGAGCTACCAAATGAATGTCTCTCCTCTTTTCCAAAGTCAAAGTCAAACCATGAACCATTAAAGCACTTGTAGATAACAACGGAACCCCAAAATATGGAATTTGATCATTTCTGTTTTCTCTGGGCTTAGGAAATCTCATTTATAGAAAATCATAGACATAAAATGATATCTAAAACAAGTGAATTAAATTGGAAACTGTGTTTAGCTGCTTTGTGGGCAGCTCTGAAAGGCACTTGCTTCATTTTCGGAACACACAGATAGGGCTTTCTTGATAGTGTTGCTTCAGAGCAGCCTCCCCTTGGCAAACCAAGACATTCCAGAAGATGAAGTGCCAAAGTAAATGCCTAGAATAATATGGAAAAAGACAAGAAGTGAAGAGGACCAGAGTCACACATGTTCAGGCTTTACTGCATGGAGTATAACAGTGATGGCGAACCTATGGCACGCGTGCCACAGATGGCACGGAAGCCAATCTGAGGGGATGCAAGGTGTTGCCCTATGTCAGCTCCAGTGCGCATGCACGTGCTGGGCAGCTGATTTTCAGCCTTCTTTTTGGCCGTTTTCACTCTCCCCACGGCGAAAACGGCCCAATGGGTAAGGTGACCAGACGTCCCGCTTTTGGCGGGACAGTCCCGCTTTTTAAACATTTGTCCTGCGTCCCGCAGCATTTCTAAAAAGTCCCGATTTTTTGACAAGCACTGAAGAGAGTGCGCCCTACTCCCCCCATGCTTGGGGCCTGAGAGGGCAAGGGGAGCGGAAGGCATCCCCTCTTGCTTTGCTTCACTCTGACCCTCCTACTGGCTTGTCGAGAGTGCTTGTCCAGGGCTCCGGCAAGCCTTTGGAACTACTTGCAAGAGCTGCTCAGCTGTGAGTCGGGTCTTCCGCTCACGTGATCTTGGCTCCATTGTGCTTCGCTGCTTGTGAGAAGGCTGTAGGAGTTCCTGTCTGGGTTTCCCAGTGAGGCTCCGGAGTATAGCGGTGGGAAGTTTTTTGTGAGTCAGGGCTGCTGCTCACGTGGTTCCCCTTTGCCCTGTTAGTGATTCTGCTGCCAAGGGGAGAGCTGCGGGGGGGGAGGAGCCCCCAGCCTCCGCCACAGCCACCAAAGAGAGAGAGAGAGAAAAAGAGAGAGAGAGAGAGAGAGAGAGAGAGAGAGAGAGAGAGAGAGAGAGAGAGAGAGAGAGAGAGAGAGAGAGAGAGAGAGATGGAAAGGGAGAGATAAGAGGGACAGAGAGAGAGAGAGAGAAGATAGATAGATAGATAGATAGATAGATAGATAGATAGATAGATAGATAGATAGATAGATAGATAGATAGATAGATAGATAGATATAGATGGAGAGAGAGAGATAAAGAGATGGAAAGGGAGAGATGAGAGGGAGAGAGAGAGATGATAGATAGATAGATAGATAGATAGATAGATAGATAGATAGATAGATAGATAGATAGATAGATAGATAGATAGATAGATAGATGCACCCCCCCAAATACCCACCCTCCCGAAGCACACAGCCGCGGTTTGCTTTCTTCCTTCTCCTGCCGCTGTCCCTCTCCGGGCCAGACGCAACAGAGACAAGCCTCGGCCATAGCAGCGGTAAGGGCTGCGATGAAGGGGGGAGTGTTTGGGGGGGTGCACAAAGCTGCAGGATAAGAGAGACGGACCCCTCCTGTCTTGCTCCCCTAGGAAACCCCCCCCCCCCACCATCAATGGTGTCCCACTTTACAAATATTAAAATCTGGTCACCTTACCAATGGGCCAACCGGAAGTTCACTTGTGTGCTCACCCTCAGCTTCCTTTTCGCTGTCAGAGGCCTTTCATGAAGGCCTCTGCAGCCATTAACAGAGCTCCAGATCAATCCAGAGTTCTGTCATCGGCTACACAGGCCTTCAAGAAAGCCTTCCCGGCTGCAGAAGAAATGGGCCGAGATGTGCGAGGCCTGGTTGCAACTATCTGAAGGTAAGTAGAAGGGCAGCTCCACTTCCGTTTTGTTTCCGAACTTCCGATGGGTCCATTGGGCCATTTTTCACCATCCCCAGGCTTCAGGTGGCTTTCCTGAACCCTGGGGAGAGCAAAAAACAGCCCAACGGGCCTACTGGAAGTCAGGAGGCTTCAGTGCAGGGGCGGGTCCCTAATTTTTTTACTACCACTCTGTGGGCGTGGCTTATTTTGTGGGCATGTGACCAGCCATGTGACCAGGTGTGCGTGGCTTCTCAGACTGCTGAGGGGAGGGGAACTGAGATAGGTCCTGCCGCCCATTCCCCCTCCCCTCAGCAGCTCGAGAAGCCTCAAACGTGCAAAAATGCCTATGATCATCACTGCACGTTCGTGGCTTCTCGGACTGCTGAAGGGAAGGGAATGGAGATAGCTCCTGCTTCCCGTTCTTTCAGCGTCTCACGCACTCCCTCAGCCATCCTCCCCTGCTTGGACTCACTGTGGGGTAGGAAGGCAGTGTATGAGCAGTGCCGGAAACTCGGCTTCTGGGCATGCGCAGAAGAAATTTTTTAAAAAAAAATTAATTTTTTTTTAAAAAAATGGTGGCTCCCAGGCACCGGCAACCGACCGCACCAGTACTGTGATGTCACCAGTGGGCCGCTACCGGTGCTATAGAGTGGACCGCACTGGTAGGAACCCACCACTGCTTCAGTGAGGCCTGTGTGCATGCGTGGGGGGGCAGCAGGGGGGGGTTGTGCGCATGCGCAGGACATTGCATTATGGGTGTGGGCACACACATGCAGGCGTGCGCACCCTTTTGGCCCCCGAGCCGAAAAAGGTTCGCCATTACTGGAGTATAACAAACTGAGACCAAAATATAACAAGATAGCTTTATTATGACTACAGAAACTCTGTGGCTCTATTATTTTAAATGAGGCTGTGCTTCGTCTGAAGGAACTGGAATGCAATTTCTGGGTTTTCCTGGAGTCACAACTCTTACGGGAACAGCAGGTGGCCAGCTTTGGTAGTCAAACTAGGAGGTGCTGAAAACAGTGCCTCATTAGTTAGATTTGCTTTAAATGGGATTGCCCTTGAAGACAAGCTGGAAGTGGCAGCTGGCATAGAATACAGGTTCCTGTTTGCTATCCAACAGCAGCCACTTCTGCAGAATAACACATTTATGTGTAGGTTCTGAACACCATGCAAAGTGTTGGAGTGTACTTACAAAGACTATATGCCTTCAGCTCTTGCTATGTTCAGGACCATTATCTCAAAGTAGAATTCACCTCACCCCTACTTGATCTAAAAAGAAAAAAAAACATTAAGAAAGAGTGCTCACTTTGATTAAAGCCATCACTTTGGGAATGTATATCAAAACTGAAATTTTGAAATACTACCGTATTTTGGAAATCTTCTTGACCCTTACACTTAGGATGTCCTATCTAGGCATACACAGCAGGAGAGGAAAAAACTCTTAGATGCAGAAATAATTAAGCTCCATTCCTTCATCTTCCTCTGGGTCATTCAGCATAGTACAGAGTATTCTGCAGTGTTGTTTAAAGCTTGGTTTAGACTTCTGTGTCACTGCACATCAGAGAACATACTGTATTTTTCGGAGTATAAGACGCACCGAAGTATAAGACGCACCTTAGTTTTGGGGGAGGAAAACCAGGAAAAAAGGCCTCTGCCTCCAAGCAATTTGCCAAACAGCAAACAGCAAACAGCACAGATGATATACACTGTTTCCTGTGTATTTCTGTGCATGTGTGCTTGACCCATAGAAATAGCAAAGAATTGGAGAAATGTACATTATGCCAGAAAGTTTTCTTAAATGTAGTCACACTAACTCTTCCCAATTATTTAAATAGATCTACTCCAAGGTAACTAAACTCTAATACTAAACAGGACACTGTTACATTTCATACTATACTTGTACAGAGCTGTTAAAATTAATTAAAATTTCTGGAAGTATACATTATTCTCTATTATTTAAAAGAAGATACAATAGCACTGGGCCTCTTCAGAGCAAGCATTTATTTTAAAAAGCTTCTTTATTTTGTTAAGTTGTCTAGATTTACAGGGATCTCCAACCTTGGCAACTTTAAGACTTGTGAACTTCAACTCCCAGAATTCCACAGCCAGCAAAGCTAACAAAGCTGGCTGTTGAATTCTGGGAGTTGAAGTCCACAAGTCTTAAAGTTGCCAAGGTTGGAGACCCCTGGCTCTAGAACACTAATAAAGCAGTCTTTAAAAAAATAAGTCTAATAATTTGAACATTCTACAGACATTTATAGTTATTCACTTACCCCCTTCCATCCAGTTCAGCAAAAAATAAAAATCTGTGTGTCTCTCCCAGCTATTTGCCTCTTTGCAGTTAGTTTCACTTTCATTTTCCCACGAGGCAAACCTAATCAGCTGTAGGTCAGGAACCTGCTACTGACTTGCTTGGCTTTACAGGCTCTTCCCTCTTTGCTTAAGGTGACCAGACGTCCGGATTTTAGCGGGACAGACCAGCTTTTTCATCATTTGTCCCGCGTCCCGCCCGCCCTCTAAAAAGTCCCGATTTTTTCAAAGTTTGCCCGACTAGGGCATTCTTTCAAAAAATCGGCCTGAAAGGCAGCAGGCCTCTCAGCTCGGGCCGGCCGTGGGCGGCGTTGGCGGCGGGCGGGCGTCCCGCGTTGTTGACTCCTCCGGCGGCGGCTGGAAGCTGGGGGGAGAGGGAAGGGAGGCTGCTCCTCCTCTCCTTCCCCCGCCCCATCCCTAGCCCCGCCCTCGGAGGCGCCGCTGCGGTTGGGAGGGGTGAGGGACGAGGAGCCGTCGCCGCTTTGAGTTTACGAGCGGCGCAAACAGCCCTTCCTCGTCCCCCTCCCCTTTCTTCCCCCCGTCGCCTCGCTGCCGCCGTTGCCCTGGGGCCGGGCGGGCGACCGGGAGACCGCGGCGCTTGGATGCTTGGAGCAGGTAAGCTGCCGGCTGCCTCCTTTCCCCGTCTCCCGCCTCCCGTTCGTTGCTTGCCAGCCCGGCCGAAGGGAAGGCGGGAGGCGAGGAAAGGCCTCCCGAAAGGAGGGGAGGCGAGCCAGCCCGGCCGAAGGGAAGGCGGGAGGCGAGGAAAGGCCTCCCGAAAGGTGCTTGGAGCAGGTAAGCTGCCGGCTGCCTCCTTTCCCCATCTCCTGCCTCCCGTTCGTTGCTTGCCAGCCCGGCCGAAGGGAAGGCGGGAGGCGAGGAAAGGCCTCCCGAAAGGAGGGGAGGCGAGCCAGCCCGGCCGAAGGGAAGGCGGGAGGTGAGGAAAGGCCTCCCGAAAGGAGGGGAGGCTTCGGGAGCCCGCCTCCCTTTCGGGAGGCCTTTCCTCGCCTCCCGCCTTCCCTTCGGCCGGGCTGGCAAGCAACGAACGGGAGGCGGGAGACGGGGAAAGGAGGCAGCCGGCAGCTTACCTGTCGCGAGCTGCAGGCATCCAAGCGCCCTCCCGCCTCCCCCCTCCCCCCCACCTCACCTGGACGCCGACATTTGCTGTTTTGCCCTCTGCGCATGCGCAGCATTCTGCGCATGCGCAGAGGGCAAAACTTTGTCTTTGCTGCAAACATGTAAATTGCTGGAAGATAGAGGCCAAAGGGTGGGGGTGGCTGGGTGGGTGGGGCTGCATTCGGTGTATAAGACGCACCCAAGTTTTCACCCTCTTTTGGGGGATAAAAAGGTGCGTCTTATACTCCGAAAAATACGGTATATGTCTGTCATTTGGAGACGGTTGCATAGTTGTTGCATTTATACTTCTGCAAATGTTAACATTGTTTCAATATGCCTTGCCTTCTGCCTGTCTCCCAACAGGAAGTTGGATCAACCAATCAGCATGCAGGTTGCACAACGTGTAGTTGAGATTTGGGAGGTGTGCACATTCGCCTGTCTGCAATCATCTATAACCTATGCTTACCCATCAATCCTTTTGCAGTGTAGGTATGCGTCAACGCCAACGCACAGTTGTTGCCAAGTCTAAATCAAGCCTGACACAGCTCTTCTCCTGACTATATGCTAAACACACTACCCCAATATAAGGATAGCCTGCCAAGGGAAATTCTCTGCCAAAACTGAGGTAGATAAATGTATAATAAATGATAAGGGGTACTTCAGAAAGTTTATTTTTCAAAAAAGTAAAATGGTATTTGCAGTACTAAAGTGTTCTTTCAATTGTTCGTGGAAATAACTGGAAAAAATATTTTTAGCAGTGTTTATTAATGGAAATGACAGGGCACAGAGACAATTAGATTAACTGCATAAAAGTCGTTTTATGTTATGAAAAGGATTAATTATGCCTTTGTAGTTGTGTATACAGTTTACTTTTAACATGTGACAATTGCAAATGCGCAACATTAGTTTAAGAAATGCAGATACAATTTGCATATGAAGAGGCAGTTTGGGGTGCGTCATACAAATTTGGTGAGAGCAAAACAGTGTCATTACTGGGAAATGTCAGGTATTTAAGTCAAATGGAATTTGGATTATTACAAAAAGGTAACCTTTCCTTTTCACTAATCTACTTTATGGCAAGATGAGAGGCATTCTTTTCGGTTTGGTGAGCCATGTTGGACTCTACCAAGATTCTTTCGGCTGGTGAAGTGAAATCATGCACATCTATACGCACATGCAGATAGTCCTCGACTTAATGACCACAATTGAGCTCAAAATTGCTGTTGCTAACTGAGACAGTTGTTACGTGAATTTTTGCCACATGTTATGACCTTTCTTGCCACAGCTGTTAAGTGAATCACTGCAGTTGTTAGATTAGTAACATGGTTGTTAAGTGAATCGGGCTTCCCCGTTGACTTTGCTTGTCAGAAAGTCGCGAAAGGTGATCACATGACCCTGAGATACTGCAATGATCATAAATATGAGTCAGTTGCCAAGTGTCCAATTTTGATCACGTGACCATGGAAATGCTGCAATGCAATAGTGGGTTCTAAATGATTTTGCTACCGGTTCGCGCACACGCTCGCATGGTCGAGCGATGCTTCTGCACATGCGCAGAAGCGTCCCTGGTGGGTGGGCGGAGCCTCCTGCCACCACCACTACCGGTTCAGAGAACTGGGCCGAACTGGGAGCAATCCACCGCTGCTGCAATGGTCAGAAGTATGAAAAGCAGTCATAAGTCACTTTTTTCAGTGCCGTTGTAACTTTGAATGGTCACTAAACAAATTGTTATAAGTTGAGGACTACCTGTACTCACATACATGTTAATATATCAGGAAAGGGGAAGAAATCCGTTTACTTTAGAAGGAGAGAGATAATAATATTTTTAAATTGCTTGTTTGTAAAGAAATATAAAGTAAGAGAGAAGAATTCAGCACCTGATGAATTCATGGACTCATTCATACAGGTATTTGAGTAGCACTCTAGCTAACAGCCTTCATATTCCAGTGTATAATTATTAACCAAAGCAACCCTGCTGAGTTTCTGAGGTCCTTAATTGGCCAGGTACTGCTATCTATGAATTGTTGTTTGCTGTTTCCCATTGTCAACTGAATTGAGCAAGGAACAACTAAAGTATTCCTTTCCTAGGACAAAGTGCAATACAAATATAAAGAGGTTTTGGGCTCCACTGTGCTTTGCCTAGAATATGTGAGTAATAATTGTTATGTATTGAATATATATATAGTTGTGTTAAGTGAAACTAACCTTTAGATGACCCTAACTGTTAACTCCAACTGTTTTGGAGGGAAACTTAGAACATTCATATTTGGGCGGGCTTTTTCAAGTATTATGATTGGTTAAGGCCCTGTGGGCCCAAAGTATAAATTACAGGGATTTGCCTGCAGTTCCTTTATATATTCCTTAATATTAACAAAAGAAGGAATTAACGAAGAAATTAAATATACAAATAACAAAAAAGGTAAAATATCTGGGCATCCAGTTATCAGCAAAGTGTATAACAATTAAAGAAGATAATTATTACAGATTAAAGAAGCAGATTGAAATAGATCTGGAAAAATGGAAAAATCTACAATTATCGCTGATGGGAAGAATTGCAACAATTAAAATGAATATACTACCAAGATTGTTGTTTCTATTTTCTACAATACCAATAAGGATAGAGGAATTTTTTTTTTAATGAGGTAAATAAAATGATTTTGAAGTTTGTTTGGCAGGGGGAAAAGGCGAGGATTAACATAAAAATGTTACAAGATGCAAGACTTAAAAGGTGGATTTGGACTGCCAAATTGGCAGTTATATTATTATACAACAACATTGACATGAATGAGAGAATGGATTTTGCTAAGAAATACAAGACTTTTGACTTTGGAGGGACATGAATTACATATAGGTTGGCACGCATTTTTATGATATGGAAGAAGTAAAATGCACAGCTATTTCCAGAGATATTATATAAGGAACTCTTTGTACGTGGTATGGGAAAAGATAAAAGAAAAACACCATTTGAAAATACCGTATTGGTTATCAATAATGGAAGTGCTAATCCACCCGAATAGACTTAATTGGGGGAATGTTGCAAGATTTAAGGATATCTTAACTGATAAGGGAGAATTGGAATCTACTCAAGAATTGGAGAAACAAGGGATAAAGATGGATTGGTACATGAGAATGCAGATACAATCAAGATACAACAAGGATTCTAAAACAGAGGGTATTAATTTAGAAAAAACAGAATTAGATGAAATACTCACCGGATCGGAAGAAAGATTAATTAAAAAATTGTATAACTATTTATTGTATAGTAAGTTAGAACAAGAGCAAGTGAAAGATACAATGATAAAATGGGAAAGGAATTTTGGATATACGATAGAATTGGACAAATGGCAGCAGCTTTGGGAAAGGAATTATAAATTGACAATGGCAACAGCATATAAAGAAAATATGTACAAACTGTTTTATAGATGGCACATGTCACCAGAAAGAATAGCTAAAATGTTTAAAGATAAATCTATGAAATGTTGGAAATGCCACCAAATATCTGGTAATTTTTATCATACTGTATGTGGTGGACATGTGCTGAAGCCAAAGCGTATTGGAGTTTAATTCAATTGTGGATAGAAAAGATACTGAAACAACGTATAGAGTTGAAACCAGAGATATTCCTGTTGGGTATATTATCAGAGAAATATAACAAAGAAAATACATATTTAATTATTCATAAAATTACAGCAGCTAGAATTGTATTTGCACAAAATTGGAAGGCAACAAAAGCCCCTTCTGAAGGAGAGGTAATCAGGAAAATATTGGATTGCGCAGAGATGAATAGATTGACAATGATAATTAAAGAAAAAGAAGATTCAGGATATTATAACATATGGGGGAAATTTTATGACTGGATGGAAAATGAATATATATAGAAGATAGATAACACCAAATAAAGTTGAGGAAAATGGAAAATTGAAGTTGTTAGGCCCAGGTGACAAAATTAGGCAGTTTAAGGAGGCAGTATTAAGATAATAATAAAAATATACTAGAGAAAATAATATGGATATATATATATATATATGGATATAGAAAAAATATAAGCTTAAGAGATGTACCTTTAATTAAGTGAAGTAAGAGAGAAGAGTTACTTGACTGTTAACTATAAGATAGAACAGTGATAGTGAACCTTTTTTGGCTCGGGTGCCCACACCCATAGTGCAATGCCCTCCCCTCGCACATGTGCACAACCCCCCATGCGCTGCACTGAAGCTTCCGGTAGGCCCGTTGCGCTGTTTTTCGCCATCCCCAGGATTCTGGAAAGACTCCTAAAGCCTGGGGAGAGTGAAAACGGCTGAAAAGAAGGCCAAAAATCAGCTGGCCAGCGCTTGCATGGTTGCCGGAGCTGACATAGGGCAACACCCTCAGATATGGCTCCGTGTGCCACCTGTGGCATGCGTGCCATAGGTTCGCCATCACTGAGATAGAATATTTATTTATTTATTTATTTATTTATTTATTTATTTATTTATTTATTTATTTATTTATTTATTTATTTATTTATTTATTTATTTATTTATTTATTTTGTGAGATTTGTATACCGCCTCACAGTGCAAGCACTCTCTAAGCAGTTTACACCAGTAAGCAATGTATATTTATATTACCCCAACAATTTGGGTCCTCATTTTACCTACCTCGGAAGGATGGAAGACTGAGTCAACCTTGAGCTGGTGAGATTTGAACCACTGACCTGTGGATCACAGTCAACTAAAGTGACCTGCAATACTGCCTCTAACTGCTGCGCCACCTCGGCTCTTTATGAATGAATACACTCAGGAATGGAACAAGAGGGAGGAAGAGGATGTAGAGAAGGGAGGGGAGAAGGATAAGGTGACCAGATGTCCCGATTTTGGCGGGACAGACCCGCTTTTTAATGATTTGTCCCGCGTCCCGCCCGTCCTCTAAAAAGTCCCGATTTTTTGAAAGAATGCACGACTAGGGCATTCTTTCCAAAAATCGGCCTGAAAGGGTGGCGTGCGAGATTGGGGGGAGTTAAAACTCGGGGAAGGCAGCCATGTCGGGCTCCGTGGTGGCCAAACCGTGGCGCATGCGCCAAACGTCACACATTGGATGATTGCAAGTGACGCATTGCAATCATCCAATGGACAGGAAAGGCGTGGGGATGGCAAGCTGGTTGTAACGACGGCCAGAGGGCCCTCCCCCTGACTGGAGCCCCACCCTGGGTGTCACCCAGCCCCACGGCGAGGGTCGCAGGAGGAGCTCATCAAAGGCGAGGAGGGGCGCGCGGGGGCGAGGAGGGGGCGCGCGGGGGGGGGGGCGGGCTCTCCCCTGCAGGGACAGCCAGCCGCGGCTCGTGGGGGGCAAAAGACAACTTTTGGCGGGCACGGCTTTGCAAGGGCTCTTCGCGGTCTGCAAGCCGCCGGGCATGCACTGGAGGGCGGTGAAGGACACGGCGGAGAGGCGCCTGATGCAGCCCGCCCTCTCGAAACGGCCGGCGTCACGGTGGTCGGGGCGGCCCGAGCGAAGGAGTCGCATCCAAGATGGCCCTCGGGCCGGCGCTGGCTGAGCCGGCCGGGGCCGCCGCCGCAGCCTTCCCGCCGCCGGGGCAGCCGGGACTGGGGGCCCAGCCGCAGGAGTAGCAGCAGCAGCAGCAGCAGCAGGCCTCTCAGCTCGGGCCGGCCGTGGGCGGCGTTGGCGGAGGGCGGGTGTCCCGCGTTGACTCCTCCGGCGGCGGCTGGAAGCTGGCGGAAGAGCCGGTGTGAAATTCACACCGGCTCTTCCACCAGCTTCCAGCCGCCGCCGGAGGAGTCAACGCGGGACGCACGCCCGCCGCCAACGCCGCCCACGGCCGG
Source organism: Diadophis punctatus similis (assembly GCA_023053685.1). Taxonomy (NCBI): domain Eukaryota; kingdom Metazoa; phylum Chordata; class Lepidosauria; order Squamata; family Dipsadidae; genus Diadophis; species Diadophis punctatus. The sequence goes on from JALIGW010000002.1 coordinate 27,330,961, forward strand.
CCCGAGCTGAGAGGCCTGCTGCTGCTGCTGCTGCTGCTGCCCCTGTGGCTGGGCCCAACCTGGCCATCCTTGAGTGCCTACAGGACGTGCGCGAGGTCAGCGGGTGGCGCGGGACCCCCGGGCGGGTGGGGGGGAGGGAGGAGGAGAGCCAAGAGATGCTGGGGGCTGCTCCCCTTCCCAAGCCAGCCCAAGCCACTGCCGGCTCCCGAAGGGGAGGCGGGAGGCGAGGAAAGGCCTCCCGCCTCCCCCCCACCTAGACGCCAACATTAGCCGTCTTTTGCCCTCTGCGCATGCGCAGCGTTCTGCGCATGCACAGAGGGCAAAACTCAAATGGCGGCGTCCAGGCGGCCCCGCCCCCCGTCGGTGTCCCGCTTTTAAAAAAAATCTGGTCACTTTAGAGAAGGAAGAGTGTAGAAGAGGGTGAGGTTGGAAGGAGGGATGGGGAAGAAGGAGAAGAGGGAAGTAGGAAGGGGGAGAAAAGGAGAAAGAAGGTAGGGGAAAGAGAAGGAGGTACAGGGAGGGGAGTGATATTAAGTATCATGGGAAAACAGACAGGTAACAAGACTATAAAAGGTGCAAGAGTAGGATGTTTGTTAATTATATATTGGATAGTAATTACTTATGTAAAGATTGTTGATATATGTGTTGATGTATATGTGAAGAGTGTCAAAAAATAAAAAACTTTTTCTAAATAAATAAATAAATGTTGTATCTATTGTGGTCTGTTTCTTGCCTGCTGAAGCCCACTACACAATAATAACCACCCTGTTGAAAAAAGCAGATAATCAAGTGTTTGTTGTAACATCTAAATATATGTGAGATGGACCTGCTAGGGTGAAAGGTGAAGGTGTCTCCACCCTCAGCTTCCATTTACATATCTGCACACCTTGCCTTGCTGTAGTTTCTTAATAGTTTTTTTGCTCCCAGCAATTATTTCCAGGAAGAAGGAATGACCAGCCATTGTTTCCTTCTCTTGAACACTAGCAGCGGCGGGTTCCTCCCTTACTGGTGTCGGTGCGCTGTGCGTGCATCTCCACGTTTCGGGCGCGCGCATGCCCCCTCGCACGATTTTGTTTCTGCGCATGCGCGGAAGCAAAATCATGCAAAAATCTTGTGAAGGGACGCGCGCGCACGAGATTTTGGTGCGATTTTGCTTTCACGCATGCACAGAAGCAAAATCTCACCAAAATCTCTCGCGCACGTCCTCTCGTGAGATTTTGCCGCAATTTTGCTTCCGTGCATGCGCAGAAGCAAAATTGGCCAAAAATTCATGAAAAAAATGGCGACGCGCATGGTGGACTGGCAGAGAGGGCTTTGGAGCGGTCGTGTGCAAATTGCGCAATTGGTCGCTCCTTACCGGAGCTGCATACCGGGCAGCTCCGGCAGGAACCCACCTCTGAACACTAGCTGTATATAAGAAAGGAAGAATATTGTACAAGCTGGACATTTGCTTGATAGTAGACTAGGTGTAATAACAATAATCACTTTATCATTCTATAGTCATGTTCATCCAGATAATGTTGATACCCAAAATAATGCGTTCAACATATACAGTACTTAATATTTCATTTGGTCTTTTGTTATGACGTTCCACTTTGGGCCAAGATCCTTTTGTTGATCATTTCTCCATCTCAAGAGGTCATTCAAGAGGGCATGCATAATTGATAGTGACTGGGGTGGGTGGGATTTTCTGTGGATTCTTAGTATTCGATAGAAGCTCAGTGCAGCACACCAATATTATTCATATGGGCCAATGAAAAGTAAGCCTTTGTTCAGCATTTACAGTAGGTTCAATTTCCCAATCCTTAGCAAGTTATTTACAACTACAGCTAGAAAGCTCTCCCACCTCCTCCTTCCTGTTTTGAGAGAAGGCACAGCCACTTGGGATTCTAAGATGAAGAATGACTGAACTTTTTTCCCTGTACTTCTATGTATTATATCTTTAGGTGTTTCCTATGTTGATGTATAGTTGGTTTCATGTACATGCATCATTATATTTCTATACAGAGCTTTTTTTCTTCTCACTATGTCAGCACTGTAGAAATACAAAGGGAAAGGGCTAGTTCTAATAGGGTATTGAGACTTTCTTCAGTCCGTTCCATATATGAGAACTGTGCTTAAAAGGAAAATCTTTACAAGTTGGAGCATTGGGTAAAATATAAATCTCAAGAACAAATCCAAAGTCCTAGATCTGAGAGGAAAAAAATCAAAGGCATAATGGAGATAACAAAGTAGGCATCAATATGCATGAAGATGTTCTAGATATCTTGGTAAAACACAATCTGAATAGTACTATGATACAGCTTCAGAAAAAGTAAATGCAATCCTAGGCCATATCAATAGAAGTATAATGACAAAATCAAGAGACATTATTGATCTCAGTTCTGCAGATGTATCAAATACTGTGTCCAACTGTGTCCTTCCATATTTTAGGAAGGATGCTGACAACTTGCAGGACATCCAGAGGAGATCAATCAAGGTAATAAGAGCACTAGCAGGAAAATGTACGAAGTACAGTTTGAACCTTTATGTATTTTTTATTTAGATGTTTTTATCCTACTTTTATTATTTTTATTAATAACTCAAGCTGGCAAACATATCTAATCCTTCCTTCTTCCTTCTCCTATTTTTCCCTTGGCAACAACCCGATGAAGGGAGGTGAGTTGGATTGGAGAGAGAGAGAGAGAGAGAGAGAGAGAGAGAGAGAGAGAGAGAGAGAGAGAGAGAGAGAGAGAGAGAGAGAGAGAGAGAGAGAGAGAGAGAGAGAGAGAGGCCCAAAGTCACCTAGCTGGCTTTCATATCAAAGGTGGGACAGAACTCACAGTCTTCTGGATTCTAGCCTGATGCCTTAACCACTGGACCAAATCTCGTGTGTTTTGCATGGACAAGAGAAGACTCCAGGAAGGCAAAATAACTATCTTAAAATGTTTTAAGAGCTATATTTTAGAAGACAGGATAGATTTTTTTTCAGAATTGTTCCAGAAGACAGAATAATGAATTTACTGTATTTTTCAGAGCATAAGACGCACCGAAGTATAGGACGCACCTTAGTTTTTGGGGAGAAAAATAGGGAAAAAAATCTACCTACCAGGAATTCATCTGGTTAGCGTCCTTAGTCTGGTCAGCTTCAGCACATTATTTTATCCCCTGGTTAGGACTAAAAAAAATATTTTTCGGAGGGAATAGCAATGAAAACAAGTCTGCAAAGACTTAGGGCTGGAAAAAACCTTCTTCGGAGGGAGTAGGAATGAAAAAATCCTGCAAGCCGGGAAGATCCTTAGCACCTCGTTAGGACTGAAAAAACCTTTTTCTGAGGGTAATAGCAATGAAAACAAGCCTGCAAAGACTTAGGGCTGGAAAAAAACTTCTTTGGAGGGAGTAGGAATGAAAAAATCCTGCAAGCTGGGAAGATCGTTAGCACCTCGTTAGGACTGAAAAAACCTTTTTCAGAGGGAGTAGCAATGAAAACAAGCTGGGAAGAGCCAGGAAGATCGTTAGCACCTCGTTAGGGCTGGGGGGGAAAGCTTCGAAAAAGCTACATTCGGAGTATAAGACACAGCCAAATTTTCAGCCTCTTTTAGGGGAGAAAAAGGTCTTATACTCAAAAAAATACGGTAAGTTACAAGGAAGTGGGAAATAGGGAAAAATGTAATAGCAGCAGTTGTTCACTAATGAAACAGACAACCCTGGGAGGTGGAGGTGTTTGTCAGAAATGTTTAAGTAGAGACTTGATGGCCATGCATCAAAGGTGCTGTAGTAGTGTGTAGGGAATTGAATTAATGATCTCCAAGGTCCCTTCCATCCTTTACATTCTGTGATTCAGCCACAGTTAAGACACTAATAAAGAGTGTCATAGCATATTGTACATAGTCAAATGCTTTACTGAGATAAAGATTACTTGTTCTTGACTAATCAGTGCTTTTTGGTGATCAAGTTGTTTTTAAGGTGCTTATAGGTTGATCTTTTAGTGATCTATTCTAGAATCTTCTTAGATATTACTATTTAGTTCTGGTTCTGAAAATTCAAACTAAAATAAACATGTTTACTAAACCACATTTTACCAATCTCTTTTAAAAATTAATTTATAATATAAAATACAAAAACACAAAAGAAAATAGTAGGAAAGGTAGGGGAAGGAAAGGGAAAGGGAAAAGGAAAGGGAAAAGTGTAGGAAAAAGGGAAAAAATAAAGAAAAGGTGTTAACTTCCAACTCCCTTTGGTGCAATAGAATAATACAGTATAATAATATTAAACCTCAACTTTTTACTTTTACATAATTGTATAAACTAGCAATTTCTATAACAACAAACCTATCTAGTAGGAACCCCAAAATCAAGGTTTCATGTTTTTTCACCTCGAGCACAAAGTCCAGAAGTGATTTCCAAGTAAAAACCAAAATAATTGTTTGTTTCTTTAATTGAAGCAGTCAATTTAGTCATCTCTGCTAACTCCATCAACTTTTGCAGCCAATCTCAAGCTTCATTCTGCTTTTTAAATTTCCTAATATAACTCATATTTTCTTATTGGAAAAGATTGAATCAAAATAGTGATAAAAGTCGCTCAGCCTTTGTTGTTGTTGTTGTTGTTGGCTGTAAGCATTTTGCATTTTGAGCAGCTGATATACTGATTCTTTTCTCTTCGTTTTGCATATGTACATTTTCTTAGAATCTTTCATCATTTCATCTCATTTCTAAGATTTTCTGACAGTGTTTTTCTATTTGGGGCTTCAGTTTGTGCATATTCACAATCCCATGTCAGGGATTAGAGCCTAGTCATCCAAATTATATCATCCCCTTATTTTGTCGTATGAGGTGTGAGATCCTTGTTCACATTTTTAACCTATTGCACTATGTTGTTTGTCCTGTACTTACCGAGTAGCAGTTACGTTTTGTGTCAGGAGGTAGAACTACCTAGTTGACCCTGCATGTTAAGAAGGGTCAGTCTGGTCAGTCATTGGTTGGGAGACAAGTTAGGAATTCTAGAGCTGTTGGAAGGATTAGGAAATTGAATAAATATTGTGAAAGAAAAGCAATAGCTATCCACTTTATTACTAACAAAGCTGCATAGATGCAGTCACGAGGAACTGGGGAATGGGGTGGAAGAGCTCCAATGTAAAAATTGTTTCTCATAGTATCAGGTCATAAGAAAGCTTCTTCTAAACTATTGGCTAATGAGATGCTAATGTATTTAAAACTTTTATCTATTTTCCTAATGACTGACATTGGAGTTATTCCCCACAGAAAAATAAGCATTGCAGTAGAAGTAAAATTGATTGCTGATACTGTGATAAGCTATAATGGTGCTACAGAAAGATGGATGAAAGTGGCTTCATCTAGAATGTGGATATAAAAGTGACAGCTATATGCCATAAAATATGGTGAACTGTATTTGTTTTGTTTCTCAAATCCTTTTCATATGGAAATAGAAATATAACCGTGCTTTGATTATATTTGAAATTAATATAAAAGAAAGGTGCTTAGGAAAAGAAAAAGAAAGGCTACAAACCAAGAGATTTATTCAAAAAATACTTCAGGGAAAATTCTTTGTCAAAGAATTGTAATAATTACAAAACCATTTTTAAATGCAACCTTTTAAATCTGAAATTACTCATAGCTGTTTTCCATAGAACAACCTTTGCTAACCTGACACCCTTCAGATACACTGTGACTAAAATCTAAAATTACAGTCCTAAGATTTTATTTATTAAAATTATTTATTTATTTTATTTATTTATTTTATTTATTAAAATTTCTATGCCGCCCAACTCCCGGGGGGGACTGGGCGGCTAACAACAGGTATAGAAACATATCAATAAAAGCGATTTTTTTAAAAAAAACATGTTAAAATGCTATCAATATTTTAAAAAGAACTTTCACTCATACCCCGCCTGCCGGAAGAGCCAAGTTTTTATTGCTTTACGGAAGGCCAGCAGGGTGGGGATAGTCCTGATATGTCCAAGATATGGCTCATGTCCCATTGTCTGGTCCATTTTATAAAGATGCATGGCTTAAATTTTATAACTCCCCTGTAAATTTTAGGCATTGTGATCCATTCTATGTACAGCTGCTGTTAGCTGACCAGTATAACTCAATTACTTTCAGCATGCTTGTTTTATTTTACGGTTTCAAAAATTCACCAGGATCTAACTATATCAACCATATCAACTATATTGCTATTTCTGTTTTATTTGTTCATTTTCTTTTATACTTTTTAAATACTTATTTTGTTTTTCGTGGGACCTTGGTCAATGCCTTCAACATATTCTGTCTAGAACTTATTCTATCATATATCTGGAATCCAGTATCCACCATCCATCTCTTGTTTTAAAAATCAGCAAGATAGTGCATGTAGACTTCAGGACTTCTACCAAACCATAGGTTTGGTTTTTTTTAAAATTGCTGAAAACTTGGAAGATCTTAGTCAAGAATGTTCAAAGCTTTCAACATCTCAATGAAATCTTAGAAAATGTTGGTAGTCATTTCTGAAATCATTTGGGTTTTTGGCAATCTCACATTAGATCTTGTGCAGTTTAGCTTTTGAGAGGAGCATGTGAGTTATTGTGCAATATTTGTAGGATTGGGCATGAAAGGATTTCAACAACAAAGTGACTGTGTCTCCCAAAATCTTCAGTGATTGGCTACAAAAAGCACTAAATAACAGCTAATTGTATTCCAATCTAATGGTCCTATGGATTTTTGCAGCTCAAATTTGGTAGCTCTAGCCTGACCATGCTCACTGAGGTTGATGGAAGTTGGAGAATGCTAGATTGTCTATTCTAGCATAGGCACATAGGCCTCTTTGCACACCATGTTTAACTGGCTTTTAAATCAACCCAACCAATTAATCCAAACACTTTACATTTAGCCTCAGAAAGTGTCTTGCTTTGGTGTAAAATGTAAAGAAACCCCTCCTCAGCCCAGTGTTATGCTAATTATTTAAGGGAGCATTATGCGTCTTTTCTGTCCATAATTGAGAAAAGGCTGTGGAGAAGCCCCATGAAAATACAGTATATCAACCTTCCAGTTCTGTAGTTTTGATGTTCTACAGCCATGAGACAGATGGAAATAAAATAGAAGGACTTTGTGGGGAGGGACTTGAGTATTTTCAAACCTGTTCATAATCATATAGGTATTCTCATGACGGAAAATAATAAAAATGGCAGGAATGGGGTAGGAGAGGAGTTATAGCTTCTTTTTTAGCAACCAAGCAAGAAAGTGGTTGGTGTCTTTGTATCTTGGAAATGGAAGCAGTTTTGTCCTGGCTCTGAAACTCAAAAGTTTCAGAGCCAGGCAGGATAGTTTCTTTAGAAAAAATGACTAACATAAAAACATTGTCTGGGTTTACACAACACTCTAGCTGGTGTAGTATGCAAACTCAGGTAGTATGGTTAACCTATGGTTCCGTATACTACATCAACACAGACAACTGCATTCATTAATGAAGCCATTAATTAGTTAGTCATGGGTTAGAGTGCTGTGCCGCATATACAGCCGTGTGCCTGTAGGCAGCTTATGCTGCTCAGAACCTTATGGAGCATGAAATTGCTTAGATCCAGTCAACAATCAGGGGGAAAAAACCTTGGGTGAGCAAAAATAAGATAAGCTTAATACATTCCATAGAAAAATGGGTTGTTGAGAACACAGAGAATAAGCATGTATAAAACAGAATATCCAATTTAGGAGCAAAAGTGTTTGAGCTTTTACAGCAAACTGCGACTCAGTAAATCTCAGACCACTTTGAGACTTAGAAGCTTACTTTATTTGAACTACTTTAAAACAAAAACAAAATGTCAATAACAAATATCAGCATGAGATATCCTATATGCTATCCCAGATTCTCAGAGATTCTCAGATAGCCTTTTTTTTTTGCAAAAGCATCTAAAAAGGAGGGTCTCAAGATGGTAGCCATGACAGCATAATCAAAGCTTTGCTCCACTTTATGTTTATAATGTGGGTTTGTGATCATGTGGTTGTGGGGCCCATCTTTTTTACCCCTCCCATTGACACTGTCTGTCCCTATTTATAAATTGACACTGTCATTATTTATTCATTTCTTTTTCGGTTCCTATGTCAGAGTTGTGATGTGGAGATTGAGAGTTTTCCTAAACAACAGTTTTCCACTTGCTTATTTATGGTCACCTAACCATGCAATAAACAAAGTTGAAAACATGTTATTTATAGATAATAAAGAACAGACCTGAAACAGTTCCATTAAATTATTATGGTCTTTCAGTAGTAGGAAATCTCTTGGAGATAGCATGGAGAAAAGAGCAATTCCTAATGGAGCAAAGTGAGAATTCCCAGATGATCCATGCAGAAGTCTCTCAATATCTTTGAGCACAGATATTCTCAGCCGTGCAAGATTGCTCAGTTTTACAGACTTTTGCTCTTGAAATTATCTTCTTGTTGATGTTGTTGCATGTTAAAACTGGAAATGCAATTCAAGTAATTCCAGGCTATGCTGAAATAAAATGTAATAGATGTCATCTACTTTACTTTCATATAAACCATACAGAGGACTATAGCAGGATTAATTGAAATTCTTATGTAGTTTGTATGTGGTATATGAATTACCAAAAGGTTCAACTAACTAACGTGAGCTGACAGAGAAGGATTGAGACCGATACGAACAATCCTACATTGCTAAAATGAATATTGCATATGATATTTGCCTGAAAATAAGTATATACTAGACGAAGGCATTCCAAAGCCCCAATTAAGACTCTGCCAGTTAGGGCCTGTTGCAGTGTCATGGCAATAAGCTTTAAAAAGACATTCTCAAGGGAGGCATATCTCACTATAATATCTTTGATCCACAGGTTGCAACTTGTTGAGTTGTTGGATTGATTCAGTATTAGAAAAATGAGTTTGTATTTTTATTTTTCATGCTTTAGAAAACAGATGCACAATAATGTAACTCCATGTGAGACTATTTTCTACAATCATAATAGTAACAGTGGGTGGAGGGATGGAGGGATGGAGGAATATGGCAATAGAAGGAAAAATGAACTGTTTCTGATCTGAATATTAGTAGTTATTGAAAAAATATCTACCTAATATATCTTTGATTTAAACAATATTTTGCTATTTAATATAAATATTCCAAGATGGATAAACCACACATTTCCAAAAACCATTTGCTAACATCTGGAAAATGCTATTTCACTGTTATCTTTTATTTCAAAATACAAGAAGTAATACAACAGTTAAATTTGCTTAAAAATACAATTATACAGAACAATCCTTTTAAAAATAATGGAAATCAAAGAAGAAAAGGATAAAAACTCCAAACAAACAAAGAAAAAAGAAAGAAACCTAAATTATTTATGAAATTTATTAATAGTCACTGATTTACTAATATCATATAGTACTATGATATTAGTATTGTTGTATTATTGTAAAATATCCAAAAACTCTGCAAAGTAGTACATTCTTTGCTTCATTCTTAAATTAATAGAAAATATTCCAAGATGGATAAATCACACATTTCCAAAAACCATTGGTTAACATCTGGAAAAACACTTTTCCAGTTTCTCAATATAATTAATTTAGCCGTTCTCCATGCTTGATAGAAATTCTTGATACAAAGCCAGATTCCAAAACTTTGGTGTATAATTCAATATCACATTAACATCTTTAACATTTAAAGATTTTCTCATAAATCTATTTATATGCAAGTAGTCCTCACCAACTGCCTTGTTTACTGTTGTTAGTTATGATGATACTGAAGAAGTAGGCTCATGGCCAGTCCTTGAATTTGCAGCTGTCTCAGGGCATCCCTACAATCGCATGTTTATGATTCAGCACTTCACAACTGCTGCAACGGTCATAGCATCTTGCAGTTACATGATTGCCATTTGTGACTTTCACAGCTGGCTTCCAACAACCAAAGTCAATGAGAAGTTGGCAGGAAGTTGCAAATCGTGTGATATGGTACTTAATGACCTGTGATGATTTGCTTAACGACTGCCGCAGAATGATGCTGTAAGCCTGGTGCATTCATGTGATTTTTATGGCCACATCGCTTAGCGATGGATTTGCCAGGCCCAATGGCAGTTGGTAAGTGAAAACAACCTACAGTATACATCAAAATGCCATTCCAAAAGGATACTAGATATTTTACATGACCATATCATCTAAGTTACTGAACCTTCATTTTTTTTACACTTCTAAAGAAAATCTGATGTCCACCCTTTCAAGTCCCGAAGGTGCTTTTTCAAGAGGCAACTGGACTTCTTGGGTTTTTTTTCTTTGAAGACGTTTCACTTCTCATCCAAGAAGCTTCTTCAGAGCTGAAGAAGCTTCTTGGATGAAAAGGAAATGACTTCAAAGAAGAAGAAAAACCCAGGAAGTCCAGTTGCTTCTTGAAAAAGCACCTTTGGAACAACCATGATCTGGATGACTGAGAATCTCCATAGACATCCTTTCAAGTATATTTCTTAGGGAACCTAAATACAATTTTTTTGATAAACCAAGTTCAATTTCAAATCTGTTGATACATTTAAACATTTTTAAGGTTATGAAGCCATAATTAGGACATTATCAAAGACTCCATTCTTTAGTCCATAAGCGGAATATCCCAAAAATGTCTCTTCAAAATTATTCTTGAACTTTCAACAGAGATATGTTATGGGTTTCATTTGTTTCATGGATTGCATCAAATAAGAGAGCATTACAGGTGTCTTTGAAGAGGTCAAAGCATATGACCCATACTGATCATGTTAAGTTGGAAATACAGGAATTCCTTGGGTTATGACAGCAATTGGGAGTGAAATTTCTTTTGCTAAATAATGTCATGTAACCACATCACTTAACAATGGCAATCCTGCAATCCTAGTTGCCATTGTAATTCCAGGTTCGTTAAGCAGGAAGAGATAGGAATTCCATGTAAGTAGCCAGAGGGTGCATGAGTCCTGTGAGATTCTCACAGGAGGTACTGTGACAGGGCGGGGGGTGCTGTGGGAGGGGTGCTGTAGTCAGATGCTATGGGGTGTGGGTGGGAGAAAAAGCAGGAGTGTGAGGAACTTCCAACTTCCTGCAGCCTTTCCCATTAATTTTGCTTCAGGGGATCTGGCAGGAAACATTGAAGATTGTGATTGTTACGTACTACCGTACGGAGCACGAATTTGCATGGCTGCCGCTGATTGGCTAATCTAGCGGTGGGAGAAATGAACTGCTGTCAGTGGCCAGCTTGGTTACAGGGAAACCCTTAAAAGCGGCTTCCCTGCAGCCAGCCGGCAGTTCGAAGCTCCTTCTTTCCCGCACGAATCTAACAGTGATTGCATGACCACAACTCACTACAACATCATAATCAAGCACCCAGATCATGATCACATGACCACAGAGATATTGGATTAGCCATAACTTTGTAGACCGGTTGTAAGTCCTCCCTCATTCAGCACCATCACAACTTTGAACAGCCACTGAACAAGTGATCATAACATATACTGCCACTGTTGTGAATTGTGAAGATCAAATTATATTTGAAGTTGTGAGAGAACTCCTTAAAATGATCATTACATAATAAATAGCTGAAAATCATGATCCTGGCTTCCACCCAAACTTTCTGATGCAATGTTTCTCCACCTATTTTCAGAATAGAATGTTCCTAAAGAGTTAAATATTCACATGTCTCTTCAAAACCCAATCTATGCTCCAAGATTTTCTCACCATTTGCACTTTTGGAAATAAATCACCCTTTCTGCTATTAGTTGCATAATAGCAGAAATAATAGCTTTCCAATATAGGCCATAAAGGATAGTATTCTACTATATTTTTATTCTATATATTGATAGCTAATTAATATAATCCCAATGATACACTTGAAAATCAGATAGATAAAACGCATCTTCCTCAAATGGTAATCTCAATTTAGCTAAAGAAATGATGATCCATTATCCCAAATAAATTTCCTATGTAATCTATCTATCTGAAGAAAAAATATTTTGTATTAACATAGGGATATCTCTAAAGACATAAATAAAGTGAGGAGCAATATTCATTTTAATAACATTACTTTTACCTCACATTAATAACATTACTATTACCCCAGGTTAATAGGATTTTAACCCAACTGTTTATATCCTAATTCAATGTTTTCTAAAAATTATTTTTTTCATATGTTGGGAAATATTTTGAGATATGTGAAATCCCAAATATTTAATACTATCAGTAGAAATCACAAAATCCAATAATTTAGATAACCACATTGGTATATTTGGACCCAAAAGAAGTAAACAAGATTTATCCCAATTAATCTTATAATCAGACTACTTTTCAAAATGGTATACTACCTTTATAAAATTACGCAGTTAGAATACTGATTCAAACCTGCTAAAATATCATCAGCATATATAAATAATTTCTACTCACCCCCTGGCATTATAATACCTTTAATGTCTCATGACTGCCTTATAAGGGTGACCAACAGTTCAAGGGTCAAATTAAATAGCAAGGGTGACAATTAACAGTCCTGCTGAATACCACATTGTAACTGAAAAGATCCAAAATTTAGTATTTTGTCATTCTAGCACCAAGTTGCAAATAATAAATGTATTTATTTATTTACTTGTATTTATATTTCATATTCCTAAGCTAGGAGGACCTTTGCTCAGCTTTGCGTTGTGCACAAGTGATGACTTTTCCTGGATAGGGGGGCTCTCAGCTTGATCTCTCATGCCCTGATCATCTCCTGTTTGAACTATTGCAGCACACTCTATGTAGGGCTACCATTAGAAAGTATATGGAAGCTTCAGATGGTACAAAGTCCAGCTGTGCAAGCAATTTTAGGCCCCCAAAGAAGGGTGCATGTAATACCTCTGCTGTGCGAACTGCATTGAGTGCCAGTTTGCTTCCTGATCCAATTCAAGATGTTGGATGTGTCTTATAAAGATCTATATGGATGGGGCCAGGCTACCTATAGAACCATCTTCGTCCCATTACCGTATTTTTTGGAGTATAAGACGCACTGGAGTATAATACGCACCTTAGTTTTTGGGGAGGAAAATAGGGGAAAACAATCTGCCTACCAGGTATTCATCTGGCTAGCGTCCTTAGTCTTGTCAGCTTCAGCACATTATTTTATCCCCTGGTTAGGACTTAAAAAAACCTTCTCCTGAGAGAGTAACAATGAAAGAGCATGCAAGCCAGTAAGAGCTGGGAAGATCGTTAGCACCTGATTAGGGCTAGAAAAAAACTTATTCGGAGCAAGTAGAGCAATGAAAAAAATTCTGCAAAGATTTAGGGCTGGAAAAACATTCTTTGGAGAGAGTAACAATGAAAAAGCCTGCAAGGTAAGAGCTGGGAAGATCTGTTAGCACCTAGTTAGGGCTGGGGAAAAAAAGCTACATTCGAAATATAAGACGCACCCAAATTTTCAGCCACTTTTAGGGAGGAAAAAGGTGCGTCTTATACTCCAAAAAATACGGTATATCAACCCATCCCACTCGGTCAGGCAGGAAAGGTATGTTGCAGACACCGGTGGTTAAGGAATTCTGATTGGTGGGATCTAGGAAGAGAGCTTTGTTTGCTGTTGTTCCCATCAGGGGTGGGTTCCACTTACCATCGCCACCAGTTCGCATTGCAACATTTTGCGCGTGCGAGCGGAGCGTGTGCGCATCCACCCGTGCAATTAGGCTTCCGCGCATGCTCAGAAGCTGGAATCAGCTTGAAACACAACTGAGGAGCTGATCAGCTGTGCTTCGGGTGAAGAAATAAAGGTCAGTATTAACCCGGGAGCGGGCGGGAGGGCCCTTTTTCGAGCTGCTGAATGAAAAAATAGATGGCAGCGCACACCGGCCAATGCAGTAATGTGACATCACCAGCGGATCGCTAATGGTTCAGGTGATCTGGTCTGAACCGGGAGGAACCAACCCCTATTTCCCATCGTATGGAATATTCTTCCCCCAGAGGTGAGCCAGGCTCCCATTCTCCTGGTTTGAAAAGGAGTTAAGACATGGCTCTATGGCCTTGCATGGGGAGCTCAGGGGAGCACACAACCATGGAGCTGGTTAGTCCTCTGAACGCCCTCCCTTTGTTTTTTTTTAACTCATTTTAATCTCTTGCCTCCTCTTAATTTTTAAAAAACTTTTATACATACTGTTTTATATTGTAACATTTTATTGTACACCTCCTAGAGTTCCATATTTGAGGGAGATGGCAGTACGGAAGTATGAAAAATAATAAATATAAATAAAACCATCAGTGCCCATGGCATGGCAGTCAGTTGACACTGGTAACCCTTGACTTAAAATCACAATTGGGAACAGAATTTCCAATGCTAAGCAATGTGGTCATTAGACAAAACATCACATGACCACACTGGTAGCGATGACGGTTCTAGTAGTCCTAATTGAGATCATTAAGTCAGGAGAGTAACATCAGTGAGTAAGGACCTCATGATTCTCCTGCTTTGCTGTGCTTGCCTTTGCTTCAACTTCCCCAAGCAGCAGGCACATGGCAGGGGACAGCAGGGGTCTGTGGCAGAATGCAGGGCACCCAACATGGCAGAGATGGGGAAGGTAGATGGGTAGGGGGAGTTGAAGTACCCTTGCATTTGTAAGCGAGGGTGGGCTACCAAGTGCCAAATTTTGACTACCCTGCCCACAGTGACCACAGGACAATGCAACAGCTTTAACTTTGGAGACCAGGTGTAAGCCCTTTTTTTTTTAGCACTGTCATAACTTCAAACTTCAAATTGCTGAATGAATGATTGCAAGTTGAAGACTACCTGTATTATTTTGGCTAGCTTGATTGCCAAACTTAATCTTTTTAAAAATACATATAGACCAGGGGCGTCAAACTCGATTTCATTGAGGGCTGCATCAGGGTTGTGTTTGACCTTGGGGGGCCGGGGTGGGCATGGCCAGCTCAATGTCACTCATGTCGTGGGTGCCTGAGGTGGCTCGAGCGCTCGGCCAGCGAAAATTGGCTTCCGAGCTCTGTTTTTGCCTGCGATGGCCTCCTGCAACCCTCTGCCAGTAGAAACAGAGCTTGGGAGGACTGCCCATGGCCCTCCCAAGCTCTATTTTCTCTGGCAGAAACACCGTGGGCTGGTCCATCACTGTTTCCAGGGCGGCCCCCTGGGCCAGATCAAAGCACCCCATGGGCCAAATCCAGCCCCCGGGCCTTGAGTTTGACACCCCTGATATAGACTAATTATTTACCTATGTATATATTCTTTAAATCTATTTAAATTTTGATTCAGCAGACATTACATTTCTACACGGGGTTCTAGACTGTGTCACCTTGGCTTGTTGCTGCAAAAAGTAATTTTAATCACTTTTTAGAGAAGGACAAAGAAAATAATCAAACTGCTTGTGCTTCATTCAAATAAAGGCTTGACAATAACACTTTTATCAGCTTCAAGAGAAACTATGGGCATCAGTATTCACAGGAAGAGCCATTGTCACTTGGCTATTACAGAATGTGCTTTTCAATTAAAAAAGCAAACCTCATAAAAGGACTTAGAAATGGGCTTCATTGAAAGAGAACCGAAGGAAGTTGCTTGATATTTGACAACAATAGCTACAGTGATTTGTAATCATGAAGGGCAGAAGATAACATATAATTTGTATTGGTAAAAATAGAGGGATGAGTGGAATTTGTGCAGTCATTCTCCTATCTCTGCACAACATCATTTCTCAAAAGTGTCCTCACTTTAACAAACTACAGCCATCTCCAGTCTTATAAGGTCTTTTTTATTTGCTTCTTTATTTGCTTCTTTCCTGCTGTTTCACCAGTGGAGAATAAACATTTTTGTTTTTAACCAAGAGAGCAAACTACATTTCTGCTTGATTTTTAGTGATGTAGGGTCGGGATTTTAGATCTATTAATAATTACATCTTTGCTTAATAATATATTGTTGTGCATTGTTATGCTGCTACAGCTTTTAAAATTGATTTGTTACGTAATGTATTCATGCTTTGAAAAACATTTTATTCTGAAAATGTATTTTAAATGGCTTAATAAATAAATGGCATGCTTATTACATACCTTGTATCAGAATTCCTTTTTTTCTGAAATAAATGCACTGCTAGCCAAAGATGCTGCACATACAACTACTGAATTACCATTAAAACAAAAGTATTTCTTATTCTGTATTGTTAAAATAGGAGAAGGGGGAGAGTTAATTTTGTAGATAATTAAAATCAGTACCATGCCCTTTGTCACATTGTAAATATCAATTTAATTTAAAATAGCAGCAGGTGCTGTTCATTTTGTAGTGACTCACGTGTAAATATTGCATCTGCCTTTATAGGAAATGATGTGCGAACAAAATCTGTAGCTGCTATGATTAGTAGTTGCTGATCTTTAAAGATAAGTAGACAAGACTAAAAGGGGGAAAGGGGGAAAATGCGTCACTTTCTGAACAAGAAACTTTCTCCAGATACCAGAAGTAAGGAGGCTGTAAATAAAAATGATTGTAATGAATCATTTCTCTGAAGTACAGCAACTTATAAGAAAAAAAAAATGAAGGACATTAAAGATTGTGGTTGAGGTCATGAGGGGAAACCAAACACAGTGAGGAAAGCACATAGAAAATAAATAAGTTTGTTTTGGCTTGTTTAGATGAACTAACAATTGAACACAATTTAATTTCTATCAACCCATTCCACGGAATTGTTGGTTATTGTTTTAGACTATTTGTTTAGCATTCCCCTTGCTTGTTTTTTCTGAGGTCCAAGTGCTACTTCCAATAAATTTCTGTGCCCTGAGGTGATTGTCTGGCACTCAGCCTTGGATTGCCTTGGATATCTCCTTAGCACCTGAGGGCAGACAAGAAGCAATGGGTGGAAGTTTGTCAGAGGAAGATTCAACTTGGAAATAAGGAGGAATTTCCTAAGTAAGAATGATTAATGTATGGAACAGCTTGCCTCCTGGGGTTGTGGGTACTCCATTGCTGGAGTTTTTCAAGAAAAGATTGGATAAGCATTTGTCCAGACTGGTATAAGGATTCCTGCCTTGGACAGGGAAAAGGACAAGACCTCCAAAATCCCTTCCAGCCCTATGATTCTATGGTTCTAGCACTTTGTGTGAAGTTTTTATTCCCCAAAGCTGGCATCCCATCTTTCCAATTATTTCCTGCCATGCAGGCCTCAAAATTAGAGGTCACTAGACAAGGGCTCAGAACATTTCCTCACAGTTTTGAAGTCTTGCACAAGAATAGTTTCATGGGCTTCTCCATCAGCTTCACCAATTTACCATTAGTACTTGATGAGAGGAATACTAGCTTTGCTAAGTAGATCCTCACAGGGCTTGCAGAAGTATATTTTAATTATCTTAAAATGTGATTAGAGGGGCTTTATATCAGGAACTGAAAAGGCGTATTAAGCCGACTGGGACACTGTAAACTACATGGTACCTGAATTTCATATGTGGCTAATTTTGAGGATTAATACAACCAGTTGATTTGAATGAGATTTATAATTGGAAGGGGTGATCATGAGCTTACAGTAAGCACACACTTCTTACAGAATACCGTTGGAAGGGATGTTGGAGATCTTCTAGTCCAACCCTTGCTCAAGCAGAAAAGCCTATACCATTTCAGACAACTGGCTATCCAATTTCTTCTTAAAAACCTCCAGTGATGGAGCACCCACAACTTCTGGAGGCAAGCCAATTCCCTGGTTAATTGTTCTCACTGTTAGGAAGTTTCTCCTTAATTCTAGGTTGCTTCTCTTCTTGATTAGTTTCCATCCATTGCTTCTTATTCTGCCCTCAGGTGCTTTGAAGAATAGATTGACCCCATCCTTCTTTGTGGCAGCCCCTCAAATATTGGAACACTGCTATCATATCACCGCTAGTCCTTTTCTCTAAACTAGCCATATCCAATTCCTGCAACTATTCTTCATATGTTTTAATCTCCAGGCCCTTAATCATCTTAGTTGCTCTTTTCTGCACTTTTTCCAAAGTCTCATTATAAGGTGGGATGTGGAGCAAGCTATTGAAAAGAATTTACTTTTTATAGCACAGTTCCAGAGTGTTATACTATTTTAGAATCACAGAGTTATTTAGTTCTAGAATCACAGAGTTATTTAGTTCAACTCTCTGCTCAGTTCAGAATTTGATGGAATTATTGCAGATATTACTCTGCTTACAAATTTCCAAGGTACAAACTTCATCGATATGAACAAACCTGTCGGGAACATCAGCCTAGAAGATCCCAAAAGTCATGAGAATGTTAGCTTACAGTGCACCATATGCATACTCTTGTTTGGACCTGCGAACAAAATTGATCGATGGACAGGATCTCAGAACATAACCTGTACAGCACTATCTGTATTTGAAAACCTTTAGGGAAGGTGCCAATTTCCCACTGGGTGACAGCTTGTTCGGTCAGAAAGTTCCTCCTGATGTACTTCCTTACTTCCTTGTAGTTTTAACCGATTGGTTCTGGTCTTGCTCTCTGGGGTAATAGACAATCTATCTGCCACTTCTTTTGTGTGGCAACCCTACTGATATTTGATGTTGATCCTCTGTCATCTTTTTTATAGGCCAGTGATGGCGAACCTTTTTTGGATCGGGTACCAAAAGGGTGCGTGGGTGCGCAATAGCATGTGCATGTGCCCACACTCATAATGCAATGCCCTCCCCCGTGCATGTGCACAACCCCCATGCTGCCCCCTATGCATGTGTACAACCCCCCCGTGCTGCCCCCCTTGTGCATGTGCATAGGCCTCGCTGAAGCCTCCGGACATCTGGTAGGCCCGTTGGGCTGTTTTTCATCATCCCCAGTGTTCAGGAAAGCCTCCTGAAGCCTGGGGAGAGTGAAAAATGGCGGGCCAACCAGAAGTTCAGAAAAGAACTTCCGGTTGGGCTGTTGGACCATTTTTCACTGTCCCCAGGCTTCAGAGGCTTTCCTGAACCCTGGGGATGGCAAAAAATGGCCCAATGGGCCAACCGGAAGTTCATTTCCGAACTTCCAGTTGGGCCGTTGAGCTGTTTTTCGCCATCCCCAGGGTTCAGGAGACTTTCCTGAAGTCTGGGGAGAGTGAAAATGGCCAAAAACAAGGCTGAAAATCAGCTGACTAGCGCACGCATGCGTGCTGGAGCTGACATAGGGCAACGCCTCACATGTCCTCAGATATGGCTCCGTGTGCCACCTGTGGCACGCGTGCCATAGATTTGCCATCACTGCTATAGGCCAACACACCCAGATCCTTTAGCCATTCCTCACAGAATTTGGCTTCCAGAGCCCTCACCATTTTGGTAGACCTTCTCTGAATTTACTCCAATTTTTCAGTCTTGATTTTGAACAGTGGTACCCAGAACGAGAAACACTTTCCAAAAAAGGTCTGACCGAAAAGAGTACAATGAAACAATTGCTTCTTGCCACTTTCTCTTTGAAAATGAATTCTTCTGAAATTTAGTATGCAGGTCAGATTCTTGTTATCTCTCAATCCTCTGGATATTATAAATTTAAGGAGAGCATGATCATTTCCCCCCCAAGGTGCTGGTCAACTTCACTCCTTCAATCAGTTCCTCCCTCTTAGTTAAGATAAATCCCAGGATAACAGACACCCTTATTCTCTCCTATTTTCTGAGAAATTAAATTGTCACCAAGAGAAAAAAAGAAATGTGTTGGACCTCTTGACAGAATTAGATACCCAAGTAATGTTAGGATAATTGATATCCCGCATTATCACTCTTGCATGTCTTTTTGAAAAATTGGACATCTGATGCAGACAAGCCTCATTTGTTTCTTCTGCATGCCAATGACATCTGTCATAAACTTCCACAATCATATTGCTTTTGTTTCTCTCTGCTTTTAGGCTTACCCAAAGACTTACAACAAGATTTCTTTTTTTTAAAAAAAAAAGTTTTTTATTTTTATTCCCATACAGACATTTCACATATTTATCATCTCATTCCTCATTTCATTCTTTTACAAAATCTTTACATATATATTCTATATTTATCTTATTGCTTTATTATTTCAAGGTTGCTTTTTTACCATCCTCCCTTCCTATCTCATACAGCCCTTCCTTCTCTTTCTTCTTCCCTTCTCTTCCTCCTTCTTCTAAACCTACGTCCCCTTCCCTCTCTCCTTCTCCTCTTCCCTACTTCCCCTCCTGCCCTCTCTCCTAACTCTCTTCACTCCTCTCCTCCTCCTTTTCCTTTCTTCCTTCTTCTTACTCCTTTCTTCCCTTCCTCCTTCCTTTGCTGTATTTTCTCCATTTTTCTGGGATGGTATTCCAGCAACCTTGAATTCTTTTACACAATCTTACATTTTTCATATTTTATTCCATATATATTCCTTTAATCTATTTCTTTTATCTGTCAAAAAGAGGGCCGTGAAAATATTTACTGACCCCTCACATCCTGGACATAAATTGCTTCAACTCCTACCCTCATAACGTCTCTATAGAGCACTGCACACCAAGACAACTAGACACAAGAACAGTTTTCCCCCGAACGCCATCACTCTGCTAAACAAATAATTCCCTCACCACTGTCAAACTATTCACTAGGCTGCATTACTATTACTATTAGTTTTTCTCATCGTTCCTATCACCCATCTCCTCCCACTTATGACTGTATGACTGTAACTTGTTGCTTGTATCCTTACGATTTATATTAATATTGATTGTTTCCTGATTGCTTACTTGAACCCTATGACAACCATTCTTGACAAATGTATCTTTTCTTTTATGTACACTGAGAGCATATGCACCAAAGACAAATTCCTTGTGTGCCCAATCACACTTGGCCAATAAAGAATTCTATCTCTCTCTCTCTCTCTCTCTCTCTCTCTCTCTCTCTCTCTCTCTCTCTCTCTCTCTCTCTCTCTCTCTCTCTCTCTCTCTCTCTCTCTATCTATCTATCTGGGTTACATCATTCACTTATATTCAAACTTCTTTATTTATATTCATTTTCTAACCATCTATAAAACTTTCCCCAAGTCTTGTAATACAATGAATCCTCTTTATCTTTTAATCTTAACGTTAATCTGTTCATTTCAGTGCAGTCCAAAATTTTCTTTATTATCTGCTCATCTCCAGGAATGATTCCTGCTTTCCAATTTTGTGCAAATACAATCCCAGCTGCTGTTACTATATGTATTATTAAATATATATATCTTCTTTTTTGTATTTTTCTGGTAAAATTCCCAATAGAAAAAATTTTGGTTTTAAGTCTGGCTATTCTTCCACCATTTTTCCTAATCATGTTTGTATCTTAATCCAAAATTTTCTTGCTTCTGTACATGTCCACCACATATGATAATAAGAACCTAATATTTGCTGACATTTCCAACATTTTACTGATTTATCTTAACCATTTTTGATAATTTTTCTGGTGACATATGCCATCTATAAAACATTTTATACATATTTTCTTTATATGCTGTTGCCATGGTTAGTTTATAATCTCTTTCCCACATTTGTTGCCAAATTCCTCATCCAAATTGTTTCTTTTACCACTTCTTCCTCTAATTCAGCTTGTAACAAATAATTATATAATTTCTTAATCATTTTTTCATCATTCCCTGTCAATATCTCATCTAATTCCAAAGTTCCCATCATAAATCCATCTTGTTTTTTATCTTTTTCATATCTTGATTGTATTTGCAAATGTGTGAACCAGTCTGTCTTAATTCCCTGTTTCTCTAGCTCTTGTTTTGTTTTCAGTTCTCCCTTTTCTGTTAAAATATCCTTATATCTTATAACATTTCTTAAGTTAATAATATTTGGATGTACAAGTGCTTCCATTGTTGAAAGCCACATTGGTATTTCCATATAATGTTTTCTTTTTACTTTTTCCCACACTGTTAACAAACCATTCCTTAAACAATGCTTCTGAAAATATGAATGTATTTTATTCTTCCCATACAACAAGATTTATGTGCTTCTCCCTAAATATGTTTGAATATATTTTTTCTTAATATAGTTTGATTTCTCTACCCTTTCTCTTGGGTCTCCTTTTTGAATAAATGGTAGCCTTTGAGTGCTATGTGCCAATCCTGACTCTCATCCCAGTGCCAGTGATGCCCGTTATATCATATTCATCTTTGTGAGTTACTATCCTTAGTTCTCTCTGTTTATTCCCCATATTCTTTAGTGTAGAACAGTGTTTCCCAAACTTTTGACATATGTGTACCCCTTCTATAATTTTCGTAACGCTGAGTACCCCTCATAAAATTGTAGGATAAAAATTGTATTTTATAAAAATAATCAAAATCAGTGGAACTGACTAAAGCACGATAACAGGCGCCCGAAACTAACTATTAAAGAAGTAAGTTGTCTCTGTAACGAAGTGCAGTATATTCACGCCGTGTCACACCTCACAAGACTGTCTAACCGTTAGATAACACTGTAATTCTCCGGCGTTTAAACAGCTCCGCGGCTCAACGTCAACTGTTATTTGTCTGCAGTTTAAAAATGGCCGAACCCGAGCTGCGCGAAGGATGCGCAGAAGTTCCCGCCATAATGAGTTGCGATACGATGTACGATGGCCCCAGTTCCCATGTAAAAACTGCGATACGTGCCTATTTCTTTCCTTGTTCTGTGGGCGCAGCTAAGCACGGTGCAGTGGATATTCCCACGTGATCCCCACCAAACTCCGGTGCAACGCGTACCCCCACCAAACTCTTCCCGTACCCCTGGGGGTACGCATAACACACTTTGGGAAACACTGGTGTAGAAGTATCTGAAATTTTGAGTACTGCTTATTGATGTCTCTGTGATAGTCCTGTGAAAATCTGAGTTTCCATCCTTGCCTCTTGCCTCTCCAGTTGTGTCCTGTCTTCTTGGCCTCGGTTCTTCACTTTTGCTTTTGCCATCCTTCCATTTTAGTTTGACATGCCAAACGCTTCCTTCCAGTTTTTGTAAGATGTTTCTTCTCCTTCTCCATATTTCTACTACTAATACAGTACAACTACTACTTCTACAACAATTATCCTTCCACTAAGCCTTTTCCAGGATGCAATGAAATAAGTAAGGACAGATCTAGTTAGGTCTGAACAGACCTCTGAATCTCAAGAAAGATTCATAAGAAGCTCTTATTAGTATAGATATATTTGCTAGTCTGTGACCATAATAAAAACTTGTCATATTGTATAGATATATTCTAGTAGTTCAGTATGCACCCACATACATTATTTTTTCATTTATGAGATTTAGGAGTTTAGGGTGATATGTGAATGCAGCTAATTTATTCTATCAGCACAACATGAAAAACCATGTTATTTGTTTGGTTATGATCATGTAACGTGTGAAGCTGTGATTAAGCAAAATTGGACTGTGGGAGAATTCAGCCAATAGTTTATGAATGGTAGTACTATGAGTGTTCAGTTGGGAAGCATACCAGATGGTTTCATGATCTATTTCTTGCTAAAGCACCTGAGATAATCACACTGAAAGGCAAGGGTGGAATTCTAAAAGGTCTTTCCCATAGATAATACAATCCCCCCCCCCAATAAATTTGGGGAGAACCCATGGGGCAACTTGACACCATCAATATTCTAATAACACATTTGCATGTTGCATTCCCCAATTAAGAATGTAGACATGTCTTGAATATTTGCCACATTCTTCTCTTTAGCCCGTTTTTCACTGAATTCTACCCATTTTTTTAAAAAAATCTTGGAAAAGTTTGCATTTATATTCCAATCTTTCACTTAACTATCAGGAGTACAGCTTCAATATGGATTTCTGAATGCTTGAACCAAAAGTAGACAAGCTTTAGATTTAGGGAAGCTCACATTTTATAAAAGTTTCGTAGTCTTGTTATAAGATAAGGTAAGTATATTATTAGGAATCAAATTGTGGGAGAATATTAATAATTAAGTCCAATTCTGAAAAGTTACCTTAGTGAATGAATGCAAAGGAAATGTATTTCAGTCCCTATTCATGGATGTTGGTCCACCAATCTAATTCTACCAATTAACAATTGAGATAAAAGTTTATCATATATAAATTTACTTAACATTCTCATTAACTTCTTAGTTAAATGTATAATTGTTTCTAGTACAATGAAAAACAGTCCGACTAAATTTTGCCAATACTATGAATGTATTTATTATGTTTAAACTGATAAAAGCAAAATCTTTTTTCATGCTATATTTTTTTATTAAAAACTGAATATACATTTGTGTAAATAAATTAACTGGCAATTAAATTTATACACTGTAATATTCTCTTATAAAATTATAATGTCATTTCTCTCTATGTGAGTCTTTCTATATTTAACCTAACCTAAAGAGGATAAACTGCAAATTGAATTTAACAATGCTCTAAAATAAGTACGTGCACAATAAATAATTTCAAAAAATTGTGCATGTATTTGAACATTCAGGGCCCCTCAAAACAAGCATCCTGATGCAGCAACAACATACCACATTTGGATTCAATGGATGCAAGTATGCCTAAAGACAGCTTTTGGAATCTGTACAGATTTGCGGATATATTCAATATTCCTAAAGACAGGAAAAAGACAATGTATTGCAAATGCTATGAGTAATACTGTTCTAATCATGTTCGTGGAAATAATGATTTCATATGAAAAGATAAGTGCTCAGACTGCAGAAGTGTTTCACCAATTTAGCTGCTCAGAATTAATATGTTCCAGGAAGAGAGACTTCTCCAATGTTTCAAATGCTTGAAAGACAAAATTCTTTGAGGCTGTTGTTTTCCTGTTCATATTGATCCAACTGGTAATATTCAAAGGTTACTTGATTGATATGCTTTCCACTTGAGACTAACCGCAGTACGGTGTTGTCACAGCCAATCTTCAATTGAGCTAGTCAAGGAGAAATAATTTAGATATTATTTTAATTGCTTTAAAATATGTAGACATTAAAAAACCTTAATGGATTACACTTTTATATGCGGGAGTTGTGTACAAATTTTCAAAAGGTATGCCTATATAATTTTTTTATACCCTACTGCCTCTATACAGAAAAAAATGATCTGTGTGTATAGATAAAAACAACTTCCATCTTCATACACTATTGTGCATGAAGATTAGATGTGTATATGCTGCAGTGAATATATGGACATATGATTTCTAATGAGGCATCTTCTTTCCACATTGAAATGCACATTATTGCAAAGAGGATAGGAAAAAACTTATTGATATACTAAATCACTATCAAAGAATGCCTTCACGCTGATTTCACTAGTGGCTTCAAAATAAGGTTGAATATTTTTCCTATTTTGGATTCATTGCCTTTATTCTGAAATGGTCTAATCTGACCTCAGTAAGATCAGTGTATGACCAATTTAACTAATATAATATGACAACAATGTACTGTTCTTTATAGGATCTCTGATTGAAAAGAATAATTCTTGAGGCACTAATTCTAGAGGCACTTTCCTCATATCAAGTGTGTTTAATTTGTCTTTATTAACACCCATTAAATGGAAAATTTAAATGCACACAATAATATTTCATCATGTGAGCTATATTGTACTTGATTTCCTGAAAGATAACATTCATTGTAACTACAACAATCGCAGAAGAAGGCAGAAACCACTGGCAGTGAATGGTACTGAAAAGATTGTGAAGATTTTTGTTTGTTTGAAGCAAAATAGTTTACACTCAGCATCATTTACAACTCTCAGATAGAAAAGATTAACCCTCACTAAATTGCATAGAAGGGAAAAACGCCTTAGTGTATGGCAGAGGTCTTCAAACTTGGCAACTTTAAGACTTGTGGACTTCAATTCCCAGAATTCTCCAGCCAGCTATGCTGGCTGGAGAATTCTGGGAGTTGAAGTCCACAAGTCTTAAAGTTGCCAAGTTTGAAGACCTCTGCTGTATGGGTATTTAGCTGAGCTAGGTCTTCTGTGTCTTCATGCGGCATACATTATAATGTGCAATTGGATCTAGATTGAGAAGGAAGTGTTTCAGGGCCAAGAGGCCCTAAGTGCCATGATGGGTGGGAGCAATAATACAAGGAGAATGAGGCTATACAGTTTACTTGGGTATGGACATCAGTTTTTGTTTTTTCTAGATAGCGGACAGAGTTTGCAGAAGATGGCATGTCTGTGGGTCTTACTTTCTAATAAGCTACAACCTTTTCGTGTTTTCTGACTCAAGAAGGAACCAAATAGTATTTGGCAATTGTGATTAGGCAGGGTTAGGCATGGAATAGCAAAAGAAATGTTGGGGACTGCATAAAGTCTGTGTACCTTCAACTTTCCCACTTTGCTCTATGGTATTTATGAGATCATCTTCACTTAGTACCTCGTTAGGGCTGGAAAAAAAGCTTCAAAAAAGCTACATTTGGAGTATAAGATGCACCCAAATTTTCAGCCTCTTTTAGGGGGGAAGGTGCATCTTATACTCCGAAAAATACAGTAATTATCTTTTTTTATATCTACAGTGTCTATACTTGGACTTTCAAAATCTGGATTCTATTAAAAGAAAACAAAGTATAGCCTTCCTCTTTGCTGCCCTCTAAAGGTTACTTGGCATTTTGCAGATATGGTAGCCCTATTATATCACTTTGAGGAAATATCTGAACAAGAAGCATTAGCGCAAGAGATTACCATGGCCACTGAAAGAATGGCAAAGATCAGCCAATGGGAGCATCTTAGAAGGGTCTAACCCATTTCCTCCCAGCAACTCCATAAAGTCTCCGGTGCCCCTGCAACCTGCAGTTGGTTTCTGTGCACAAGGAAAAGCAGAAGGACATGAAACCATGTGAAATGGATAATTTAAAATGCAGGTTTATTTTAGCAAATGAGATTTATAAGATCATGCAAAATAATCAAGTGTGTTTTAGTTTTGATTAATGAAGTTCTCTTTCAATCCTTCCAAAGTAGTTCAAAGTAGAGTTGTTAATCATCTTCACAGCCTCAAAATACTGAGAACTCACAAAGATTGCTATAAGCCGGTAACAGCAAATCTATGGCATGCATGTCACAAGTGATATGCCATGACACTTTTGGTGACAAACCTAGAGGGACATGAGAATGCAGCCTCTGATCCGTCTGGAACAGTGGTTCCCAACCTTTTTGTGATCGAGTACCACTTGGAGGTCCCGTACAGTCGCCGCGTACCACCTGGTTCCAGAGAAACTAAATTCGATCAGATATCACTTTATTTCCATAATTGTACCGTTCCTTTTTTGGCCCTGCGCATCCAGCAACTGGATTCTCGGGCCGCTGGGACCAGGTGGGTGGCGTGTGGCAACAGTTGCAAATCGTTGCCAGATTATCTTGTGTTAGGCAGTAAACATTTTTGTGAAGTAAAAAATAACTAACTAAAAATCGTTCATGACCCCGAAAGTGTTCGCGTAGCACCTGGAAGGCCCTCGCGTACCACTAGTGGTACACGTACCACAGGTTGGGAACCACTGGTCTGGAAGTTATGTGAGAGGGCCCTGCTCTTGAGGGGCCTCTGGACCCTTCAAGAATCATACAAGAACATTCTCACACAATTTTGGGAGGCTCTGGAGGCTCTCACACAACTTCCAGAGGGTCCGGAGGCCGTGTGAGAGCCCATTTCTCATGCGGCCTCCGCAACCCCCCCCCCCAAAATGCAGGAAGTTCTCACATGATTTTCAGAGCCTCCAGAAGCCACACAAGAATGTGTTGTGCTGTCACCTGGACTTTGGACCCTCTGGAAGTCACACAAAAGGGCTCCGCTCTGGAGCCTCCAAAAAATAAGCGACAACAGGGTATGTTTTTCCACTCTTCTCAGAGGCTGCAAAGGCATGCAAGAACATTCTCCTTAGTTCCAGACTTTGTGTGATCTCGAGCTGCTTCAGATTGGCATTTTTTTCTGAGAGTCAAAAAAAATTATAGGTACAGTATATAGGTATTTATAGTATAGGTGTCTTAAATTGATATGCCACCCATTTCACTATCCAAAGCAACTCTTTGTTATGAATTGTTTTTCTTTTGTCTGGAATGAGGGTGACAGGTGCCGAGGTGGCGCAGTGGTTAGAGTGCAGCACTGCAAGCTACTTCAGCTGACTGCTAGCTGCAGTTCGGCAGTTCGAATCTCACCGGCTCAAGGTTGACTCAGTCTTCCATCCTTCCGAGGTGGGTAAAATGAGCACCCAGATTGTTGGGGGCAATATGCTGACTCTGTAAACCGCTTAGAGAGGGCTGTAAAAGCACTATGAAGCCGTATATAAGTCTAAGTGCTATTGCTACTGCTAGCAGAGTCAAGTTAAGCATTTTCTGAATTTTTTACACAACAAGCCCAAAAGTTTCCCATCACTGTTACGAGCAAGGCAATAGTGCAAAGATTCTCATTCAGATTCCCTTCATTCCCAGAGATCCTAACAAAAATCAACTCAGTCTTACACACAAAAGGGAATAAAAGAAACTGCTAGTTTCTATAAAAATCGAGCATATATGTGTTAAATGAAATATCACATTAAGGGCATAAATATTCAAGAAGCTCTTTAAGATTTCCAAATGCAGAATTCACAAATATGGGAAGCTTTTGGAGCAAGAATGTAGTAAATGATGGCTGTCCTTGTCCCATTGGCAGATAGACATTGGGTTTTTAACCTAGCTGGAATAAGTGATGATTATTTAAGCATCATGCTAAGCCAAAAACAAATAACCACTTTATGGGTTTGTGCTATATAGTAGCAAATAACACAGCTATTTACGTCAAACTTGGAGATCTCCCCATACGCAAGAATATAGTTCAGAAAATATTTTGTCCTTTTTTTTGACCTGTGCTGAACAGGAGGATGGGATTTTCCAAATCCACAGATGGGTACTGCCTTCCAGAGTTAGTATCAAAGAAAGATAAGGAGACAGGGAACAAATAGAAAAGTAGGCCAGATGTGATCATAAGGACTAGCAGCAAATTTGCTGAATCATGTAACCCTGTAGTGTAGCAGATGTATAAGGAAGAAACTGACAACTCACCTTCAAGTGAAAATCCTTCAGATGCCCCAGGCTAAGATCAGATATTTTTATCAATGTTGGGTAGATGATGGAAAAACTGCAATTCCGATGCTGATGAGGAACAATCATCGTAAACCTTCCACTCGGAGTCTGGGAGATGATATTGCAAGCTTTAGTACAGGGGGAAGATACAGAATTACTGAGTCACAATTTGTTCACGAAAATGGAATGCAGACTTTTTATCTGAGGTCTTGGCACCAACACAGATAAGATGCTAATCAGCTGTGCTGAGATCTTCCAACAGTGTCTCCATTCAAAAACCAGGCATGAGTTTTTCAATTTAAGGTCGCAAATATCACACTGGCAGCAACAGAAATAACCATTGCTTGTTGGCCTATTTTACTGAAGTAATACTGAAGATGCTATGTAATGTAGTAGGGGGGAAAAATCCATGGGGCAAATAGCTTCCAGTGTGCATACTTAAAAGTTCTCAGCATCAAAGCATCTAACCTCAATTGTTCTTACACTGGCAGGATAGGAAAAAAGATGGTTTTTTTAAAAAAGTCAGTGAATTTGCCTACTCTTTTTGCCATGTAAGTTCATCTTATAAAGGCACTCTCAACCTTATGAGAAAGACCAGACCCAAAAATCAACTCCACATAAACACTAAAGCTACCATATTTTTCGGAGTATAAGACGCACTGGAGTATAAGACGCACCTTAGTTTTTGGGGAGGAAAATAGGGGAAAACAATCTGCCTATCAGGTATTCATCTGGCTAGCATCCTTAGTCTGGTCAGCTTCAGCACATTATTTTATCCCCTGGTTAGGACTTTAAAAAAACCTTCTTCTGAGAGAGTAACAATGAAAGAGCCTGCAAGCCAGTAAGAGCTGGGAAGATCGTTAGCACCTAGTTTGGGCTGGAAAAAAACTTCTTTGGAGCAAGTAGAGTAATGAAAAAAAACCCTGCAAAGACATAGGGCTGGAAAAACCTTCTTCGGAGAGAGTAACAATGAAAGAGCCTGCAAGCTGGTAAGAGCCGGGAAAATAGTTAGCACCTGGTTAGGGCTAGAAAAAAACTTATTGGGAGCAGCTTCAGCACATTATTTATCCCCTGGTTAGGACTTAAAAAAACCTTCTTCTGAGAGAGTAACAATGAAAGAGCCTGCAAGCCAGTAAGAGCTGGGAAGATAGTTAGCACCTGGTTAGGGCTAGAAAAAAACTTACTCGGAGTAAGTAGAGCAATGAAAAACAATTCTGCAAAAACTTAGGGCTGGAAGAACATTCTTTGGGGAGAGTAACAATGAAAAAGCCTGCAAGGTAAGAGCTGGGAAGATCTGTTAGCACCTAGTTAGGGCTGGGGAAAAAAGCTGCATTCGAAGTATAAGATGCACCCAAATTTTCAGCCACTTTTAGGGGCTTCTTATACTCCGAAAAATACGGTACTTTTATTGAAAGTGACTCTAGTAACAGAATCTTGTAAGTGTTCTTACTTTAAGCTTTTCTCATTTTAGCAGTCTAATTTTAGGAAAGACAGGGAAATCATTTTGTTGCTGGTTTTGTTAAAGCATTTATGGGCATAAATATTTATTCATTTATTCAATTTCTATAGCTGCCCAACTCAACCAAATTCTCTTTGGTTTCTCTTTGCATGCTCTTATTTACCTTGAGGGAAGAGTTTATTTTTTAATGACTTTAACGATTTCTAAATGCCTGTGCCAAAATATGCCTAAAGAGCCAGTATAAGGACCCTTCATTGTCATTTGATTATGGGCAAGGGCAGGTTCCTCTTACCTGCCTCCGGTGCGCTGCGCGCGCATCATCTTGTTTTGCGTGTGTGCACGCTCGCCCCTCGCGCGCGTCCCCTCACGCGATTTTGCTTCCTGAGCATGCGTGGAAGCAAAATCTCGTGAGGGGACGTGTGCATGAGAGAGATTTCAGCTATTTTTTGCTTCCGCGCATGCGTGAAAGCAAAAAATTACCGAAATCTCATGCATAGGTCCCCTCGCGAGATTTTGCTTCCGTGCATGCGCAGGAAGCAAAAAAAGCCCCAAAATCCAGAAAAAAGATGGCGCCGTGCGACGGACCGGCAAAGACAGCACCGGAGCCGTCACATGCAAATTGCGCAATCGGCGGGTCCCTACCGGAACGGCGCACTAGACCGCACCGGTAGGAACCCGCCACTGATTATGGCCCAGTTAAGTTGCAGCACCTAGCCCAGTGGTTCTCTTTTCTTCACCACGGACCCCCCTTTAAATATCTTTTGTGGCCATGGACCCCCAAGACTTAACTCAATATTTAAATCATAACGTTTCTTCAAATCTTCATAGACCCCTTATGATGACATCACAGTCCCCCCCAGGGGCTCGCAGACCACAGGTTGAGAATCACTGACCTAGCCAATCATGGTTGTTCTTAAAAATGAAAAGAAAAAAAACAGAGTGGTGAATTTAGATAGAGTTTGAATGGAAGACTGCCAGTCTAGAGTAGACTGGGAAGTCAGAAAAATTCTAGAGAAGTTGGCAACAGCATGCCTCCACTGGGTGGGTAAGAAAACATAGTCAAAGTGATTGAGCCTTTGCTGAGTCAGTACCTATACTATTCCTATTTATTTGATCACAGATTGGCTAAATTGTTCCTCTTCTGAGAAATCACAGCCATTTCAGAAGATAAAATGAAAACAAGCTTACGGAAAAGATTAGGCTGCTTCTTTATTGTTAAGGTGAATCCGTTCCCTGCATCCTGAATCCTGAAGAAGATCATGGCAACATTCTGAGATGACCTGATGGTGGCCGGGCTAGCTCCAGCTTCACAGAAATCTCTATATCTTTCAGAAGTGGGGAGAGGGTGATCCGAAGAGCTAGGAAATTTCTCACCCTTCAGTATCCAGCCATCAAAAACCTAGAGGGATGTAGGAGTATAGAAGAGAATTTGGATTTATATCACATTTCCTCATCTTGATGCCTTCCATATTTACTGAGAATCCAATTCCCAGGCTGAGGACATTCCGCCTCCAAAATCAAAAGGAGACAAATCACAATTTGTCCATTAAAGTAAATTCTTTGTTCTTTATGCTTCATATTGAATTTTAAATCATAATTTGACTGATTGTTATTGTTCATTCTGGTATTATTGGCATCACATTATTGGCATAAATATGGATAAGAACATGCATGTTCTCATTTTCAGATTATTCCTTTTAGTGTGTATAACACTAGTTAATGAAGTAAAAAGAGACTGGCTCTTTTCATTATAGAAAGAATGTCTTGTAGGCTTTGGACCTCTCTTATATCTCATTCTCATGCCAATCCAGGAATTTCACTAATCTGCTGCACACATGACTTGGCATTAACATCTGTTATAAGTCATCACTTCATACACCAATAATAATTATTCTGACATTCTCTGTAGTTTCTACTTCAAATGTTTTAATAATTGGGCTTAATTATGAAAGATGAATTTCTAAACCTGACATTTAAACTTGAAGCGGAGCGATCAATATGCAGTGTCACACAGATGCTGGTTCCCTTCACTCCAGCTCTACAGACCATGCATTCTCCTCAGGGATCCTGATCCAAGCATTATTGAGCTGAGCAGCCAACTATGAATATACTCCAGTTGAGGTGCCTAAACCTTGGGAGCTAGAAAATACTTTTGGAATGTTGAAACCATGTTTTAAGAACTCTCACAAAATAACAAGGAATGTGGTGAAAATACCTGCCATCACCCCTACCACCTTCCAGAAAAACTTTCACTGACCAATTTAATTTTGATTTCTGGCACCCAGACCGAGAAGCAAAACTCTGGGCTATGGCCATCTATCATGTTTTCTTTGAATTCTCCCAGAACTCATATGAAATCTAGTGGTATTCTTGGATATTAAAAATGATGCAACTGCCACTTGGCTTTGTAGCCGCTTTTTGTTCTTTATTTAAATAACTGCCTTTATTCTTCAAACAAACATGTGAGATCCTTCATGTTCCAGATCCAAGGAAATTAAAATGTTCACATTACATGAAATTAAAGAAACAAATGTTTTGACCTGAGTGTTGGTTATATTCCTTTAAGAAATTACTAATAAATTCTTTTTAAAGATAAGGCAGACAATTGATTTTCAAGCATGGTGTATGGTGATTATCTGTGATGGAATGTAGTAGAATGGTTTCCCAGGATGGAGGCGATGCATTACAAAGGAAAAAGAGACAATCCAGTGCAGATATTTTGTGTGAAAGAAAGAGGGTGAAGTATATGGTAAATGCAGATAGCAGAGAGCTTAAGTTTGGCAAGATTCTGTCTATAGGTGTAGAAACAATGAAGAACTCAGCTTGAAAGACTCTGGTATCACCCTTGGATTTGGGGCCTCACATGATCTACAGATTGGACTTCATTTCAGGGTTATGTTTTGGGTAAAGAGGCGATGGTTTCCTGTGCTGCATCTTATCCTAGAAAATGCAATTATTTCTGCAGATAATATGCTAATGTAACAACAGCCAAAGATTCTCTCCATTTATTGTATCAACAGAACAAAGTTTCTTGCAATACTTTAAACTCTGGCAAATGTATAAAGTATTATGATAAATTTATGGTATCTTTCCCATAACCATATCTTCTGTGGGCTGTCAGCTTCCTTCTTTATTTATATGTTTATTGCCTGCAGAAGTTCTAACAATGTTTTGTTAGTATTTTAATTCTACATACTTAAATACTTAATTTCATTATTAAAATAATATATTCCCTATTGAATCTCAAACTCATGAAAGGCATTATGGTACAATGGTTGAGGGTTAGGCTACAGCTGATGAGTTTAAATTTCTACCCAGCCACAACTGCTAGTCTACCTGCCAGGCTTGCTGCTAAAAGAAAATGAAAGAAAAGGGAAAACTGTGTGTATCCTTGAAAACAAGATGTAAGTGGAATGAATAAACAAAAAATAAAATTCATGGTACTAAGTAGCAAGGCTATCAGAAGCAGACTGTAGAGAAGGGATTTTGGATCCAAAGCCAACCTCATTCCACTCACCATGTCTGGAAACCTCAAAAGCGACATCTAAAGCATTACCTTCTATTTTGTTTTTTTGACTTTATCAGTGCCAAATATATCCTGTTTTTTAATAAAAGAAAAGTTAACTTATGGTGTACCTTCCCTCACCCCTGTCTGATATAGAAACTGTCAGTCAGCGGACAACCTCTTACCTTCAAGAAATCCCCGGCTTGACAGTCAATGTTGACAAAGTCAAAATCTATACTGATGAACTCCTCTGGTTCTCCTATGAAGAATGTTGCACAATGCATCTGAGGTTGGTCGGCGGTGAAGGTGAACTGCCCTTCTATACTTAGCATGTCAAGACATCCTGCAGACGAGAATAGAAGCAAGTCAATTCCTTTTTCTTAGGGGAGGAATCTCTTTTCACATGTCAAATTCAAGGGCAGGGAATATTGAAGAGAGAAGCTGTGTGCATGCAAAATGAAAGACAATTATCTGTTTGACATTATTGAAAGAATCCCAGTTTTTAACAGTCTTAAAAACAATACACATGTAATCTTCCAAAAATCACACAATATAAAAATGAGTAACAATAATTTTAAGCTCATATTATAAAGGAGAAGTCAGCAGCTAAATAATTCCTAGGTCAAGGCACTTTTTCATGTTTTTACTAAAAAGAAGATAAATGTAACTCATAAATGATTATATGCAAATGCCCCTTTTTGATAAAGGCCATCATTCTCAGTATGTTGTTTGATTTTTAAGAAGATTCTACATTCAATCCAGTGGTGGGATTCACAATTTTTTACTACTGGTTCTGTGGGCGTGGCTTGGTGGGCGTGGCAGGAGAAGGATACTGTAAAATCCCTATTCCCTCCCCACTCCAGGGGAAGGTTACTGCAAAATCTCCATTCCCTCCCCACTCCAGGGGAAGGTTACTGCAAAATCCCCATTTCCTCCCAATCAGCTGGGACTCAGGAGGCAGAGAATAGATGGGGGCGGGGCCAATCAGAGGTGGTATTTACCGCTTCTCCAAACTACGCAAAATTTCCGCTACCGGTTCTCCAGAACTGGTCAGAACCTGCTGAAACCCACCTCTGATTCAATTCCTGGCAGATAGAGCCATAGAAGACTCCAGAAAGAAATCTTGGAAAGTTACACCCAGATTCTCTAGTCAGCTTAGGTTGCTCCCAGATTGCTTAATTGTGTTCCCAAATTGGTGAGACCAATTTCTGCCATTTGGATACAATAAATATACAAAACTGTATTGTAAGCCTTAAAAGCAGCACTCCCCTAATCTAGAAATAAATGGAAAACATGTTCAGAACCAAATTATTCTCCCAATCACTACCTTTGCAAATTTCAATCCCCCTACCTTCACCCCAGTCATTAGGACTACAGACTCAAATATTTTCTTTTCCCTATGCCTTCTTCTTAGTTTTTACTGTCATTTTTAAATCTCATCACACAAAAGCCTTCCCTTTCCTCCTTCTCCATATGGGTTTGAAAGTTCATGGGAGGAGAGTCGGGGGGGGGGGCACATTAATCTGTATTTCGTGCCCATTATCAGGAAACAAAAATCTAAGCTCCTATTATGCCTTCATTAGGATTAATTAAAATGACATAAAAGAATGTGCAAAAGCTTTTGGGTTTTTCTTACATTGAGCCTGATACTTCCAAAAAGCAGGAGAGAAAAGCAAGAAAATCCAAATTCTACAGCTCTGAGCTTAAATAGTCAAGACTCTTAAAATGGCAATTGGGGGCTAAAGGCATTTATCACCAAAAGGTGCAATTGATGTCAGCTTTTGACTATCATTCAAGAACAAAGTGATTCTTCCCAATTCTGGAAACACAAGTCCCCAAGCTCACAGGCTCTTGGCTCAGAAGAAAACGGGGGAGGAAAAATCTTGAATTTACATCTTGGAAATGACTGGCTGATTGAATGATTATGTCCCATCAAGTCTGGATCTTCCAACTTCCTTGGATGTGATTTCTTCTCAAAAGGACGTACAATTAAAAATGTATCTGCACAATGTGCAAATTGGCATAGCATTTATATAGCATTTTTGAGAGTGCTTGGTGGGCTACTCTGGATAAGTTTCCCAAAAATAATCCTACAATTATTTCCCTGTATAAATGGAGGAGGCCAGCAAAAAAAACCATAGCTTGAAGCCATGTGAGATTGGAACTGTGGCTGTCTTATTCCTTCTTCATGAAAGAAACAGGAGTAAGTTTCTTTTCCTTACATTCTCATTCTGCTCTTATTACAATAAACAATAATACGGAAAGCAGAGTTCATAAACTCACTTCCGAGCTGAACTACTTCCCACCCATCCTTGTAGCATTCAGGTGAGGAGGATGAAAGCAGATTTGCACTGCACACTCCATCCCTTTTTATACATGCATTATTATATCACATTCACATACCAATGGGGTGGAGTTTGCAAGACTGCTTATGTCAGAAAAGTGTAAGAAAAGCTCTTGCAGATAATGCTGCCAATGCTATCTCCACTGCTGATTCATTTCCTGCTTCCTTTACCTTTATTTCAAATCACTGCAAGTACCTGACATCCAGCCGGAATAATTGGATTTTCCCAACCCAGGACAGGATAGGCAAAAGAAAGAAAAGCATTACTTTAACATGAAGTAGAGAAGATGGCTTAAGCTTATCTCACTTGTGGGCTGGGAATGGGATGAAGGCGAGAGAGGGTGGGTGGGAACACATCAGAATACAGAAATTGCTCAGGCGTTTTTTGTGCCATGGGAAGGTGACAGAAGAAAAAGTCCTGAAGTAGGTAATATTACAGTCATGCAACAGCAGGCAAGCTGCATACTTTCTTTCCTTCCCTTTTCCAAAAGATTTTAAAGTCTGCATTCTTTTCTTTCTTTCTTTTTATTGAAAAGACAGTGCCATGTCAGGATAACAATGCAAATAAAGCAGAGCCAGAGAGAGATCAATGATAAATCTTAACATACCAGCTAATAACTATAACTGTACTATGTTAACAGTAATTACAGCAATACAACAAAAAAGAAAAGACAATAAAATAAAACTTCAACTAAGTTTCTATTTACATTAACTTATTTACAAATTTTTCCATATTTATATCCATATTTTTATACATCTTTGTTGTATTTACATTCATAAACTTCCCTCTCATTTCTACCTCGTCTCTAACCATTCATAAAATTTATTCCATGTCCTGTAATATTTTGAGTCTTCTTTATCTTTAATTTTTAAAGTTAATCTGTCCATTTCTGCACAATCCCAAATTTTCCTAATTATGTCATCATCCGATGGGGTGTTCACATTTTTCCAATATTTAGCATATGTAATTCTAGCTACCATCAATATATTTAACACTAAGTAAATGGTTGATTTATCATAACTTTCCGACAATATACCTAAAAGGCATGTTTCTGGTTTGAACTCAATATATTGCTCAGTTATCTTTTCTAACCATTTATGAATTTTCTGCCAGTAACTCCTTGCTTTCTTACATGTCCACCACATGTGGTAGAATGTTCCTGAAGTCTGGTTACATTTACAACAATTGGGGGAGGAGTTCTTATACATTTTGTCTGCATTCTGTTACTCATGTAAAACAGACATGGGAAAAGTACCATGTATCAGCGATAGAGTGAATTCATACATTATGATAAGTCATGGTTTGTTTAATCGTAACTACTACACTCCACAATTAGCTGGGTTTAGGCAATGTGCTAAGCCATAAAATGTGATATACAAACTATAATGGCATATTCATGTAATACACCAAGCCAAAACCACACAAATTACATTGTGAGCCCGTGAGAATCAAAGTGCTGAACTGCTGGCAATGGGCAGTCAGCAGAATTAGCCTGCAATACTGCATTCTAACCACTTCGCCATCACAGCTCTTAAGAGTTAATTTTGATAGCCAGTGAAGCTTTTCACTGCATTTCTGCAATCTTTTTCTCTTGCAACTCATCTTATTCTGAATCCCGTGTTTTCTATATTTCCCCCCCCGTGTGCCAACTGCTTCCCTTCTCGTTGCACTGCAAAACAAAGATATTGGGCTAGCAATGGAAATAGCCTTCATGCTTCATTGCCATTTCGTACTTGGCATAGGACCTGGAGATCGTCTCAGGTCCTTGCCACAATCTTCCCTGAAAAGCATTGCTTTGGGCATCCTTCCCCATCTTACAGCCTTGCAGCCGAGTGGTGCAGACATTTGGGGGAGTGAAATTCCATACCTTACAAAGGGCATCTGGGGAAAGATGGCTTGGAATTTTGCTCCCAGGAAGGTGCCTCTCGCTCTTAATTTGAACTCAGGGTCAGGAGCAAGCTTTGGAATCTGTCCCAGTGTACTGGTTCAGCATTGGCATGCGTTTAGTCATGAGGGAGGAGACCACTCATGAAAACATATTTAAAGGTATCTCCTCTCAACTCCAAAGTACCAACTGATATCTCCTAGGAAGCTGGAACCATTCCCAATCCACAAGTGAGACAACCTAAGTTATGCAGAGTCATTCTTTTCCTTTCCTGAGGCACCCAGTACAGTTTGCTACCGCTATCTATATCCCACCCACAATTTTTTCTCCTATCATATCTCCTCTTCTACTGCACCTTCCTCCACTGGTGAAAACCCCACTGAAAAGGAAGCTTCATAGTCTTATTTTCTTTTGTCTAGCTTCAGATGTTAGCTTCAGATGTTAGCTTCAGATGTTAGCAATGTCCTCCAGGTGCAACCCGTGGCCCCAATTTTCCAATTGGAGAAGGTTGGACTACTCTCTCAGTCACAAGCATCCTCTGGTATTCCCCAGCCAGCCAGCTGAATAAACCACCATAAACCTTTTCTTCTTTCTGGTTGGCCGTTCCAAAAGCAGAGATCTTCCCCAAACCCCCAAAACTTTAACCTTAGACTGTCTACAGTAGACCTCTCCCCATTCCTAAGAGGTCTGTAAGGGGCATGCATAAGCGTACCACTGTGCCTACCGTCCCTGTCCTTCTGTCCAAATTTACCTATACATACTTTGCTTTTGTTTATGTTTATATCATACCTGTTATCTTGTACATGTGTTGACAAATAAATAAAATAAATAAAATTTCACATTATCTATCTCTGAAATCACTTATTCAAAACTTATTTTGGCAATGTTTATGGATATTCTCAGTCATCCAGGTCATGGTTGTCCCAAAGGTGTTTTTTTTTTCAAGAGGCAACTGGACTTTCTGATTTTTCTTTGAAGACATTTCACTTCCCATCTAAGAATCTTCTTCAACTGAAAAGCAACTTCATCCAAGCAGCTTCAGCTTCTTGCATCCAAGAGGCAAAAAACGTCTTCAAAAAAAAAAAAACAGACGGTCCAGTTGCCTCTTGAAAAAGCACCTTTGGGACATTATTTTGGCAATATTCATGATACCCCACAAAAAGGAAGTTCTGATCCCCCTTTCCAGGCGACGTTGGCAACAGAAACACAGCACAGGAGATGGAATGCCACAGAAGGCGAAGCATCGGTTGCTCTCAGAAAGTTTTCCGCTCTAGCCGATCACTCTGGAAAAGCACTCCGCACACAGTTCCACAGCTTAATTTGCATTCTTACCAAACCTGGCGTTTAGAAAGGGCGCCAGGACGATTTCTCGTGGTTTCTCATTTGTGAGAAGCCGTCCCTGCTTAAGTTTTACTGCACTCAGTAACCTTTTTGCAGGGGTCCCCAAACTTGGCAACTTTAAGACCTGTGGACTTCAAATCCCAGACTTCTCCAACCAGCTGGCTGGGAATTCTGGCAATTTTCACAGGTGTTAAAATTGCTCAGTTTGGGCACCACTGATTTCTCTATAATCAAAAACCGATGCTAATCTGGAGAAGGTCTGTCTGCAACATTGAACAGTGATCTTTTTTTGCTGACCTCCATGCTAGATAAATCCATAACTCTTCATAAAGTGATAAATTGCAAGTTTGGGGATGTGTAAAAACTGCAAATACATTTGCATTTTAAACTACTTATCTTTATAGCGCCACATGAACATTCCTGTAGATAGCAACCAAAATGGGGCAATCATAGACGAGACCACAGAATTGGTATAAATATTTACATATAGCTATGCTGGCTGGAGAATTCTGGGAGTTGAAGTCCACAAGTCTTAAAGTTGCCAAGTTTGAAGACCTCTGCTTTGGGGCAACACACCGGCTCCCGTTTTCATTCTTAGGGCTGGAATCAAGGTCACTTGAACTCACGTCTAACCTTTTAAAGTCGCGGCGGGCGGAGATCGGTAGCAGCAGCGCCTTCTGACCCACAGCTTCCCCGGCAGCGAGAAAATTACAGTTCTCATCACCCACCGAAAATCTGCCGGGGTCGCCCTCGGGGCCGGCTTCTTCCCTTCCACCTCGTCCGAGAACCCCTCTACTCCCTTCCTGCAGCTCTGGCTGGCTACTAAACACAACTGCCCCTCCCCCGCCCCGCGCTCCCTTCCAGTCCGCCCGAGCTCGCCCGCAACTTCGGCACGCCGCCCGCCTCGGGAAGAAACTCACGCAGCGTCCGACGGTAGATCTGCTCGCCTGAGAGTTGCCTTTTCAGCTCCTGGTTGAACAGCAGGGCCGTCCGGTCCGCGAAGGCGTCCTGCCGCCCCTGGAGACACAAAAGACAGAAGAGCTCCGAGGGGGGCGCAGAAGGGGCCACCCAAGGCTCTTGGCGCAACGGGGAGGATAAGGTCTCCTGCCTGAGCAGGGGATTGGACTAGACGACCTCCAAGGTCCCTTCCAGCTCTATTCTGATTCAAAAGTGGCCCAAAGGGGAGCGCGCGAGTACAGGGGCC
The DNA here is from genome assembly GCA_023053685.1 of Diadophis punctatus similis. Taxonomy (NCBI): domain Eukaryota; kingdom Metazoa; phylum Chordata; class Lepidosauria; order Squamata; family Dipsadidae; genus Diadophis; species Diadophis punctatus. The sequence continues at coordinate 27,371,558 of JALIGW010000002.1, forward strand.
ACCTCGGCGTGGAAGGGTCCGGGCGGAGGACGGGGAGGGGGGGGAAGCGGGACGCCCGCTCTTCGCTCACCTCCAAGAACCTGCTCTCCCCTCCGAGGGCGGCCCAGAAGATCAGGGCGAGCTGGCAGCACCGGAACCCGACAGCCATGTCCGACAGCCTTTGCGCCGCGGCGTGAGGAGACGGGTAGTAGCAGCAGCGGGAGCGGCGCCTTCTCTGGGGCTGCCTCCTCGCCGACTTTCCCGGACGGCTTCCCTTTTATAGAGCTTTGGCAGAGGGGAGGCAGCGGGTCCCCTGACTGATAGGGTAACCCATGGTTACTGGATCTCTGCCAGGGAGGCGAGGAGTGCGCAGTGATGACGGGGGACCCCAAGTCCGCAGCTGCGCTCGTGCCCCGCTGCTCGCGCGGTCCACTCAAGGCTCAAAGCCCCCCCCCGCCGCCCTCCCCCCTCGAAAGCTAAGTTCTCTGCCTCTTTTGCGACTCGCCCTTTTGGAAGAGAGACCCCGGCAACCGACGACTAATTGTAGCTTCGTGCCTTTCTTTTTCGGGGGTGGAGGGGAGAAAGGAAGGCACGCTCCAGTGTTGAAAAGTGTTCTGTGCTTCTGTTCCAAGCGAACTTTTAGCACGTTCTGAGCCAGGCAGGGGAAGAAGCAGAAATCAGATCTGGGGGACAGTTTTTGTTCAGATTAAATCCTGTTTTCCTAATGGAAATTGTCAGAGGTGTAGATTTTAGGATGAGAAGGGAAGTTTACAGACTCTCTCTCTCTCTCTCTCTCTCTCTCTCACTCACTCACTCACTCACTCACTCACTCATTCATTCATTCATTCTCAGTGGCCTGAAAGTGTTTGGATGGGGCAGAAAGACTTTGGCTCAACCCTGACAAGACTGAGTGGCTGTGACTGTCCCCACCGTCCCCGGCCCCATTCCAGGGAGAGGGATATTTTTTATTATTGGGCTTTTTAAAAAATGGACCGACTGGCCTATCAGAGAGACAAGGCTTTAAGTCTTCTGTTTTTTCAAGTTATTTTTATTAGAAAGGCTATAGTAACAGAATCTTGCCAGTCTGACTGTGCTTCCCTTTCTCCCTCCTATTATGAGAATATAGGGGGGCAGGGGGCTGTCTGAAGTGTTTTTATAAACCACTTTACTGACCTGGGCTCAAGTTTGATTTCTCAGTAGCAGATCTTCCCTCTGTCCTTTAAGGCCATCCTGTTTACTCAATGCAGATTAAAAGTAGACCCACCTCACTTCTTTCCACTGAGATGCTCTTCTGACTTACAAGCGGTTCCTGACAACTGACTTAATCTGCTGGAAAGCTTCGCCATCAGAACTCAACAATGTCAGCAAAAGAGCCAGAAAGTGGTGGTCAAGGGGAAAGTCAAGAGAAGGTCATCCTTGTTAGATCAGAGCCAAACCTCAGCCAGCTTAGAGCTTCTTGGCTGAAGATGATCCTAAATCCTTTCCATAAATTCAGAGGATGCCCTGAAAAACGTTGCCTTCTTGCGCATGATCTTGGCCAGGGGATGCTTGTATTCAACACAGTCTCATGTCAATTCATATGGGTGTTATTTGCCATTGTAGTTACTTGAGATGCAATTCTGTGGCTTAGCGTATACCACAAGCTCTTATCCTCTCTCTAAACATTTAACTTTTAGACTTCTATTTTGCTAAATAACTGGATATTTCTTGGCAAGCTGATACCTACATAAAATATTTAAGCCAAAACAGCATGTAATACATTATTTTTCTTTCTAATGCGATTTACAGTATTACATGGTGTTATGGCTTAACTATTTTAAGTATAGGATTCTATATAAAGTAAAGCAATTTCATCTTAAGGGAATAAGTCCAAATGTCAGGTGGAAGTGGCTTTTTGTCATTTTGTCACTGCAACAGCATTTTCTTTATTACTAACAACCTATTAAATACATATATATGCACACAAACCTACACACACGCATGCGTGCACATGTGCACACACATAAAAACACACACACACACACACACACACACACACACACACACACACACACCCTTTGATTGGAACTTATTCTTAGAGATGCACATTCAGCAGCAGAGTTACAGCTGAATCTAAAACTGCTAAAATGTTTAAGGCACCATCTGGGCTTCTATCGCTACAAGCAAAAGAGCAATTTGTAAGATGAATATACTTTCTATACATTGCTTTATTATTATAGTGCTACTCTAATCATAAATGGTGGTGTGTCCTGAATGGAGACAGCCAGCAGTGAACTAGACAGGGAAATACTTGCATTCTGTTGAATAATCATTTAAATCTTACTGCTATTCTAAAATAACCTGATAAATTCTAGCTTCACCTTTTTAACAGGATCATCATTTTGAGTTTTGCTCAAGGGAGACTTGGTTTAGGATTTGCATTTGTATTTTTTCAAAAATGCCATCCAGACAAATCTTGAAACCTGTGCATATATTCAGAGACCTGGCCATGGTCTGTGCTGAAGACTCAGATGCAAGTCCACCCTCAGCCATACAAGTTTGTTTGTTTGTTTGTTTATTTATTTATTTATTTATTTATTTATTTATTTATTTATTTATTTATTTATTTATTTATTTATTTGTCAAACATGTATAGGATAGTAGTAATTTGTATAAACATAAGTAAAAACTAACGATAAAAGAGGACAATAGGACAGTAGGACAGGGACGGTAGGCACAGTGGTGCGCTTATGCACGCCCCTTACAGACCTCTTAGAAACGAGGAGAGGTCGACTGTAGACAGTCTAAGGTTAAAGTTTTTGGGGTTTGGGGAAGAAACCACAGAGTCAGGTAGTGCATTCCAGGCATTGATCACTCTGTTGCTGAAATCGTATTTTCTGCAGTCGAGTTTGGAGCGCTTTACATTTAGTTTGAATCTATTACGTGCTCGTGTATTGTTGCGGTTGAAGCTGAAGTAGTCATTAACAGGAAGGACATTTTGGTATATGATTTTATGAACTACATTTAGATCAGATCGGAGGCGACGTAGTTGTAAATTGTCTAATCCCAGTATTTCAAGTCTGGTGGAATAAGGTATTTTGTTGTGATTTCATCACAACATTCATTGTTCATTGTTCATTGAAACAAAGTTCATTGGGAGCATGGACATTTGCTCTCTCTTGACTCCACTCTACTCACAGGATTGTTATTCTGGGGGGAAATGAAGAAAAGAGAGTTTGGGTGGCTATAACCCACTGATCCAAGCAAGTAGAATGCACTGGAATTACTTTCAGGGCTCCAGAGGGGCCCTTGCAGGAGTCAGTAGGTACCACAAGCTAAATAGAAAAAGCTGAAATGGAATGTCAGATGCTCCATAAATTGCCAATGACCAACTATCTTTAGTTATAAGGTGCTTTATGAGTTACATTTATTTTGTAGAATATAAATAAAGGCTTTGAAATAGAATACAGTAATCCCTCGCTATATCACGGTTCACCTTTCACGGTCTCGCTGCTTCACGGATTTGCATCGTGCATTGTGTTCTGCATTCTGATTGGCTGATTCGTAAAACAGCTTGCCAAGAGCAGTGAAATACACGTGAGGCCAGGGGTGAAATCCTCCCGGTTCGCACAGCTCAACAACCTGGTGGCGTTCGCGGCGTGGGGCTTCCCCCACCCGCTTCCCCCGCCCACCTGGATGTCGGCATCTGCGTTCTTTTGCCCTCTGCGCATGCGCAAAGCTGAAGTTACTACTTCACGGATTTCGCCTATCACGGGTTCTTTTTGGAACGTAACCCCAGCGAAAAACGAGGGATTACTGTACTATAAATTGGATATATTAAAGTGGAAAAACCATTAAAATTAGAGCGAATTATCAATGGATTAGCTGAATGGAAGAGATATAAAAATGATGCCCAAATTTATGTTAAGAAATAAAACTTTGAGGGACATAGGCATTAGCTCACAGATGGTAACATTTATAGGACTGAATGAGTTCAGTTCAAGGTCTACTTTCACTGTATTGGCTACATTTCATTATGTCTAGAACAGGGGTAGGCAAAGTTGGCTCTTCTATGACTCATGGACTTCAACTCCCAGAATTCCTGAGCTAGCATGATTGGCTCAGAAAGTCTGGGAGTTGAAGTCCATGAGTCATAGAAGAGCCAACTTTGCCTACCCCTGGTCTAGAAGAAAGATCTATATTTTGCAGCAACAGTTAGTGGTTGTGGGTTTTTTTTCTTATTTCTTCATTATGGATTAACTCTTCATTAGTGATTTACTTGTAAATGATTTATTTTCTCATGAGCCATCACCAAAATCAATAAACTAAACCAACTTTAATTTTACTCACTGATCTCCATGGGATTTATTTCCTAGAAAGCAGGCACTGTATTTGATTTTTATGGTCCTACTGCAATCACTTTTGCAATTTACAACAATTATCAATATAAATCTACAACATTTGAATAAAAAAACACTTCACATTGTTAATAATTCTTGAAAAAGAAGCCATAAAATTATGCAAAAAAGAGCCGCTTCGACCTCAGGCAGCATATAAAATTCAATTAAGAAAAAGAAAACAGCAAATACTATCGTGTTGCTTTAGCCAATTTAATGCTTTAAAAATATAGCAACAACACAAATTACATTCGTTTTTTCATGACACTGTGGGATATGGAGACTTCAAGTCATTGCTGGAAAAAAAATGCAGCACCAGTTGTGATGGTTAAATATATTTTCTGCATTAACAAAACATAAAAAATTATAAAGCTGAGAAATATATTTAGGGACACTCAGAGCTGCATTCATGATTTTAAAAAATGGAAAAAAAATAGAGTCACAATACTACATATTGCATGCTTTAATGTCTGATTTTTTTATTGAACAATCACATGATTTCACTGGTGATATTGCTAAAGTCCAAACAGTAACATACCAGAAAAAATAAAGTAAAAAATAAGTTGACAGTGCTTTTTGAGCAATATACAGTAATCAAGAGTCTCTTCTGGAGATACTTCAGGAATCCATTTATCCAAACATGATTCAATTCTCTTTGACGAGGTACTGTATATGATGTGATGATCACTAAGAGCCAATCTGAATATATGCAAATCTAATCTGATTAGCAAGCATTTTCAATTTCACATTCCTACTGTTCCCTTTGATAGAACGGGGTGAAATCCAGCAGGTTCTGACAGGTTCTGGAGAACCGGTAGCGGAAATTTTGAGTAGTTCGGAGAACCGGTAGCAGAAATTTTGAGTAGTTTGGAGAACTGGCAAATATCCTATGGCTGGCCTCAGAGTGGGGTGGAAATGGAGATTTTGCAGTATCCTTCCCCCAGGAGGGGGGAGGGAATAGGGATTTTGCAGTATCCTTCCCCTGAAGTGGGGTGGGAATGGAGATTTTGCAGTATCCTTCCCCTGCCATGCCCACCAAGCCACGCCTACCAAGCCACACCACGCCCACCAAGGCACGTCCACAGAACCGGTAGTAAAAACAATTGGATTTCATCACTGGTAGAAACCCAACCTCGTACTTGGGTTTCTCTGCGTCCACATAAAAAGTTGTCTAGTTTTGTGTGTCTGCTGTGTTTGTCATAACTTGTTTGTATGGAATATAATTCAGCTATTTTACTTTCTGTGATAAAATACCAGAAAAATAACCGCTGTTGGGTCAGACACCACGGTTATGATATACTTTGCCCATGTTTTCAGCACTAGCTAAACAAAATCCATTATCATTTCTTTCTCTTTGCTCTATAAATCCTTGATGTTTTAATGAACCAATTTTAGTGATTTCTGACCTGACAAGTGATTTTGTATGGCGCTTGATGTTTTTCCTAGATTATTGCTGCACTCAAAAAAACTACAGCTACATTCAGCTGATTTACTTTTGGCTGAGCAGAAGCACAGCTCAAATAGCAAAACCTCATTTTTGTGGTTTGTGACACTAGAATTCAGCAGTTTAAGCTTCAAGTGGGCCAGTTTACCATTGGCAAAAGGTCCTTCGAATTCCCACCTCTCAGTTCCTTGTCTCTAATCTGATCTTGCACTAGACCAGTGATGGCGAACCTATGGCACGCGTGCCACAGGTGGCACGCGGAGCCATATCTGCCGGCACGCGAGCCGTTGCCCTAGCTCAGCTCCAGCATGCATGTGTGCGTCGGCCAGCTGATTTTTGGCTCACACGGAGGCTCTGGGAGGGCATTTTAGGCTTCTCGAGGGCCTCCGGGGGAGCATTTTCACCCTCCCCAGGCTCCAGGGAAACCTCTGGAATCTGGTGAGGGCAAAAAATGGGCCTACCGGGCCCACCGGAAGTCAGGAAATAGGCTGTTTCCGGCCTCCAGAGGACCTCTGCGGGGGTGGGGGAGGGCATTTTTGCCCTTCCCAGGCATTGAATTATGGGTGTGGGCACTCGCACGTGCATGATAGTGCATGCGCACATGCTTTCGGCACCCGAGGGAAAAAAGGTTCGCCATCACTGCACTAGACTTTAGGCAGTTCTTACAGGCTTTTGCAGTATTTCTGTTTCTCTCTCTCCCTCTCCCTCTCCCCCCCTCTCTCTCACACACTAGTGGTGGGTTCCTACCAGTGCGGTCCACTCTATAGCACCGATAGTGGCCCACTGGTGATGTCACAGTACCGGTGCGGTCAGTTGCTGGTGCCTGGGCGCTGCCATTTTTTTTAAAAAAAATATTTTTTTAAAAAAAATTCTTCTACGCATGCCCAGAAGCTGAGTTTCCGGCACTGCTCATGCGCTGCCTTCCTACCCCACAGTGAGTCCAAGCAGGGGAGGATGGCTGAGGGAGCATGTGAGACATTGAAAGAAAGGCAGCAGGAGCTATCTCCATTCCCCTCCCTTCAGCAGTCCGAGAAGCCACGAACGTGCGGTGATGATCCTAGGCATTTTTGCACGTTTGAGGCTTCTCAAGCTGCTGAGGGGAGGGGGAATGGGCAGCAGGATCTATCTCCGTTCCCCTCCCTTCAGCAGTCTGAGAAGCCACGCCCACCCGGTCACATGGCTGGCAAGCCACACCCACAAAATAAGCCACGCCCACAGAGTGGTAGTAAAAAATTAGGAACCCGCCCCTGTACACACACCAAATATTGTGGAAGGTAAATTCAGGGCCAGCTGGAAATCAATTCTGTCATTCTTTTATTAGCCACTCTTTTATTGGCCTGCAGCCTTCAACCAGACTTTTGAGTGAGTGGGTGAGTGGGTGGAGAGCATCTAAGAGGTTATTTCCTCTCTCCCTCCTGGATCATCCAAAAGTAGGTATCTCTAGTTATGGTCAGACAAAAGCAACTTCACTATTTTAATGAGCAAAATAATAACCATATAGATATATAGACAGTATTAGGCACAGGGGTGGGTTCCTACCAGTGCGGACCAGTACTGCGCACTGATAGCGGCCCGCTGGTGACGTAATTTTTATCAGAATTTTCGGTGATTTTTTCGGGTTTGGATGGCTTCTCCTCGTCCTCTGCTTTGAAGAAAAGCCCTCCCTCCCGCCCTCGGGTTAATACCGACCTTTATTTCTTCATCCGAAGCACAGCTGAGCACCTCCTCAGCTGTGTTTTGGCCTAAAACGTCCTTCTGAGCATGCGCGGAAATGAAATCCCGCAATGGGACGCACGCACGCGAAATGTTGCGATGCACACCGGTAGCAAAGGTAACTGGAACCCTCCCCTGATTAGGCAGGTACAAGAATAATTTTCAGTCAGTAAACTATTGAAATCAATGGGATGGAGGCTTGCTCAAAATGTTCTCCTTAAATTTACAGTACATTTCAAGAGAACAGTACATACTTAAACCCATTTTCTCCATTTCTTGCAAACAATGCCTACAGCAAAAATGTCTTTGTAAAATCTCATATACAGTCCTAGTTCTCTTCACTAGTTTCTTCATGGTACTTAATCCTCCTTCTCAGCCTGGATATCCTCCTTCTGAATTCAATCTGTTTCTTCTCAGTTCTCTAAATCTTCCCCTACTGATCCACAGGATGACTCCCTCTCTGATGAAACTGCCAGCCCATCTTCTAGATCTAAACAAATTGCCTCCTTCCCCCTTCACTTGTGCTTTTTCGCCTTTATCTCTGACTGACTCACAAATTGTCTTTACTCCCTTTTTCTTTTGTGTGTGTGTGTGTTTGTCTCTGTCTATGGACCTCTGTCTAGGCCTGAGACTACACCCACAGCTCAGGGGTGGGTTCCTCCCAGTTCGGACCAGATCACCCGAACTGGTAGCAACCCGCTGTTGATGTCACAATGGCGTCACCAGGGGCGGGTTCCTAATTTTTTTTACTACCACTCTGTGGGCGTGGCTTATTTTGTGGGTGTGGCTTGCCGCCCATGTGACTGGGTGGGCATGGCTTCTTGGACTGCTGAAGGGAGGGGAACTGAGATAGGTCCTGCCGCCCATTCCCCCTCCCCTCAGCAGCTCGAGAAGCCTCAAACGTGCGAAAATGCCGAGGATCATCACCGCACGTTCGTGGCTTCTCGGGCTGCTGAAGGGAGGGGAATGGAGATAGCTCCTGCCGCCCATTCTTTCAATGTCTCACGCGCTTCCTCAGCCATCCTCCCCTGCTTGGACTCACTGTGGGGTAGGAAGGCAGCGCATGGGTAGTGCCAGAAACTCGGCTTCTGGGCATGCGCAGAAGAAAATTAAAAAAAATTTTTTTAAAAAAAAATGGCGGCGCTTAGGCACCGGCAACCGACCGCACCGGTACTGTGACGTCACCAGCGGGCTGCTACCGGTGCTATAGAGTGGACCGCACTGGTAGGAACCCACCACTGGGCGTCACGGATCCGGTTCGGTCGGTGCTGGTCCGTGGGCGCCGCCATCTTTTTTTTGGATTTTTTTCTGAATTTTTTACAGTTTGGAAGTTTTTTCCTCTGCTGCTGCTTAAAAAAGGGCCCTCCCCCTTGCCCCCAGGTTTATACTTACTTTTATTCCTTCGCCCGAAGCACAGCTGATCAGCTCGCAAAACGTCACCGATGGCGAAGGTAAGTGGAACCCACCCGTGCAACAGCTTCAGTCAGTTTATATACACTAGCTTATCCTGCCAGTTAGTGTGTGTGTGTGTGTGTGCACAAGTCGTACATGTGTGCGTGTGATTTTCTCCTTGATAGTTCTTTGATTAGGGTATTGCTTTCTGCTGGATTATTTGTCTGGTGTTAATCTTTGCTTATCTGGGTTTTGGTTGTTGAAGAGGATATGTTCTAATCTTTTGTTTCCTTCTTAGCTTTTTTATTGTCTCTTTTGAATGGTGTGTAAATGTGGTTTATCTCTAAGTATCTATTGATGGCTGATTTGTCTGAATGCCAAGCTTTTATATCAGTCTTTTATACCTTATATATAAAAGAGTCTTTTATATGTCCCTTAATTGATAAGTTTCATTTCCTGTAGTAGTTCTGACTTCTTTATTGACTCTCTCTACTCAACAAGTAGATGCCACTCTTTCCCACTATGTGCCTTAACATCCCCAAAGATCCTATTTCTCCTCTTTATGATTTCTTCCACTTACAGGCTGTGCAGCCAGATCCCTAGCCCTCATGTTAACTTCCTTACTTGTGGCAATATTCTGCCACTTTGCACCATAACTTGGCTTCTTTATTTATTTCTCTACCTTGCTGCAACCAGCTGGACTATATTGGCATTAAAGCAGCTTTTAAAAATTAAGATGAGAGCCTTGTAAAGAAGGTTGGGTGATTTTGCTAAACTAGGACCCTCTCTGTCCTTTCAATACCAACATTACACTACCCTGTATTTTCCCTTCTTTTTGCAATACAATTACATGAAGTAAGATTTTTAAATATACTAATTAAAAATTATATTCCTCTGAAATTGCAGTACTTAAGAAACTGACTAATTTGAAATGCAAAGAGACTCTAAAGATGTAACAATATTGGTGAGAGCTGGTTTTTATAACAGGAAAGTCAATTTTTGAATTTCCTTCAGCCTCAATAACAGTCCAAACCCTTTGTGATTTTGGTCTTGATTTCCCCTCCAACCACCTGGTCTTTTGTTGGCTTGTGAATAATATAGTGAAAACCAGACATTATTCACAAAGAATCTAAATCCTGGAATGTAAGTGTTTGAACCACATCCAACTTGTAAGTCTTGTGGATTAACCTGCGCACCAGGGGCGGGTTCCTAATTTTTTTACTACCACTCTGTGGGCGTGGCTTATTTTGTGGGTGTGGCTTGCCGGCCATGTGACCGGGTAGGCGTGGCTTGCCGGCCATGTGACCGGGTGGTGTGGCTTCTCGGACTGCTGAGGGGAGGGGAACTGAGATAGGTCCTGCCGCCCATTCCCCCTCCCCTCAGCAGCTTGAGAAGCCTCAAACGTGCGAAAATGCCTAGGATCATCACCGCGCGTTCGTGGCTTCTCGGACTGCTGAAGGGAGGGGAATGGAGATAGCTCCTGCCGCCCATTCTTTCAGCATCTCATGTGCTCCCTCAGCCATCCTCCCCTGCTTGGACTCACTGTGGGGTAGGAAGGCAGTGCATGCGCAGTGCTGGAAGCTCGGCTTCTGAGCATGCGCAGAAGAATTTTTTTAAAAAAAATTTAATTTATTTTTTAAAATGGCGGCGCCCAGGCACTGGCAACCGACTGCACCGGTACTGTGACATCACCAGTGGGCCGCTACCAGTGCTATAGAGTGGACCGCACCGGTAGGAACCCACCACTGCTGTGCACCTCCATCTGCCCAAGGTACAACTTGTCATTTATTGGCCTTCATCAAGCCAATTACTTTTTAATGTAAGGGAAAGTGAAAAATCATCTGAGGCTGATGTTAAATTTTATTCCAGACTGTTAACATCAGAAAGACTAATTTATTCTCAAATAAAGTCAGTTATAGCACATAAAAATATGAATGTAATTAAATGTTAAATATGCTTGCATATTTGCATATTTAAATTTGCGTGCATAAGTGCACCAGTGTGCCTACCGTCCCTGTCCTAATGTTCCCTCTTATCAGTACCCATCTTATGTATATAAACAATGATATATCTATGTATATTACCAATATGTACTTGACAAAATAAAATAAATAAATAAATAAATGCTACAATCCTCAATGTTTGGGGTGGAGAGGTTATCTGTCAACAGACAGATAAAGGTAATTATATGCTTTGTTGAACTCAGCTTGGTAAATGGATGTCCATGTGATTTACATGGCAATTAGCCAGAGAAGATTTAGTCACTGTCCCATTCTGGAATTATTTTGTTTCTTTGTTTTACTTCCCAGTTTACTATACAGGCTAGGATTTCTGAATGGTCTCTCCCCACCCTCACCCCTAATTATTAACCAGAGCCAACCCAGTTCTTATTTGATTATACTGTATATGCTTACAACCCACCTTCCTGAAATGTTATAGAGAATAGAATAGAATAGATTTTTTTTATTCAATGAAAACTACTACAGAAAATTAAATATATCATTTACTTCTACTTTTGTATTGCTGTCTGCAAATGGGCTATCTTCACTTACTCTCGTTTGCAGAATAAGACACAACATTAAAAATAAGGACCCACCATATATGGTATAGAATTAAGATAACGAAGATTAGAGAGTGTCAGATTTCAGTGTGACTCAATCTAGTAACATTTTGTCACTGATTCTGATTTTATAAGAGACTCTTGTATTTTGCACTGTGCTAGAACCACCGTATGGTTTCTTACAGATGTGTTACATACAGTTCTGTCTTGCCAGCACTATTTGAGTTGAGGTGAAACATTATCCCTAAGGTTTTAAATCGATTTTTCCTCAACCAGAAACCTTCTAGATATGTTGGGATGATAATTTCCAGCTATCCTGCTGGGAATTATGGGGCTCCCAGTCCCAAGATACATAGAATAGCTACATTGTAACAGTTGTTCTAATCTAAGAACAGCTGCAATAAAAGAAGTTTATCCCACTGAACTCAATGGGATATACTCATATACTCAACAAACTCCAAATAAAAATAAGCATAATCACCATGGAGCAGAGCCCGAGCTTGCTTTTTACAATTCAAGATATAATATAATTAAGTAAAGGAAAATATTTTAAATTTTCCTTCGAAAGTGAACCTATCTAGTTGTTCGCTAGTTTTTCAAACAGTATGCAACTTGGTTCAGTTACACAACATTGCCATTTTTCTAAACTTTGCAAAGTAGTTTACCAATTTAGAAATAATGTGTATTGTGGGAAAATCTGCATATATTGATGAAAAAATATAGAGATGTTAGGGATGTGCAAACATCTGTAGAACTGCAAATTGAACTTAAGGAATAAATTGGCATAGATATAGGACAATTAGGAAAAAAATAAGATCCCCCCCAATTGAAAATGACATCTGCAAGAATGACAAATTAAGAGAAATAAATCTGATACATTTCTACACTCCTAAATGAGACTGTTTTATGGACATTGTTCATCTCATCATATTCTTCCCCTTATAGCATTCCATGATTCAAGTGGGAATGTGCAATTATTTCCTTATAGTGAAAGTCTGTTTCCTTATGTGTTTGTTCACTCACTCAAGTTTCAAATGAGAAAGTTAAAGGCTAGCACTGACAGTGTTACCTAGTTTGGTAATGAAACATCTGCAAGAAAACAACCAAGTTCAGAAAACACCAAGGACCCCACAGTTGAACCCAGAGCTACAAATATTATCTTCTGTGGGAAAGAACAGCCCAAATTATCCTTCCCTTAAAGGAAACTCCAGTCTCTAAATGGGGTTAGGAAACAAACTCTGTCATATCATGAAAAAATAGATTAAAAAGGATAACATTTAATTTAATTTAATTTAATTTAATGGATTTGTATGCCGCCCAACTCCCTAGGGACTCTGGGCGGCTCACAGCATATTCGGATCCATTACAACAATATAAAATACCATAAAATACAATAATTAAAAACATACAAAAGTTAAAAGAGTATCTCATATTCAAAAAAACAAGGGGGGGAGACCCATATCTAAACTAGTTGGTCTCACTTTCACCCCGCCTGCCGGAAGAGCCAGGTTTTTATTGCTTTCCGGAAGGCCAGTAGGGTGGGGATGGTCCTGATCTCTGGGGGGAGTTGGTTCCACAGGGAGGGAGCTCCCACAGAGAAGGCCCTCTCCCTCGGCCCCGCCAGCTGGCATTGTTTGGTCGATGGGACCTGGAGGAGGCCGACTCTGTGGGCCCTAACCGGTCGTAGGGAGGTATGCGGCAGGATGCGGTCCCGAAGGTAACCTGGCCCTGAGCCATGTAGGGCTTTAAAGGTAACGACCAACACCTTAAATTGGATCCGGAGACTAATGGGCAGCCAATGCAGCTGGCGGAAGATCAGTGTTACGTGGGTGCATCTGGGTGCACCCACCACAGCTCGCGCAGCTGCATTTTGCACCAATTGCAGTCGCCGGACACTCTTCAAGGGTAGCCCCATGTAGAGCGCATTGCAGTAATCCAGCCGTGAGGTGATAAGGGCATGAGTGACTGTGAGAAGTGCCTCCCTCTCCAAGTAGGGTCGCAATTGGTGCATAAGACGTACTTGTGCAAAGGTCCCCCTAGCCACAGCTGAAAGATGTTGTTCCAATTTTAGCTGTGGGTCTAGGAGGACACCCAAATTGTGGACCCGTTCTGAGGGAGCTAATTTCTCCCCCCCCCCCCCAAGAACCAAGGAGGGACAATTGGTCAAGTCCTTAGGGGGCAATATCCACAGCCATTATTATTGTGTAGTAATACCCAGCAGAAAACATTAACAGACTTGCTTATTTTCTTGAAAACAAGCCATTGCACATCAATGCATTTTCTACAACACTTGTCAGGATGTAAAGCAGCTAAATTGATTCTGAAAAATAAACAATTCATTAGTAGACTGATAATCAAAAATCCTCCGGAGACTTGGTGTTGAAAAAGCATCATCAATAGCTCAAACTTCTTTGAGAGGTTTTTGCTACTCTAAGATACAATATAGTAAATAATGTGATGTGCAGTTGGTCTTGACTGATTCTTTCTTACCATTCCATTTGTCTCCCCAAGACAGGTGAACTGGACTTTGTTTTTGTCACAGTGGTTGAATCCAAATGTTTTTCTGGGCTGCTTTTGGTTAGAGATGATGCGTGCAGAAATGAATAGCAGAATACAAACAGATGTGTCTCTCCATGGGATGTTCTCTAATTGCTTCCACAAATACAAATCTGAAGTTGGCATTTATAGCAAATATTCACCTGCATCTTTACACCTAGCACTAGTTGAAGATTGATGTCCGCAAAGCTGTTATTTTATTTTCCATCCATTTTACATTTTCCTAGTTTTAAGTTCATTTCATCTTCTTTCCATTTAAGTCTGAGATATTTTTTTTAGTTCACAGCTTGGGCATACCGTCCTGTCTTACTGTCCCCATTTATTTGTATCAATTTCCTGTATTCATAATCATGTTTATACCTATATCTGTTAAGCTTGACAAATAAAAAATTAAAAATAAAATGTTGTTGTTGTTAATTTTACTTTTTTCCCTTACCATGTTTTTATGCTATCTTATATCTTTTGGATCCAGTTATGTGCTCATAATGCTGCTAATGCCAAAGGATGAAAAGATGTTGTGACTTGGAGAGACTATAAATTTAGATGTTAACCATTGGAGTATAATGTTAACAAAACCTTATTATAATCCTTGGCTACAACAATGATTGCAAAGGCGTATTAATAGTGACTTACTACAATGCTGTTAAATGAGTAATTTTCTCCAAGTGCTTCTTATAGTCTATTTAAACAGACACAAAAGGTGATTATTTCCTGCTTTGGGTTTTATTTTTAATGATGTATAAATATATACATGTCATTAAATGTGAATTCTAAACAAGCTTGGTTTTTTCACTCAGTTATTGGCATTTAATACAATCTAAACTCTATAAGAACTTAAGACACACTTGTTTGACATTGCTGTATCTTTTACTGGTCTCGAATGTAAAAGAAAGTATATTAGACCATAAATAGCTTTTGCTCTTCTATTGGTTTTTTTTAGTAGGTTCTCTGATATAAACAACTTTCTTAATTTAAGTGTTTAATGGCAGAGCCGAAATGTCTGGCTAGGCCCCCACACATGAAGTCCTGACTTCATTGTTCAAAGACAAAGACTAGACTAGCTTCATGACTATAGAGTGATTTAATTAAAGAAGCAAATAAATCTTCAGCTTTTCTCTGACATTACCTACCTTGCTCTGTCTCTTCAACAGATCTAATAGAAAAGTAGCATTAAAATGTCTAGAGCAAAGAGTAATGGATTGTAACTTTCCTTTTGAAGAGAGTACATACAAACATTCACTCCAAGCATTAAATCGATCCTCAGAATACACTTGTTCTACTACCACTTACTGGGGCTACATACATCAAACACCCAGCTGCTGTGGCCTAGAGGTGGAGCTCTTGCCTCACAATCAGGAGGTTATGAGTTCGATCCTAGGTAGAGGCAGATGTAAGGGTCTCCTGCTTGGGCAGGGGGTTGGACTAGATGACCTGCAAGGTCCTTTCCAACTCTATTAATCTGATCTATTTACAGCATTGGATGGATCTCTTCCAAGTTTCATGTGTGTTCTACATTATTACTATGTATAATTTTAACAAAGGAGTTGGGGTTGAATTGTGGAACTAGAAATGCCTGTTTTTCCACTTAATGAACATGTTTATCAGAACGTATATTCAAAAATGCCCATACCAACATTTGTCTAGTACTTTATTGCACATTTTAAAAACATGACCAAAAAGGATAAATGAAATAAAGTTTCACCAGGAAAAAAATAAGGCCATTTTTTACAATAACAGTATTCTAAAGCCAAAACATCTAAAACTAAACAACAAATAGTCTGAGGGCACTTTTTGGATGAATTAATCAATAAATGCTGTTTAGGGGATGGGGGGGGGAGAAAGATAGAGAAAGAAATGCTGTTTCTGGATCCTGTAGAGTGACAGATTCACCTTCACATACAAAGGGATTACTGTATCGAAGTTTCTCAAGAAAAGAAATTGAGATTCCAGCCAGAGGTCACTGGGAAGGTATTATGAATGCTAGTCCACAGGTGTATATAAGAAGCCAGAGTGGCATAATAAAACACATAAACTTATTCCCCTTTCACTCTCCATAACCCATTCAGGCCAAATCTATTAGGGGATTCTATCTGAGTCAGATGAAGTAAGGGATGTATTTGTTGTCATTGGATTAAATTACAGGTAACTTATCTGATGCTGAAGGGCATCAATGTGTCCCAAGAGTGAGCACTGGTTGGTGTCCACCTTTATACCTGTCAGTCATGGCTTTTACTATTTTAAAGATTCTCTTAATTCAAAATAAATAAATGGGAAATATATTACAGAGTAAGTACCAGCATCATCTTTATTCTCAACGAAGTCTGTGGTCATGTATGGGGTTCCTTAAGCATAATACAAGTGGCCGGCCCCGTGCTCTGGAACCAACTTCCCCCAGAGACCCGAACTATCCCCACTCTGCTGGCCTTCCGGAAAGCCGTTAAGACATGGCTCTTCTTGCAGGCTGGGGGTAGAGCCTAATCCACTCGAGCTCACCCCTAAGTATGTATGGTTGTTGAATGCCTGTTGGGTTATTTTAAATATTGAGTTTTTAAACTTTTATATTGTTTTTAAATATTATTTATGAATTGGTAATTCTGTATCTTTCTCTGTTGTACGCCGCCCTGAGTCCTCCGGGAGTTGGGCGGCATATAAGAATACCAAATAAATAAATAAATAAATAAATAAAATAAAAATAAATTTCCAGAATGTACGAAGATTAGGTGGCTACATCCCAGTGTTTGGCTTAGAAGGGTGCGCTCTTGCCAAACGAACAGGCAAGCAGCAGCAAGAGGAGAGCTGCTAGGGAGGTTCTTGGGAGTTAGAATGAGGCAGAAGCTTTTCCCCAAAGTTCCTTCCAATGCATTGATATTTTGGGACTAATTACACCTGCTGTGGTTTCCATTTAGCAAGAGTGCCACCAGCTAAAAAAAGGTTTCAGTAGACAATATTTATACTATAAATTTTCACCAGAGAGAAGAGCTGAGTCAGCTGCTGAATTCTCCTTACATCTTTAAAGGCTGCTGGCAGTAACTGGGGAAATGTTATTTGGTTGCTCTTTGCAGGTACTATACTTGAGCTATGATGTATTAACAAACAGCAAATGTTCTGGGTTAGCCATCTTAGAACACTGCTGCGCAATGCCTCAACTGTGGAAAGGCTATTATAATCCCACTATAGCAGGGCTGTCAAACTCATGGCCTGTGGGCTGGATGCGTCATGCTCTAGCCACAGCCACGCCCAGTTTAGCGAAGGGGGGGGGAAACGTTGCGATACGTCACGTGACGCTGCCGTGATGACACGAGTTTGACACCCCTGCACTATAGCCATCTCCACAAATTAAGCACAAAATGGTGCGCCTAAATGTAAGAAACCCCTATTCCCCCCAAAAAAAACCCTTTTAGACAGTTATTTGGGACTCTGAGCTTCTATTTCATCTTTCTCTAGGATCCAATCAAGGTGGCAAGGCAGCATGCAACAATATCAAATCTAATATGGAAATAAATCCAGTACATATAAGCATTTACATCCCCATTTGTGATCACAAATGCTACATTGACAGACTTACCAAATGCACTTCACTTATGAATAAGCTGTTTACATGCACTGATATAAAAGAAAAAAAAATGACAATATTGTTGGGAAAACATATACTATTAGAAGAGAAGGAAATGCCAAACATCAGTACCAAGGAAAATGGGGGAACAGAAGAGATGAAATCTACTTCAGCTGAAGTTATTCTCTCCCATCACGTCCAAAAGGTAGTTTTGGCCTGTAGCGCAGAGAAAGAAATATGAAGCAATTAAACTTAGGAGATGAATGTTATTCATTTTAAAATGGCTGTATGCTTAAAAGTAGGAGTAAAAAAACAATCACATGAAAAATAGGTTAGGTCAGTGATGGCGAACCTTTTTAGGTTCGCGTGCCAAAAAGGGGGGGTGCGCACGCTAGCGCGCTCTCGCGTGCCCACACCCATTCCCTCCCCCCACGCATGCGCACAACACTCCCCCATGCTGCCCCCTGCGCATGCGCACACACCCCCACCCCCGTGCAAAGGCCTTACCGGAGCCTGGGCCGGTAAAAAACGACAAAACGGGCAAACCGGAAGTTCGGAAAAATGCACTTCCTGTTTGTCCGTTTCGTCGTTTTTTGCATTCCGGGGCTTCAGGGAGCTTCCCTGAACCCTCCGGAGTGCAAAAAACAGCTCACCGGCAAACCGGAAGTGCGTTTTTCCGCACTTCCGGTTTGCCGGTGGGAAACGCTCGCGTGCCCTCCGCTATGGCTCCGCGTGCCACCTGTGGCACGCGTGCCATAGGTTCGCCACCACGGGGTTAGGTTATAGATACAAATACAGGTATCATTAAGAGAATTTTAAAAGTCTTTAAACTGAAGATGAGAATCAGTTTGGTGTAGTGATTTAAGGCAGGGGTCCCCAATCCCTGGTTTGCAGTCTGTTGCCAGGCCAGGCCCCCTTGGGAATCAGGCCACGCAAGTGTTGGGCAAGAGGGGAAACACAGGAAGCTGCATTTGTGCAAGCAACGTACACAAAACCATCCCTTCTCCACCACCACCAGCCATTGCGGCTGCCGCCAGTCCACAAAGTCGGAAGGATTGGGGACCGCTCATTTAAGATGTCTTGTTACAAACCAGAAAACCATGAGTTCTAGCTGAGTGACTTTGGACCAGTCACTTTCTCTCAGCCATAGGAAGTAGGCAATAGGAAACCACTTCTGAAAATCTTAAGAAACTACACAGACGTGTCCAAGTACCTGCCAGGAGTCAAGAATGACTCAAAAGCACCAAGACAAAAATAAAAGCCTAAAGTTGCTTTTGAGTTATTACCTTAAATCCTATCTTTATGAAATCAATACATTTCACAAATATATGGGAAGCGGTGATTTAGTGAGATGGCAGCATTGTCTATAATAATGATAATAATAATAATTCTTTTTTGCTACTCTGTTTCTAGAAATCCCAACTGATGTTGGCTTTTTTTGTTGTTGTTGTTCTAGGAAACAATCAATTTTGTTCTGGGAAACAATCAAACAACTTCAGCTGAACCTGGAAAGATAGGGTGGCTATGAGTGGGTCCCTCAATTTGATATTGGATGGGTTGCACTACTAAGACAAACCTAATGTGTAATCTGGGATTTCTTTTGGATTCATGGCTCCTGCTTGAAGAGCAGATAGCAGCCGAAGCTAGGCGGCCTTTGCTCAACTTCATACTATGCACCAGTTATGCCTTTTTCTGGATAGGGAGGTTCAGTCACTCATGCCTGGTCAACTCCCATTTTGATTATTAGGATGCAGTCCACATGGGGCTACCCTTTAAAAGTATCCAGAAGCTTCAGCTGGTACAGAATGCAGCCATGTGGGCAGTTATGTGCACTTCAAGAATAATACATGTGACACCTCTGCTGCAGGGGCTGCATTGGATGCCAGTCTGCTTCCAAGTCCAATTCAAGATGTTGGTGATGGCCTTTAAAGCCCTACATGGCATGGGGCCAGGTTTCCTATGGAATTGTTTTCATCCCATTGCATCAAGGTTGTAATTGCCCAAACTGGAAAGTGGAGAGGAGGGTGGGGAGAACAAACAAACAGTCTTAAGTTCTAGAAAATTTCTAAACCTGAAGGGCAAATTATGTAACACAGACTGGATATTCTTCCCATCCAAAGTTTTCTCTCCTAATTTGTTTTCTCCACCATGGAGGACAAGAAGAATAGCTGTCATTTTGCGATTTGGAAAATAAAAATTTCCAGCTAGCAGGTTCATGAATCTCTCTCCTTTTCCCACAACTTCTCTGTTCAACTACCCAGCATTATGTGGCCTGAAACAGATGCCTTGGGAAGCAGATTTTGAATATTATCAAAGGTCAGGGATTGTTAGTACCTGCATTTAATTTTTTTATGGTGAACATTCTGCTTTAGAGGGCAAAATGGCTTGGGTTAGTTTTGAGCTGAAAAGTCTGCTCTGGTGGCCAATTAGTTATCACTGTATTTTTTGGAGTATAAGACGCACCTTTTTTCCTCCCTAAAAGAGGCTGAAAATTTGGGTGTGTCTTATACTCCGAATGTAGCTTTTTCGAACCTTTTTTATCCAGCCCTAACGAGGTGCTAATGATCTTCCCGGCTTCCTACTCCTTCCGAAGAAGTCTTTTTCCAGCCCTAAGTCTTTGCAGGCTTGTTTTCATTCCTACTCCCTCTGAAAAAGGTCTTTTCAGCCCTAACGAGGTGCTAATGATCTTACCAGCTTGCAGCATTTTTTTATTCCTACTCCCTCAAAGTAGTTTTATTTATTTATTTTATTTATTTAGTGTTCTTCTATGCCGCCCTACTCCCTGAGGACTCAGGCCAGCGTACAACATTTTAAGGAACAACTAAACAATAAAATTATTAAAAACAGAGTTTTTAGAGTTTTTTAAAAAGACATACAAAACCATGCATACATGGGGGAAAGTTGTCTCAAAATCACCCCGCCTGCAGGAAGAGCCATGTCTTAATGGCTTTTCAGAAGGTCAGCAAGGTGGGGATAATTCGGATCTCCGGGAGTAGTTGGTTCCAGAGAAGCAACTTCAGAGAAGGCCCTCCCCCTAGACCCCGCCAGCCGGCATAGTTTTTTACCAGCCCTAAGTCTTTGCAGGCTTGTTTTCATTCCTACTCCCTTCGAAGAATGTTTTTTCCAGCCCTAACCAGGGGATAAAATAATGTGCAGAAGCTGAACAGCTTAAGGATGCTAGCCAGATGAATACCTGGTAGGTAGATTTTTTCCCCTATTTTCCTCCTCCAAAACTAAGATGTGTCTTATACTCCGGTGCGTCTTATACTCCGAAAAATATGGTAAGTCATTTATGTCCATTTATGGCATCCTTAGTAGCTCAGAAGGAAGATATCTGATAATTATTTGCTTCTCTGTAGGTCTACTCAAGAATTAAATTCTTTCCTGCCTACCATATTTCAGATTAATGACACAAATTTAATTGCGGTTCAAAACATTTTTCTCTATTATAGTATCCATGATGTGAAAGACGGCCTCGAGCGCCTGCCATCCACACACCCACACCCCTTCAAATGTTTCCTGCAATAAATGAAAGCCAACCTGTTAGGCCAACAATTTAGCAATAGAATCTATTCCTATATTCTTCGTCTACTTTTTCACGTATTTTTCAAATAATTTTTAATATATTAATTATTGTTGTTACTGTTTTTATGGTATTTTGTTATTATGCAATGAGAATATTTTTAACTTAAACAGTGTTTGTATTTTATTGACTGTCTGAAAACATCCTCTACTTGAATGGATCTTCTGTCAACTGGGTAAAAGTTGGCACAGTGCCATCAGACTGCCCTGACCATGCCCATCAAGCCCTGACTCTTCCGGCCAGAGTAGGAATGTGGCAGGGGTGAAATGCTACTGGTTTGGGTGTGCCTGCCAGTCGTCGGAGAGCCGGTAGCGACAACAGCGCGAGCCTTTGCCCACCCACCTGGATGCCGCCATTTGGGTTCTTTTACCTTCTGCACATGCGCAGAACGCTTTGCGCATGTGCAGAGGATAAAAGAACCAAAATGGCGGCATCCGGGCGGGTGGGCGAAGCCTCGCGCTGCCGTCGCTACCAGCTCTCCAACTACCGGCAGGCACACCTGAACTGGGAGCATTTCACCCCTGGAATGTGGGCCTCCCAGTCTGGTCTGTTGCTCGCTCCTTAAACCATCTACTAGGGTTGATAGTACTGTATGTATTTCCATTTAAAATCAATCCCTTTAGTCAATCCCTTTTTGGGAGAGAGGGTTTGTCCAGGATAGATTCTTCCCAATTACTATCAATGCTTTCCTCCACCCAGCAAGGGCTTAAGGACTCTACAGGGGAAACAATGGCCTTGGAGAAGATGCATATTAAAAGGCTACCTATCTCTGTTTCCCCCAACATCTAAAAAGCTGTGGCAAGGAACATGTACAGAATACATAGGCATAACTTCCCAATTATGGCAGGAAAGGCTACTCCTAGAATCTCTTTAATGCTCATTTGAGGATTGTAAGCATCTGCGATTTTTCTTGTGCTGTTCTTGTATGAACTGAGTGCTCACCTTCTGGCAGGTTAGAAGCCTACAGAGATGCTTTTCTGTTATAACCCTGAAGGCTCACTAATTTTGATGGTCTTTCGCTGCAAATTCTGCAGACACTGCAGACAGGCCGTGAAAATATTTACAGACCCCTCGCATCCTGGACATAAATTATTTCAACTCCTACCCTCAAAACGAGGCTATAGTAAGGTGACCAGATTTTAATATTTGTAAAGCGGGACACCATTGATGGGGGGGGGTTTCTAGGGGAGCAAGATGGGAGGGGTCCGTCTCTCTTATCCTGCAGCTTTGTGCACCCCCCCAAACACCCCCCTTCATTGCAGCCAGGGGTGGGTTCCTACCGGCGCAGGCTTACCTGTTCGTCGCCGCAGAGCCGAAGAAGCTGGTGGCGTTCGTGGCACGGGGCTTCCCCCGCCCGCTTTCCCCGGCCGCCGGGATGCCGCCATTTGCATTCTTTTGCCCTCTGCGCATGCGCAAAGCATTCTGCTTGCACAGAGGGCAAAAGAACGCAAATGGCGGTGTCCTGGCGGCCAGGGAAAGCGGGCGGGGGAAGCCCCGCGCCGCGAATGCCACCAGTTTCTTTGGCTCTGCGGCGACGAACAGGCAAGACCGCCGCTGCCCCTCTCATTGCCCTCCCTCTCCGCCTGGCAGGAGGAGGCAGGCGAGGCAGAAGGCAGAGGGGTGTGCAGGGCAAATTCAAATTAAAAAAGCAGGACTTTTTTGAAACGACGCGGGACCCGGGACAAATTATTAAAAAGCGGGACTGTCCAGCCAAAAGCATGGACGTCTGGTCACTTTAGACTATAGAGCACTGCACAACAAGACAACTAGACAAGAACAGTTTTTTCCCGAACACCATCACTCTGCTAAACAAATAATTCCCTCACCACTGTCAAACTATTCACTAAGGCTGCATTACTATTACTATTAGTCTTCTCATCGTTCCTATCACCCATCTCCTCCCACTTATGACTGTATGCCTGTAACTTGTTGCTTGTATCCTTACAATTTATATTAATATTGATTGTTTCCCGATTGCTTATTTGTACCCTATGACAATCATTAAGTGTTGTACCTCATGATTCTTGACAAATGTATCTTTTCTTTTATGTACACTGAGAGCATATGCACCAAAGATAAATTCCTTGTGTGTCCAATCAC
Organism: Diadophis punctatus similis; assembly: GCA_023053685.1. NCBI lineage: Eukaryota > Metazoa > Chordata > Lepidosauria > Squamata > Dipsadidae > Diadophis > Diadophis punctatus. Next base: position 27,394,814 of record JALIGW010000002.1, read on the forward strand.
ACTTGGCCGATAAAGAATTATATTCTATTCTATTCAAAGACTTTAATAGTGGTCACTTAAACTATGGCAAAGAAGAAAGCAGAACAAGAAGACACGTCCATGGATCTTTATTTAAATTAGAGTCTAGTTTGTTGTAAACCCTCAGCTGGTTTGCCACAGTTTTCTGCGCTAGTTTATATAATTTCTGAACTCTGAAGAATAGAATATAAGTTCCTATTCCAGATGTCTCCATTGCCAGATGTGGAGTGAAACTTCAGGTGTTGTCATCTTATGTCTGGTAAAGGTCTGATTATAAAGTAAGATTTTTATCTCAATACAATGCCTTTAACAACATTTTCTTTTTTAACTTTTCTAACTTTGGGTTTTCTGGTTTGAATGGATATTCAATCGAGAGGGTCTTTGATATTCCTAAATAATGCCATAATATCCATAATATCCCAGACACATCAGCCTATTTAAGTTAATTATTAATCAAAGGAAAACTGTGCAGGATAGTTATTAAACTTTGTGTTACTTACCCTTTCTATTCTCCTTTTTTCCTCATTTGTTCCTCAAAGAAATCGTTGCATGCAACAGTCAAAGCAGCAACCAAAACCACAAATTCATTAAAATCCACTTCATTATCTCTGTTAATATCAAGATCATGCATGATCTTATCAACAAGCTGGGGATCCTTTTGACACTGTAAAAAAAAAAAGAATAGCATACAAAATTGTTTGAGGCATGGGAGTTGCACTAGAGATTTCTTCTTAGTTCCTTGAGGCTACGTATATGCTTTCTCTGTAAACCTTAGGGAATTTTTATATGAACGGTGACATTTACCATTGCCACAACAGCGTCTGCAGCCTGTGTTTGTCTCAGTAGATGTCCCTAGTTTAAATATGCATAGATTTTATTTTTAATCTTTCCAACAATTTATTATCAAGAGGTGAGAAAAGCCCCCAATCTTTTGGCCTTCCACAAACGGGTCAAAACCTGGCTGTGTAGCTTTGCGTGGGGGACACAAGGACCTCAGAACCATGGGTTGGGCTAGTTGTCCCCATAAGACACCCCACCCCCACCCCCACTAACCACTTCTAATCCACCATTTTGGAATTCTTCATCTTTTGAAATTTTTACAATGTTGTTGTATAATTAAAAAAAATTAATCCTAAATTATTCTGATTTTAATGTTTAATTTTACTGATTATATTTGTACACTGCCCAGAGCCACTCTCTATTAAGGAATATGAAAAATAAATAAATAGATAAATAAATAAATAGATAGATAGATAGATAGATAGATAGATAGATAGATAGATAGATAGATAGATAGATAGATAGATAGATAAATAAATAAATAAATAAATAAATAAATAAATAAATAAATAAATAAAAGTTTCTCCTACTTCTATCGTTCAGGTAAATGAATCAAATCCTGGCCTCATCTATAAGATGATGCAGCCATTTTGTGCCATCTACCTTCTCACTGCAGTCTCTCTTTCTTCTCTAAAACTTTAACTGTGGTTCTGGTGTCTAAAACATTGCCCACCCTGTGGTAAAGTCATCACATGCAGGATAGTGATTTTGTTTTTAGTGCATAATGTAAAGGGGGCAATCTTGATCAATGCCACAGAGCACAGGTAGGAAGGTTTAAATTCCCACCATCCCTCACCACTTGATTCATGAAATCCCCACAGGCACACACATAGGATCCAGGTTTAAACAAATGTAAGTGATTAAAATAAACAATTTTGTTGAACACCCCCCCCCTTCTTTTTAAACCACCTCTTTCCTCTGGAAGAGAATTTTGTAAGAAAATGTCTAGAGAAGAAGGTTGATCTTCCGAAACTGGTCATATGGTCGTATTGGTCATAATTGGACTTTGCATATTTAAATTCTTAAAAAGATATCAAAGGGCAGTTCTCAATAGGGTATGACTTAACTTTATAATCTAGTTAAGATCAAAGAAAGGAGAATTAAAGCTCACAGCATAGGTGGACTTGCCCTGAACCAGGGGTGGGTTCCAGATTCTGCTACTGCCGGTTCGCTCAGGGACGCACCGCGCAGGTGGGCGCACATTGCGCAGTACTAAAAAAAGCTTTTGCGCATGCGCAGAAGCAAAAAACAAGATAGCAGCACCTAGGGCGCCGCTGAAAGAACTGGCTCGGGGGTGTGGCAGGCCTGGGTCGCTGCCGGTTCCAGCGACCCAGGCCTCCAAGTTACTAAAGGTTCTATAGAACCGGTCTGAACCGGTAGGAACCCACCTCTGTCCTGAACCTAAATATAGTACACAGTTCGTTACTTTTGCCTTACCTACAAAATTGTGCCGCCAACTTAAAGTCTGAGAAATCACCCACTCAGGAGATATCTCAGTAAGTTGCTACACAGGATAAAAAGAATCCAATCCAAGAAAGTTGTGATGATTGATTTTTTAAAATTCTGCTTTTACAGGGCTGCACATTTTTAAGATGACACTTTTCTTAGAATAGGCTACAGATGCCTGTTGTAGATCATATTTCTTTCCTTCCCCATCTCTGTAGAACAATGTTAGTAAAATACTGCATAGGAACAAATAGTGCAGCAAAAACCACATTCTCCCCAGAAACGTGTCCTGTAATACAATGATCTCCAACCTTTTCAGCTACCAGACTGGTGATAACGGGGTGGGGGGGAGGAAGAGGGGATGCATTCACCCACCACTTCTGCGGCCCGGTTCCTATCAGGCTACTGCCCAGCAACGGGCCAGGATTGGAGATTGGGGACCCCCTGTTATAGTGGGAGCTTTTCTTGGTAGTCGCTTTGTTTAGTACAGATAGGAAATTATATTTACAGCCTATACATTTCCTAATCAATTTGTGAATCATAGACTACCCAAGTTGTGTTTTGAAGAGCCTTGTGCTTGGGCTGCCCAACTTTCAAATGTCATCTCACAATATGGATTCTCCATTCAATTCCCAGGCCAAGGAAGCTTTCAAACAAAGAGTCATTGATGCCCACGATGCTACTGCAGCATTTAAATAGGTTCAATGGCTCAGCATAAATTAACCTCTCAGTTAGAAAAATATTCAACAATTTATATGCCTCAACATCTCAGAAGAGCTTTTTCTAGAGCTCATTTTGAGGCTCCATGTTAAGACATGGGAGGTTTCATGAAGTTCCATTTGAAGAGAGATTGTATGTGTGGAGCACCAGCCACTGAAGACATTGGGACATTTTTTTTTGACCGAAAACTGTATTCGGCAGAAAGGGCTGCTTATTTAGATTTTTATTTAAAAACTAAAAAGTATTAGGGCACCCTGGGGAACTCTCTTACTTTTTGCAGGGAATGAACCTGCATTTCACTAGTAAAACCACACTCTTTATATCAAGGCCATTTCGAAGAGGATGGAATATTTAGCTCAGATGGGGTTAACTACAAGGGTGAGGACTTACTATGAACATGTCCTATTGTTTTCTTTATATATATTTGTATATTTCTATTAATTTTATACTTTTAATATGGTCAAATGACTAAATCAATAAAGTTTCTGGTGTATTCTGTGAATGAAATGCCATACTGATTTTAGCTGTTGTTCATTGGCATATTCTTGGGCCATCTTTGATAATACTCTACATTTATGTCTTTTGAAATTCAGATGCAATTTTTTTAAATGTATGGAACATTTCTGGACCTTTTTTAAATGTATGGAACAAGCAGTATGGATATGAGTACAAAAGGAGGGCAATTAGGTAAAGTACAGTTGAGGAAGTATATTTTTGAAAATTGTACTTCCTTTTCAGGCATGTCAGGCTAATTATATTTTCATCTTTAAGAAGAGAAAAAGGGATGCTGGAGAGATAAAATGCACATCAATAGCTAAGGTATGACATCATGTGGAGACACCATAACAAAGCGTTGCTAGTTTACCTTAGAAAGAAGCTTTGGAAAGTTGTTAGGTCCTCTGAGACTTGATAGTCATTATTACGCCAAATACCTCTTTCATTTGACATATGTTTACAATGCTAGCAACCAATAAGATAAGGAACTGGGAAATAATATGATGTTTAAGATGTTCACAATTGAATTTAGATTTGGAAGAAAAGTGGGAAGGATGAAAGGAAACTGGAAAAAGTGCCTTTAGGTCAGCAAGATAAGCTATTAGGAGGATATGTATCAACTGAAAATACATTGGAAAACAACAGTGCCTATACAACATGATGGGAATAAAAGGAATTTAAAATGGAGAAAAGTTAAATAGGAAGAAAAGTACAGCTAACAATCACCTGCCACTTTTGCTTTAGCTCATTTCATAAATAATTCTCTCTCTCTCTCTCTCTCTCTCTCTCTCTCTCTCTCTCTCTCTCTCTCTCTCTCTCTCTCTCTCTCTCTCTCTCTCTCACACATACACACACACAAATACAGATATTTAACTGTCAGTTTTGAATTATTCATGTTGCAGAAATAAATTTGGCATTGGTATACAAGCAATTATCAATTTATCACAATCAAGATATTGAATAAAAAATGCAGCTAGTGTTCATTTCTGTTTGGAATGGTTTATCTACAAGCAATTAAGGAAAACAGATTGTTTTCATTTAAATAAATATTTATTAAACTAATGGTCTTCATATTAAACAACAAACTTCTTAAATCTCCACATGTGGCATAGGTCTATGAGCTGTACTTTCCCACATTGATCTTGAATCACCTGAAAATTGTATCTTGTGACTAATTTACAAAATCAACCTACTTGTTTTCAACCCTATCTCTAGCAACAGTGAGGATACAGCCACCTGCTTTGTTCCTCCTGAGCTTCCACCAAATATAATTGGTGACGATAACTAAATATTATTATGCTTTTTTGTAATGTCAACTACAGAACTGGTGCCACCACATTCTTTTACATGATTGCTTAGACATCTCCAAATCAACAAAAATCTCATTAGAGTCCACCAAAATCCTGTAAGATGTTATTGAGCTCTCATAATTTTTCAGACTTCTCAATTGAGTTCTTGCAAAATTTTGACATTCTTGCAGAAGACCATTAAAATTTCATGAGATTTCAAGAGTTTTATGAATACGGTTGTATTTTTCAAGGATTGAAATGCCTCTAGGACGCTACGCAGGTAACTATATATAGGTAACTATATTGCTGATTTTAAAAAAATTGTAGCAGTTCTTTTCAGCATATGACATAAAAGACATCAACTTTTTATGGCATCAGCATAGCAGAGATATTTCATCAATTCCACTGAGAAACCAACTGCCTTTAGTAGTGTTCATTTCAACAAGATTCCTGAACTATTCGCCCTAGAATAAGAAGTTTATGACTAGGCTCTGGAGCTTGCTTTTTTGTCTCTTTCGAGATCTAAGAATGGCCAGCATATGAATTCACAATCTTTTAGGCCAATATTCCTGGAAATAAAAGGCTGGACTATTGTAGATGATCTTGATAAAATCCAATTTATTTCTATCTGAGTTTTAAAAGTATCTTCTCAGATCTTACTCTGAAAAGCTTTGTACAGTGCAATACAGATCGGTGGCTATTTGGGATTAGATTTTTTGCATTATACATTTCCAAGTTTCAAGTATGCATTTAAGACAATATTGCTCCTAGAATCTATTGCATTGGCCATTTAGTTCTAGCAAATACTTTATTTTTCCAGTCCTCTTAATGGTACTCATATTTGTTCTGAAAGTATTTTAATTCATTAAAAAAATTAAACTTTATTTTCATATATATTTTTATCTAGTTAATAATGTACTAAGCACCAGCTCCTTCTGTAATACTTACAATACATGGTAAATTCTACTATTAGGCTTAGGTAATGCCATTTTGTTACTGAGCTTTATCCAAACTGGCAGCACACATCAGAAGCAGGGTCTCAATCTACGATTTCCTCATTCCCATTCCCAAATCAAAAACATGATAATTGTGCTTTCCATAATAATGAAACCAAGATGCCAGGCTACATAGTTCTAAGAGCTCATTCTCTTGGAAGTGGCATAATATTGCAGGTCTATCATGTATCTGTTGTTGCAGAAAATGTCTGATTGCTTATATGGAAGTGAAATGTTTTTCAAGCATCAAGTAATAGCTATTCCTCCTCCCCAATTTTTATTTCTAATAGTGTAAATAAACAACAGAATATATGTAAGAAGAATTGTCCTTACCGCAAGGAAATCAGTAAGTTCACTGGTGAGAAGTTGTTTGAGTTCTCCTTTATTGAGTTTGTATTTGTCGCCTTCTTTGGCAGAGTAATGATGAAAGACTCTGATTAAGGTATCCATCGCACCCTCCAGTTGTGATGGCATACTGCAAAAGGTTCAGAAGCTAACGGCCAGCTTTCACAAATGCTCCAAAAAGGCAATTACTCCCTTTTATGCAAACAAATAAACACCCCACTCATCAGAAATTCATTAGCATAGCATCCAACCTCTCTGCTGCTTTGATCAAGAGCTCACAGTTGTTGTTTACCATGCTAAGTGAGGAGAACAGTTTCTAGAACCAAATCCTGGAAGACATGTTCATGCATTGGGTTCCTCAAATACGGCAAAGCAGGCTACACAACCAGAAGTCCCTAAAACAAATAAGACTCCCATCTCCTCTCAACATTGCAGGCAAATGGTCATTTTCTTTTTTCTTTTTCTTTTTTTTGTAAAAAATTTTTTCCCACCAAACATACACAAATATGCATACATATACCATATCATCAAAACATCCATAATAATAAAATTCTATCCCTAATATCATAGACATATCTCCTTAGTTGCTCCTTTTATACTTTTATCTCCAGTCTGCTTACCTTCTATATTTCATACAGTACTACTCCCCTCCCTCTATCTCCCTCTCTCCCTTCTACCTTCTTCCTCCTTCTCTACCTCTTTCTTACTTTCCTCCTCTCCCTCACCCCTTCCTTCCTCCTCTCCCTCACCCCTTCCCTGAGCACAACTAATCTTAATCCATTCTATGGTTAGCAGACTAGCAATTCAGAAATCCTAACGTCATCCCAACGTCGGAGCTATTTCTTAACCTTGTATCTTTCGCTTTATCTATCCTTATATATTTAATACACTCTATCAGGTATATCTACTGTTATTCAAATGCTGCCTCTTCTCTCCTATTTTTGTCGCCTGGGTCAACCACTTCTAATTTTCCACTTTCTTCCAAATCAATCGCAATGGCTTAACTAAAAAAGTTCGTTGTCTCTTGTACCTCTTAATTTTAGGCCATTTCCTTCCCTCTCCTCAATTAGTATCTTTACTCATCATTTTCTTCTGGTCATTTTCAATGGAAGAAAAGAGGGAGAGAAATGTCTAGATGTTGTCAAATAACCACAGTACTAATTAAATGCAATTCACTTGTTTTTTCCTCTAATTTACCCCATGGATAAAGAAAGAAAAAGTTTATAATAGAATATTTAAATACAACATTCAGGAGTTTTCCTTCCTACCTGTTTCAGATAAAGCAGTTCCAAGCAAGTATTGTCTCCAGCAGGTACTGTATAGATTCTCTTTGGTTTTATCCTGAAAGTCCCACCCAACCTCTTATAATTCCCCAGAGTTTCTAGGAGGAAATCACCAATGACAAAAAGCCGCAACTCTCAACTTTCGCTTTATTTGTGACAGCCTGTTAACTGTCAACAGGTGTTGGTATCTTTCCCCGGAGTCCTTGCGTGGGCTGGTTGGCTTCCCTGAGCAACTATGTTAGGAGGCTACCAGTTCATTAAGCTACAGAGGTCGGAAATCCAATTAAGTTGCTAGGAAGCCAGCCTCCTGGGGAAACACAGGAACTGCAATACCGAACAAGAGGATATAATGAATTCTCTTATTATTTATGGAATTTATTTCCCATCCTTTCCCTAAGAGGCTGAGGCAGCATGCGTAATCAATCCCTGTTAATTTCTTTCCACACGGGTGCATCTACTTTGGGGCAACAATGGTTCCATATGGGTTTTACGAAATGTGTTAGAAGAGGTGAGAGACAGGGCAAGGGGGAAATGAGCATGGCCACTAAGTTAAGTAAAACATTCTCTTCAATCTCTTCTACTAAATATGTTTCATTTAATAGAAAGAAAATTTATATCTCGGATGATACATTTGGCTTATAAGAGCCCTGCAGTATACATAAAGGCAAACCAGTGGTGAAATCCAATTTTTTTTACTACCGGTTCTGTGGCCGTGGCGTGGTGGGCGTGGTGTGGCTTGGTGGGCGTGGCAGGGGAAGGATACTGCAAAATCTCCATTCCCTCCCCACTCCTGGGGGAAGGATATTGCAAAATCTCCATTCCCACCACACTCTGGGGCCAGCCAGAGGTGGTATTTGCCGGTTCTCCAAACTACTCAAAATTTCCGCTACCGGTTCTCCAGAACCTGTTAGAACCTGCTGGATTTCACCCCTGAGGCAAACGATCATGGCAGACCCATGGGTATCCAGCTAACTATCGATTTGAGTTTGGATATTCTTTCCTTATTCAAATCAAATGGGCTAAATCACTATGTCTTTGCTTTTATAAAAAAGAATATTGTCATGAGTTTAACTAGCTAGAAAGATGGCTTCACTCTTTACCAATTAAAAAAGAAGAAGTATCTTCAGTATATTGTTTTGAGATTTTAAATTTATGGTAGATACATACATGCTTAACAGATTAATTAAATTAATTAATTAAAATACTTAATGTTTCACAAAGTTAAGTGGGCAGCCTCTGGGTCCCTAAATACTATTGGAAATATGTGCCCAATCCTTTACCTGGCTAAATGCATTGAGTAGGAAAAGAAAGCATTTCCTGCTGCATTTCACATAATAAGATCTCTGACAGGGCCCAAGCACAGCCAGCTCTATTTGTACTTTCCACATTGTAAAAAATGACAACAGTTAACCTTCCTTTGATCCCACACAGTATACTTCTAATGAATATTATTTGGGAAAGGCAGAACTATGATTGAGGAATGGAACTCTGATCATAAAATATGTGGATTTTTTTAAAAAAGGATTATTTTACATGTATTTTTTATTATTAAACACATTGTTATCCCACCACTTTCAAAAAAACCTCTCAAGGGCTTACATCAGAAGTGGGTTCCTCCTGGTTCGCACCGGTTCTACAGAACCGGTAGTAAACCGGTGGTGATGTCACGGAGCCGGTTCTGTCGGTGCCGATCCATGGACACCGCCATCTTTTTTTGGAATTTTAATTTTTGGGGGGATTTTTTTGGGGGGGGATTTTTTGCTGGTGTTTGCTTCTGCGCATGCACAGAAACCGAGTTTTGGGCACTGTGCATGCGTGGCCATCTTGTTTTGGGCTCCTTTTTTGCTTTTTTTGCTTGTTTTTTGGCACTGCAAATGCCATGCAGCGTGGGAAGAAGCGAACTGGTGGCGAGGTAAGTTAGAACCCACCCCTGGCTTACATAGAATAAAAAAGATAATTTTAAATACTGCACCAATGATAAATCTAAACTAGCTGGCTAGGGAAATCTGGGAGTCCACACATCTTAAAATTATCAAGTCTGAAAAATACTGATCTAAATATTACCCTCAAACATCATAAATATCAACAATAAAACAACTTTGAGCAAGGAGCAACAATAATTTTAGTTCAGAACACTATTATGCATTACAACTAGATATTTTCTTTGGAGTGTGTCTCCCCCTTGTGTTTTGATACTGGGCAATTTCATCTCTAACTCATGCTGGCTGAGGAATCCTGGGAGTTGAAGTCCACAAGTCTTAAAGTTGCCAAGATTGGACACTCCTGCTTTAGAAGTTTGTTGTTTCTTACATGTGACCAACAGATAACTGAAATATATCCACATACGAGCCACGAGCCACTGGCTAAGTCTTTCAACCTATCATAATCCCAAATATAATCAGAAACTACTAGTTTAAATTCATCCCCTCATTACTCTATTTTAAGTATTGCCTTTAAGTATTGCCATAATCAGGGGTGGGTTCTAACTTACCTCACTGCCGGTTCGCTTCCTCCTGCGCTGCGTGGCCGCGCCTCATGGGCACGTGCATGCTTTGCGTGCACGCGCATGTGCAGTGCCAAAAAATAACACACACCCCAAAAAAAGCTGAAAAAATGCTGAAAACAAGATGGCGACGCATGCGCAGTGCCAGAAATTCAGCTTCTGCACATGCTCAGAAGAAAAAAAACCCGTTAAAAATTCAACCCCCCCAAAAAAATTTCAAAAAAAAAGACCGGCAATGACCGAACCGGTTCCATGACATCATCGTGTCTTCACCAGCAGGTTGCTACCGGTTCGGGTGAACCGGTCCGAACCAGGAGGAACCCACCTCTGGTGGGTTCCTCCTGGTTCAGACCGGTTCACCCGAACCGGTAGCAACCTGCTGGTGAAGACACGATGATGTCACGGCCATAATCAAGTGGAATAAAACAAAATACCATTTTGTTTAAACAAAGAAGATGTTTGATGCAGGAATGTTCACAGGAGAATTGAAGATGGCAGCCACAACTGCATGACCATAATTCTGCCTCCTTCTTAAGTGTGTTGTGTGTGCAACACTGGTAAAAAGGAATGGTTTTTGGTTGCTGACCACAGCCACTCTTTTGACTTTTTTTTTTTACTCCCCTTGTGAATGTCCAAGACTTCTCCAAGAACATATGGCATGACTTCCCTTCTCTGAAATTTAATATTATTAAATTTATCAACCCGGTCTTTTTGAACTAAGTCCACGGAGAAAACAACCCACCAAGAATGGAGTATCCATCAATTGAAATATGGTTGGTTCTGAGACTTCTGAATATTTAGAATTTTGATTGCGTGGTTTTTGAAGGGTATTTTACTGATGATCATTTTTATTGCTAATAGTACGATTTAATGTGATCCCCTTGAATGTCCTCGACAGTAGGCTCTTGGGGGGAGTAAAATCCACCTATTGTACATGTGATGGCCGATCCCGGGAATCTCTGCTCCACATTACATTCATATGCCCCCACTATTGAGACATAAGATCAAGATTCATCTCCCCTATTTCCCAGAGATTCCCTGGTTCACCGGATCTGTTCAGCCTTTATTTCCTACTCCAGGATATAGACCCTAATATAACCTCAAAGGTGGCAAAAACATTTGCTGCAGTCGTGGCTGGAAAAAAAAGGAGGAAAAGACGGGTAACCCCTACGGCAGAGGATCACTAGTATTGACGGTATAGATTGTAGTAGATGGTGTACTGTCACATGATCTATCTATATTTGTAAAATTTACCCCCCTTTTTATGTGTATTTTAAATTGGTCTCTGACTGCAATAAAAGCTATCTATCTTGCTAATAGTAATTTATAGATAGGTTGAACACATTGTCAATTGTTTTTAATTGTTCCATATTTTAGAGTAGGAGTAAATATGAGGTTGAATAATAGCATAAAGAAATAATTAGTATAAAGGAACAAAACAATCCAAGTGGTTTTGAAAATGCTACATAATGAAAACAGAAAATTAAGCCAATGAAGTTATTACTGGCATTATAATAAGGTAGTGCTGTGGAATTCCATAGTTGTGGCAACGTATAAATGGATTAAATGAATGAATGTTTTGGTACGGAATGTTTTTAAAAGACCTGATGTTCAAAACATAATCAGAAGAGGGAGCCCATGACATATTATAAATAAATTGTAACGTAATGCAGAGATGGGCAAAATCAGGCTTGTCAGACTTTGACCATGTTGAACAATTTCTTTTCTTTTCTTTCTTAAAGAACTCCACGAGCCACCTTGGGAAAAATCATGTTATTGATGCAATTAGTAAATCATTTGAGAAGCAGTAATCTGCCAAGTATAAAAGTGCAACAAAATCAACCTGTGTATCCTAATGTAAGCTTTTCCCACCTTTGTAATAATAGGCACTAGGTTAAGTTAATATTTACTTTGTTACTTCTTTCACATTTAGCTAAACATTCCTGCCATCATCAGGAATATTTCTGGGTAATTTTGTAATTCACCATAAACCTGATTCCAGCATATTAAAAGAACAATAAAGAGTTTATAAATTAATGGCAGTTATGTTACGGACATAAAGACCTAATATTAAGAAACCATAACATTCTTGCTCTGCAACATTCTTGCCTCTCACCTAGGTAAGAATATAGCACCTTCCTTGTTTATTTCAGAAGCGTCCCTTTTCTCCCTCTAAGTAGGGATAACATTGCAGTTGGATATTAATGTTACATAACATTGCTGGAACACAAAAGAGAATTAGCTTGGCTTAGAAGCATGAAATTATTCACTTGGAATGGTTTAACATATACTAAAGTACAGTCATCACACAGAAAGTTTTTTTTAGTTTGGTTGATTTAAAAAAAAAGGGGGGGGGTCAAATAAGTTTAGTACTTAAAGCAAAAAACCTTCAGAAATTCCCAGGGCTGTAGGCTGGCTTGGAAGGTCAACAGCAAACCACTTTTGCAGCTTGCCAATTAAACTACAGGGACATATCCATATGTAGTTAATATTAGTCACGCTCAATTTAGCAAAGTCCTTACTTTAAAGCTCAGGGTCAGGGTTTTTTTTTTTTTTTAATAATCCACTGCATATGCCAGGTTAGTTGCATGCATATTATACCTCATCACATATTTAGGCTAGCAAAGTATGCTAATATAAACATAATATCAAAATAGCTATAATTAATTCTTCATCTAGTGGGGTACATATGCAGAGCTTTGGGGAAAAAGTACGGTACATACTCAGATCTACTTGCATTTCTTGTTGCTAGTAATTATATTTCAGTAGTAATCATAACCACTTATGGTTAATTTTACAGTAATTAATATTTAACTAAGAAAACTCTAATTCAATAGTCTAGGAATGTAAGCAGCCCACCTACTCTTATGGATGTTTTTCAGAACATAGGTTTGGTTCCAGAAAGTAGTGAAAACAGATTTGTCAAGGTTACTACACCAAAGGCCCACCATCCCTACAATTTTACCAGTTCTCATTTTTTAGTCCCCCCCCCACTCTTTATTATTTTTATGAATAATTCAAGGTGACAAACATACTTAATACTTTTTTCTTGTCGTATTTTCCCCACAACAACTCTGTGAAGTGAATTGGGCTGAGATTGAGTGACTGGTCCAAAGTCACCCAGCCAGCTTTGCACAAAATTTCCAAGAAAACCACAAACATCTCAGATGACATATCTTAGATGTTTGAAGGTAGCATTATTATGCCCTGCTTGATGGTCCTGAAAATCCAGTTCAGAAATAGGTCCCATTGATTTCAATAAGCTTAACTTTCCCAAAAGGTAAGGTGACCAGATTTTCACTTTGGTAAAGCAGGACACCATTGACCGGGGGGGAGGGAGGAGATGATCCACGCCTCCCCTTTCCACGCCAGGACAAAAGACTTCGTGAAGGACTTTCATTACTTCCCGGATTTTGCTCCGAAACCTCAAGCTCTTCTCCCTTCCTTCACTTAGCAGCCCCACCGCCCCGCTCCACACTTAAAGACCCTTACCGCTGCCATGGCCTTGCACGCTCAGCCCCGCTTGATGGCAACAGCCAGAAATGGGCTTCCGGAGGCGTAGAGGGAGCAGCGGCTTTGGTGGGTCTGGCCGTGTCCTTTCCCGGGTCTGCCACATGGGGGGAAGGGGAGGAGGCATGGGGCACCCGCCGGACGCCGCCCCGGAGAGAAGACCAGGCCTGGCTGGCAAGGGCCGGGAAGAATTTTTCCCATGTCACCAGCCAACTTGTCCTCCGGGTCAGACACAGCAGAGGCGAGCCCCAGCCATGGCAGCGGTAAGGGCTGCGATGAAGGGGTGGTGGTGCACAAAGCTGCAGCCTCTGCTGCATCTGGCCCGGAGGACAAGCTGGCTGGCAGCGCAGGAAAAATCCTTCCTGGCCCTTGCCAGCCGGGCCTGGTCTTCTCTCCGGGGCGGCGTCCGGCGGGTGCCTCATGCCTCTGCTCCTTCCCCCCATGTGGCAGACCCGGGAAAGGACACGGCCAGACCTGCCAAAGCCGCTGCTCCCTCTATGCCTCCGGAAGCCCATTTCTGGCTGTTGCCGTCAAGCGGGGCTGAGCGTGCGAGGCACTGAACTGGGCCCTCGGGCACATCGGAGCGTGGTGGGGGGTTTTCCCTGCCCGGCCCGGAGCTGGCGAGATCTTAGCGTGCGGGCGCAGCTGTTTCCCTCAAGATCCGCTCGAGGGAAGCGAGGCGCTTTGCGCAAATTCAAAAAGCGGGACTTTTTTGAAACGCCGCGGGATGCGTGACAATTTGTTTAAAATCGGGTCTGTCCTGCCAAAAGCGGGACGTCTGGTCACCTTACCATAAGGATACATAGAACTTCAAGTTTAAGCTAGAAACCTATGTTTAAATTTTAACACCAACTATGAACTACCTCATTATAAACTACTCATTTCCTTAAATAAAATTTATCCTTTCTAAAATTATTTTAACAAAAATGATATGAGGGAATGGGCGACAGTATTATCCATTTTGTGTGAGAATATAATTTTATAAATTTTATAAATAATTTTAAAAATGTTTCCTGTAGTTCATAGAACTATATGGAATTCTGTGTCCAATTGTAATAAAAAATAAAGTTAACTGCTTGCTTCTTCTATTATGATAGAAGCTTCAACCAGGTACCTTTTTATCACTGACTGGCAGGGATTAAGTACTGCTCAATGGAGAAAATATGCTTTGTATCTGCACATTTAATGTCACAATTTAGAGTATAAACTGCTTGAGATCCTAGAAAAGGGCAGCAAGTGAGAGTATACAAGTTGAAGCTAGTTAGACAAATATTTTGATCTAATAGAATGGAATTTGTCATCTAAGATTGTCTCTCTAGGATGAGAGATGGACTGTGTATGTGTGCCAGATAGCAATATTTATCATTTAGTTTTGTTCATATTTATGTATTGTCTACAAAAGCAAAATCTAATGTTGCTAATCAGACACAGCTCACAGGCAGAATACAGATGTAATTTCATGCACAATCTATTCTATAAACATTAGACAAACTGTCTTATCAAGGGCATATGTCTGCCAAACATCATGGGTGGTAATATGATGTTGCAGTACAGTTAAGTACAAAAAAGGCTAATTTTTGTAGCTGTGGCAAGAGGCCAGAAACATTATTATTAGTTTTTCAGAAAGCTACAGAAGAATTCGATTCCAGTTAGCATCAGCATTGTCCTCCAAAATCCTACTTCCATTTCCAAAATCAAATACAAATGTAGGGATGCATTTGAAAGAGGAGAAATTCATATCAGACAAGTCCTATAGAATTTTTCAGAAAGCAGTAAATAATCAGAGAAAGAAACTACTTTTATGTTATTTGAAGCATAGAACATTATGAATTTAATCTAATGACAATCTGTATTATGGAAAAATGGAAAAGTCATGGATTTACTGTATTTTTCGGAGTATAAGATGCACCTTTTTACCCCCCCAAAAGAGGGTGAAAATTTGGGTGCGTCTTATACACCGAATATAGCCACCCCCACTCACCCTTTGGCTTCTGTCTTCCAGCAATTTACCTGTTTGCAGCAAAGAGGGAAGAGCCTGTAAAGCCAAGCAAGTCACTAGCAGCTTCCCGATCTACAGCTGATTAGGTTTGCCACATGGGAAAATGAAAGTGAAACGTGAAAAGTGCAAAGAGGCAAATAGCTGGGAGAGACACGCAGATTTTTATTTTTTGCTGAACTGGATGGAAGGGGGTAAGTGAATAACTATAAATGTCTGTAGAATGTTCAAATTATTAGACTTATTTTTTAAAGACTGCTTTATTCTAGAGCCAGGGGTCTCCAACCTTGGCAACTTTAAGACTTGTGGACTTCAACTCCCAGAATTCAACAGCCAGCTTTGTTAGCTTTGCTGGCTGTGGAATTCTGGGAGTTGGTCCACAAGTCTTAAGGGTGCCAAGGTTGGAGACCCCTGTAAATCTAGACAACTTAACAAAATAAAGAAGCTTTTTAAAATAAATGCTTGCTCTGAACAAGCCCAGTGCTATTGTATCTTCTTTTAAATAATAGAGAATAATGTATACTTCCAGAAATTTTAATTAATTTTAACAGCTCTGTACAAGTATAGTATGAAATGTAACAGTGTCCTGTTTAGTATTAGAGTTTAGTTACCTTGGAGTAGATCTATTTAAATAATTGGGAGGAGTTAGTGTGACTACATTTAAGAAAACTTTCTGGCATAATGTACATTTCTCCAATTCTTTGCCATTTCTATGGGTCAGGCACACATGCACAGAAATACACAGCAAACAGTGTATATCATCTGTGCTGTTTGCTGTTTGGTGTTTGGCAAACTGCTTGGAGGCAGAGGCCTTTTTTCCTTGTTTTCCTCCCCCCAAACTAAGGTGTGTCTTATACTTTGGTGTGTCTTATACTCCGAAAAATACGGTATGTATGAAAGTCGTTTAGATATAACTAGGGACCAACTGTAAAAGAGAAAATTATCAAATTACTTCCCTTTCTTCAGCAAAGGCTTGGCCAGCTCTTTTCTTAACACACCTACTTCTTTGGTCTTTTTTTTTTCTTTAATGGGAAGATACAGTTTTAGCCGGTAAGATATACCAGAGCAAAAAGGAGCCAGAAGGATCTGGACTGGAGTAAACAAAAATATGCATAAAACAGGTAGAAATATGTACAGCTAGTCTTGATCAGTTTTCTCAAACTTGTTGGAGAGTTGTAATAGTTTAATACATCTTAGAGTTCCAAGATATGAAGGCCGTGTCACCATCTAAAATTAATCACCATGCTTGTTAATGTAAAGGATTACTTTGTTTTCCTTGCATCTCCCTGCTCTCTGCATTGTGAGTGACCTATTTGTTCTGATTAGCGCTAGAAATCAAATTGGACAATTGTGTTATTTTTTTCTGATTGCCCTTTTTGCAGAATGTGATGGAAACACAGCCTAAAAGCCTAATTAAGTTTGTACACCAAATCATCCATTCCATTTTGAGACGCTACTAAACAGCAAACTATGTCATAATTCCTAGCAATATTCATTTATTGCATCTACTTTATTATGCAATATGTATCTCTTTGATTATATGAGTGCACTCAACTACATTCCCTTTTACTCTTAAAAGCATTTTTAATCACTATGTTTCCAGCCTGATGAAAAATTCTAATGAACTTGATTACTTGCTAAAATCTTTGTTATTACTTCTCAAAGAATATGTGCTTATTGTGAGTTTTGGTACATCCCGCAGCTAGCTTTTCTTACCTAATGTCTATAATAGCTGCTTGAGGAGTGAGAAGGGGTTACAATCAGGGGCGGGTTCCTAATTTTTTACTACCACTCTGTGGGCGTGGCTTATTTTGTGGGTGTGGCTTGCTAGCCATGTGACCAGGTGGGCATGGTTTGCCGGCCATGTGACCGGGTGGGTGTGGCTTCTCAGACTGCTGAAGGGAGTGGAACTGAGATAGGTCCTACCGCCCATTCCCCCTCCCCTCAGCAGCTCGAGAAGCCTCACACGTGCGAAAATGCCTGGGATCATCACCGCGCGTTCGTGGCTTCTCGGACTGCTGAAGGGAGGGGAATGGAGATAGCTCCTGCCACCCGTTCTTTCAGCATCTCACACGCTCCCTCAGCCATTCTCCCCTGCTTGGACTCACTGTGGGGTAGGAAGGCAGCGCATGCGCAGTGCCGGAAGCTCAGCTTCTGGGCATGCGCAGAAGAAAATTTTTAAAAAAATGTAATTAAATTTTTTTTAAAAAAAAATGGCGGCGCCCAGGCACCAGCAACCGACCGCACTGTGACGTCACCAGCGGGCCGCTACCAGTGCTATAGAGTGGACCACACTGGTAGGGTTGAACCCACCACTGGTTACAATACACAACAGCCTCCTTGTAGGTGTCATTAGTCAAAGACACTGAAATTTGGTAGGTAAAACAAACGGCCAAAACCTGACCCAGTGCCAAAGAGGTGAGTTGCTTTTAACAGAAACTCATTTAAAACATAGCAACACACTGGTAACAGATACTCGAACCTCTTATTGTTGCCACAAACATAGGCTTATGAACGTATCTGGTGAGATTATCTTGTTCCATTTCAGCAACTTTGCTTTGTTTCTGAATATCCTTGGAGGAAATCCAACCTTTCTTCTCAGCTTGCAGAGCAGTAGAAGGCCTTTTGGGTAAACTGCTTTGTAGTATTGACTTTACTTTTAAGTAAAGAACTATTTTTTCAGGTTATGCTTCCTGAAAAGCCTGAACAATGGCTCATTGATTAAAGACACTGAGCTTATCAGCTGGAAAGCTGACAGCCTGGGTTCGAGACTCGAGCATTGCATGATGGGGTGAGCTCCCATTACTTGCCCCACATCCTGCCCACCTAGCAATTCAATAGCGTGTGAATGTGAGGAAATAAATAGGCACCATTTTGGTGGGAATGTAAACAGCATTCCTTGTGCCTCGGTGTATAGTAATAATAATAATAATAATAATAATAATAATAATAATAATAATAATAATAATAATAATAATAATAATAATAATAATAATAATAATAATAATAATAATAATAATAATAACAACAACAACAGAGTTGGAAGGGACCTTGGAGGTCTTCTAGTCCAACCCCCTGCTTAGGCAGGAAACCCTACACAACTTCAGACAAATAGTTATCCAACATCTTCTTAAAAACTTCCAGTGTTGGAGCATTCACAACTTCTGGAGGCAAGTTGTTCCACTGGTTAATTGTTCTAACTGTCAGGAAATTTTTCTTTATTTCTAAGTTGCTTCTCTCCTTGATTAGTTTCCACCCATTGCTTTTTGTTCTACCCTCAGGTGCTTTGGAGAATAGTTTGACTCCCTCCTCTTTGTGGCAACCCCTGAGACATTGGAACACTGCTATCATGTCTCCCCTAGTCCTTCTTTTCATTAAACTAGACATACCTAGTTCCTGCAACCGTTCTTCATATGTTTTAGCTCCAGTCCCCTAATCATCTTTGTTGCTCTTTTCTGCACTCTTTCTAGAGTCTCAACATCCTTTTTACATCGTGGCGACCAAAACTGAATGCAGTATTCCAAGTGTGGCCTTACCAAGGCATTATAAAGTGGTATTGATTCTATCCCTCTGTTAATGCAGCCTAGAACTGTGTTGGCTTTTTTTGGCAGCTGCTGCACACTGCTGGCTCATATTTAAATGGTTGTCCTTTAGGACTCCAAGATCCCTCTCACAGTTACTACTGTTGAGGAAGGTACCACATATACTGTACCTGTGCATTTTGTTTTTCTTGGATAAATGTAGAACCTTACTTTTTCGCCATTGAATTTCATTTTGTTAGATAGAGCTCAATGTTCAAGTCATGTTGGCTACATGAGCATTGAAATGTCTTTGGACAATGCTGGCTTCCTCAGCTAAGAAACCGAGATGAGCATTGCCCCCTAGAATCAGACATGACTGGAATGGGGAAACTTTTACCTTTACCTGGATCTAACCTGGAGATCTCTCCTCCCAAGTTCCATGGCACAAAGGTGTTTTTTTTAAAAAACCAATAGAGACCAGAGTTGTTATGGAAGGATTTCTGTGCAATTACTATGGGAATGTCCCCATCAATAGGAAAGTGCAAGCTGCAAATCAATGGTAGCATACTGCAAACAGTAAAAAAACAACAACCTCCAATTGTTCTGCATTAAGTCCCCCACCACCACCACAACTTTCTGTACCTCTGCAGTGAAGATAACAGATATACTGGCACATTTCTTCTGGTCTTTTTTTTTTAATGAAGGGACTACCATGCTCTTTGCTTTCTGATTCATGATTCAGTCACTCCATATTGGGACTTCCAATAGTGTGAACAAAGCAAAGGAAAACAAGGGCAGTTTACAGCGAGTTGGGAACAGCTTTCTTTCCTACATTGTTCATGTGTCTCCTGGCAAAATGTAGTTGTTGGGATAACTTCACTTTGTAGCATACCTGCCTGATTTCAATGTTATCAGAAGATGAGAAAGCAAAGGTGAGAACAAATGAAAGGAAGAAGGGATTTGAGACTGGGGGAGGACAGGAGACTAAGTACCCAGGAATGAGTATGCATAGATATGCATGGGGATATTACCAGTAGGAATTTTGACCAGGGTTCTTTAAGAAATACCAAATAAATTGCTCAGTCACTCAAATTAAAATATTTTTTGCAATGATTTTGATTTTAAAATGAAACAGCTGAACTCATACAATCTGCAGAAGCTCAGATCTTTTAAAACTTTGCTGAGTTGTGAAATTTGGGCCATTTTCATAATATTTTAAAGGCTGGCAGGCTTTGTCTAATAGTATTACTATAGGAGCTCTTTATAAATCATGATTTCTGGTTCAGCATACTCTGCAAACCCAGCAAATGGTAGCTTATTTAGTAAATCATGTTTTAATATGATGCCTGAACAATGTCACCAAATCTTTCTTTGTCCTCATATTCTTAATATGTTCAAGCCTGAGCTTTCAAACTAATCTTATCCATCTCTCTTTGGGACTTTAAGATTCATAATTTCCCAAATTACCTGACCTTTGGGAAGTTAATGGCAGTTGAAATCTAAGCCATCTGTTGAATACCAACAGTAGCAGTTGTTTGGCACACATTTCTATATGTAAAATGTTTCTATGTTCCTAAAACAGATTATATCCAGGAATTAAAGTGGGAGGCACTTTTCCCCCCCTGACAATTTAGGTGCTTTGCTTTTAGAATGTAAGAAAAAGGGGGGATAATTCACAAAACCCACTCCTTCCTGCATTTCTGAACATGACTCATTTGAAAGGCAGTTTCCTGGAGTAGTGAATCACAGAAAAATGCAGCCAACAGGCTTCTGTAAAATAGTCTGACAGTATCTTGACAAGGTACAGGAGGCCCTGTCATAGAAAAGTTGCTCAGCAGATGCTTAAAAAGAGAAAAGCCACAGCCAACAAAGCAGAAAATGATTACTTTTAGAAAGGAAGTTGTTTAGTTATTGAAATCATTTGGTTTTAAGGCACACTGGAAATTACATTTTAAGAAATCTTCTGAGGGAAAATTTAGGGATTGCAGTGATCATAGCAGCATAGAATAGAATAGAATAGAATTCTTTATTGGCCAAGTGTGATTGGACACACAAGGAATTTGTCTTTGGTGCATATGCTCTCAGTGTACATAAAAGAAAAGATACATTTGTCAAGAATGATTGTCATAGGGTACAAATAAGCAATCAGGAAACAATCAATATTAATATAAATCGTAAGGATACAAGCAACAAGTTACAGTCATACAGTCATACGTGGGAGGCAGTGGTGGGTTCCTACCAGTGCGGTCCACTCTATAGCACCGGTAGCAGCCCGCTGGTGACATCACAGTACCGGTGCGGTCGGTTGCCGGTACCTGGGTGCCGCAATTTTTTTAAAAAAAAATTAATTTTTTTTAAAAAATTTCTTCTGCGCATGCCCAGAAGCCGAGTTTCCGGCACTCCTCATGCGCTGCCTTCCTACCCCACAGTGAGTCCAAGGAGGGGAGGATGGCTGAGGGAGCACGTGAGACGCTGAAAGAACTGGCGGCAAGACCTATCTCAGTTCCCCTCTCTTCAGCAGTCTGAGAAGCCATGAACGCGCAGTGATGATCCTAGGCATTTTTGCACGTTTGAGGCTTCTCGAGCTGCTGCGGGGAGGGGGAATGGGCAGCAGGACCTATCTCAGTTCCCCTCCCTTCAGCAGTCCGAGAAGCCATGCCCACCCGGTCACATGGCTGGCAAGCCACACCCACAAAATAAGCCACGCCCAGAGTGGTAGTAAAAAAAATTAGGAACCCACCCCTGGTGGGAGGAGATGGGTGATAGGAACGATGAGAAAAACTAATAGTAATAGTAATGCAGCCTTAGTGAATAGTTTGACAGTGGTGAGGGAATTATTTGTTTAGCAGAGTGATGGCATTCGGGGAAAAACTGTTCTTGTGTCTAGTTGTCTTGGTGTGCAGTGCTCTATAGCGACGTTTTGAGGGTAGGAGTTGAAGCTGAATGCATAACTTCCAAGATTTTTATTTTGCAAGTAGGAAGAGAAATATCTGAAGACCAAAAAATAACTCATTTTTAAAAAATGAGGTACTTTGTGCTAGTCCACCAAAGAGAGGATAAACCATTCCCAAGACTCTGTGACCTCTCATTGCTTATGTGATTTTGCCTTTGAATGTGAGTTAATATAGTTAAGAATTTGTAGTTTTATTATCTTTGGTATTGTTTTAACTACTGAGAGCCAGTTTGGTTTAATGGTTAAGGCACTAGGCTAGAAACCAGGAGACTGGGAGTTCTAGTGCTGCTGGTGGGTGAGTTTGGATTACTCACTCTTTCTCAGTCCATGATGTTAGGCTCAATTCCTGATTCATTGGATCAACAATTGGTAAAGTGACCAGATTTTTTTTTCTTCAAGCGGGACACCATTGACGGGGTGGGTTTCTCCATTTGAGTTTTGCCCTCTGCGCATGCGCAGAGGGCAAAAGAAGGCAAATGTCGGCGTCCAGGTGGGTGGAGGGGGGGGAGGCGGGAGGCCTTTCCTCGCCTCCCGCCTCCCCTTCGGGAGCCGGCAATGGCTTGGGCTGACTGGCTGGTAGAAATGCTCAGCCTATGTTTCCCGATCCCCGAGGATACCCAAGCCCCATTACCTGCCACGGATAGAAGCCGCTCAGCACATGTTCTTCTCGGGGGGGGGACCCACCAGCTGGTCCCCCCGCCCTTTATCCACCCCCTTCTCTCTTCGCCCGATGGTGTCCTTGCGGTCCTTTACGGAGGCAGGTGGGCGGGGAGGGAGCGGAGGTCCAGTGATTTCCTCTGGGAAAGAAGGGGCGGAGGCGCAGCCACGCTAAAGGAGGGGGGGGCGCGTCAGGCTTCCATGGCGGCGCCCCTTAGCCATGGATGAGCAGCTCAGTCTCCTATGGCTGCGCTGCTGCCAGCCGCTCCCTCCCTCCAAGCCCGCCTCCCCTCCCAGCCCGGGAAGAAGCCTCTCCGCTCAGTCGCTTGCTCGCCCACCCCGCCCCCTCCTCCTCGCTCGCTCGCTTGCTTTCTGTTCAGGAATGCAGCGCTTCGCCCAGCCCCCTCCCCAGACTCATTCATAGCGTAAGGTGACCAGACATCCGGGCATTCTTTTCAAAAAGCAGGACTTTTTGAAAAGAATGCGGGACGCGGGACACACACTTGAAAAGCGTGTCTGTCCCGCCAAAAGCGGGACGTCTGGTCACCTTAACAATTGGTTGATTACTTTAAAAAAAAAGTAAACCTTGCTGGGGGTAAAACACTATGAAGGAAATTAAATGTTCTGACTAATGATTATTCCATAAGGGTGTGCATGACATGACAAATTTGAAATCCCCAAGATGTTTTGTTTTGAGCTCAGAACAGTTGAAACACTCAAAATGTTTTGCATTTTTATAACCATGTCTCTTTTTTTTACAAACTTAGAATTCTTAATTATGTTCTACCTTGCTTTGCTGAAAGCTCTCTTCTTTAGAGGAAAAAGGTAGGATACACAATTTACCGGTAGTAAAAACAAAGTTCTTAAGTACTAATATTAGTCAGCTTAAAAAAGGGGGTTTTCTTGAGTCATGAGAAGCTCAAGCTGGTGCTTCTACTAAGATTTTTTAGAAGTTTTACAAACATTGACTTGCCTACATTAGTTTACTAATGCTATTTTCAAACATATCTGTAAGACCAGATAAAATAGAGACATGGATTTGATCTCTAAAATATCTCCTTAACCCAGAACAGAATTACTGAGAAAAATCATTTATCACTGTTTTGATACCTGCATCCTGCCATGCCCAATTCAGGAGCAGTCTATATTGTCAGAGATGGAAAAAAAGCACTTATTTTTGGAATAGCAACAGACATTGCAATCTAAGCTAAAATATTGGTATAAGAAACTAAAATAAATGGCAGATCACTTTTAGTACAAAAGGTGCTATAAAACAGACAAGGGGGGAGCGAGGAGCAGCAAATAGGCAAACATTGGGGTATTAATGAAAACATTTAAAATGTTGCGAGTGTGTTAGTGATGCCTCTACAAAATATCTCCGCTAGGAGGGCATGCCTATTAACAAAACACTTACGTTCACGGAAATCGGTTTTGGGAAGGTGTTTCTCTCAGCCCCAGCCAGTGCTTTTTCTCACCTGTTTCCCAATGTGTGTGTGTGTGTGTGTGTGTGTGTGTGTGTGTGTGTGTGTGTGTGTGTGTGTGTGTTTATGTGTGTGTGTTTGGACAGGTGACTACATTTCAAAAAAGCAGGGGTCTCCAACCTTGGCAACTTTAAGACTTGTGGACTTCAACTCCCAGAATTCCTCAGCCAGCAAAGCTGCTGGGAGTTGAAGTCCACAAGTCTTAAAGTTGCCAAGGTTGGAGACCCATGGGCTAAAGCCACTCAACCACTGTTTCCTCAGAAAGCCAATGGGACTATTATAAGAAAACAGATAAGATGGTGCTAAATGCTGGTGCTTTGGAGTGGGCCAGCTTCTTTCCCCCCCCAACAGGAATTAAATTTAATAAAGTACAATTAGGTGGGGAGGAAGCCTGGCTAGACACAGTTGTGGCCCTGGTGGGGATCTTACTGCGGAGAAAATGAAATCAACCAGTTCTTCTATTGATCCATTCACTGCTTTGGAGATGTGGTTCTTAAATCTTTATTTCATTTGGAGCCAGTGAGAAGAAAATGGAACTTTCACATGAAGAAAGAAGTTTGGTAAAGTGAAAGCAAATTTCACACATTTCTTATCAATCCAAACAAACTCAAATAAGTATATAAAAGTGTTCCTTTATTTAATTAAAAACATTTAAAATATTGCAGTAAACTCACAATTTACATGCTACATTACTGGAAAAATGGCATATTCACAGCATAGTTAAAATAAAAGTATTAAGTATATTAGTGCAAAGAACAGTCACTGGGAAATTAATAATACAGTATTCCAGGACTTTCACAGATCCTGGATTAGGAAAAAACAGGTTTGGCAAACGCATACAATTACTCATGTATGTTCTTCTACAGTTCCCCCTGTTCTTATAAAACAGAAGTTGTCTAAAATCTCAAACTAATTAATATTAGTTAGGACCATCACTTGCGCCTGGATGCAAGATGCTTGTTTGATTAACATCAATATGGAAAAACTTATTTGGACACCTGCTAATCACTTGTAAAAATAATCCTGTCTTGTATTGGTCTAAACCAGGGGTGGCCAAACTATGGTTCTTTGAGGACCTGTGGACTTCAACTCCCAGATTCCTGAGCTAGCCATGCATGCATGCATGGCTGGCTCAGGAATTCTGGGAGTTGAAGTCCACAGGTCCTCAAAGAACCATAGTTTGGCCACCCCTGGACTCTAAACCCAAACTCAAATATATTATATTGTCCGTATCAGGGGTGCTACTTTGATTTTTCCCTTTGTAAAGATCATGTTTGTTCATATAATTTTGTATGGAAAGGTCTACCAGCCATAAACATTTGTTTACTAAATGTTACTGGAGTTCGGTTTCATGTTCTGTCCATGGAAATCCAGACATTCCTGTGTCATACGCACAAATTTAATAAGTTGACTTAGTTGTGTTTGAACTAGAGGAATAAGAGGGGGATTTTCTTGGATATCTGTTTGAAGAGAGGGAGACTTGCATCCTCTTGGTGGTGCGCACACTTCGACATAGAAGGGCATTTTTTAGATTATCCCTAAAGTCTTTTGAAATGTAGTAGTAGATAAACGGATCGATGCAGCTGTTTAGAGTAGAAAGGCAAAGAGCTGTAATATATGATGCATATACGTTACTGAAGCCATTGCTTTTGATCTGGGCATAATGGACCACCAGCAGAATATTGCTAGGCAAGAAACAAATCAAGTACGTAGAAAGTACGGTAATGATGAGCTTGATGGCTCTTTTCCTTTTCTTCCCAATCGTTACATCTGTAATGGAAGCATTAAGAGTCTTTATCATGAGAATGTAAGCCCCAGTTGTGAGAATGGCTGGGAATAAGAAGACCCCAAGAGCCAGGGAAAGGAAGTAGTTGAACATGTCGTTGGCCAACACGGACTGCGGTAAGACATCATGACATGTAGTGATGTTAAGGTTAGAAATATAAACAGTTTGGTTAATAAGATACAGCGGCACTGTGCCAAGCAACAGCAGGATCCATACTGCAGCTGAAACTTTTATAGCAATTTCTGACTTCTTTCTTGAGTGCAGTATGGGGTTTGAAATTACCCAATACCTTTGCACGCTGAGGCATGTCATAAAAAGAATGGAGCAGTACATGTTTCCATAAAAGAATCCAACAAGTATTTTGCACAGGACTTCCCCATAGATCCAGTTGTTGCCATTAATATGGTAAGCAATTTTCAGAGGGAACCAGATTACGAAAAGGAGATCTGCCAGAGCCAAATTAGCCATATAGATCACCGCAGGATGCTTCTTCTTTGTTCTGAAGAAGAAAACCCACAGAGCCAAGGCATTGCATGGCAAGCCAATGATGAAGACAAGAATGTAGATCATAGGGAGGAAAACTGTAGTCAATTTTCCTGTAAGGATTTTGGTTGCAAACTCATCTATGTTGTATGCTTCTTCATTTGTTGAATTGGTTTTATGACCAATAAAGCTTCTTCCTCCTTTTGAAAAGCCAGTTTGGTTTCTCACTAAAAAAGAAACAAAGCAAATATGTTAAGCTACTTGGCCATTAACAATCTCCCACATAGCCTATATAATGAAGTAACAAGTTATAAATACATAATTGGTACCATAATTCATTTGCTTTGGATAAAAATACTGTTGAATTGAGGAGACTACACAAGCTAATTTGACTCCAGTAGGAAGACTAATAAGAAAAAAATCTGCAGATAGTCCTCAAGTTATGACTGTTTAACAACAGTCTGGAATTATGACAGCATTGGAACCATTGTACTTATGACTAGCTACCAAGCACCCTACTGTCATGTAACTGCCATTTGGATTCTTTTTTGCCAGTTTCCCCAGGAAGTCAATGGGAAAGACAGCAGGGAAGGTTGCAAGCTGCTGCCAGCTCCTGAAAAGATTCCCTTTCATCTTTGTGGACTGGCTGAAAGAGTTATCCACTGAGGGGAGCCGAACTTCTTCAGAGAGGTTCAAAATAGAGCTGAAATCCTGAAGCTCTGTTCCTGCCAATGTTCCTTCTAAGCTGCGCGGCCGCGCACGTGATAAGAAAATGCCGCGCAGCAGTTTCCAACTGCCGTGCGGCATTTTCTAATGTCAGAGGGAACATTGATCACCAGCCGATCCAGGTGGGTGGGGGGTGGGGGAAAGAAGCCTTCAACAAAGAGAGGCGGAGGTAGTGGATGGCGGAGAACGTGGGTTTATGGCTTTAACTCTTGCCTCACCAGACGGGCTCTGCTGGTAGGGAGAGGAGGAGAGCGAGATCAAAGACTGCTGTCCACCAGCTTACTCTTCATCCAGGGAGGCCGGTTCGGTCCCTCCAGAAAAGAAAACGCCGCGCAGCAGTTTCCAACCGCCGCGCAGTGATTTTCAATGTTAGAGGGAACATTGGTTCCTGAACCCCATCAAAGGAGTTCTCTTCCATGCACAAAGGAGACTTGAAGTCCTTTAGCAGGGCACAGCATGGGAGATGATGAAAATTTCAGCTTTGTTCCTGAACCCGGCCAAAGGAGGTCAGTTCCCTTTCATGCACAGAAGGCAACTGAAAGCCTTCAGCAGGCAGCTTTTTCAGCCAGTTCCCACAGATGAGAGGGACCCAAAATCCAAGCAGAGAGGTAAGGTAAGGCCTGGCACAGGCTGTGGGTGTTTGTCTCTTCACTCAAGGTCTGAAAATCCTGCTGGGATTTCAGAAAGATTTTCAATTCCTGAGTGGAGCCTCCCAATTCTTACCCACCTTCTGAGACCTCATGGTCCTTACCTGGGATTCCATCTGTTTAATGACCCCGCGAGATTGCTTAACAATTACAACGCTGAATGCCAGGATTGCAGTCACTGAGTGAAGCAGTCATGCATCTTGCTTAACAAGCACTTTGCTCAGCAACCAATCTTCCTGTCCCAAATTGTGATTGTAAATTGAGTTACTGGCATAGCAAAATGTTCTTGTCGTGTTTTAAAGTGATTTTCTTAAAGCTGAAAGAGGAGAGACACAGTCCTCTTCAGGTGCAGGGATGTAGCTAATCGATATCATAAAAGTCACAACTTTGGACAGATTTTGAGGGGCAAAATAGGTGCTGCAAAACTCTAAAAAAGGAAAAAGATCAGCCCGGAATAGGAAGGATTAGGAAGTTTAAGGAATGAAATAAAGGCCTTAAATGTATACTGTAACATGCCTATTTTTCCCTTTACTCCAGGAATACTTCAGCATTCTGGATGGAGCCAAAAAAAGAGGGACAAAAAGGAATGATCAGCTCTGCAACTTTTCTTGCTTTTTAATGTTAACGTCTAATTCCAATTTTATAGATTAAATCATATCTAGTCTGGTCCAAATAGCAAAGTTGGAAAGGCAATTTCCTTTTTCAAGAAATAAAATTTGTTGCCATCGTAGAGGATTTAATGCAAGCAAGGGAATTTACAATTGGCTTTAATAAAAACATCTGAGGGAGAACAAGATAGGGTAGATGTTGCATATCAATGAGAAAAGTTCTTGTCTAGGATTGGCCCCAACATCCTTGCTTTCTATAAAGGGAAAAAGATGCAATTCCAGCAGTCCAAATTGCAGAGTCTCACCTCAGACGGATCACAGTTTGAATTTATAGGCTATTATGCACAGAGCTACACATTATTAGAACAAATGTATGCACCAAATTCCCACTTTGCCCTGCTAGTGTGAGCTGGCCAGCTAGCCAAAATATATACAGTCCTCTCCCATCTTTTTAAAATATACGCAGCCCCCCCCCATCTTTTTTTTAAAAAAAAATTCAAATAAGGAACTTGGATGGATTGGGATACACACACATACACTCACTCACTCATTTTTGCTCAATAAATAACATATCCATATTTAATAATTTACAACTGGTTTTACTTCCAACCCTGTTTTTATTTTAAAGGTCTAGAAAGTCAATTAAGGGAAATAATATTTTTGTTTTCTTAGAAATGCCCCATCCCACTTCTCTGTCAATTGGTTTATTTATTTAACGTATGGCATATCATACATGGACTAGCAATATACCGGTATACTAACATTTCACTTAGATTAATAACACACAATAAATCTGTCAACTGGTATTGTAGCATCAACATGACATTGAGAATTGTGTATTGATTCACAACATGTAACTTGTGCAAGAGATTGAGAAACTGGAACAATATTCTTGTCTGCCAGTTCCCAAGCACACAATATCACCAGTTCATTTTACTCTAGCATACTTGGGACTAACTTATTTGACTGTGCATTTTATATTCATGTTGTTGTGTGGGAGGCCATTAGTATTAACTGGATCAGAAGTTCACCCATTAATTTATGCAAACTCAGTTCAGTGTTCACTGGAAAAGGTCATGCTTTTGTACAGTACCTCCTTGAAAGTATCTTGGGTGGAAAAACAGGAGCTGCTTCCCTTACGTAGAAAGTATGTACTTTGTCATAAGCAGAGAGGGAATCCTTATTAGGCAAAGATGCCTCTTCATCTAAGTAAAGGGCATTTTAGGTTCTTCTCATGTTGAGCAATTTAAGGTCACCACATACATTCCAAGTTATTTGGCTCTGTAGAATAATACCTCAACATCCCAAGCTCTTCATCCTTTCTCAGCATTTCATATTAATGCAAGTTAATGAAGGTAAGTTAATGAAGGTAATACTAAGTATTAAACTGTAAACACTGCATTCATTGTTATTACATATGAATTTGCTCTGATCCTCCAGCAACTCCCCCAAATCATGGAGGTCAGTTTAACTGCAGATACATTCTCCTTTTTCTTCCATCTCCCAAAAAATGCACCACTGCCCATGCCCAACTCATCAACCTGCAAAATTATATCATAAGCCAAGATAAGAAGGACTTCTTGCTTTAGGATCATATACCACTTGTTCATGTTGATGCAGTCATTCATGTTATTGGATTGTACGTGCAGTAAATTCATCTATCACTTTTCTTAGAATCTAACACCCACTTTATAATCCAGATTAAAATTTCTAAGCAATTAAAATGAAGGTAAAGTGAACAGAGTAGTTATAGTTGCTTAAGCAGTTAAATACACACACACACACACACACACACACACACACACACACACACACATTTTATATATGTATAAAATAAGTTCATTTGAGGAACAATACTATGATGCTCCTTTATGAAAGGCTAATTTTTATATTTCCAATCTAATGCTATCATTCTAAAACAGCTTTAAAATAATGACTTTTTATGCTATTCTGAACATTTATTCTTATCAACCAATTACCGGAAAACAGGTACTTCTGCCCTTAGCTAGCTAAATATATAGACAACAAGAAAGCAACAAAGTTCAACCTTAACTTGTAAGAAAAAAAATAGTGGGCTTTTGAAATAAACTCTTTAGATCTTTTCACTAACAATCAAAGTACAAGAGGTATTAATTAGTTTGCTACAAGTCAGCTTTTCAAGCAGTCAAGGCAGTAGAAAGTTTCCTGAACTTCTGATCTTCGTCTTTGTAACTAGAGATCTTCGCTTCAAAGAACTTAAAAAAACAAACTTTTGCTTCTCCTCTAAAGAACCTGTTTCTGTAAGGAACTAGGCTGTGTCATCAGGTTAAGCTTCCATTTATCAAACATAAAAACAAAAAGGCTTCAATGAATAGATAACATCACTACAGCAACTCAATGCACACATTCACTGGGGAGTTAAGTCCCAATGAAGTTACTCCTGTTTTGATTGCACAAGAACCTTTTCTGTCGCCTAGGCTAGACTGTCAAGCTAAATTCCCAATGTGGTGCCCTCAGAGGACAGCCGCACGCCTAAAGAAACTCCCTCTGTGCCGATCAGATTTCCTGTCCTATCTGGCATTTTCCTTTTTGAAAAAGGAAACGGGGAACGAAGCTGCGGACCACTACCAGATCCAGCCTCTTATTTCCCCCAAGAAAGGCCCCTAACCTTTCCCACAAAAGGAAAAACAACGGGCGATCTTCGCTAAGCTGTCCTCCTGATGTTCCCAAAAGGGTCAGGATCAGCAAAAGTAGGAAGAAAGTTCGCCGTGGGTTGCGGATGGGGAGTAGGGGCAGAAGGGAAAGAGCAGGTAGCCATTCTGATAAAACAGGTTTTTGTGTCCCTGGTCCTATCCCCACGGCAGCCATTTTGTGGAGAGGGCAAGCTCCCCCCTACCCGTCGTCCAGTAGCCCTTTGGGGGACACACGCACAGCATGTCCCCCAAAACAGCCCATCTCCCCACCGGTCCCGAAAGGCGGGAACCCCGGCTCCGATGGAAAAGAAGACGCCAAAGGGCGAAAGCTTCCCGAGCGCACCTCTCGCTTCTCACCTGTAGCAGAGGCGACGGCCAGACTTCCTCCCAAGACCAGGACCCCCAGCCAAGGCTGGCAGAGGCGCCCCATATCCGCGGCAAGGCTCCCACTGGATCGCGGCGGTGACCCAGGAGAACTTCCACTTCCTCCCTTGTCAACGCCCGGGAGTTTCACCCGAGTTTCACCACAGCCTGGAAAAAAAAGGAGAGGGCGGCGGAGGCGGAGCCTCGCCCCTTCGCGCCGGCCAGGTGCCCTTTGAGCCTGCGAAAGGCGGGGAAGGTAGGAGTTTCGCCCGGCGGCGGGCTGGCGATCCACTCCTTAGCCGGCAGCGCCGAGAGCGCCGCGCAGGAGAGCCCGGGGGGGGGGGGGACCGGGAACCCAGAGAGTGACGGGCGCCAGTTGGCAGGGTAGCCCTGTGTTTCTAACCTGCCTGTAACCTCTTCCCTTACAGTCAGGGACTGGCCCTGAATTTAAAAAGGAAAAGTTCTGTGCGCGTGTTTTTTTTTTTAATGGAATGTTTTTCTTAAGACTGAACACCCAAACAACCCGAAACAACAATGAGAAGAATGCGTGTCTATCACCACGGAGCACGCTGCTTTCCTTCGCTGCCTCCGCCTGGAGATTTCGCGGAAAGGGAGGAGCCGCGTGGGCGCCCAAAGAGAAGGGTTTCCTCGGAATGGTGTCTACTGCAAACTATAAGAAACTCGTTTTTTTTCTGTCGGCTCTCTTCAAATGCATTTCAGCCCATTGCGCAATTTTTACCCCTGATAACATTTACAGTACGACTGGTCTGTTTGTCAATTCCAACAACTTTAAGATGTGTGGATTTTAAGTCCATACAGTTTCCCAGCCAATATGTTGAATATTCTGGGAATTATAGTCTATCTATACGTCTTAAATTGCCAAGTTCAAACACGGTGCTATAGATAATTTTTATTGTTCTTTACTGAGCCTCCTCGTTGTCTTCCTTCTGTCTCTATAATTTTTCTCTTTAATATTAAAAAGCCCTCAAGAGCAAAATGAAGCAAGAACATTCTAATTTGCATAGAAGAAAACCCTAAATTTTAAACACAAAGTAATGATAGTCTGTCCACTGCATTGATAAAAAGTAAGCTCATGAACAGAAAGCATTTATCTCGGAGGTGTCCAACTTTGGTAATTTTAAGACCTGTGTGTGGACTTCAAATCCCAGACTTCTCCAACCAGCTGGCTGGGAATTCTGGCAATTTTCACAGGTGTTAAAATTGCCCAGTTTGGGCTCCACTGATTTATCTATAATCAAAAACTGATGATAATCTGGAGAAGGTCTGTCTGCAACATTGAAGAGTGATCTTTTTTTTGCTGTCCTCCATGCTAGATAAATCCATAACTCTTTATAAAGTGATAAATTGCAAGTTTGGGGATGTGTAAAAACTTCAAAACATTTGCATTCTTAAACTATTTATCTTTATAGCGCCATATGAACATTCCTGTAGATACCAACCAAAATGGAGCAATCATAGATGAGACCACAGAATAGGAATAAATATCCCCTCACCAGTTTTACAATGC
The DNA here is from genome assembly GCA_023053685.1 of Diadophis punctatus similis. Lineage (NCBI taxonomy): Eukaryota > Metazoa > Chordata > Lepidosauria > Squamata > Dipsadidae > Diadophis > Diadophis punctatus. The sequence goes on from JALIGW010000002.1 coordinate 27,427,679, forward strand.
CTTCATCTCTAGACTTCTTTTTATTAAATAACAATATTGATATCTGTGTTGTTTTATTATTGATCATTGGCATCTCTTCTTAATCATGGTGACATCAGCATGACAAAATATCATCATAAGAACACAAATTTCAGCCCTTTATTCTTGTGCAGCTCATTACATGCAATTAAGCAAGCATTTGCAGGAATTTGCTCAAGACACATTTTCTCCCTTGCTCTCTCTTACCAATCCCATTTATGCTGTTGATTGATTTTAAATGGGGAAACAATGGCTTATTTTTGTTGTGATTTTTATTTTAATCAGAAGAAGGCAAATTTGATACAAAAATACCTGGCTTCTTGTATATCAAATATATGATGCGATCAAAAATCAATATCAGGCTAAAGCTACATTTATGTTTTATAAAAGATTTTATTCATCTCCGACTCCAGTTAGCTTATAACAATATTGTGTTTAGGCTCTTAATTGTCACTACATCCCATGTAGCTGGAGAAAACATTCTTTCCTGGGCAGACTATACATCAGAATGCCCCAGAACCATTTTTTTGCATCCCCGAGTCACATGTGATAGTTGAAAATCAGTGATAAAATTCCATTTTGAATTGAAAAAAATGAACAATATTAGTGGAAGTCTGGAAATAAGCGTGACATTTTAAAAGGAACTGCCTAACCAGGAAATGAAAATGGGAAAACCTGTGTGTTGAAACCTTTCCTACCCCCAAATATATTATCCTCAATCATAAAAGCTTCCTCCCCAACCCAGGTAATATTGACCCATTCATCCTCTGATTGGGATGTAATCACACAGGTATCCTTCTAAGCTGACCTACTTTCTTTCCATTATCTTCACTTATCTCTTCACTTCCTTTGTTAAACAAAGGTGTTGGGAGAAAGAATCTAGTTACTTTAACCAAAAGCTTCCCTTTCTCTTTGGTAAAATAAAATATTTCTGAATACACCAACCTGATGCACCTTTGAAAGAAAGCAATAACAGTAGAATTGCACTTAAGTATGTTGGAAGGCAAAGAGATACGCAGACACACAAGCAAGTGAATTCCTTTGGAGAGGACAAGTAATAGTCACTTTACAATAGCTAAGATTGCTGCTGATCAAATTTCACTGTGGAGAATAAATCTGTATTTGGGACACTATGATCAAGAAGACTTTGGCACTAGCATTCACCCTTGGAGCAGGACTTTAGTTAATGAATTTAAGGCATGTTTTGATACACAGGGAAGAAATGTTCTGCAGGTCCTCAGATCTTATGTCATAAACACCTACCGTATATAACTAAAAACCAATATTTCGAACTTGACATATGAACTAAGAGCTGGTGAAAGACTTCAGAACAAATATTTAATTCTAAATTCTAAATTCAAAAATTAAATTCTAGTTAAAACTTTGCCACATTTTGTCCATGTAGAAGCCATTACAGTACTAAAAACAAGAGGGTTATCGGAGCATGAGTCAAGTTATACATTTCTAAACAGGGATTACCAGATTAAACTAGTAAGAGGAATTTAGAGAGGTCACTTGAAGTTAAACAACAATAATGGATCTATATGTTTTAACTTTGGACTTTATTCTTTCGGAATCCTTCAGAGCAGAATTAATTCCATTTTTCTGAACCCACACAGTACCACACAGCTGTTACTATTATCTGGATTTAATTTTTATTTGTTGGTTTTTATACAATTTATTCACTGTAGACTAGTACTAGTTTAACAAGTCTATGCTGAACACAACTCTAAAACTCTACATTGCCTTGCTCAATAGTTTCATGGAGACATTTTATATAAGGGAGGGGGAATAAGATGTGTCCAATCACTTGGCCAATAAAGAATTATATTCTATTCTATTCCATTCCATTCCATTCCATTCACATGGAACTTGAGAATGGTAGAACCTCCAGAAGAATAACATTCCAGCAACATTTTCTAGAAGTGCCCATGAAATTACATGGCCCAAATCCTGACAATTTCACTAGAATGTAGGGGAAAGTAGCAGAATAAAGCTTTATTTGTAAAATATTTCCCTTCTTTCCCCTTCATTTTGCAAAAAAGTTAGAGTGGCTAGGATAGCTATTCTCAAGTGCATATAATTCTTCAGAAGATGGTGGAACAAACAACTGAAGAAATATAAATTGTTAACATTTTAAATGATCTCATTTCATAGTGACTTTATTTGAATTGACATGATTGTTTTACTGATTGTCTAGTTTGTTACTTGTTTCTTTTCAGGTTAACTGTAATGGATTTTTAAAAATGTATCTGCTCTCAAATCTGTTTTGGATAAAAGCTAACAAGTTTGAAAATTGCTATTTTGACCCCAAACCATCTGTTCCTTTTCTTCCATCAAATGTAGATTACTGTTTCTAATTGCTGATTCATTTAGTATGAAGAAAAGGTCCAAAAATAAGACAGTTAATGCATATCTTAAAAGTTAGCATGGGGCAAAGATCCAGAGCAAACAATTCAAATAAAAGCTATTAATAATATTTAAATTGTAAAGAAAACTGAATTTAAGAACTTATTCCTTCATTTTTGGATCCGGTTGATCTAATCCATCTAGGAAACAAGATTGTATCAATTATGTCATCAGAATTGGGAAGGAACAATAATTACTTTATCCTTGAATGGTTGGCGTAATCTTATTTCTACAATATAATGAATCACTAATGTATTCAGTCTGTGGCTCTATCCTGAGACAGATTTTAAAGGTAGAACTCATGACTATACTCTCTGTCCTAATTTATATATCCTACCACAAGATATCAAAATTGAGAAAATATTCTTCTGGTCTTTGTAATAACCCCGATGCTCTTTCCAAATGTTCAAGTAGATGTACATTCCTCACATATGCAAAATGTTTATATCCATGGATTTACCAAAGGGCGAAACAAACTTATCATTCATTTGTTTATTGGTTGGATAACAGTCTACTCTTTCATCATACAAAAAGCATTTTTGTTAAGGAATGTTGCAGAATGGAAACACACTGGCACCTAACTTTGTGTGTGTGTATGTGTGTGTGTTTTGTAGGAAGTTAATACCCACCCCCTCCTGGAAGGGTGAAATACCCTGGGAAATATTAAAAGGCAGAATATTATATACAGTAGAATATCCCTGGAAACATGCTTCTAAGCAGACAAAAGACTCATCTTATGTGCCACCTCACCCATTCCTCCCACCCTTGCCAATGGGCTATCAAGGAATAGCCTAGCCCAGCTCATTCCCCCTACCTAGCCTGAAAGTATTTTACATAACAAGCACCTACAGGAAGAATCATAATGGGAGTCCCAAAGCCCTTTCATTCACCGCATGGGAGCTGGTAAGATTCCATCGACCATGCACCTGGGATTCAGGACAGCCCACAAGAGATGCCCCAGAATGCCCTGTGAATCTGGCAGCCAATGGAATGCATTTCTATATAGGAACAGGAAGCAGTTATGGAGGGGCCCAAGAGAGAGTATAAAGCAAGGGACTCAGCATCTCTCCTGCCCTTTTTTCTCTGGACCCAACACCTGAAAACATGTGATCCACCTTTTCTGTTCAGGAGCTCATGCCATGTGCTCCTGTTCCTTTGTTCTCCATTAAAACCTTCTTTCCAAGCAACTTCCATGAATCCAGTGTTCTTTTTCCCCACTTGGAACTGAACCCAGAAGAATATTACTTCCAACAGTTTTAAATACAGATGCTAGTTATTTTCTCCTGATTTATTAAGTTATTAAATAAAAAAATTTGTTTTAATTTTTAAACACTCTACTAAAATGGAAGTATTATTGGGCTGAAAAAAATCAGTTTTATTAATGTTTATTAGAGTATTTTAAGATTCTTCTAATCTGTTGTCAGATTATATTTTTAAAAAAACATGGCAAGACATGCTATCTTGAAGTCCAGATCTGAACTGTTCCTTCCATGTAGAACAAGAACAAAGGAATATTTTCTATGTAATGTGTGATTTACAACCATTTGTTTATCTTCTAACAATTTCAACAGATCACCATTTTCAAAGCAAGTCTGAGGAAGTTTGCTGCCTATATTAAGGCAAGTTATGTATTTGCCTCCAGACGTGTTTTAAGTTCTGACTTTATTCCTATTTTCTTGGTTAGTTGGAAAATGGAAACAGTTCTTGCCATGAAAAAAATGAAGACTTCATAGAAGATGTGGTATCTGTATCAGGGGGAAATTTTCATACTGAGAAATGGTATATATGTGGGGATCCAACTTTGACAACTTTAAGATTTGGGGACTTCAACTCCCAGAATTCCCCAGCTAGTGGGGCTGGCTGAGGAATTTGGGGAACTGAACACCACAACTCTTAAAGTTGCCAAGATTGGATACCTTGGTATGTTATAATATACTGTATGTATTAATAGTTATTTTCTGATTTTCAAAACTGCCATGTTGGTTGTTGGATTCATAAAACAAACAGCAACCTTGGATTTTCTAATATGAGTTTGACTCCACCAGTGAACAGATGTCCAACTGAGATAAGAGAGTTCATTGTTACCATCACCATCCCCTTCTGCTTCCCAATTCACTACTCCAGAGTAAACATTTAATTGGGTCTATGGCAGGGGTAGGCAAAGTTGGCTCTTCTATGACTCATGGACTTCAACTCCCAGAATTTCTGAGCCAATCATGCTAGCTTAGGAATTCTGGGAGTTGAAGTCCACGAGTCATAGAAGAGCCAACTTTGCCTACCCCTGGTCTATGGGACAAGCCTCTTCTGACGTGCTTATCCCCTGGATTGCTTTGAGGACTTTCTCTTCCCTCAGACCTTGCAAGGGAAGCTGATCTTGAGAGTAGATGATGGGGCTGCTATTGCTAAGAAAGGGGCAGGGGGAGGGAGAGGTGGGGACAGCAGTTATATGAGTAGCAGAAACGCTTCCTGCGTTAAATTGTGAATCTTCCCCTTTCTGGGGAAGCAGTTCTTTCTGCTCCTGATAGATCAAAATAGATGACCATTTTTACCACAGAGGTGGGGAACTATGGCCCTTTTATGACTCGTGGACTTCAACTCCCAGAATTCCTGAGGCAGCATGGCTAGTTCAGGAGTTCTGGGAGTTGTAGTTCACAAGTCATAAAAGGGCCAGAGTTTCCCAATCCTGATTTGCCAAATGAAATAACAAAAATAGGAAATTAACATCCAGCTCACAATAGCTTTCTAGGTCAGGGCCATCGCTGATTTGGAAGACTCTTTTGTGCAAAAAGGCACCTTTATGGTGCCCCAGGTAAAAAAAAAAAGAAAAGAAAAAGACTCAGCGCAGCTCCTATTTGTTAGGCTGAACTTCCCAAAACCGCCACAATATTTGCACCAGAAGATGTTAGCAGTGTTGATAATGTCAGACTGTGAAATATGTATGAATTTTCTGAATTGATATATTCCTTTTGGAAGGAGGAAATCTGATGTAAGTAAGCAGATACAGGGGGGTTTGGAATGAAAATTTATTTTTTAAAATTTAATTTGGTGCCCCTCTCCCATCACCCACAACTCTGACACCTGCTTGTGGTGACTCTGATCTAGATATTCTGAAGAAAATGACGTTATAAATTTGGCTTTAAAATCCTCAGAGGTTCACAGCATTGTTTAGTTAGGGTTTAGCTGATTATTCACTCTTCAGCATGACTAATTCTGCTATCATTCTGTTTAAATGTTTAAACTATGAGTAGACAACAAAGCTGTCTGCTTGATTTCTCTGGTCAGTTTAGAATTAAGCAATTTTCCTTGCTCACTAAAAGAAACAGCTGCTATAATACAGAAATTACCCTAATTTTTTAAAAAATGTGTTATTTATTTTGTCCATCCAAACACTTACAAAGCCAGTAACTATTATGTCAAAGACAGGAAGACCCTAACACATCACTGAATTTACAATTAGGTTATTTTATTCCTTACTCCCAATCCCCTTGGACTATAATTGAGCTGAATGAGTTGCCATGGCCATTAATTATTATAGTAATTGTATTAAACATTGCAATTAATGAAAAACTAATGCAAAGTACAAAAAAGAGAAAATAGAAAGTGCAGAACAGAAGAAAAACAAGAAAGGATATAGAATAAAGAAAAATGTGTTAATAAAATACTTCCTCTTCATCGTAAGTATAAACAGCTTTAATAACTTGTTCATTTTCTTTTAAAATACAACAAATTATCTCTTCTTTCTGTATCTCATTTCTTATTTATAAACACATTTTTAAAGCTTCATCATTCAGTCCTGGTTAGCAAAAATCCATTAAGGATTATTAGAGATAGCAATATATCATTTTAATGTTGATCAACTAAATAAACTTTATATTGTTTCCTTCCTTCTACTTTTCACAATCTTGATCTTTAAATCCTTCAAATAATGTTGTAGAACTTGATTTCTTTTCATTTTTTTCTTTGCCCCTTCTCACAAAACTCTTTAGCAAGTCACTTTTGTAAATCCAGTATAGGAAAGCTATCCAGGTCACCCTTTTGGTTTGTTATTTGTGTTTACCTTTTAATTATTACGACATCATATTGAATGTAGCATCTTTTTCCATATTTGTAGCCTGTCATTTTTAAATCTACTTTCAGATCAGTCTCAGTCTTGTCTGGCAAAACCGGTTCCTCTCCCATTATATCTTTTAAACACAGCCTATGCTTAATGACAGCCACTCTTAAAATTAACTTGTAAGTCTATTGTTCACAAATACCCTTTAATGAGTCTAATGTTAAAGTAGTTTGCTCCTCTAAAGTATTCTGTATTAATAAGTCAAATTTAAGTGTTCTTCTCCTTTAATTGTAATCTCTACTTCTTTCTGGTTCCTTCTAGTGTCTAACATTCATCCTATCATTATTTTTTTTAAGAATTCAAAACAACAGCATTTTCCTATGGGGAGGATTCTTATAATTAATTTCAAATCTTATTTCAAATCCAAATGGATCCTTAATCTGTTTGTAGCTGTCTAAAATCAAAGCTTTAATTACCCTTTTACTCTTTATTCCAGAAAAAAAAAGAAGTAATTGAACTTGTATTTAAAATTTCTTCTTGTAACGAAATTCACATGGTGCTATAAAGCTTGTCAATCCAAAGGTCCCTAATAACTGAAAAGCAATTTAAAACATCATTTCTAAAAGGGATCAGAGAAGGCAGTATGCAAACCCACTGTCCTTTGGAAAGGCACTGAGCATGGTTTGGGGGTGAAAATGCCATTCCCTTGTCTCTCAGAGCTCTAAACTCACAGGAAATAGCTGTCCTGCAGTCTCCTCATGAGGAGCAACTGTCTGGACCACTTGTGGGCAATCTCAAATTATCTCCTTGTGTGGAGAGGAATTCCAAATATCTGGTCTACTCTCTAGGACTTCATTCCTCTGCGGTTGTCTGCTATAGTTGCTAAAAGTGGCGCTGTCTTCATTCACCATTTCTTCCCTTGAAGCCCCACCAATAACATGTTTTCTCGCTTCCTGTAAAGGGTAAAATATTCAAGTTGAGTGTGATTCTCAATGGACCATTGGAATATGGTGTTGCTGTTGTTTTTAATATAGAAGTGGTTTTAATTCCCAAAGCAATTATATGAGATAGAAAAGTTCAAAATTCTAGTTTTATTTTCTTAAGCTTGGAGTATCTACAGTATATACCAGTGATGGCGAACCTATGGCACGCGTGCCACAAGGTGGCACGCGGAGCCATATCTGCCGGCACGCAAGCTGTTACCCTAGCTCAGCTCCAGCATGCATGTGCGCGCTGGCCAGCTAATTTTTGGCTCACGTGGAGGCCCTGGGAGGACATTTTAGGCATTCTAGAGGGCCTCCGGGAGGGCCTCGGGGGGGCAGGGGGGCATTTTTGCCCTCCCCAGGCTCCAGGGAAGCCTCTGGAGCCTGGGGAGGGCGAAAAACGGGCCTACTGGGCCCACCGGAAGTCAGGAAACGGGCCATTTCCGGCCTCCAGAGGACCTCTGCGGGGGTGGGGGAGGCCATTTTTGCCCTCCCCGGGCATTGAATTATGGGTATGGGCACTCGCATGTGCATGATAGCGCGCGCACACGCGCTTTTGGCACCCGAGGGAAAAAAGGTTCGCCATCACTGGTATATACTACTAAAACTCATGCCTGTTCAATACTTTGTAACCTTCAGTTGGGTGAAATGCTACATCATAGGGCAAAACTTCCTCAACAAATGTACCTTAAATGAGCTAATCATCAGAATGCAGGGATCCATTATTGCGGACGGAATAAAATTTGATAATTCTTTTGCCACTTTAGCGCTGCTGCACTGCTGCTATTCAGCACTGCCTCAATCATCCGCAATCATGTAATATTCATTTTCAATTTTCCACAGCAGCTTCCCAAAAGTTGATGGGGAATCCAGAAAAAGTTGATACAATTGCTGATGCACCTACACTTCTTGCCACCTTCTCACCAGGACAATTGATGCTAGTGGGAAATTGGCAGGGAGAAATACAGTGGAGAAATGGTCCAGCCACTTATGCGCTCTCTTGCCCCTCCCACACCCAGCAGCAGACATTTATCCACCTGCTGGCAAGAAAAAGGAAAGAAGGGAAAGAGGAACCCAGAAGAAGGAACAGGAAGGGAGGAAGGAAGGATGTTGTCAGGGTTCTGACCGATTCCCTAATTAAATCATGAGCCTCAAGCCAAACTTCAAAAGAAATCCAGTTATTTATTAGGAGCTTCATATCGGCATGTTCCAAGTGAAGCCAACTCTGACCACAGTTAATTTACGCCCTGACTCTGACCCTGTTTCCTCCCTCCCCCCCAAGGTGTGCTCATCAGTCACATTCTCCAATGAAGCAATTTCGTGGATTGTAGAGATCACTCCCCTCCGGCCACTGTGGGTTACTGTGGAGATGGCTTCGGCTTATGAGTTGGAATGTGCTGTTTTGACTGAGATACCAGGTCCTTATGCAGCTGAGAAGTTCGTTTTCCCATCCCCCTTGCCTATGGCAACTTCAGAGCAGGCCAGGGATCTCTCCTACTGATTTCTTGCCTGCTCAAGGTCATTCTGTTTTTTTATTTACGAAAGGAAATATCTCTGAAATGATGACCCAATGGGTTATAGGTTCTCTATATACAGTATCAATATACAGTATGTAGTATACACACACACACACACACACACACACACACACACACACACACACACACACACACACACACACACACACACATATATATATATATATATATATATATATATATATATATATATATATATATATATATATATATATATATATATATATATATATTTGTTTACATTAAAACAGTGGTTCCCAAACATCATCAACATCTTCATCATTAAAACATTTTAAGAACCATCATATAATTCTTGGACTCTTGAAATTAAGTAAGAAAAATACCATATTTTCCGGTGTATAAGATGACTTTTTAACCCAGGGAAATCTTCTCAAAAGTCGAGGGTCATCTTATACGCCCAGTCGTCTTATACGCCAGAAAATACGGTAATTGCCATTGCTGGAAAGCCGCCCCAAGAAAAGGTTCCTCCCAAAAAACGCATCAAAAAGTTCCATTAACGCCAGGAGTGAAAAAGTTCGGTAACTCCCTACTCAGCTAAGGGATTGTTCCCCTCCCTCTCACAGCAGCTGCATTGAAGTTCCAAGGCAGCGAAAGACTGTTTGCCTTTGAAGGGGAAAAAGACCCCCCTCTCCTGCATGAATTTTACAAAGACTTTGTTTGAGTGGAAAGCTGAGGCTTCTCCTGCTTGGAGGGGAGAAGGAATTTGTTATACCAACTGAAGTGCTAAAAGCCGCCCTGTGGTGCCCACATACAGGTACTGAATGTAAAATAGTAAGTTGTTGTATAAAGTTAAAATGTTGTTAAAAGGAACTGTTTAAACAAGTAAGTATAGAGCCAAACAGTTTTTAAAATGTATGGTAAGTAGAAAGGGGGAGGTGTTTATCCCAGTGCTCCAAAAGGGAGGGGGGATAGATGACATCATAAGAGACAGCCAATCGGCACATAGATAGCAGGGCCAGGAACTATAAAAGGCCTGGTTGAGAGAGATGTGGATCTCTCTGTTTTGTGTGATCTTCCATGAGGGAAGGATTTAGTGAGGAGTGCTGTGAAGAGCTGAGGGAAGCTCTGTTATGTGGTAAATCTCAGGAGGGAAGGCTTAGTGTGGAGAGCTGAGGAGCTCTGTGTGTGACTTCCAAAAAGGGAAGATTTATAGAGAATCTCTGCCTGAATTTGACTGTCCAAGAGGGAAGTTGACAGGAGAGAAAAGATAGGCCTTAGGCAGTTCTGTGGGAAGCAGAAGCCAGGGTCAGGGAACAAGATTGATCGATATATGTTGAGTAATCTGTAGATAGAGATGAACGGTGAAAGGTGCTCTTATCTATAGGCCTAGAAACAAAGAAGAATGGGAGTTGCTTAGATATAGTCAAGAAAGCAAAGAGAGTCTATTGAGGGAAAGAAGAGAAAAAGAAAGAATTAAATAAGCTGCTTGTGGCTGTAACAAATTCGCTTGACAATTACTGAGAAGTATTTAAATAAACTGTTTACTAGTTTGTTAAAGAAACGTGTCAACGTCTGTCTATTCCACACATAAAGCAAATCTCAAACAATCCTGCAGAGCTTAGAGATATTGAAGAAGAAGTAAAAAGCAAGCCTCTAAACAGAGAGAGAAGTGAAACAGGGGGTGCAACCCTTGGTCAGGGAGATATAAAAGGACAATTAAACACAAATCACTACCAAGACATATAAAACAATAAGCCTGACAGGGAGGGGACGGGTGGCGTCTCCTCTGCACGCCCCAAGAAAATGCATGTTTGAGTTTCCTTTGCAAGGATTTTTCGGATAATCGAAGGACAGCCTTCTCTTCGCACAAGTCACAAAAGTTCCAGCTCAATCTACATTTCAAAGCCCAGGAGGAAAAGCAGCATGGAGGAGAACAAAATTTAAAGGGACCCTGCAATAATAGCCTGACTGTGGAGTGTAGAAGAAAAATAAATACATAAAAAGCCCCATTGACCCGTTTTCTTTAAAAAGGTCTAAAAACTGAGCTTAAAGGAAAGAAGAGAACGGTGAAATATAAAGTGGATTTGGAATGGTTTTGCCTTTGATTAATTATAGATTGATTATATTACTGGGTAATTTGATAAGCCTGATTTATCATATGATTGTTTACATATTATTGATTGATTGATTGATTGATTAATTAAGATATTGATTGATTACTGATAGATGTATTGATTGCATTGATTACATTACATTGATTACATTACATTGATAAATACATTGATTACTGATCTACATGCAGATCATTTTAAACCATCTTAAAGTTGGGGGTCGTCTTATATGCCCAATCGTCTTATACGCCGGAAAATACGGTAATGGGTTTTTAAAAAATGGCTAAAATTCTATCCATTTCATTGAAATTATGTCCATAAGTCACCAACTGTTTGTGTTTCCAACATTACAAGCATTTTTTTTTAAAATAACCCATCCTTGGAACCACCTACTGCTTACTTAGAAACTTCCAATAGACCTGGAAGGATTGCATTAAAGAATAATTAGAAGTGACCATTCCAAACTAATTCCTTTGTTGTTTAATAAAGTATTTTCACTAAATTAAACTATCCAAGGAGTGCATTACTGCTTTAGGCTTATATAAAAAAGAACAAAAGTTTCCTTTTAATTTGCAAATTGTCCTCAAAAGAAATTACTATAAAGGAGATTGAATTGATGAGAGTACCTTAGTTGGGACTGGTTCCCTAGAGGTCTCTGTCACTGTAGTTGCAAATTTGCAAGCTGTATTAGCAGCAGGCTTTACAGATATTTAGAGCAGAGGGCACTGTGATTACTATCTCTATTACTGGTAAAAATCAGGGTTCTGATAATTATTTTATAGGCATAGTCAATAACAATTTTTATTTGTTTCCTGCACAACATGGAAGTTTCAAATAATTCTTAGATATTTCAATGTCTTTGTTTGGTCTTTGCAAGTGCCACAGAGGTGGGTTCCTACCAGTTCTAACCAGTTCTTTAGAACTGTTAGTAACTCAGTGATGATGTCATGGAGCCGGTTCTGTTGGTGTCTCCATGGGTGCCGCCATCTTGGATTTTTTTTTTGCTTCTGCACATGCACATAAGTTATTTTTTATTGCTGCGGGGGCGCACGCGCAAAGCACGCGCACACGCACTGCACGACCCTGAGCGAACCAGCAGGAAAAGGATCCAGAACCCACCCCTGAAGTGCCATTTATTCTCCAGCAGGATTGCAACTTTCAAGCCTTTTAGATAATTAGTCTTTTAGCCTTCTAGAGATTCTTAGTCTTTTCTTTTCACAATATAACATAAGCCCAGAAGTCCGAACTTAAACTAATTTGCATGGAAAATAAGATATATGCAACATCAGTGTAAAATCGAAGTGACACAGATTTCTTTGCCAATTTAGGTGATGGAACTTTTTTTTTTCAAAAGTTGAACTGTGGAGTTAATGTTCAATTTTTTTGAAAAAAAAGAGGAAGTGCTACAACACACATTTATTTGATCTGGGTTTGAATAGGAAATACCGTATTTTTCGGAGTATAGGACGCACCGGAGTATAGGACGCACCTAGATTTTAGAGGAGGAAAACAAGGAAAAAAGTATTCTGAACCAAATGGTGTAGTAATATATTATTTAATAAAATACCAGTGTAGCAGAATACTTTTTACAACCATGTATACTTTTTACAACCATGTACACTTTTTACAAACTTCAAACTTGACAGCTTTAAGACTTGTGGACTTCAACTCCCAGAATTCCTTCTCCAGTCATGCTAGCTCAGGAATGGGAGTTGAAGTCCACAAGTCTTAAAGCTGTCAAGTTTGAAGTTTGTAAAAAGTGTACATGGTTGTAAAAAGTCTTGCCAAGTTTGAAGACCCTTGCACCCCTAACCCAGGGGTCTTCAAACTTGACAGCTTTAAGACTTGTGGACTTCAACTCCAATTCCTGAGCTAGCATGACTGGAGGAGGAATTCTGGGAGTTGAAGTCCACAAGTTTGAAGACCCTTGCACCCCCTTGGCAAGTTTAAGACTTGTGGACTTCAACTCCCAGAATTCCTCCTCCAGTCATGCTAGCTAGAGTTGAAGTCCACAAGTCCTCCCGGTCTCGCAGCCAGTTCCCTCCTGAAGCTCAAGGGCTGCAACTTGAGCTGAGCAGATCTGTGGCGAAAGTGGCGGCTCCTGGTTTTCCCGGCCAAAGAGCTGAGGAAGCAGGCGAAGCGCGGCGACAGGCAGGTGTTTTGGAAGTGCCGAGGGCAGCCCTCTCGCTTAGCCGGCAGCAGCGGGCGCAGCGAGTTCCGTCCCCACGCGCGTCCCCGGCGCTTGCTGTGGCGACGCTGTTTTCTCCGAGACCTTTGTCTCGGAGAAGGAGCAGTAGACAAAGGTCTCGGAGAAAACAGCGTCGCCACAGCAAGCGCCGGGGACGCGCGTAAGGACGGGACTCGCTGCGCCCGCTGCTGCCGGCTAAGTGGCATCCCGGACGCGCGTGCTGCCCTCGGCGCTTCCAAGACACCTGCCTGCCGCTATGCCTCACCTGCTCGTACGCCCGCTCGCTCGCAAGCGGGCAGCGGTGGGGATCGAAGCGGAACGGTGGCACCTCGAAAGGTGCTAGCTCAGGAATGGGTGGCGGGGGCAAGCAGCGGTGATGGCGGCGGCAAGCAACAGCGGGGACGGCGGGGGCAAGCAGCGGGGGGGGCAAGCGGCGGTGGCGGAGGCACCGGCGGGCGGTGGGGAAAACTTCCGAAGAGTGGGGGCTGGGGGGGGGTTGGGGGCTGCATTTGGTGTATAGGACGCACCCACTTTTTGACCCCCTTTTTGGGAGTAAAAAGGTGCGTCCTATACTCCGAAAAATACGGTAATACTGAAAGGCACGCTGAGGAGGTGTATCTGACCCATGTTAAAATAGTTTCATATATTCTCATAATCAAATGTTCTAGTCTATAGCAATAGCAATAGCACTTAGACTTATATACCGCTTGATAGTGCTTTACAGCCCTCTCTAAGGCGTTTACAGAGTCAGCATATTGAAACCAACAATCTGGGTCCTCATTTTACCCACCTCAGAAGGATGGAAGGCTGAGTCAACCTTGAGCTTGGTGGGATTTGAACTGCCAAATTGCAGGCAGCCAGTAGGCAGCAGAAGTAGCCTGCAGTACTGCACTCTAACAACTGTGCCACCGAGGCTCTAACAATTGCACCACTATGCTCAATAGATTATCGGCCTTGGTCAGAGTTTGTATTTATCAAATGCCACCTTTGATTAAAAGGAGACAAATGTGACCCAGCAAATTCTTATTTAATTTGGCTTATAAGCAAAATCGGTAAACTCTGTTCCAAGCACTTTTACTGGAAATTAGACTGGCTTATCAAAGATAAAGCACTTGCAGAGAAGAAAGATGGGTTTAAGCCAAGAAGGTCAACAGTCATTACATTGTGCCGTCTGATCTAACAGAAATGCATTCTAATCAATTAGGAGGATCTCTTTATATGATCACAACAGTTTGTTAATTTCTAGGGCGGTGACCTGGCTGAATGCAACAGCTGTTAAATGTTAATAGGAACCAGACCTATGATGTCACATTGATAAGATGCCATTCAGTAATGCATTTGGGAAATTCCCTTTCTGATAAATTTAAATTCATTTGCTGTGGCATTCCTGACAGCAAATGGGAAGGAGACTGATGTTATCCAAAATGCAGGGATTGAATATATTTATTTTCTGTGCAATGGGAAATACGAAAGTGTCTATTTAATTATAATTCTATGGTTGTTGAGCTTATGGGTAAAGCTACTGCACAAATTGCCACTCTCCTGCCAAATTAAGTTTAGGATGTTTTAGGCTTTAAATAACTCAGGACCAGATGACTTTAAGGAATGATTCATTTGCGACCATCGTTTCCTACTGTCTTCTAAAAAATTTTACAGGATAATTAAACATGCATTTATTTAAATGCTGGCTTTGCCTACCCACTAACTTCTCTAAATATAAAAATATAAAATATTACACACACACACACACACACACACACACACACACACACACACACTCTTGCTGTAATTTTTTAAGGATTGCCATTAATAAGAAATTGTTTGTCCATATTTTAGTTCTTTGGAGGGAGGGAGGAAGGAAGGAATGTTTGTTATATATTATTTTTAATTTTATTTGTCTTTGGAAGTCACCCAGAGCCAGACATGTTTGGAACAGCAATAAATAAATACTTCAGTGACCTTGAAGGGTTTGAACTTGCAACCTTCCTTCTTTGTTAAGTGATGAAAAGCAGATCACTGCTCAGAATGCTTAGCCTCACATTGAGTCTGAAATCCATCATGTATAGTGCCTCCTATAAAAAAATCTATATGTATATCTTGTGTAGACATGGATTACAACTATCACCATTCTCTGTAAACTTGTATCTGGTGTTGGAAGTGTAGTTCAAAGCATTTGAAAGACACCAAACTGGGGAAGGATGAAACAATGCTTCATTTGCTGTCTCTGCAAGAGTCAGATTTATATTGGCTTTGAAAGCAGAGCATCTTAAGAAATAGATCAAAATTAGGTTTAAAATAAAACCCCAAGCATGCTGTTTTATAGCAAACTATTAGCAAACATGGACAAATATTCCACAATGGCAAGTATGTGGGGAGTTTACCTATGAATCTTACAGACAGATAAGGAGCACATTTTTAAAAATGACTTAAGGGATTATTGCATTGCAGCCTAGTTTTAAATATATTTGTTTAAAAGTGAATGTATTTAGGACTGCTGCCTTGGAAGAAACAAGCTAGGTCACAGGTCTCAAACTCGCGATGTCAAACGTTACCAACATTTCCCCCTTCGTGGAGCTAAGGTGGGCTTGGCCTGCGAGTGACGCATCCTGCCCATGGGCTGCCAGTTTGACACCCCTGAGCTAGGTGGTTCCATCCCACTCTTTCTTCCCAGAACAAATTAACTTCTGGGAAGAGAAGGTGGGACAATCACTTCCAGATGTTCTTGGTTCTCTGACTTTCATTATTTCTAGCCAGCTTTGCCAGTAGGCTGGAATGATGGAGTCTGAGTCTCTCAATATCAGGAGACCTTTGCAGGCAGGGTTATGTTTGATCAGGGAGAAACACCAGAAAATAGAGATCTTCCTTCCTAAATAAGAGGTGTGTATAAATATCCAGCTTACAAAAATAAAACAAATATCAGAGATGTCTTACACAGAAAAGAACATTTAGTTATTTCTGCCTTCCTCATTGTACACATGGATGGACCTATCTAGTATCTTCTCCTATCTTCTCCTATCTCCTGTCTTCTCTAGGTGACCAGATAGGTAGAACCTTCATATATAGAAACATTTTTAATGAGAATTGACTTTTTGCTATATGTGGCCTTCCCAGTCACCAAATCTTGAAAAATATATATGCATTTTTAAATTTCTCCTCCTCTGCCTTGAAAAGAAATCCCAATGTAAATTAGAGAACTACATCATCTAACCATGCATGTTGCTTGAAACTTTGCATTCAGTTGCTATCTACACTAGTACTGTAGAATTACAGTATTAAGTCTTTCTGTAATATGCATCTGTGCCATTGCCATCTAGTGGTAGACAGGCAAAACAGCATCATCTCGCCCTGTTCTGGTTTGCTTTGTATCAGAAAAGTTGGCACTGATTGAGCAGGCTGTCTCAGTGGCAGGGGTGAAACGCTACCGGTTCGGCCCGGTTCGGGCGTACCACTAGCGGCTGCTGCTGGTGGTTTGGCGAACTGGTAGCGGCGTCAGTGCTGGGCTCCGCCCACCCGCCCGGACATTGCCATTTTCTTTTTTTAACCCTCTGCGCATGCGCAAAGCCTTCTGCACATGCACAGAGGGTGAAAAAGCGCATTTGACAGGGATGTGCACGCAAGTCAAGCGAGTGCATGCGTGCAAAGCGAGCGCTTCCAAACCGGTAGGGAAGGTAAGTAGATTTCACCGCTGCTCAGTGGTTTGGCCAGACTGAAGGGCTTTTTCACACAAGTGACTTATTATGTCTGTATAGCATCCCCCAGCCATTACTGAAGGGATATATATATAAGTCTGTCTGTATTACTGTTACCTTGTCACAGAAATAATTTGTGGGCAGAACTCTAGAAGGCACTATAAAGCACTGGTAAGGAAATGAACCATGTTTTTGTTTCTTTTACATGTGCAGATTAAAAAAACAAAAACAAAAAAAACAATAGTTTGTTACAACAGCTAGGAAAGCTGTTAGGAAAGAATTGCAGTGACGGGTAGGGCTTATAGGCTGCTCCAGTCTGCTGACCCTGAACGGCATACCGCACCCTACTGCATAATTGGGATGAAAACATTGAATGAAGCAATACAGTTTACAATACAGAGTAAAAGTATTCCTAAGTAACCGGAGGTCAGAACTAAAGTCATTAATGCTAATTTCCCATTTCCCTTTCTGAGAGAGGGAGAACCTTTCCCTCTGACCAGAGTTCAGTAATGTCAGGGCTGTGAAGAGAAGCTTTATTAAAGGCAGGCCTGAAACTCAGCAACTGCAGCTGGAAGCCAGAGACTTCAAGCATGTGGTTTGCTGATTGGTGGATTGAGATCTAAGGGCCAGAAGGGGGAGATTGGAAGCAACAGGGGGACTCTGGCCCTCCCAAAACCCTTCCAGATCCTGCCCAGGACATTGGCTTGTTCACATTGGGTTCCTGTACCTAGCCAACTTTCTGGTCAACAATCTGACTTTGCCAAAACTAGCTCCCACATTCTTTCTGACCAGAAATAGCTTAATTTCTTCTAAGTGTAATTTAGGAATAAATGTATATAGTTTAAACCAGGGCTCTCCAACCTTGGCAACTTTAAGACTTGTGGACTTCAACTCCCAGAATTCCTCAGCCAGCTTTGCAAGTCCACAAGTCTTAAAGTTGCCAAGGTTGGAGACCCCTGGTTTAAAATATTGCCACTGCCACTCCAAAGTGATAAGAGTTCTTATCATGAAGTTATCTCATCACTTATTGGTTCTTCTTCTGTCAGAAACCAACAAAGACCCACAGTTACTTCCTAGCAGTTTCCTTTATTGCACCTCACATCTAGATAGAAATCTTGAACAATTAAAGCAATATCCTTGCATTGTTAGAAATATAGTCTGTGAACTGCTAGGGAAGAGCTATCTTGATCCTCTTTCTCCTGATCAAACCATCTAAACTTGGCTGTCACTTGATTCTCTGGAAAGCAGCACCTCCCTCCTGGGGATCCAGACTACATCCCACCACATCTCATGGTAGCACAGCCTCTTATGTGTTGTTGGGCAGGGTTTTGCCTTGTAGCCCTCAACTTCTACAAAAAAATCTTTGCTTTTCCATTCTTTGGTGTCCTCTTTCCTGTTAAGCAAGAACCCAACAGACATTGCAATAAAGCTTGATATGTGCTCCTTCTTCAAACCAAATCTATTGCTTATTGGTTATTCTTCTGGTAATGCAACTTCTTAGATATTGGCGGCAAGGGACAACAATTATTATCCACCTCTGTTTTCTCCAAAAGACTAGTTGCCATGTGCTAGATCTTGTAGCGATCTGGCAAGTAATTGTGGCGTGACACGAGGTGACAACTCATAACTCTTTATTCAGGCTCGAACATAACCAGAGCTTGTCTGAGGGAAAAAACATTTGACAGCTCCTTAAATACAGGCAGAACAACACAAGCAGCCAATCAACGATTACCAACAATTCTGCCCCTAGAGCGGCCCCTAGAGGTCACAATCTACACACTCATGTATCCACAGATATAACTGTAATAATTTACCAGGATGGAAAATAGATATAGCAGAAATAGAAGGTGTAGTTACTGACGCACCTCAAATGCAAGTCACAGCCCCTTTAGGCAGCTTGCCTGAGAGGAAATTCAAGCAAAAAAGTCCAGAGCTGTGGCAAAGTTGGGTCAGAAAGCAGCCCAAAGATTCAAGAAACAAATATGGATGGTAGTCTGGTGCAGGGGTGAAATCCTCCCGTTCGCCCGGGCCAGTCCTTCGGCATATAGCCGATGGAACTGGCGGCGGTCACGGCGCGGAGCTTCTCCCACCCGCTTTCCCGGCCCGGCTGAACACAAACATTCGGGTTATTTTTCCCTCTGTGCATGCGCGCGCATGCACAGAGGGAAAAATAACCCGAATGGCGGCGTTCAGCCGGGCCGGGAAAGCGGGCGGGAGAAGCTCCGCGCCGCGACCACCGCCAGTTCCATCGGCTATACGCCGAAGGACTGGCCCGGGCGAACCGGGAGGATTTCACCCCTGGTCTGGTGGTTCAAAGTCCAGGAGCAGAATTCCAAGAGGCACAGGTTTTCAGAAGAGATCGAAGGAGCAAGGCAAATTCAGAATCGGAGGTGGTCCTGACACCAATTAGACATTTTACAGTACTGTAATAATGAATAAACAGATAATATTTATATATAACCGCCTTCTAACGCATACCTCTCTATGACCGGTCAGAGCCCACAGGGTCGGTCTCCTCCAGGTCCCATCAGCTAAACAGTGTCGGCTGGTGGGCCTGCGGGGGAGGGCCTTTTCTGTGGCGGCCCGGCTCTCTGGAACCAGCTACCTCCCGAGATCCGTACTGCCCCTACCTTACTGGCCTTCTGTAAAGCTGTCAAGACCTGGCTTTTCTGGCAGGCCTGGGGCCATTGACCTCTGGTGACGATAGACGAGGTCGGCCCATGAATGTTAGATGTTTGTAATTTTTAATGTGTTTTTAATCTGCTCTTTTTAAATTTTAAATTTTCCATATTAATGTGTTGTTTATGTTTCTTCTCACTGTGAGCCACCCAGAGTCCTTCGGGAGTTGGGCGGGATAGAAATGTAAATTATATATATATATATATATATATATATATATATATATATATATATATATATATATATATATATATATATATATATATATATATATATATATATATATATATATATATATATACACACACATACATACATACATACATACAAACAAACAAACAAACAAACAAACAAACAAACAAATAAATAAATAAATAAATAAATAAATAAATAAATAAATAAATAAATAAATAAATAAATAAATAAATAAATAAATAAATATATAGTCCAGTGTTTCTCAACCTCAGTAACTTCAAGATGTGTGGACTTCAGTTCCCCAAATTCCCCAGCCAGCATGTTGGCTAGGGAATTCTGGAAGTTGAAGTCCACACATCTTAAAGCTGTTGAGGTTGAGAAACACGGATATATTCATGTTCAGCTGTTGACCGATATTTTAGTTATTCGTTTGTCCCACCAGTGTCCTGTTATTGCATACAGTACATTGTATTTTGGTTTTATATTTTAACTGTTCACATAGTTTTTTTTGCCATTTTTTTGTTAAGCTTGACTTACTTGGATAACTGGTATGCTATCATGCATCTGACAAACCTATTCCCCACACAAGTATCTTTTCATTTTATAAGGTTTCCTATTACTTAAGCTGTTAACCATTTTATGGAGTTCTGAGATAATGTTAGTATTCAAGAGGGGATATAGCTCAAGTTCCGAATTTTGACATGGTTTATCCCTTTTGATCTAAGGGCCAAGTTGGAGAATTGCTCCTGAAATGAATTGCTTGTGTGTGAACTTCATCTCATTCACAGTCTAAGACCAGCAAAGCAATTATGAACTTGCTTAGATCACACAAGCACTACCTGAAATTTAGTTTAGTGAATACTCTTAATAAAGATCTATTGTCTTGCATGCATTTGCATCTGCATTGTTGGGAATACTTGGTCTCAAGTGAAAGTGTGAGAAGGTCATCTCTGATCAAAGACCACAGTGGAAGGGCAACCAGTTGCATAGCAATTCTGCTACACCAGCATGCATCATAATGGCTGCAGATGATCTTTGAATCATAAATTCAAACATGACCAATCCCCTCCCAAATTGTATTTGTTGTTGTTAGTTGCAAAGTCATGTCCGACCCATCACGACCCCATGGACAACGTTCCTCCAGGCCTTCCTGTTCTCTACCATCCTCTGGAGTCCATTTAAGCGCACGCCTTCTGCTTCAGTGACTCCATCCAGCCACCTCATTCTCTGTCGTCCCCTTCTTCTTTTGCCCTCAATCTTTCCCAGCATTAGGCTCTTCTCCAGTGAGTCCTTCCTTCTCATTAGGTGGCCACAGTATTTGAGCTTCATCTTCAGGATCTGGCCTTCTAAAGAGCAGTCAGGGTTGATCTCCTCTAGGACTGACCGGTTTGATCGCCTTGCAGTCTCCTCCAGCACCATAGTTCCCAAATTGTATAATTATATAATAATAATAGTCTCTAGATTTATTGGGCTCCAGTATCTATCTCCGGTATCTATCAACTTGTGATAGAATTACCAATAGAATTACCATTACTTATAATAATGATTATACCTAGTCAGTATAGAATATTAGAAAGCTATAAAAAGGATCCTATGAGGTACAACTTTTAGGTACCTTCAGTGTGTCATCTTTTTAAGTCTTTTCTTCTCAAGGTCAGGCTTATAAATTTCTCCTTGCAAGCTTTATTTCAAATCATCTGATTA
Source organism: Diadophis punctatus similis (assembly GCA_023053685.1). Lineage (NCBI taxonomy): Eukaryota > Metazoa > Chordata > Lepidosauria > Squamata > Dipsadidae > Diadophis > Diadophis punctatus. The sequence continues at coordinate 27,449,208 of JALIGW010000002.1, forward strand.
TTCTTGAATAGCTTTTTAATTTCTCTCTTCCAGCTATTTTCCTTATCAAGAGAATGCTTTCAAGGTGTTTAGTACTTAATTTTCCATATCAGGAAAAATTCTAGTAAAAATCAGAAAAATAATTCTAAAGGTTAATATATGATCTAGCATGGATGTACACTTGAAAATCTGCATGGTATGTGATTTTCTTTGTTCTGTAAATTTATCTAGTCAGCAGTTGATTTCCCTTTCATATTTTGAGAAAAATATCTCCATGTATATACATTTGGCACCAAAGAGAGGAAAAGCTTAACGGTAAGGATGAGAAAATCCATCTGTTCCAGCTGTAGACCTCAGTGAATAATCACTGCATGTTTCAGTATTTGCTGAAACTGCTTTAAAATTAAGCAGCCAGAAGAACAATAATGTTGTAACATAAATATTTAGAATGGCTTTGTTTGAAATACTGCGCAGAGCTGAGCACCACTAAAGAAGGCTGCTCAAGATCTGGAGCAAAACAGATAAATCACATGAAACCTCTTCCTGAGAAAGATAAACCACTTAACTCTTGACATCATTGTTACTTTCGGCTTTTTCTTTTCTGTCATCCCTAAGGTAGAGCAGTGAAAACACACAGTAGTTTCTCCAGTACTTTTTAGCGGAAGACTCTTCAGTTAATTTTCTAATAATAGTAAAATATTATCAATTCACATATCTTTACAAATAAGAAAACAAATTATCAAATGTTGTGTAGAATATCAAGTCTGGATGTAAAATAAAATGCCCCCTGCCCTGAGGGAAGAGACTGATGTTTTTAATACTTTAAAAAAGAAATTTAATAATGCAGGTTGATGACATAGACCAGTGATGGCGAACCTATGGCACGCGTGCCACAGGTGGCACGTGGAGCCATATCTGCCGAGCCGTTGCCTACCTCAGCTCCAGCGCGCATGTGTGTGCCGGCCAGCTGATTTTTGGTTCGCACAGAGGCTCTGGGAGGGCGTTTTTGGCTTCCGGAGGGCCTCCGAGGGAACGTTTTTGACCTCCCCAGGCTCCAGGGAAGCCTCTGGAGCCTGGGGAGGGTGAAAAATTGGCCTACAGGGCCCACCAGAAGTTGGGAAACGGGCCATTTCTGGCCTCCAGAGGGCCTCCGGGGAGGCGGGGGAGGCCATTTTCGCCCTCCCCAGGCATTGAATTATGGGTGTGGGCACTCACGCATGCACGATAGCATGCACGCATGCACTTTCGGCACCCAAGGGAAAAAATGGTTCGCCATCACTGACATAGACAATAGGTCGTCCTCGATCACAATTGAGCCCAAAATTTCTGTTGCTAGGTAAGGCAGTTGTTAAGTAAGTTTTGTCACGTTTTATGATTATTATTTTTTTGCTATAATTGTTCGGTGAATCACTGCAATTGCTAAGTGAATCATCGTTAAACAAACCTGGCTTCCCCTGTTGACTTTGCTTGTCGGAAGCTGGCTGGGAAAGTTACAAATGGTGGCTTACATGATCCTGGGACAGAGCAACTGTCATAAATACGTGCCAATTGCGAGCGCCCAAATTTTGATCACGTGACCATGAGAACATTGCAATGGTCGTAAGTGTGAAAAATGGTAATAAGTCACTTTTTTCACTGCCATTGTAATTTCAAATGTTCACTAAACAACTGGTTGTAAATTGAGGACTACCTGTAAAAAAAGTCAAGGATAAAGACCGTGTAAATGTTGAACTGATGTGTACTCTATGAAGCTTAGGTCCACAGTGTCAAGAGAGTTTGCTCTATTATCATTTTAATAAAATATTATAAGGAGACAAAAAATCTTGCAGCGCTTTCAACGTTATAACATTTATTATCACAGAAGCATTTGTAAATGCAGACCTTAAATCAGATATTTAAAATGATATTGTGCGTTACATTCACATGCTGACTGTTAACACAAACATCCTTGCATTGGTGAGCTGATTAATGTGAATAAAAGCGGTTGGTCAGAGCAAGGGAGATGAGTTGGAACTTTCCAATAAATTATAGGTTTCTTGAAATGCATCTCTTCCACTGGTTTATAATCTAAGAAAGTAGTTGTGATATTATTCTGATAGAAGAGTTTCCAGCACACTGTCTGTCCACTCACGATGTCTGTCCACTCGCGATGTCTGTCCACTCATTATGTCTGTCCACTCACGATGTCTGTCCACTCGTGATGTCTGTCCACTCACAATGTCCGTCCACTCACCAATGTCCTCAAATACCTCCTTTAATGCACCACCACTAGGGAATTTTGGGTAGATAAAATTCTAAGCATCACTCATCCTTGTTCTTTTTTCACTTAAAAGACCTCTGTGCCTACTTGAATCGCAGGGACTTTTTCAGGCTGGAGAATTAAGATTAGTTTTTGACTTCTTCGAATTCCCAAAGTCTTTACAACACACACACAAAAAAGAAAGGACAATGAGTTATGGTACTAAGTACAGGTAGTCCTTGACTTATGACCACAATTGAGCCCAAAATTTCTATTTTTAAGTGAGACATTTGTTTAGTGAATTTTGCCTGATTTTAAGACCGTTCCTCCCCCAGTTGTTAAGTCAATGAATCTGGCTTTCCCCTTGACTTTGCTTGTCAGAAGTTTGCAAAAGGTGATTACACGACTCCAGGACATTGCAACCGTCATAAATATAAACCAGTTGCCAAGCATCTGAATTTTGATCACATGATCATGGGAATACTGCAAAGGTTGCAATTTTGAAAAATAGTTCATAAGTTACTTTTTTTCAGCGCCATTGTAACTTTGAACAGTGACCAAACAAACTGTTGTAAGTTGACAACTACATGCAGTTCAGGGCAGCGGCAGGTTGCTCTCTTACTGGTGCCGGTGCGCTGCGTGCGCATCTCCACGCTTTGGGCGCGTGCCCTCCCTTATGCAATTTTGCTTCTGCACATGTGAGAAAGCAAAATTGCGCCGGGAAATTCTGAGAAAGCTCTGGTGGGATGGAATTGATGAGAGCATATTGATGAGATATATTTAATGGATATATCAATTAAATGTGATATAATTGATTAAACATATCTCATCAATTTCATCATATGAAGAATGGTTACAGGCAATGGGTATGGCTAGTCTAGAGAAAAGGAGGACTAGGGGCGACATAATTGCAGTATTCCAGTATTTGAGGGGCTGCCACAAAAAAGAGGGGGATCAACATATTTTCCAAAATAGCAGCAGGGAAGACCAGAAACAATGGATGGAAACTAATCAAGGAGAGAAGCAACTGGAATTAAGGAAAACTTCCCAACAGTGAGAACAATTAACCAATGGAACCGCTTGCCTTCAGAAGTTGTGGGTGCTTCATCATTGGAGGTTTTTAAGAAGAGACTGGACAGCCACTTGTCTGAAATGGTATAGGGTCTCCTGCTTGAGCAGGGGGTTGGACTAGAAGACCTCCAAGGTCCCTTCCAGATCTATTCTGATTAAAGATGCTCAAAGAGACAGAGGTGAAAGCATCAAAAGGTATTGAATGAAGCTGTGTATGGATGTGATGCAAGCAAGAATAGCTTGTAAGGTACCTTTGAGTGAACGGTATTGCATTAAACTAAATTTCTTTATTTCCATTTCTCTTATTTTCTTCCATTACAGTATTTTTTTTTGCTTACTATGTCTTACTCATTTTTGTACCTCATGTACCACAGTGTTGTACCTCATGACTCTTGACAGATGTATATTTTATTTTATGTACACTGAGAGCGTATGCACCAAAGACAAATTCCTTGTGTGTCCAATCACACTTGGCCAATAAAGAATTCTATTCTATTCTATTTTCTGTGCTTTGTACATTGTTATTTACCCTGAAAAGGTCTAGTGCCGTGATGGCGAACCTATGGCAGGCGTGCCAGAGGTGGCACGCAGAGCCCTCTCTGTGGGCATTCGCGCCATCGCCAGCTGCTCTTCTGGTTTCTGGAGTGCGGGCCAGCTGGTCTTTGGGGGCACCAGAGCGCCAGAAAACGGCCTGAAAAACGCCCCCCAAAATGGCCAAAAATGGCCAAACAACAGGCTGTTTTCCAGGCCATTTTTAGCCTGAAAAAAGGCCTGGAAACAGCCAAAAAACCCAGCCAAAAACAGGCATGCGTGCGCCGCCCAGCTGGTCTTCGGATTTCCAGCGTTCTGGTGCTCGCACATGCACACGCATGCACGTGCGTTCCAGTTTGGGCACTCGATGCTGAAAAGGTTCGCCAACACTGGTCTAATGTGTTTTTATGAAGATGTGTATAAACGCCTTTGGCCAGGTAAGCTAATTTTGCTATTAAGTTGGATGGGTATTTGAAATAACTGAACTCATGTTCACAACTGCACAAACAACAATATAAAAAAGAGGCAGAGCTTCAATTATGCAGTCATGGTCCCCATCTTGACTTTTTTGATCATGTTGAGGATATCCCTGTTGTACAGATAGTCCTCAGCTTACAACCATTCATTTGGCGACCGTTCGAAGTTACAACAGCACTGAAGAAGTAACATGATCATTTTTCACACTTTCGACAATTGCAGTATCCCCGTAGTCACATGATCAAAATTTGTACACTTGGCAACTGGCATGTATTTATGATGGTTGTGTTGTCTCAGGCAGGGGTGGGTTTCACATAACTTCGCCACCAGTTCGCATCGCGACATTTTGTGTGTGTGTGCTTGCTCTTCTCGCGCACGCGCGATTTCACTTCCGCAGATGCTCAGAAGGTGGATTCAGCCCGAAACACAGCTGAGGAGCTCATCAGCTGTGCTTCGGGAGAAGAAATAAAGGTCAGTATTAACCCGGGGGCGGGCGGGAGGGATTTTTTCAAAGCACAGAACGCTGTGAATCCATCCAAACACAGGAAAATCGGCCAAAAATTCAGAAAAAAAGATGACAGCAAGCACGGACTGGCATAGACAGAACCGGATCTGTGACGCCAAAATTACATCACCAGCGGGTCGCTAACGGTTCGGGCGATCTGGTCCAAACCGGGAGGAACCCACACATGGTCTCAGGGAAATGTGATCACCTTTGGTGATCTTCTGACAAGCAAAGTCAATGGAGAAGCCAGATTCACTTAACAATCATGTTACTAAGTTAACAACTGCAGTGATTCACTTAGTAACTGTGACCAGAAAGGTCATAAAAATGGGATAAAACCACCTTAACAACTGTCTGGCTTAGTAACAGAAATTTTAGACTCAATTAGCACTTAGACTTATATACCACTTCATAGTGCTTTACAGCCCTCTCCAAGCAGTTTACAGAGTTCAGCATATTGCCCCCAACAATCTGGGTCCTCATTTTACCCACCTCGGAAGGATGGAAGGCTGAGTCAACCTTGAGCCATTGAGATTTGAACAGCTGAACTGCTGAACTAGCAGTAGCCTGCAGTGCTGCATTTAACCACTGCACCAACTCGGCTCTTGAATTGTGATCATAAGTTTGAGGACTCCCTGAATAGGAAAAAAGCTCGAATAGGACATTGAACATTTAGATCAGGGGTGGCCAAACTATGGTTCTTTGAGGACCTGTGGACTTCAACTCCCAGAATTCCTGAGCTAGCCATGCATGCATGGCTGGCTCAGGAATTCTGGGAGTTGAAGTCCACAGGTCTTCAAAGAGCCATAGTTTGGCCACCCCTGATTTAGATTCACACATGATATTATCAATCCATGCATTATGTAGATACAGCAATAAAACACTAAATAGGAAACGATGAGTCTAAACCTTTGGGAGAGGGTGCTATGTTGCTGCTTGTTTGACTACTTTTTCCAACCAGAAGCAGCTTTCTGGGACACAAAACACTCCAGACCTGCCTCTGGCATTCTGAGGAGGCATAATAGTAGATTAAGGGGTCGAGGCAACAGTTGAGGAAATTAAGGGAAAGGCTGAGCATGTGGGCAAAAAAGATGCTCTGAAGCTGTTCAGAAGGAAAAAAGACTTGGATTAATTGCAAGATATTGGCTGGACCAAAACAAAGAAAGAAAGTGCACAAGACAATGGCGGACAAGAAGATTGCCCGTCTCTTCCTCCCTGGCTGCACCATAAACCTGGACATTAAAAGTTGCCTTATAACACATATATAACAAGCGGTAGAGATTAGTAACGGGATGAAAAAGAAGAAAGTAGATAAGGCAAATAAGTAATAGCTGAAGAATTCCATAGAAGCAGAGAGGCTTGGAGCCTCGAAGCAAGTGGTGATGTTCCTCTGAGGTATCCACTGAGTGATATCAAAGACCAGCAGTGGGCTCGCCCCCACTATGGCGAGCAGCCAGATGGCAAAACAGGCCACAGAGGCCCGCCTTGCTGTGCGCCACGACAGAGACTTCATGGGGCAAACCAAAGCCAAGAAACGATCGACGCTGATCCCTGTCATCAGCAGAATGGAGCAACACATATTGCCGACAAAAGTAGAAGAGGCCAACCGGCACATAGTAGGCCCAAAGACCCAGTTGTGTCCATTAAAGAGGTATGCGATTTTAAAAGGCAGCATGCTCAGCAGAAGCAGATCTGCAAAAGCCAGATTGAGCATATACACCATGGCCGGCTTCCAAAGCTTCGTCTTTGTCACAAAAATATGAATCGCCAAAGCATTTAAGGGAAGACCCAGAACAAACACAAGAATCTCGACCGCAGGGAGAAACTGAGTCAGCCATTGATTAGTGAAAAATGTTTTAGCATCACCAAAAAAGAGAATGGGACTTTCTTCTTTACGGTGGATGTCTGACAGATTCCCATTTGTAGAATTGATTAAAGTTGGCAAAAGTTTCCTAGGCTTAGATGAAAGAATAATTTGATCTGATGAATCTGGGGAGAAAAAAATAAAAAGCAATCTACAAATGAAATATATAAACACTGAATGAATTGCCTGGCATCATTTCACATAACTCTTTTTATCAAAATACACTACAGGAAGTACTTGCTTAACAACCGCCCTGTTTAGTGACCTTTTGAAGTTATGCCAGCACTGAAAAAGGAACTTTGTGACTGGTCCTCACTTTTACAACCATCACAGCATCCCCGTGGTTGCAACTAGCGGGACTTTACAACCGGTGCAGCATCCTACAGTCATGTAATTGCCATTAGTGCACTGCACAGCCGACAAGCAGGGTCAACGGAGAAGCCGAAAATAAAATCACAACTCACGGTCATGTGATGTCCAATTTAGTGACCAGTGATTCGCTTAACAACTGTGGCAGAAATGAGCTTGTACGTTCATCAGGTCACATGTTGTCTTGCTTAACAATTGTGTCACTTAGCAGTGGAGTTACTAGTCCCAATTATGGTTGTTAATGAGGACCACCGGTATGCAATAAGTTTCAGAGTAGAATATAATCAGAAATTGGGTCACACTGCTTCCGACTATCACATCTTACTAAGAAGAAGAAGCTCTGATGAATCACAGCATTCTTCATCAAATGCATAGTGTGGCTGGACTGTGAAAGGACCTTGTCTACCAAAACTCAAGTGGGAGTGAATGATGGGAGTCAGGGCTGCCCTCCTGCAGTTCTGTACTGGGAGAAGTTGGGCATCAGAAAAGTCTATGCCTTTTAATAAAATATCTGAATCTGAAAATGTGCCACCAGGTCCCTGCTGGGTTTTGGTTACCATAGACTAACATGGATCTCCTCCTACAATGTCTAGATCAGAACGTACCGATTTAGATTCTTAAATGTATCCATTCTGAGACAACTAAGGTTGCTATACTTTTTTTTTTAGTTTTGTTTTGTGTACTATAATTGGGACACTTCAGGTTCTAAATCTTCAGATTCTAGAGGAGGTATAGAATTGAGCTGGGGGAGCATCAGTGGTGGGTTTCTACCAGTTCGCCCCGGTTCAGGCGTACCAGTAGTGGTGGCGGTGAGAGGCTCCGCCCACCCTCCCGGACATCATCACAGGCACTCTGTGCATGTGTAGAAGCGGCGTGCGAACGCGCGCACATCTCCGAACCAGTAGCAAAGGTAAGTGAAACCCGTTACTGGGGAGCATTACAAGCTACATTGTTCAGCAACAGTAACAATGACAAGCACAACAGCAACCACAATAATTTGATAATCTTTCCCCCTCCAAAAGAGATTCAATGCAAATAGGGTGCCTGTCTACAAGAAAATTCTCAGAAGCGCAGCCATTGCCTCTCCTTTGAAATCCAATATTAAAGATAAAGCTAACATCCATAAAACATTGAAACATCGTAATGAATAATATTTTGCCATTTCCCCCCTTTACCTTGTGTAAAAACAGCTCTATTAAAAGTGACTAATCACAGTGACATGTACTCACTATTTGTTTTCACAGTAGCAAATGACATGCAGAGTATGAAGAGAAGAGAAAACAGCATCTTCATAGAAGAGTCCATTTCTTCTTTGGAAAAGCTGCTAACCTACTACTATAGGTTTCTCAGTGCAAACTATAAATAAGTGACATTACAAAAACCACCTTCCTTTTCTCTGATCTAGGTTTAATGGAAGCATAATTTGCCTCTTTACTTTTTCGTTCTGTTGGGATTTAAAGGTTTGCTTAAACCTGAAACCATTTCAATCCATGAAGTCAGAGGGCAGCATAAGAAAGAAGAAACAGTGAGATAATTTCTCTCTTGGGCTGGTCCAAAAAGCATCTTACGGGCAATCTCAGGCAACTTGGCTCATTTTCTTTTCTTCCTTTAAATTATTTTTCAGGAGAATAATGAGTTGTAATAATGGGAAAGCTCCGATGATTTTATTTCTTGCTCTTTGATTTTTGTCCTCACTTCCTAATAGCAAATTGTTTCTGAAAAACACATTATGGTAGATGTTATGAGTACAGATGCATTTATAGTGGTTGTAAATGAAGAATGTCCAAGAAAAAAAGGAAGAGAAAGTAGCAATTAAGCTTCTTTAATCAACAGAACTCATATCTTCTCAGTGGACTAAATTATCTGTTTTATTTCTCATCACTGTAACTTGAAATTGGAAGATTTATGTCTAAAATCAGCCAATAGTTTCATTGGTGAAAAAGTATTTTTCATTCTAAATATAATCAATGTACAGTACCACGTTCTTTGTGTCTTAATCTCATGACTCTGTGTTAATCTCTAAAGCAGTGGTTCCCAACCTGGGGGTCGGGACCCCTTTGGGGGTCGAATGACCATTTCCCAGGGGTCGCCCCGGCATCCTCAGCTCCCTCCCCCACTGCCACAAGCCTGGCCATATCGGCTCAACTCGCCCGAGCCCTCCGAGGTCGGGAGAGGTGCCATTCGGTGAGAGGCGTTTGTGACGCCTGGCGGCCGAGCTTTAACAGCATCAGCTAAGGGGCAGGGCATTGCAAGATTGCCGCTGGAGAGTACAAGGCGGTGCTTAAGACATCTGTGGCCGCCCCTGTCTCCTGCTCGCAGCGGCAATTTCCTCCCACTGGTGTTGAAGGGAAAGGGAGTCACAGGAGGGAACGTCCAGCCAACGACCACTTAAGTTTCACAGCGCATGATGGTGGGAGGGAGGACAGCCAGGTCGGAATCGTCTGTCTGCCCTCTCGCCCTCGGCTGGCACGGAGACCCAGCGAACAAAGAGGCAAACAGGGAGGGAGGGAAGAGAGAGACTGAGAGATATTAGCGTAGGGCTAGCCTGATCATTGGTGGTGAGGGCGCCACCGCCAGGGGCAGGAGGAGCTAAGCCGGAGGGAACTGGAGAAGGAGGTGGTGCCGGAGCATGGTCCATCGCTGCTGCCCTCCCCATATGATCAGGCTAACCTTGTGCTAATATCTCTCAGTCTCTCTCTTCCCTCCCTCCCTGTTTGCCTCTTTGTTCGCTGGGTCTCCAAAATAATTTTATGGTTGGGGGTCACCACAACATGAGGAACTATATTAAGGGGTCGCGGCATTAGAAAGGTTGGGAACCACTGCTCTAAAGGCTGTGCAATTCTTCAAAAAGTTCTTCAGTTTCTAAGCTTTTTCAAGCAGCTTCATAACTCAAAACTGAGTCTAAATTGAAATAAGTAACCTTAGGAAGGACTTCTCAGATTTTTCTGCTGTGTCTAAGAGTTGTTACAGATACTACTGTATATAATGTTGAAAATTCACTTCTGTTTATGAACTCTGATAATGACTTGAAAACCAGACCATTAATTTTATGACTTTATTTGTCTCTGTGGTTATTAAAGTTGATAGTCAGAAAATTGGTGTGGATAATTTCTAGTTTTGTTTGTACTCTGGTATATAAATCCCTCATCCAGTGCAGAGTAAGTGCAAACATCAGTCAGTTCAACTGGGGAAATACATAGCTTGATGTTCCTTTCTTAAATTTCACAAACATCAAAGCAATTAACTGGAACCCTAGAACATGGGTTCTATGGCAGGCCAAAGCAAAGCGAGACAAAGACATAAACAACAGGTGACAATTTATATTAATTGTGTATTTCTATATTTATACAACCAAAGGCACAGAATATTCCAGAGCTACTGGAAATAATACTGTGAGTAATTAGTATGGATGATCCCAAAGGGAGAAATCCTTTCGTAATTCCAACCTTAACTCTATTTGTTTATAACAGCAGCAGGATAGAACTGAAAAACAAGATCAGATCACTACTCTGCACATGAAGAAAACAGTTTCCAATTGGATATAGGAATGATGTGTCCACCAAAAACTGCTTTGGGCTTTTTTCATTCGGCTTCCTTAATGTGGTTATTCACAAGTACTAATTGCCTTGTGCTAAAGGAATGTCATAATGTCCTTTCCAAACAGCTCATAACAGGATGACCAACTCTGGAGACAATCTTGGGTCAAACTTAACTTTTGAATTATGCATGATTGGAATGCTTTAAAATCTTTTGACAATGAAGGAATGAGTGCCAAGTTAACATTTGGAAGAAATAGCCATCTGTTGGATTGTTTTAAAAATAGGAAGCCATATCTAGTAATGCTACCTTTTTGTTCCATTTTTTAAAAACATTATGGCTTATACCTCACCATGCCAGTCCACTTTTGCTATCTCTGCTAACTCAGCATGGTCAGCAAGCTGCAACCCTGGCCCATCCAAGCATGTCACCAGTGAGGGGCTATTTCCCAGGAACAACCATATATTCTATATATGCTGGGTAATTTAGGAGCTGTTGGTCTCTTTTTGCATATAGCACTTAGCATTAGCACTTAGACTTATATACCACTTCACAGTGCTTTTACAGCCCTCTCTAAGCGGTTTACAGAATTAGCATATTGCCCCCAACAATCTGGGTCCTCATTTTACCCACTTCAGAAAGATGGAAGGCTGAGTCAACCATGACCCTGGGGCAGGGGTGGATTCTAACTTACCTCGCTGCCGATTGCTTCCTCCCTGTGCATGCGCAGTGGCAAAAAATGAAAAAAAGGGGGAAAAGCCGAAAACAAGATGGCGATGCATGCGCAGTGCTGGAAACTTGGCTTCTGTGCATGCGCAAAAGAAAAAAAAACCAGAAAAAATTTGGGGGAAAAAATTTGGGGGAAAAAAATTCAAAAAAAGAGATGGCGACGCCCACAGACCGGCACCGACCGAATCGGTTCTGTGATGTCATCGTGATGTCACCAGCAGATTGCTACAGGTTCGGGCAAACTGGTCCGAACCGGGAGGAACCCACCTCTGGCCTGGGAACATTCGATCTGCGAAATTGAGGCAAGTAGCCTGCAGTACTGCATTCTAACCACTGCACCACCGCGGCTCATCCCAGTTGTCTGTGCCTAAAAGAAGTACAGGGGGTATATTCTTTAATAAATATTGGAGTGAAGCCGTTGAAGAAAGTCAGATGAAACTTGACCAAGTTAGTACCCTGTGAAGGACTTATCTCGGGGAGACTATCTGTGTTGTCTCTAAGGAAGAACATCAACATAATGGCATTTAATCAATATCAATCAATAAGTCAATAAAAGGAGCTACCATCCCTATTATCTTTATACTAAGATTTTATGATCTCTGAACCAGTTACAGAGACTGGAAGCATAGGAAAGGTATTGTGGAGGTTCTCCATGGTTGATCCCAGTCAGTGTTGGTGGGGTAGGGAAGATTAAACCTGAGACTCCTGGTCTGTGGGGTCTCTTAGAGCTCAATGGTCTTCCTTCTTCTTTTAAACTTCTACATGAAACTGATGGATAAACTCACCTGGAAGCAGCCAAGTGATGCTGTCAAGATTCTGTCCCAGTGCCTGAAGGTTGTTATGAGCCTGGATGGGGAGCAAATTGGCTTTAAACTCAACCTTAGCCAGGTTTAAGGGGCTGTGGGCTCATGGATCATTGGATTTTGTGATTTACCAACTTGGGCTCCAGAGACAATTACACTTTTCTTCCTTAAATGGAACTGGTACATAATCTGAGCTCTTTTCTGGAGTCACAGCTGCTACTTGAGAGGCAGTTGGCAGCTCTGATCAGGATAACTTTTGCATATATTTGTCTTATGCACCAAATGCACCCCTTCCTGGACCAGAACCTGGACTTTCTCATGATTAATTGTCCAGTCACTTTATGTGTACATTAGCCCTTGTGCCTACCCTTGGGGAGTTATAACTAGTCCAGAATGCCTCAGTATGTCTATATAATTATAACAGCTCTGTTACCATGGGCTTTCAGGTACAACTTAAGGTTCCAACCATTATACTGTATATAAAACCTTACATGGCATAAGGCTGGATATTTGTGGATCGTCTTTCTCCAGTTGTGTGTGCCGATCCTATAGGTTTGGGTTCTGAGAATGCCAACTTATAAAACCCAGGAGGGGTGTCTTCTCTGTTGCTGAACTTTCTTTAGAAAAAAAATCAGGAACAGCCGATCTGTTGGCAGAGAAGCTAAGAAATTTGTGCTATAGCCATAGAACCAAAGGGCTTTATAATAAATACTGTAGAGAAGCAAAGAAAGAAGCAAGATTTCCATAACTCAAAGATAGAGACCCCATGTGAGAATTTATTATTTATTAGTGAGACTTATATACTGCCTCATAGTGCAAGCACTCTCTAAGCGGTTTACACCAGTAAGCAATGTATATTTATATTGCCCCCAACAATCTGGGTCCTCATTTTACCTACCTCGGAAGGATGGAAGGCTGAGTCAACCCTGAGCCGGTGAGATTTGAACCGCTGAACTGCTGATCACAGTCAGCTAAAGTAGCCTGCAGTACTGCACTCTAACTGCTGCGTCACCTCGGCTCATGAATGAATTCGTCATGCCTTTTAAATGGCCATGAGAGGATGGAAAAATTCAGGAAATTGTTATAAGAGTGCATGGCATGTTGCAATGGCAGTCATCTACATTTATAGAAATCTTTTTGAATGAAAATTTTTAAAAACTGCAATTAGTTTTTGTTTGAAACAACAATACAGTAGGTACACATCTGGGAGTGAAATTTCCCATTTTTTAGCCAGTGAGTTACATTCGGATGATAGAGGCTCATAGTTACAGTATCAGCAGTTCAGCATTTTGGGAAGCCTCAATCCCAGCGGTGAAATACATGGAGAAGGATCAGGAACCCTGGGAAGATAACAAATTCTCGGTCAATGATCTTGAAAATTATCTTTTTCAGCAACAAGAAAGATGCAAAATGTACTCGGGAGTGAATGATTACTGCAAAAGGCAGCTGTTTCTGTAGAGAAACTTGGCCTTTCTAGTCCAGCTGCAATAACCTTGCAGTCAACCCTGAAGCGAGCCTGACTGAGGCCCTCTTGGAGGCTTCAAGGTTGCCACAGGGAAGAAGAAGGGACAGCGTTCTACTTGAAACGCTGACAGTTGCATTGTGGATTTTGAGGAAAGGTGTATCTGTTAATGTCAGGGGTGGGGGTCTGACTTACCTCACTGCCGGTTCGCTTCCTCACGTGCCGTGTTGCGCGCACATGCAGTGCTAAAAACCCAAATCCTAAAAACAAGATGGTGGCTCCTACGGCGCCACCGAGAAAGCTGGTTCGGGGACGTGTCCAGCCAGCCATTGCTGCCAGTTTGGCGAGCGGTGGGAAATTCCCACTACCGGTTCTATAGAACCGGTCTGAACAGGCAGGAACCCAGCTCTGGTTAAGGTGTATTGCCTCACCTCACAGGACACTCAGAAGAGACTGGCAAGTGACTCAAGCATTCAGTTGCTAGTTGTAGAAGCCTGTTCAGCCAAACTGAAGTAATCATGGGAGTGACTTGCAGGTTATAAAATTGCCCAGCAACAGCATGGGCAACTTAGGGCAGTACACCACTGTAAAAAATAATGTCAATACAGAATAAAGTTGTGGGTCTTCTTCCTCCATGCTTATTGAACCATTGTTAATTGTTGGTTGACGTGGCTGTATCTTTTCATGGTATTTTCTCAATAAATCTTGTACAGTATGACTGTGAGAAAGCAAAATGTAAATCATACAACTATAATGCAGGAGTACACTATTGCTACCTCTACTTTTAATTATTATTTCCTCCTCCACATTATTCTTCCTAGTTCTTGAAAGATTGTTGGCTAATTCTGCTGTAGTTATGGCAGCCTCTAGTGGCCAAAGAAGCAATTGAACTCAAAATTCTTTTTAATGCTTCTGAGCATTCATCTGTGTACCGTAAACAGGAGTGTGTCTCTCAGAAGCATACAACTCTCATATGTTGTCATCATAACATCTAAAAGTGTCTGCTTATGAACAAATATGTAGAGTTCGGTATACACTATTTGAAGGTAATATGTGAAATGTTCATTCAAATACTGCAACAGTGTCCTAAAGGAGCTTTTTCAAAAGGCAACTGGACTTTGTCTTTTTCTTTAAGACATTTCGCTTCTCATCCAAACAGCTTCTTCAGTTCTAATGAAGCTTCTTGGATGAGAAACGAAACATCTTCAAAAACAACAAAGTCCAGTTGCTTTTTGAAAAAGCACCTTTGGGACAGGGGTGGGTTCCTCCCGGTTTGGACCGGATCGCCCGAAACGGTAGCGACCTGCTGATGACATCACTGTTGGTGCTGTTCCATGCGCACCGCCATCTTTTTCGGGGGATTTTGTGGGAATTTTTCCCCTTCCGTGGCTTGAAAAAGGGCCCTCCTGCCCACCCGTGGGTGAATTCTTTATTTCATCGCCCGAAGCACAGCTGATGAGCTTCTCAGCTGTGTTTCAGGCTAATTCCTGCTTCTGAGCACGCACGGAAGGCAAATCGCACGAGGGGACACGTGCGAAACATCGCAATGCGAACTGGTGGTGAAGGTAAGTGGAACCCACCCCTGCTTTGGGACAACCATGACAAGGAAGACTGGGAATCTCCATAGAGGTTTAATGAAGCAGAGTTTCTCAATCTCAGAGCCTTTAAGATGTGTGGACTTCAACTCCCAGAATTCCCCAGACAGCACAGGGAAACACTGCACTACACTTATACAATCCCATAGCATTCTATGCCTAGGTTTGAAGAAATCTCCACAGTACCTTTTGCTTTCCCTCTGAAAACTTACAAATAGTCCTCAATTTATGACATTTGAGCCCCAAATTTATGCTGCTAAGCGAGACATTTAAGTGAATTTTCCCCCTTTTATGACCTTTCTTGCCACAGTTGTTAAGTGAATCACTGGTTGTTAAGTAGTAACATGGTTGTTAAGTGAATCTGGCTTCCCCATTGATTTTGCTTGTTAGTAGGTTACAAAAGGTGAACCTGGAATACTGCAATCATCATAGATATGAGTCAGTTGCCAAGTACCTGAATTTTGACTGGGGGCATGCTGCAAAGGTTGTAAGTGTGAAAAACAGTCATAAGTCGCTTTTTCAGTGTCATCGTAACTTCCAACGGTCACTAAATGAATGATTGTAAATCAAAACTGCCTGAATTAGAAAACTTTAGGATATGGTTTGGCCATTGGAAAAGCATTACCTCAACGTACATTTATGGGCTGAATGAATGAATGATATTTTTTTAATTTAACTTGAGGCATATTTTCTATAGTTTTGGGAGCTCATTTCTGAATTACGAATTAATAGGAAATCATAAACACAAAGACCATTTGCACATTTATTAACTGAGTGTAATTCAATTTTCAAAAATAAAACATAAAATAGCTCTGCCCGTCAACATTTGTACAGCTTTAATAGAGCAAAAAAATACAAAGTAATAGGCTGGAATATGTATGTGTATTTAACATACATGCATATACGCATACGCATTCATATAAAAATAATATAGGACAATAGTACTTCACTTATTCAACAAGGGTAGATCTAAGGTTTATTAACTTTTGACTTTATTGTGTCCTAAAATCTATGCATGAGGGCTATGCAAACAGCAGCTTGGCCTTTTTGAAATTATGTGAAATCACAAGAAAGAATTGTTCCGTGGCTCCCATTGGTACAGTTTTTTTCCCATTAATCTGTATGCATCCCAAATTGTTTCTGATGCTTAATAGAATATAGTGCTGATGTGGTGGGAGAAAAAACATACTTGATGAGAGACAGCCTGGATCGTTCTGGCTCACACCTCACAGAGTGATTTGGACACAAAAAGGAATGGTGTGTTGCCATACCTCTCCGGGCAGCCAACCTGTGTGTAAAAATGTGTAGCAACATGATCCTACAAATAGGTCTTAGAAAAGACAAGGTCTCATTAAAGTTTAACAGCATTTTACAAATTTGTGTTCCATTTTTGCCTTAAATAAAGATGTATGTACATACAGACATACTACTTATAGTCTCCCAAAGTTTTCTTCATTTACTGCAATTCTTATAGTGACAGATTTTATGTTAATAAAACAGACTGATAAAGGGTGTTCATGTCCTCACAGCAATATTTTATAAAATGGAGGCATATATACCAGAAACACCCAAAAATGTTTCTATGCTAGTAATTTTCTATAGAGACTGTTATCAATTGTACTGGTGCCAGTAGCCCTTTGGCTTGTTCTGCTGCCCAGAGGATTATCCGAAGTAAGGCTGCAGAGTTCAGAGTCCTTTCTGCAACATAATAAATTTCTCAACTGACGCTGACATTCAGAGGAGGCGAAATAATAGATCAAAGGGTCAACACAACAACTTACACTGCTAATGCAGACACAGAGGAGATAAGCAAAATATATATTACCCGTGTAATTGCTGTAAGCAAAATGTGCATAATGAACTAGCAAGAGAAAATTTGTTGGGCCAAAACATATAATAAAAATGGATAAAACAGCCACAGACAACAATAAAGCTCGTGTCCTTTTACCCGATTTTACAGCGATGTTTGAAGAACTAAGGCACCAGATGATACAGACATAGCAAACGGTACAAACAATTAATGGCACAAAAAAGAAAAAAGAAAAGAAAACAGTGAAAAAAATACGGTAATAAGCTTGGAGGTCACTTTCATTCAGTACATCGTGACAAGTTGTTATGTTTAGAGGAAGTATGTTCCTTGTTTGCTCAGTGATAAACAGAGGCACCACTCCAGCAATAGATACGAGCCAGATGGCAACACAAACCACAGAGGCACGCCTTAGGGTGCGCCAGGACAGAGATTGCATTGGATACACCACAGCCAAGAAACGATCGATGCTGATCACTGTCATCAGCAGAATGGAGCAGTACATGTTGCAGTAAAATGTTGCAGTGACAAAGCGGCACATTGCAGGTCCAAAAGGCCAGTGGTTTCCAGAAAAATGATAGACAATCCTAAACGGAAGCACGCTCGCAAAAAGTACGTCTGCAAAAGCCAAATTGAGCATGTACATTACAGCTGGCTTCTTCACCTTCATTTTTAGCAAAAACAGAAAAATTGCTGTGATGTTCAGAGGAAGACTCAAGGACGCAACGAGAGTATAGACTCCTGGAACGAAATAGGTCAGCCATCCACTAAGTAGGTAGTCTTCCACATTTTTCGCTAGAACATGTTTTGGAAGGCTCCGTGTTCTGCTTTGACTGCTAGATCCTGACCCAATTTCCAAATCGTTTTCAGCATCATTATCAGAAAGTGGAATTGGTTCATATTCTTCTTTCTGTACGCTCAAGGGAAAGGATCTTGGACCTACCCAAGTATCATTCATGGAAGAAGATCCTAAAAAAAATTTAAAATATTATGGTATTAGGCATTAATATATTAATCTTTTAGAGTTTAACAATGTATTTAATTTTGTTAGCATTAGGTTTTTCAGTACTCATATGTCGTACATGATCAGCATAGTGCCATTCCAGCATGACATCATTACAGTACTATATTTTCTACCTTTTTTACACTTTTAGTTTATATTTGTGTCTGTATGTGTGTGTAATAATCATTTATTTTATTGTAGCTGAATACTGATTAGATAATTTATCAAATTATTTAAACAAAAATTTTAATTTAAATTGAAAGAAATCCCAGAAGGTATGATGAGGGCAAGATTTTCCATCAATGGGAACTCACCCCTGAGACTCCACAGGCTGCCAGTGCCTTAACAGAAAATTCAGATTGGATGTCTCCTGTGGAACCATTATTGTGAAATGAATTGGCTGAACTGTCTAAAGAAGCAGATTGTGTGAGATTTGAAGCTGCGCAAACACCATTCATGGAGACATCTAAAGAAAAATCCCTCCCCCTTTAAAGAAGGTGCTAATCAGCTGACGGTCGTTATCTCCTTCAGATCTATTATTCTCTTACTTCTAGAAGAGGAGAATTGCTGTCAGATTTTATCATAAATTTATGCATCTAGTAAGGAGTACTGTATGTGATCTAAAAAAGTAAAACCCACAAAAACACAAATTGTTTTTTCACTTTTTTTTTACTGATTTTGTTACCAATTGCAGTCACTTTGAGATAAATGTAAAAGGAAAAGGAAAAAGAGTTCTATCACTTTTGGTAGAAATGTTAACAATTATTATAATAAGATATAATAACCTGTTTTCTCAAAATAAGCCCTATCTTGAAAATAAGCCCTAGCATGTTTTTACACATGCGCCTAATATAAGTCCTACCTTAGGACTTATATTAGGCGCATGTAGAGCCGGTAGAGCCGAGATGGTGCAGTGGTTAAATGCAGCATTGCAGGCTACTGCTAGTTCAGCAATTCAGCTGTTCAAATCTCACCGGCTCAAGGTTGACTCAGCCTTCCATCCTTCTGAGGTCGGTAAAATGAGGACCCAGATTGTTGGGGGCAATATGCTGAACTCTGTAAACCGCTTAGAGAGGGCTGTACTGTGAAGCGGTATATAAGTCTAAGTGCTATTGCTATTGCTATTGCTACCTCCAAAATAAGCTCTACTTAAGCACCTTTGCAGCTGGCCACCTGCCCATTCTGTCTGGTTGCTCGCGGTGCCAACACGAGGTGAGGAGTTGCCTCACATATCCCACACCGGCTTACCTCAGGCCTCCACATCCAGGCCAGCCAGGCCCCGACAACTGCCTCCTGGTGGCAGCATGTGACCACTGGCCCACTTTTTCTGCTTGCTCGTGGCTGCAATGGAGCAGGAGGCTGTGTGACGCACCAATGCCGTGGCCAGGAGGCAAGGCAAGTGTAAGGGCATGGGTGGCCTGGCTGCAAGGGCCCTGAGATAAGCCTGTGCGGGGCAAGTGGGGCAGTTGCACACCCCCACCTCACGGAGGCAGCACTGGCACCTCATGTGACCCCCTGCTCTGCCACGAGCAAGCAGAAGAAGTGGGCCTCCCGTACATGGGAAAAAAATAAGACACCCCCTCAAAAATAAGCCCTAGTGCTTATTTCGGAGCCCAAAAGAAAATAAGACCTGGTCTTATTTTTGGGGAAACACGGTACATAACAATATAATAAGACTTTAGAAAGCAAGTACAGTATCTTCTTTATGAGATAAAATTTAGAGTATCAACTGTGGGATGAATGTTCTAGAAATTTGCAAGTATCTGAAAAAAAATGATGAAGATGATTGGGTTGAGATAGTTTTATCCCATTGGAATGCTGTTTATTTTATTCATTTATACTGATTATCATTGTCATAAAGGTATGTTACATGCTGCTTAGACTCATATTGCTTGAAACTATATAAGACCATGAAAAAAAAACAAAAAATAATCGAATCCTTAAAGAGGATCTGCATGTTTATTAACCCAGCACTTATCAAACTACTAAACAGCCACAAAAGTTTGGTCTTAAAAAGTGGCATTGATGCTACCAGTTGCATGAATATTCGCCAGCCTCCAAGCACTGTTTACTGTACTGCTGGATTCAGGAGGTTGACTGCATTTGATCAGTCAGCATTAATGATTCTTGCTTATGTGAATGTGGGTTGCTGGAGGGATTGTGGGATGGTCTTTTTGTTTTGTCCTACATTTTTAGCATCTCTTAGATGGTGTGTAAATATGGTTTATCTCTATATATCTACTGATGGCCAATTTGTTTAAATGTCAAGCATTTTTGGATTTGCCTTGGTCTAATATGCTAATAGTTACCCATTGTCTCTGTGTTGTGAAATTAAGGAGTTTTTGTCAAGTCTTTTGACTGCTATGTGTTCTTAACGGAATTGGATGCACTGCTAGTCTTCTACCTGCCTGTTCTACATAGTGACTGTTGCAGTCCTTGCTATGGATGACCCAATTTTTTCTTCTTCTTGGGTCACTAGGTCTTATTGGTTTGGAGGACATTAGATGGTTTGTGTGCTATAGTGATGCTGTGTAATTGTAGCAGTCATTGTCATAATGGTATATTACATGCTGCTTAGAGTCATATTGCTTGAAACAGTAGAAGACCATGAAAAAAATGTTTCTGAGAAGTTTTTGATACATGGGAATGTTACCCTTTCCCTATGTTATACTGGATGTGTTGTAATGAGTTGTGTTGTTCTGATTTACATGCACTTTTTGATAAAGTTGCATGGATATCCATTTTGTTGGAAGATGTTGTATATGTGGTCTGTTTCTTCTTTCTGGCATACTGACTTGCTGAAATGTATTTATGTTTATCTGAATAAAGTTCTTACATAGCTCCTCATGGGAAGTTGTGTTGTTATTTTGGTACTTGAAAACACAATGTGGGTACTTGAAAACACAATAGCTTGGGTTTCTAGTTTGCCATCATTTCCTCCACTGCTGCTGATATCCTGCAGGGGAAGTGCGTTGTTATTTTCTTCTTTTGTAAATGTTATTCCTTTGAAGGTGGTGTTGATTGCTTTATCTGTCTTGTTTATCTGTTCCTTTTTTATTATGACAAAGGTGTAATCTATATTCTGGTTCCATACTTTTTAAAAATAGAACACAATTATTAAAATCACAATGGTAATTACCGGGAACTAAAGTTATTCCAACTACTTGTCCCACTGCCTTTTGGGTATTATCCTGTTTATACAACAGGACAGAAGTGGTGTTTTCCTTTTTGTCTTTTCCACCTGTATTGTATGGGTAGCTCCATCTTGTTTGTGCGCATTTTAAAATCTGGATCCTCAATTACAGAGTTTCCTATCTTTCTATGTACAGTCATACGTTTTTAAAGGCAAATGGGTGAGATGGGCAACAATAAACTCAATAATAATAATAGTTTAAGAAAGTTTTGAAATCTATTTGTTCAATAAACCAGACTGACTTGGTGGAAGTGATAATGAGTAAGAGGCTAATAATGGCAATACAGTTGTTTTAATGTAAATCTTATTAGTAAGTTTAGATGGTAGGTATGCTTACCTTTTTATAATTCCAGAGCATTCTCTCAGCATAAATTCATTATAATATATATTGATTTTATTCTTTTTATGTAATGCTCATTGCTGCTTGGTTTTTTTTTATTTGTTTTGTTTTATTTTATTGTCCTTATAAGCCGCCTAATCCCGTAGGACTCAGGGCGGCGTACAACAGAAAAAAAGAACAATCAGCAAATACAATAAATCAATTTAAAAATTTAAAAAAGTTAAAAACCAGTCATCCATGGGGGCATTAAGATCTATTTTCCCCCCGCCTGCAGGAAGAGTCTTAATGGCTTTCCGGAAGGCCAGCAAGGTGGGAATAGTTTGGATCTCTGGGGGTAGTAGGTTCCAGCGATCCAGAACCCCCACAGAGAAGGCTCTCCCCCTTGGTCCCACCAACCGACATTGTTTGGTTGAAGGGACCTGGAGGAGACCGACTCTGTGGGACCTAACTGGTCGTAGGGATGTATGAGGTAGGATGCGGTCCCGGAGATAACCTGGTCCTAAGCCATGTAGGGCTTTAAAGATGATAATCAACACCTTGAATTGCACCCGGAGACCAATGGGCAACCAATGCAGCTGGCAGAGAATGGGTGTTACGTGGGTGTATCTAGAGACACCCACCACAGCTCGCGCAGCCGCATTTTGCACCAGTTGTAGTCTCCGGATACTTTTCAAGGGTAGCCCCATGTAGAGTGCGTTACAGTAGTCCAAACGAGAGGTGACAAGGGCATGAGTGACCGTGAGTAAAGCCTCCTTCTCCAAATATGGTCACAATTGGTGCACCAGGCGAACCTGTGCAAAGGCACCCCCTAGCCACAGCCATAAGATGTTGGTCTAATTTTTGCTGTGGATCTAGGAGCACCCCCAAATTTCGAACCTGGTCCGAGGGAGATAACTTATCTCCCCCGAAGAACAAGGAGGGACAAATGTTAATTTTTATTGTGGTCGAATTATCTCCCAATGGGTAACATTTCGTAAAATTTTTGAGGAGGGGGTTAGGTTTGTTATGATTGAAAACATTTTCTAGTCTATTTTTCTATTCAGAAATAGATAACTAACTTCTTAGTGGCATAGCACAGTAACTTTTGTTTATTTATAGACAAATTCCTTGTGTGTCCAATCACACTTGGTCAATAAAGAATTATATTCTAAAGAATTCTATTTAAAGGAACTGAGGGAGGAGAGAGTTATGAAGTTTGCTTAACTGGAATCTGCCTGAGATTGTTATTCTATGCTCTACAACAGCGGTTCTCAACCTGTGGGTCGCGACCCCTTTGGGTGTCGAACGACCCTTTCACAGGAGTCGCCTAAGACCATAGGAAAACTCATATTTCCGATGGTCTTAGGAACTGAGACACCGCTCCTCTATCCATCTCCAGGTGGGTCCACCCACATGCAAATGGACTACTGCAAAAAAAAATCTGTACCATGGGAACTTCTGAGCATGCACAGAAGCTGAATTTCCGGCACTGCGCATGCGTCGCCATCTTGTTTTCGGCTTTTTTCTTTGCATTTTTTTAAAAAATTGGCACTGCACATGCATGCGCACACAAAGCACACACACGCCCATGAGACGCGGCCACGCAGCGCAGGAGGAAGCGAACTGGCAGGGAGGTAAGTTAGAAGCCACCCCCGAGTTTCCTAATTATTTTATTATTTTATGGTTGGGGGTCACCACAACATGAGGAACTATATTAAAGGGTCGCGGCATTAGGAAGGTTGAGAACCACTGCTCTACAATCTGATTTTAAGGAGTACAAATCTTGATCTTCTATTGACATTGTTCAGTCTTTTTTCCCCCTGGAGATTAAATATATCCCATTCTTTTAGTCTCTCTTATACAATAAATTTTCCAGTCCACTGAAGTCAACTGACTGGGTACAGAAGGGAGCTATTTTCTCGTCTTCTTTAAATCCTGGTTTCAAATGATTTGTTATAGCAGATTACGCTATAACAAACACATGGCAGCATAAATATCAAAATTTATTTTGTTAAAGAAATCATATGCTGTTATACAAAACAAAAAAACAATACTTGTTAAGATAAATAATTCCTTTTTCTGCTAAAAAAAACCCCTAATTCAGCTAATATTTAAAAGTGGCTTTTCTTTCACAACAACATATATTATTTTGCTTTCTGTCTGCTTATCTCCTATCAATTTAATGAGATTCAAGAAAACTGAAACTTCCACAGTATTTCACCACTCGATAATTCAATAGCTTTGAAACAAAGCTCAAAAATATAAGAAAAGTCATGTTAGATTATACCAAATATCCAATCTAGCCTTTGCTCAATATCTACTGTTAATAATGAATCAAATATATGACTCTGCCTATGTGACTTGAACATCTAGAGCATGTCTACTGAATGCCCTATCGCCACAGGAGTTTCCTTTTCAATACCATAGTAATCCTCATTCTTCAGAATATAATTCCTCTGAAGGTTGAATTGCCCAACATTTGCATTTTGTAAGCCTATGAAGACCATCCCACTCTGATGTGCTTTTAACTTGGATGGTTCTGGGTGACCATAAATTACTGTTTGATGATTAAGTAAGTTTTTGGATTTGGTATTTCTGGGGGAGTATATCTTGCCTAAATAATTTAATTGAGGCAATTTGTAAATATTATAAATAAATAAACCACATGCCTGTTTCAAGCATTCCCTTAGTCACATCCCCAATGCTAGGAATGCAATTGAAAACTGAAGTAATAAATTTCCATGATTATTAGTTATCGATAACCGTATACTCCAACAATATGTCTAATTCTTTTTAAAATTGTTTAATTATTATTACTACTCTTTGTTAATTCCAGTTTAATAATATGTTTAGGTTAACTTCTTTTTGTTGACCTCAAGTTCTAATGTTACCACAAGGGAGAAAACACCAAAGCTGATTTTATAAGACCTATAGAACTGAAGTCACACTGATTCATAGTAAGGATCAAATTTGATAAAGTACTTTGCTTTGCAGGAGATCCATCCAGAATCACTCTCTCAAGCAGCTTACTCTAAACTCTAAATTCTGCAAACGAATTGGATTGTAAGCTCCCTTCTTGCCCAAAAGTTTGTGCTGCCCAAAGAAAATGGGAGTTGTAGTTCAATGCATCCAGGAAGTGGTGAGAAGGAAAAGGCTGCTGGCAAAAACCGAACTGAAGAAGAGGTGAGGAGCAGTCTCAGTAAAGACAATTCAAAAGAAGTGAGAGGAAGCCACAACAAAGCCACAACTGAAAACACCGCTCTTCAGAACAGACTTCAAGTTTTTGTCGAAAGCAGCCGCAGTGGGAGAATTAAAAAAACAACACCACCCCAAATCGAAATGTCAGTGGTATTTCTAAACCTGCCAACGTACATAATAAGTGCTTCATGAGTTTATTAAGTCACAGAAGCGAGAGAAGGCGGTTCTGGGAGTAGAAAATCCAGCTTTTTGCTTGCCAGGCAAAGTTCAAAGCATCAGGTGAGGCACAAGCCCGGACGACTTCGCCTTTTATCAATCCCCAGGCGTTTTCATGTCAAAGGGCGTTCATTTTAAGGAAGTGGGGTGGGGATATTTATTGCCAGGCATCCAGAACTGCTCCTTGGGGAGACCGGCAAGGAGAACTCAGCGCAGGGGGCCCCGTTCGTGCTCGAAAAGATGGCTGAACTGCCCCCCGCCGCGACCACCCTAAATCCCGCGCTTCCCGTCTGGCAGGAACACCCCCCCCCCCGCCTCAGCCTTACCATTTCGCTGCGAGGAGAAGCCGTGCAAGGGAAGCGCCAGCACCGCGATCCAGCCCAGGGCGACCAGGACGAGCGGCTGCCCCATGGCCGCATTAGCCGGCGAGGACCGAGGAAACAGCCGCGCGCAGAGAGGCGTCTTCTGCCTTGTGGGGAAAGGAAAGGAAAGGAAGCGCGTCGCCTTGTGAGGCCGAGGGAGGTCCCCCTAAAAACCCCACCCCAAACCGAGAGGGAGGCTGGAGAGATGCTGCTCCTCTTCCCTCGCCCTGAGTGTGTTCCCTCTCAAGGAGAGTTGAGCGGGGGAAGGGAGCAATTACTTCTTTTGGCAATGCAAACAATGAAGACATAATGTGCTTTTAAAAAAAATTTGTTTTAAACCACAGACTTTTGGCAGGATGATACTTGTATCTAAAAAGTTTGACATGCCTGTTGCCAACAGGAAAATAAAATGAAATGTACAAACCTGCTAATGTTTGGGAGGGGGTGGGAATATTTCGTAACAGGAAAACTATCATTAGTTTCCTCCCTCAGTGCTATCCATGACTCCTCTCACATGTCAATACACTGGAAGACAAAGTCCAACAATTACACTTGTCATGCGTAAAGCAAAAAAATATTCTTTATGTGTAATGTTTATATTAATGTTCAGTGGGGTTCCTCTTACAATTGGTCTAGACCAGGGGTCCTCAAACTTTTTAAACGCACCCCCCCCCAATTCACGGTCTCTCAGACTATTGGGGGGCAGGACCATTGGGTGGGTGTGACTAGGTGATCATGTGACTGGGTGGGCGTGACCAATTTAGCAATCCATTAAACAATACACACATATTAAAATTTCATTTGTTTTGCTCCTGGGGGTGTTTTATTTGCTTTTGTTTGCATGTTGCTCATTTGGTTGACTTTTCTTTTTACTAGATTGTTTTTTAAGTTGTTCAGTGGTCTACTTCAGGATGCTCAGTTTTGCAGCAATTCTCAGCCCCAAGGAGCTTACAATCAACGTCTCTCTCTCATATCTATAATCTATCTATCAATTATTTATCTTTCGATATATCTCTCCATATCTCTTGCCACATCTCTCTCTCTCTCTCCTGGGGCATCTTCTGCAGGACCCCCTTCAATCCTGGCAGTACCCTGGGATACCTCGTTGAATTCCATTCCATTTCATTTCCATTCTCATTCCATTCCATTCCCATTCCCACTCCATCCTATTGCTATTGCTATTCCATTCCATTCCATCCCATTCCTATTTCTATTCTCATTCCATTCTCTCCTATTTCCATTCCATTCCTTCCCATTCCCATTTCATCCTGTTATTGCTATTCCATTGCCATCCCATCCCAATTCCCACTCCATCCTATTGCTATTCCATCCCACCCTATTCCCATTCCATTGTCTATTTCCTTTCCATTCCATTCTATTCACATCGTGGAGGTCTCAATCCGCTTTTGGAATCTTGCTGGCTGTCCTGGAGCTCTCTCTGCATGTGTCGAACGCGCGGAACAGACTCAAGCAAGGGCTCCTCGTATCTGGCAGGCAGGATTGGACTGGGCAGGCATCACTAGGAACAGATTTGGCGAGGAAGCCCCAAGGTGGAGGCTCAGTGGCTGCCGAGGTAGTGGCAGTGAGGGAGGTGGGTGAAGGCAGAATATAGCAGCCATTTCATCTTAGCTATGCAGTTCAGAGTGGCCAAAAGCCAGAGATGATGGGAAGATGGGTGGGTAGGTGGAACTGAAGCAGAGGCAGATCACATAAGGCAGGAGAAGTATGAGGTTCTATATATCTAAATCTTTATCTATATATCATCTATATCTATATCTGAATAAAAGAAAGTTGGAACTCATTCTTTTTCTATTTTCCTTTTTTCTTTTCAGCACATTTATTTTTATTTTTGAGCCTTTTTCTTTTCCAATTTTCTATCACTGTTTACCTTTTAACTTGGCATCTTTTAAAAAAAGCAATAAAGTTATAGTTACGGAAAATCTGGGTTACTGCCTTGATTTTTTGTCAACCCATGTTCTATCAAAGCGACTGCAAAATTTAAAAGGAATAGTCCATTCTTGGAGCGAGAAACTCTTTGATTTACTTGCATAAGCAGGCCCAGCAGTATTACTTCATAGTTACTGAGTCCTCCCAACTAGATATAAAAGAACTACACTTATTGAAAGAAAATTAAAAATTAACTAGATTATGATTTATTGCATTTTATTTGTGAATTTTTTGCTTTCTTACAAAAAAGACAGGCACAATTTATTTAAAATACCTCAAATACACTGCAAAAAACAGATCACTATTCCAATTACTTCTTTACACTTAAATTAAAAGGCTGTGTATAGATTTTATTGAGGCAGTAGTGCATTTTTAATAGGAATGAATTGCAAAATATATATTTTATACAGTAAATGTTAAATTTATTATTACTTATAAAACTTTGAATTGTACAATAATTCATTTTACAATTGACAGGCTTCTGGAAAAATAGCACTTAAGAAATATTTGCCAAAGCTATTCTTTAGAGACTCATATTAGAAATTATTTTTCCTATGAATAATAAGGAAAACTGTACTTGATACTGATTTACACATATATAATTTTACTGAGGTAAGATTTCTATATATGCTATTCAAATGTCCATATTTTTAAAATCAGACATACAGTGTGTGGATGTCACTTGATCTTATCTTTTTAAATTGAGTACCAACACCACAGAAATCAGGAAGTGTTTTAAGCTGATTCGTAGTTTCTTATTTTATTATTATATTATCGAAGGATGAAAAAGGCACACAAGTAATTTCTTCTGGGCTGCCTCGAAGAAAGATCTGTTGTATAATAGATTTAAATATTTAAGCTACAGCCAGAACTGGGACTTGATTGAAACAAAATGTAGTGAATCATTTTCCGTAGAATTTCTTGTTCAGCAGAAAAATCAGGAGGTTTACATTCACTTTAGCTTTCTCAAACATTTTCATTACAGAAACACCTTCATACTGCATTTGAAGCAAGTCCTGCAGCAAGGAAGAAAAGTGAACGTATTTTCAAATTGAAATCAGAATTAGCAATGCTTGTAAGTTAAACATGAAGAAAAGCAAAATGTGAAAACAGCCCTCCTTAGCATTTTTCCCAATGCTAGATCAGGCTGTCAAACTCCTGGCCCACGGGCCAGATGCGTCACGTGCTGGCCACGCCCATGCCCGGTTTAGTGAAGGGGAAAACAGTCCCGACATGTCACATCATGCCGCAGTGACGATGTGAGTTTGACACCCCTGTGCTAGATGGACCTAAATTCAATCTTGAAAATTAAAATCAAGAAGCCTCAAAACCATTTATACCATTGATAAAATTAAGACAAACAGAAAACTGCCCACTAGGAAAACATTATATTCTATTTAGACAACTTGATGTGACCCTCTAGAAGTTGAGATACTAGCCAGCAATTATCCTGCACTTTTATATAAAATTTATCCTGAAGGCAAGCAGTTTGATGAGTCAGTTACTATTTGCTTTTGCTATAATTGATGGTAGTTTGTTGCTTCCTTGTTGTTTTCCCTTTATTTTGGGGAATATTAGTGTTCCTGCACTGGGAAAGAAGAGACCCAACCCAACGACAAATGCAAATCCGGTAAGATCCAAAAATACTGGCAAAGTATTGCTGAATTGTGCCTTCTTTAAAAAGGATTATAATCCTGCATTACAAGAAAGCATACGTATCTCTGTAAGAAAACTGAATACAGATTTATGCAGATTGTCAATAGTTATGTCAGAGTAATTCTCTAATCCAGTGTTTCTCAACTATGGCAACCTGAAGATGTATGGACTTCAACTGTCAGAATTCCCTATGATGGATAGGAATTCTGATAGTTGATATCAACACATCTTAAAGTTGCTGTGGTTGAAAAGCACTGCTCTAATCAGTTCTCCTAATTTGTGGCAGTGTATGTTTTATCTCAAAGTTTATCAATAATAAACCTGGCAAAAATCCAAGAACTGATCTGGGCTTAACTGATGGAATTCTGCCTTTTTACTGTTTGAAAGAAAGATCTCTTTAATAAGAGTAAACTACTTTGTAAAGCCCTCCATTTCAAAAAGGTCTTCAGATGCTACCCAAATGCATGCTGCAAGTTATTTTCTTCTTTCTACTCCCACAATAGTCTAAAAAAGCCTCTAATGAAGCACATATGATTTAAAAACACAACTTACCTGAAAATGGAGCTGTACTTTTTCCATCTCCACACCTAAGAATTTAGCTTTAATATCAAAGTCACCCACCTCTTCACCAGGTGAAATTTCAAACATCACATTCTTAAACCTATGAAGAAGAAAAATAATCATTTGTAAGTAGAAATATATTCACATTAAAATGCTACGGAGTTAAAACCAAAACACTTGTGAAAAATGACTCATTTAAATTCTAAAATGAAAAATCCATTTGAATAGATAAATCAGCTATACAACACCTACTGATTAGGCTGAAGTTCATCGATTTCTAGAATAACTCCCTTTTCATATAGTCTTGCTGCCGTGTATTTCAGTGAAATATTCTTCAGTTTGTTTCCACTTTTCTCCTCTTGCTTTCCATTTAATTTAATAGATCTTCGTGAATTTCTGTAAATTGAATCAGATAAATAAATGTTAGGCCAGTCACAGAAGAAACATTGTTTTCCTTTTGTTAATAAAGACAAAGATAAAATAAATACAAATGTTTTTAGATTCAAATTTAAAATAGTTTATCAAGCCAATATCAACCTCTATACTGGCGTTCTCTTCTTTTTTTTGAGGAGCAAAGGTACTCACAAGTTGTTATTAAAAGGGGAATCTGTGTTAAATAAATAAATTAATGAAATGAAAATAAGAAAGAGCTGATGACTGTTACCTCCACCCTCATTTTATGAGCCAGGATCTTCCCAATGTCTCGATGCCTGGATGAAATTTATTTATTTATTTAATTTATATGCTGCCTTTATTTTTTTAAATAAACAATTCAAGGTGGCAAGCAAATCTAATGCTCTTTCTTCCTCCTATTTTCCGCACAATAACCCTGTGAGGTAGGTTGGGCTGAAAGAGAGTGACTGGCCCAAAGTCATCCAGCTGGCTTTGATTGCTAAGTTGGGACTTGAACTCATAGTCTTCTGGTTTCTAGCCTGGAAGCCTTAACCACTAAACCAGTGATGGCGAACCTTTTTCTTCTTTCGTGCCAACAATGAGAGTGCGTGCACGCACTAGCACCCACGCGTGCCAGCACACAACACCCCCCACGTGCACCACACTGCACATGTGCACATTCCTGTGTATGCGTTCCCCCCCCCCCCCCGTTGGGCCATTTTTCACCCTCAGGCTTCCCTGAAGCCTCTGGAGTGCGAAAAATGGCCCAACAGGCAAACTGGAAATTTGGAAAAATGGACTTCCGATTTACCCGGAGGGCGAAAAGAGCCTTCCCCAAGGCTGAAAATCAGCTGGCTATCACACACATGCTCATTTGAGCTGACATAGGGCAACGCCTCACGTGCCCTCAGATATGGCTTCACGTGCCACAGGTGGCACGCGTGCCATAGGTTCGCCATCACGGCACTAGACCAAGCTGGCATTGGATATGCAAAGACCTGACCTTGTTTCTGGACTTTCAGAAAAAAAAGCTGTGCAATAATAAAGGTAATTAATTATGGGGAATGGGACAACTTGCCAAAGCCAACCTACTGTGGCCAGCATGCCATGGCCCACTTGCCATGGCCAACTAACCGCAGCCAACTCACCATGGCCAGCTTGCCACAAGACAACTCACTATGGGACAATTTAACAATTCTATTTAATTATTCAAAATAAATAAAAATTATTTTAATGTTTGCCCTTCACATTTCATTCTGTCCCTCCTTTTGCATACTTTCTTTAAAGATTCTATTCCACCATTTCTTTCATATTAGTGTAACTCTTGTCCAGAAGTGAATTCTCCTGTGGCAAGATGGCCATGGTGAGTTGTCCTGCAGTGAGTTGGCCGTGGCAAATTGTCATAGATCCTTAATTATGTGCTTCAGGAGTGTAAGGGGCAGGCATTTTTTTTCAATCAGTGGAAGGGAATATATTCATTAATAATATTTTGTCCATCTACCGTGTTTCCCTGAAAATAAGACAGGGTTTTATTTTATTTTGACCCCCGAAATATGGCCTTAGCCTTATTATCAGGGGGGGCTTATTATTTTGGAGGTGCAATAGGCGGTGAGCATGGGACTCGATGTCCCATCGCCGCCGCCTCCCCTCCCTGTTCTTGGCGCCAGCCGAGCGGCTGGCCCACCACCACCGCCTCATGGAGCAGGACTCTGCAAGGCTTGTTGTGCCATTGCATGTACGAAATGCAGGACTGCCGCAAGCTTCATCATACCGGCACAGCTGGCGTCCTGCCACTCACGGCTGTGCCGGTATGTCGAACCTCGTGGTAGTGCTGCCGTTCGTGCATGCAACGGCACAACAAACCTTGCAGAGTCCTGCTCCACAAGGCAGCGGCGGTGGTGTGACGAGTCTCACAGAGACTCATTTCTGGCAGGTGGGACATGTTGGACCGTGAGATGCACGTTCTCCCTGGGACTTGTAGCCCATTGTAAAAGAAAACTTCTCGCAAGTTCTTTTTTTTCTTTTACAATGAGCTTCCCTGGACACAACGCTGAGGAATGCGACAGAGCTACAAGTCCCAGGTAGGGTGCGTGTCTCGTGGTGGGATGCAATTTGGGGGTGGCAGGTGGGGCGGGGCGGGCCGCAAGATGCGCGTCCTACCTGACACTTGTAGCTCGGTCGCGTTCCTCGGCTCCTCTGGGTTCTGCCTCCAGCGGCGTTTTGAAACGTGCTCCTGCCTGCGAGGAGGAGGAGGCGAGGAGAGGCAAGGATCGAGGCTCTGGAGCCGTCTTGAAAAGTAATTGGGGGGGGGCTTATTTTGAGGGGGGCTTATTTCAGCACATGCGCTGAAAAGCCTGATTGACCTTATTATGGGGACATGTATTATTTTTGGGGAAACACGGTAGGACTATGGGCAAAATATTGTGTCCCATAACAGTGTAGTTACTAGAGAAATATTTTGTTTTTAGGTTTAGAAATCTTAACACTCTCTCTTCTTATTTGCTTTATTTAAAACGGCACAATCAGTGATCAACCATTTTGGTACTGAATTTCTTAAATATTAATGCAATGTGCTCCAGAGTCTGCATCTAAAGCAGTGGTCCCGAATTTAGAACCAGAGACTAGTTCTGTGAAGGGCGTTTTTCCCCACGAATGGAGAGCATAGTTTTGTGAGCTGCATGCACAGATGGGGCTTTGCTTGCTTGTCTGGCCTAGTTCCTGGAGGACTGCGGACCAGTGCTGGTCTGCAATGCAGGGGTTGGGACCCCTGATCTAAAGGACATAAACTGATGATCCCTGCATAATATCAGCTTCTAGAAAAGATAACTTGCTTTACATATGAAGTTGCTTATTTGAAAGCATATAGAATGACATTACACCAGAGGTTCCCAAACCTTTTTGATTCATTACACTCACAGTGTCTCAATAATTTTTTCAGAGCACCAAGCTGTTCTGTATTAAAATATGTAGTCATCCATATAATTATGAAAAATAGTCTCAGCATCGCCTAAGTTGAGAGGTTCATCTTAGTGGCATCTGTAGAGCCAATGTCCTTAAGATTTGTTTAAATATTTAAAAGGTTCGATAATTTATTTTCTAACATAAAACAGCATAGTTTTGATTTTTAATAAGGTGTAACAGATAACAATAATGCAAACATTTGCTATAGAAAGTATTTTCTTTGTATATAAAAGATTTTACTCACTTTCTTGTCAAATTATCTAAACACGTTTTAATGTAGGTATTGTAATAATTTGTTTGATCTTCATAAAAAGCTTTCTTGGAATTGAGTGCATTCAGTGTCTGCTGAAGTTTTACCAACTCTGCTTTTCGATGTTGTCTGTATCTTCTTTGATTTCTGATATCCTAAAAAATCATTTCAGAAGAGGAAAACTCATTTCCTTATTGGATTTTTAAAAATCAGCAAACAAACCCTACCTTAGAAAGCTGCAAGAATAAAGTAAGATTTTAGGAAAGGAATGATAGAAATCTGAAGGGAAATTTATGTTGCTAAACAAGACAGTTGTTAAATGAGTTTTGCTCCATTTTAAATCTTTGTCACAGTTGTTAAGTGAATCACTGCAGTTGTTAACTTAGCAACACGGTTGTTAAGTGAATCTAGTTTCCCCATTGACTTTGCTTGTCAGAAGATCACAAAAGGTGATCACATGTCCTATGGACATTGCAACTGTCACAGGTACAAGCCAGTTGCCAAGTGTCCAAATTTTGATTACATGACCATGGGGATGCTGCAATGGTCATAAGTGTTAACAATGGTCATAAGTCACTTTTTCAGTGCCATTGTAACTTCAAACAGTCACTAAACAACTGGTTGTAAATCAAGGACTATCTATATTGGCAAAGCAATTGTTCATTTATTTATTTAGGAAATTTATATGGCCACTTGCTCACTCATAGTGACTCTAGGCAGCTTATAATCAATAGGAACACAATATTAAAAAATAATCTCCTTATTCAAACAAGGTGCTCATTGTGATGCTACATAATGTTTAATTTCATCTAGACATAACAAGTATTCAACACTGAGATTCAATATTGGTATTTAGGAAGTAAGTAACTGGGACATTTTGCTATTATGGAGAAGCTGAATGCACTATACTTTCTACATGGTGATTGCAAAACCATCTTTGTACTTTAAAAATGAACACTATGTATGAATCTTTACAATTCAGGCAACTGAATTAAACATATTGAAGCTGCATCATGTAGTTCATTACCACAACTGTTTTTTAAGTATAGTTCAGAGAATAACCCACTAAGAGTCATTGCAGCATGAAGTTGTAGTCAAAATAAGTTTATAATAAAACAATTATATATTTAAAATTCATGAACAAGTATCATATTCAGATATCCAAGCCTATCATTTCTTTAATTTAGGTTACTAGGAATATTTCATCAATGCTTATATTTCACTTTACAACATGCTATTTTACTCAAAATGAACCTATTATATTCAAGATGAAAAGCAGAAAATGATTGGAAAAATATAATAATATTGCTACAACCTTGGCTAGTTCATTGAGGATTTCTTGGTATTTGTTTTCAGATGAAACCAGCCCAGCTTGTTCCAATGTTCGCAGGTTTCTCTGGATTTTTCTTTTCTTTTGTTCTAATGGTAACTGCCCTTCTTCAAGAATAGATCGACTATGTTTCATTTTCTCTGGTGTTTTAGAATCCAAAATTGCACGTTTCTCTATTATTTTCATGTGTTCCGTTTCCTAAGAAAAAATAGCAAGATAAGTTAAGATTACAGGTATATACTGTATTCATAGGCAGAGAAAGATTACTACCTTTTATATAAGCAAGATTATATGTTCATATCAGAATTAAGAATTGCATATTCTATCTTTTCATGAATACACAAAACCAAAACATCTAACAAGAAGAAAAACTCAAGAGTGCTAAACTAAGTTATTGGAAATAGGGCAGAATCAACACATAACGTACTTGATATTCAATTATTCTCCAGAGATGGCTTCTTTACTTTAAGAATATATTCACTTATTTGTGTTTTACAATATTATTTTGGAATTGAAATGTTCAGATTCATACAAAATGGAATGGTTACCTGAAGTTCAGAAGCTGGTATTTCCAGAATTTTTGCAAGTGACTCCCCAGGCTGAGCTTGAATTACATCCATAATTAGCCTTTTCGTTCTTAATGAAACAATCAGAGAAATTGTGATTAATGGATAGTTATTAAAGACTGCTACATTATTTTATATATAGATATCTATTCAGAAATAATTCTCACTATATCAATAGAGTCCTCCCATATAAGTATGGATCCTCCCTGAGGATTACTATATAACCTAGTGGGAGAGCCCACTATGTCTAATGAAAAATGTGAATATATAATCAAAAGAGGAGGTATAGGTATCTGAAGGCATGAGGGAATGCAACCTATCCAGGTAAAGAATTACTAAATGAAATCTAGAAGCGATGGAAAGTACTTTCAACACTGATGAATTTTCAGACTACCATAAGCCAATCTATTCTTGTTTAATTGTGGCTTTATGTTGATTGATTTCTGTAGCATGCTCTCTGGAAATGTATATATGAGCCTTTAATTCAACATTGACTCCTGGAACTGCCTGGACAACACCCTGGAGTATGACTTACTTAATAACTGTCTTGTTTAGCAACAAAAATGTTTGGCTCAATTGTAGTTGAGGACTACCTGAATTGCTTTTTCCTTCAGTTGTTTATGAACTACACTTGTCATGCTATTTAAGAATCGCATAATTTGTTCACTGTTGTTTTAATAAAAGGTCTCATATTGAAATACCTTAGATTAAGAGTAATCTCTTATACATGTTATATCTGGCAAATAACTTTGGAGTGAAATGGTAAAATAATACTCATTTTTAAAGTAATTTGAACTAAAAGTTTTACAAAGAGCATAAAAACCAACCCAAACTAATAAAGAACAAAAACAGCAAAGAAAAAAAGTGCAGAAAGAAGAAAAAATAGAATCTTCTGATTTCCTTTGCAGCAAATATAATTATAAATTATCTCATAGTTTATGAGAAAGAAAGCTCACTCTTTTCTATTCAAAGATTATATTCTTGATTATCATACAGAAATGTAGTATGTGCATGTAGATATTAGGCCTGTGAAGAATTCCAGATTCCCAACACAAAAATCTATCTGGTACAGCATAGCATCTGTCTGCAATTCCTTAAGGCCACTGTATCTTTTCCTAGGATTGTGCAGGTGCTGCCAGGGGCAGCTGTGAGATCCCAGGAAAAATTAGAGCAGTAAGTAATTGTAAACAGGTGCTGTATTCATGCTCCTAGACACCATAAAGCACACCACACATAGATAGAACATAGACAGACAGATCAATCACAACTCATAGAAATGACCTGAAACTCCTTCTCTACTAAGAACTAAATAGCAGCAGACCTACTAAGAAGTAAATAGCAGCAGCAGAAGTTAATTTTCATCATATTCCCACAGAATGCCTCTATGCTTTTTTAAAAAGGATACTTTAAATATTTCCAACTGTACAAAATCCAAGGCAGATGTTTCCTCTGGTTTCCTGAAAGTCTAATCTATGTCCTGCTGCTCAGTGTCTTTTTCATGTAACCTTATCATGAAAGCACTTCAGTGTTCTTTCTATGAACTTTCCAATAGCATTTTAATTTAGAGACGCAGGCAAATACCATCATACAAATTCAACATTGCACTTAATAACAAGACAGGAATTAAGGAAACTTCTAAATATGTATTACTGTGCATTTGTGATTTTAAGAATGATTATAAAACTCAGTATTAAACCTACTACCTATTGGGCTTAAATAACCTTTTTCATATACATACAGACATATATATATATATTTATTTATTACTGTCTAATACTTCTTCTCATCATGTAGTCAAAGTCTACATAAAGATTTTCAGTCGCTAAACAACGCGATTATTAGTAATTACTACGATTCATTGACAAAAGCCTTTTCAATACCACATATTTTAAAAACATACTTTATCATTAGGCCCTTAATGTCTTGTTCTTCCCCTTCCCGTAAATCATATTTCCTGGTCAGTGAAAGCGAAATTTCTGTTTTAACAAGTTGATTTAAAGTATTTTCCTTGTTAGGATCATTGGGATCAATAGCTCCTTCCCCTGCAGAGGAAAAAAAAAGTTAGTGCTTTCAACTTTTTGTTTATGAATTTTTTTAAAAAATGCAAAGTCAGAACAAAAACAGAGAAAGACAACACTACGCAGATAATGCTTACTTTAAAAAACTTTTCAATGACAGCAAAAATTCAGGAAGATTTTGTGTATGAACTATACAAAGTATATTTGTAGTTCAATTAATTAAACATGTTATTCTATTGTGGTTAGTTATGGAAATAAAAGAGAGAAGAAATGTATAGGCAGCTTTGACTGTATGCTACATGCCATTCTGATTAAAACAAGTCATTCTGTGGATTGCTTTTGTTAAAGATTTGACTAGCATACACACAAGATGCTGGAGTTTCCCTGACAGTTCTCATACATGTGATCTGATATTATTGGAGATCTGTGAAAAAATACAATTTTCATTTTTATTAACTGAAGAATCTGAATTATCTGCAGACATTTAACAGCTTGCAAAAATGCACCTGTGCTTTTTCTAATAATCAGTTCTGGCATTAACTTTTGATTTTCATATTCACATATGCATGTACACATATGTAGCTTACTTACTTTTCAGCTGGTAAAACACCAGATTTTTAAAAAATGAATCTAAAATCATATGCTGATAGAAAGGACGATGCACCTACTGATTATATTGAATCATATGAGACTCTGTATTGCAAATTCTAAATGGGAAGAAATGTATATATTGAGAATGCTGAAAGAAGTTAAAATGTGTCTTTCAAATCTTTACTTCTTAAAATGAAAGCAATGTTAAGGAATAAGAATGCTGAGTCACAAGTCTGTAGAGCGTATCTCACTATCAGCTTTCCTAGCAGACATGTGCAGATATAGAGAAGAAATGTCTTGTTATGCTGCTAACCAGGCCAAACCTTAAGTAGAAAGTGGACCACCTCACAATCTTCTCTTTATTCATTCTGAAGTTGATTTAATCAAATGTACCCTTTTCATGGCCATATATTCACTTGGGCAATACCTTAGTTACACTGTTAAGAAAATATATGCATTCAATCTACTTTGATGTGGTAATTCTCTGATTGAGATCATATTATTTTTGTCCAGAACTCTATGCTGTGTGTGTGTGTATGTGTGTGTGTGTGTGTAGTTATGCAACTTCCACTGTAAAGGAAGGAAATACATTTTCAAAAAAAAAAAAAATCCTGAGAACTTGCATTAACTCAACAAAACTATTGCTCTAGTTTAACAGGTATTGTTTTAAATCTATGCACAGGTTATATCCAATATTTTAGTTGCCTTTTTGTGGTTTTTGTAGTATTTTCTTACCAAGAAAAGTCTCTACATCTGGAACTTTCCCCAACCCTTCTAACATTTCATTTAAGACATCATTTTGGTCTGGAGCAATGGCATCCTGATGTTCTAACAATAGCTGTAAATGAGATTATACTTATTAAAACTACTGGAACAAACCTGATGTTTCCATATGCTAATAAATATTTAAATACATAACAGAACCAGAATGATAATAATATAAATGGAAATAATCACAAAACCAAAAGAGATAATAAAAAAGCATTTCAGGAGACATGGTAGAAGTAAATGCAATATGTATTCATACAGAAAAATGCAAAACTCATATTCATATGGAAAAAATTATTTCACATGAACAGGAAATAAATCACCCCATTCTGAAATGTCTCTTCAATGCCCTTTTTGGAATCAAACAACAGGAACAACTTATGTACAAGAAAGAAGATACAGTCCTAAAATAGATTCTTAATTTTTGGAATTGTAATTTATTCCACCTATTTGTTATTCAAAACTGCTATTGTATATGCAAAAGTATGTTCTTCATCTGAAAATAAGATAGAATTTTTAAAATTAATACTGTTCTTCACTTTCATATTAATTGGATTTGGTTAATATAGAATTGTCACAATTCTAAAGACATTTGGCATAAAAATAGCATAAATTATTAGTCAATGAACCAACATCAAATGTTTGATTTGAAGAATTCACTGAGAGAGGATTCTATTTAATGGTTTCCAATTCTCTATTACAAATCTATTGCTCCTACAAAATACCTCATTTCACTGTTGAGAATTTTAATAGCTTTTGGATAGCATCTGCTGGCAGAAGAAACTATGTGCCAATAAACGGTGAGAGGGCAATTTGTTATTGTCCCCAGAACTGAGGAGCCCCATAGGAAAAAATACAAAATAAGAGGAAGTGGGAAATTATTCTCTTCCTCTCTTCAGTGGAGGATTATTTTGTTCAATATGATTTGCAACATTTCATCCTTGCTATCAGTGGTTCTCAATGTTCCTAATGCTGCGCCCCGCGCCCCGCCCCCACCGAGACCCACCCTGCCACCACGCCCGCCTCTGCGCCCCCCACCCCGTTGCCGCCATTTGGGTTCTTTTATCCTCTGCGCATGTGCAAAACGTTCTGCGCATGCGCAGAGAGTAAAAGAACCCAAATGGCGGCATCCGGGCGAAGTCTCCTGACCCCTGTGAAAGGGTCGTTCGACTCCCAAAGGGGTTGCGACCCCCAGGTTGAGAACCGCTGTATTATAGCAATGTTTTTGCTTGTTTTTCACAATAGTGTCTTTAAAAATCATTGTTCTTGTAAAAAAAGAAAATGTTCTCTGGATTTCTGTAAAGTTCCAAATGTATTCCTGCAAAAATATTACGTATTTCAGTTTCAGAAAACTAATCAACATGGTTTAAAACTCAGGAATACTAAAAAAAGGGTTAAATGTCAAAAAGCAGTTAAAATTTATTATGCTTTTTAAATATTTAAGCAATAATCTCAACCAAATGTTTTTAGAAAAGTGTGCTGCATTAACTTTTCATCCATGCTTTTCCTACAGTCAGCAAATATTAACACTATCAGAGGAACTATATCTACAACCATAAATTATTATTAGAGATGCAGCTATGTTTCTTCAACTGTCCAAATTATCAACCTTGAAATAAATGTTAATTTATAAATATAAACAGAATGACCATCCAAATTATTTCCTCTAATTAGCTTGCCTACAATCAGTAATTTTACTTGTGGTATAAGAAATAAGAAAGACTATGATAATAAATAACTTCCATTAAATAATCACCATTATTTAACATTTCTGAAATTGTTATTTAAGCACGGCCACACTCTGAATATCATACCATTATAATTTTACAAAATCTAGTCCTAAACTTAAATTATCTGCCTATTGTATTAAACTCAGAACTCTAAAGATCAAATCTGAATAATTCTAATCTTTCAGGAGGTTAAATATTCAGTCATTAAATTATATCACATTTTAATGTTGCAAACAGGAAAAACTAAGAGAACTAGAAATATTTTATAGAGGAGTAAAAGGGAGATCTGAAATTAGATTTTAGATGTTCAATCATTGCACTGCTGCAGTTCCAGTTTTCTCCTATTTGGGTTATCCATTATATTTTTCTTAGAATATTTAAATAAGGCATGGTTATCATGGTTATGTATGGAACCCAATTATCCTTTCCGTTCTTTTTAAAGATTTATTTATACTTATGTAACAGGGCAATTTGTTATTGTTTAAAACTAACATTCTGAAGAAGTATAAAAAAAGAGATTAAACGTCTGCTATCCAATTGCAATTCCTTTCCAATCTGTAGGAAATGGATTATACAAAAATGTCTTGTTCAAAATATAAACCGGTGTCTTTCCAAATTTTTTTACTAAGAATTCCTGCCCTTTCTCCCAACAATTGTTCTATGCAGTGATTGTCTTTGTTAACACTACGAAAAAAGAAAGTAACACAATTCACCTTCTCTTTGAAAATCTGTGGAATACTTTTGAACATTTCCTAACTTAAAGAACCCTACAGAAATTATTTCTTACTAATGTCTCCAAGTATTTGCTCAAAACTTCAGGTTATCACAGGAATCTAATTCCAATAGGAAGAAAATATTTGGTCTCTATTATTAAATTATACATTTTACATTTCAGCTTCAGTGTGCCCAAACTTACAACTTTCTTTTGTATGCACTTACTGAATGTGTGTTGATAATTTCTTCAATAGATATATATATTACTGGCTTACTAAGAGTCACCATATCAGAATATTCATCAATATTGAATTTTTCTTCAGGTTCAGGAACCACACATGCTGCTTGAAAAAAATTCCTAAGGTGGGAAAAAGAATAGAATTTCAGAATACTACATATATATGCCACCACTATCCAATTGCTTAAAACTAGGATAGGATAAGATGGCTTTCTAACTCTATATGGAGAAAAAGCATTTTAAAATTTAGCGTTAACTTAAAAGAGTCAATAGTAGTTTAATTAACTGCATCTATTTTCAGGCTTGTGGAAAAGCCAGAAAAATGATGGGCTACTTCAATGAATAGTAGAGGTGTGCTTTGTTCGTGCAAGGTCTGAATCACACCTGAGAAAATTCTGATATAGGCTCAGTCTTAACAAGACTGAAGAATCTGAATGTTGAATGTTAAGAAAATGAAATGTTATGAAAAGGAATGAAGTTAAAACCATCAAGTTTACAAAAACCTATAAAGTAAGCGATGTGTAGAAGAGATCCTTTCAACTCATGCTTTATAGTACATTAGATGAGTACAAACCTGAATTTCTCATATGTTTCGGAGAGATAACTATTCATTGATGAGAGATGAGCATTTTCCCCTTCAAAGAGATTATTTGATGCAGCATGTTGAAGGACTTTGGCTACACAACCTAAATTTCTCCTCTGATCAGAATGTATCTGCCCTCCAGCTGTCATGTCAATGATGTCGAAACCATCAGGTGCAACAATAGCTGGATTCATGAACCGATAGTACAGAAGATTTCCAACAATCTATTGGGGAAAGACACTTTTAGACACCTCTACTTGGCATATTTATTCACAAATTTAACCCTACTTCTTAAACAATTGGTTATATACCACAAGCTGGAGACGGAAAATCAGGGATAAAATCCAATAGGTTTGAATCAAACCTATGATGCACATCACTACATCACTTATCTGAAGATATAACTGATACCTATGTCTAGTATAATACTTAGTATGAGTTATTATAATACTTCTAATAGTATGGTACTTATCATGCTACTTAGAGAAAATAAACATTCTCAACATTTTCAGCAATTATTTATAGGTATTTATTTAAGAATTAAGATGTACATAAATAAGAAAATGTGCTCTCCCCCCCCCCAATAATTACATGCAAGAAGGGAGACTTATAAACATTCTATAAACATTTTGTGTATAAGACATTGCATGTGAATGGCTAGGAGGTGCTAATGGATGCAGATAACCTGCTGAAAATCGTAGATCCTTTGAACATCGGTTGCATGAGAAGAACCATTTAGTGAATTTTAACTTTCTGTAATGCCAAAAGCATTTTTCTGTCTTTTCTTCTTTTCCCCTTAATTTATCCCACTTCCTTCTCCTTTTTTGCATCCAGTTCCCTTCCTTTCTTGGTACAGCTATTTATTCCTTTTCCTCTTTTCTTAATCCTGTTGTTTCTTTCCTTCTCAAATCCTGGCAGATACATCTACACACGTACACACATGCTTATCTACCACTCAAACATTTATGGGGATGAATCTTCAGGATTGGCGGCAGCTGGAGTTGGCAATGAAGACTGATAAGATGAAAAACTAGGCATGAGGTTTTTTTCTGTCTTTATGTTGGGATGAGCAGAGGAGACTGTTTTAAATTCAGTGTCATCTTCCTTTTCAATAAAAAACTGTTTCATGATGATAAATAAAGAAGTATTTCAAATAGATGCATTGATTGTTGCATTTTGTCAAAACAGTCACATGTAAATAAAATCCTTTCCCCCAAATTAATGGAGGTGTGGTCAGTCTTTCTGATTTTATGTAAAAGCCTTGCCTTTCCAAACTGTTATAAAAATGGACTGTAAAAGTTTAGTAATGAATGTACACTCAGTGACTTTCATTCTCCCTCCCCCACTGCTCATTTCATACTCCCCCCAGAGATCCGAATCATTCCCACCTTGCTGGCCTTCCGGAAAGCCATTAAGACATGGCTCTTCCTGCAGGCAGTGTGATTGTGTGTGAGAAATGAAATTATTTTTGTTAAAAATGACATGTAATAAGAACCATAGTGTAACCATTTTGAATGTATAATGAAGATAAGCATTGTATAATCACATGCAATCATTTTTGTTATGTCAGCGAGGTTACACTGAACTGATAAGTTGTTTGTCCTAGAATTATGCTGAGAAGGTGGGAAAGTAAAATAACAGGATATGTTGACAGGATGTATTTGCTGGGAAGCACCTAAAACCCTGGGAAAGGAACAATAGGGACGTCAGCATGAATTGGGGGCTTTCCAGAAAATGGGAGATACCCAAAAGTATGATGTAAGGGGGTGGAACCAAGGTGGGACTTGTGAGATGTATAAGACCTGTAACACGGAATATGGTTTCACCTGCTCCTCAGCCGTTGACTCCAGAGCTGTAAGGCTGCTGGGAGGAGTTTGGGCCCTTGGCCAAGGTTTTTCTGTTTAGTCTTTTTTTAGTTATTTTTAAATAAATAGTTTTTATTGCTTATCTGGTTTCCTGGTTTTATTTGGTTTTTTGGGTTTTTCTAACAATTGGCGAGCCAGGCAGGAGTAACGGACTCTCCTTCACTGGGCAAGTGAACGTCTTTGGACCCGGGGGTGCACCTGCCTCGTTTTTAGGCTGCCTGGGGGGGCCTCCGCTTGTCCACGGGGAGATTGCTCCAATTCCGGACCGCAGGAGCCAGTGGCAATAAAAGCTGACCCGAAGGGCGTGAAGGCGCCGGCACACGTGGCTTTGGTGAGTACTGACTTTAAAGCGTAGGCGTGTGGTGTGTTGATCTTTTGAACAAGCTGGCGGTGATGCGTGATTGATGAGTGGACTGGCACTGGGAGGTTGATTAATCTCTGTCTGTGTTGTGACGTTTGACCCTGTGGGGGTGCGTCTGCAGTGAGAGTGGTTACGGTAGTTGAAAGTGTTCAAAGTGATCTGTGTAAATAAAGTTTCGGGTGTTATGGGGGCCCTGTTCAGTAGAAATGCTAGCAAACG
This sequence comes from Diadophis punctatus similis, assembly GCA_023053685.1. Lineage (NCBI taxonomy): Eukaryota > Metazoa > Chordata > Lepidosauria > Squamata > Dipsadidae > Diadophis > Diadophis punctatus. The sequence goes on from JALIGW010000002.1 coordinate 27,493,218, forward strand.
GAAAGAGATTCCGTCAATTCCTCTCTTATCTCCCCTGGGAGAGTTGTTAAAACAATGGGATGAGGAATGGTTAAAGCCTTACACTAAAGGATTTAGTAAGGTGGAGATGATAGATTTATGTGCTAGAATATGGCCATGATTGTCATTGGAATGAGTGAGGAAACTCTAAACCATATTGTTTTAAAGAGTGTGTTTGGCAAGGCAAAGCGCAAAGCTTAACTGCTGTATGTTCGTTTCAGTGTTTGGGGTTTCTTTGGTAATTTATGAGAAATGTGACCCTTTTTATGTATGTTTGGTGTCCTAAAGCTGCTTGAGAGCCAAATGGCTTGATGGCTGCTGGGGAGTTCAGTTACATTTGTTAATGTATAAATGTGTTGTTGTTTTTCTTTGCCTATCTGACTTAGAGGACTATAAATCAATGGTAATTGTACCTGAAAGATTACAAAGTTGTTAAGAATTAATTTGCAGGCAGGACAGTGTTTGTACATGACACTGGCAGTGTGTGAGATACATTGGGGTTTTGGAATATTCTGATTTGGAATTGTTTAGGGTGCTGGAAATGTTCAGCCGATCTGAAAGATGATCTGGTATTGCAGGTAACGAATGGAACCAAGGGGTTGTTGATTTTTTTTCAGATAAAGATTTTTTCTTTAGAAGGTTTGGAAGTGTTAAGATGTCTTTGGGACATTTGAAAATAGGCTTGTCCTTGGAGCTTTGGGAAATGGGCTGTGGTTAGGGCCCAAAATCATATTTTTGATTTCAAAACCTTAAAGCCGTTTCCCACTGCTTGTAAGTTCAAGTTCAAGATGCTACAAGATGCAAAGGGCATTAATTCCCTGGTAGATCAGTTGATGGGGAGGAAGATTTTTTTGTTTATGTTAGTTTGCACAAAAGTTTTTTTGTTCAATGGAAGTGAGAGTTCTCAAACGGAGGTGGTCTGGAGACCTGTAAATGTGTGTTTGCAAACATGGAGATGTTTGTAAATATTTGCTTGTTTACAAGGGGATGAGAGAGATCTCCTTTACTAATTACAGTAAGTAGCAAGGATTTGTACTTGGCAAAGTATTTGACGGAAAATACTGATTAGGGAGACATTCTATGGAGAATGTGAAGAGAGGTGTTTGGCAGATAGAAGTTAGAAGAGTTTCTTGTGAGTTTCTGTGTTGAAATGATGTTGCAAAGATTTGGGTATTCTGAATGGAGTATTCAGCTGTGTGAGAGAGAGAGAGAAAGGGGGGGGAAGCGGCTTGCTTTTTTCCCTTTTACACATTTTTCCTAAAGTCTGCAGAGAGAGAGGAGGGGCAGAATGGGTGAATTTGCGGAAGTTGATGTTTTCCGCAGATGCCCTGCTCTGAGAGCTCTGCTTTTGTGGGAGTTGTTGAGTTTAATAAACTGCCGATTGTGAATAGGTGAGAGATACCGACAAGGTTGAATTCTTATATGAGAAGTGGTCAGAAGTAGAACCATGGAGGTGATATGGCAGGAAGGATATAGAGACAAGTAAGTGGAGTTGAAGAAAGTTAAGTTGACATGAGTTTGTCTGATTTGGGGAAGTCTTTTGTTTGTTTGTTTGTTTGGAGTAGTTCACATTAGGTAGGATGATGTGGCTAAGGGAGTGTTAGCTCAAAATGGGCTGGTAAGTTGATAGACCCTGTGGTGAGAGGGTGGCTTTATCTTAGGATAGTTTAGTACTGATTTCTGATTTTTATCAGGAGAATGGAAGGATTGAGAAAATGTAGAGCATGATGTGTAGACGTAAGGGATCTACAAATGAGAATGCGTGAGGATATGTAGAATCAGCCTATAGAGCCTATAGAGCCTATTTGTTTTTTGTTTTGTTTATTGATGGTTCATCCCGAGAGGGGGATGAAGGAAGGGAAATTGGATATGCAGTGAGTAATAGGTTGCTGTCTGAATGGTCAGCAGCGTGTTTGCTTTGTTACAAGCGTTGAGATGTTGACAAATGAAGTGGGTAATATCTATGCCTGTGGTATCTGGCATACCTTTGAGAGGATTTGGATGGAACGGGGTTTGATTCCAGGCAGGGAAAGAAGCTAGGATAACTGGATTTGGTAGAGGCCAGCATGGCTGGCTGGCACATGAGGAGAGATCCTCGAGGTTGATTGTGGCTAGCGAATAAGGCTGTAAGAAGCGGCAAGAATGGGAAAGGAAGTAGAGGAAGTAAAGATAATGGTAAATACAATTCCTATTTTGGAATGGGATGTCAAGCCTAAGTTTAGAAGGTGTGGAAATAGTAGATATGAAATGGATTTCAAATGGTGAATGAACCTATTATGAGAAACATTCTTGAGCGTGTGCATGAAGGAACCCATTGGGGTACACAAGCATTGACTGGCATTATGAAAGGAAGGTATGTTTGTAGAGGAATGTATGCAATTGTTCTGATTGCATTAAAAAAAAAAGCATGAGGATGCAAGTGACCGGAGGGAAAGTGAATGGCTGTTTGGCCATTCCAATGAATCCAGGTGGGATGCCAGCTGTGGGAATATTGAGAAATTTGCTGGTGATAGTGGTTTATTTAAATGGTTGGGTGGAAGTATTTCCATGAGGATTTCCATGAGGAAGGGTAAATGCGCAGATGCTATGAAAATAATATTGGAGCAGATAGTTCCAAGAAATGGGTTGGAGAAAACTATTGAAAGTGATAAAGGTACGCATTTTCTAGCCTAGGTAGTGTAATAGGTAAGAGACCAATTAGGTATTAATTGGCAATTACATTTATCATTTTTGTCCACTTTTGTTAGGCAAAGTTGGGAAAATGATTCAAATCTTGGAAAATATCTTAAAGGAGTTAATTTTGGAATTGCCGCTACCTTGGATGAAATGTTTACCTTTAGCAATATTGCTTATTAAGATAAATACAAGAAAAGACATTAGTATTTTGTTATATGAAATGATGTTTGGTAGTTGTTATACTAGAAATGTGGGAATGTCAAAGATTAAAATGTGAAGTTGCTTGTTTTCAGAAAAATATACAGGGACTGTCCCAGTGTTTTTCTCTTTTAAGGTTCGAAGGACTATTGGCACTGATTCCTTCTTTTGATTTTCAAATACGTGACTTTAAGAGCGGTGAACGCGTCCTGATTAAAGCTCTAAAGAGACATGAACTAAAGCCAATGTGGTAAGGACCGTTTCAAGTGCTGTTGACAACCGAGTCGACTGTTCAGACTGCAGAGGAAGGCTGGGTCCATTATTCTCGTGTGAAGAGACCGGTGGCGGCACCACATGGATGGACAGTGAATGCTCAGGCAACAGATTTAGCATAATTTGACTTTTGGAAGAAGTGACACTGATTAGTGGCAACTTGGGACTGGGAAATAGAGTTGCCTATTTGGATAGGAGTAATAATTTTATATCTTGAATTTTTATTCATATTAAGGCAGGATATTAGAGTGGTATGATTACATGTTGTGGAAGTATGTGAATGTAAGTCCCCGGAGTGATTGTTTTGAAGTTTGAGTGCACATCAATAGATACCTACATTGCACATATACGGGGGGGCCAGTTCACAGAAACCATGAGTGATGATGAGTGGTGAGTAGGGGTGATGATTGTTTTCTGGGGAATATGGATGACTTTTCAAGTAGGGATGGGAACATTAGATGTTGTGCCAAGTTACCCTATCGTATGGCGGCAATTTTGTTTCCATGCTGAGCTTGAACAATAATTTTCCCAGATGCAAACACCGTTGGCACTGATTGAGCCAGAATATGAGGCTGGAATATGTATAAGATCTGCATTTAGCAATAGCATACCACTCGATAAATGTCCAAAGTGTAATCGTATACATATAATGTAGTTGTACAAACTAGAGATGTGTCCAACAGAATGGAAGCTATATATATATATATATATCCAATGTTATGAAAATATGGCAATTACACACCTTCCTATAAGAAATTTAGAATTATAGAGGAGGGACTGACTTATAGAGAAATAAAAGCCCCATCTAAGCTTATGTTTTTATGTGGCAATATAGCAATGCTAATCCTACCTTTCACATGGAAAGGAAGATGTACTGTGGGATATTTAAAAACACCACTTAGATACACACGACATGTTAGAGAGGAGCCTATGAAGAGGGAGGAAAACATTTTTCTCGACTTAATGAAAGTGGCTTTGAATAGTTCATCCTTTTGTGTGAAAGGGGAGACAACAGTTTCAGATATCATGTCTACATGTTTTGATGGTGTATCAGTCCCTGGAAAGTTTTTGTTTGAAGAAGCAAAGATCAAAGATCATTATTGAACCTAACAATTATAACCTATCAAAGGTGGTTATTTTGTTTGGTCATCCAATTAAGCCCAGTAGATGGACCAATCCGAAGAAGCTGGTAATTGAAGTGAAAAATATTTTGCCAGCTTATGAATGCATTATATACAAACAACCAGAGAAGAAGTTAGAAAGGGAAACATATATATATATACACCTGTGCCTATAGAACGTGTGTTCGCTTGCACTGAAACTGAAGAAGTAGATGCATTAGGGCAGGTGATATATTTACCCGAAGGATGGTTTTTGTTTTGAGGCTTATACGCTTTTGCATATATTTCCTGCACATGCAATAGGAGGGCCATGTACCATTGGGCGCCTGACTACATTTATGGGAGTAACGCATTTTAAAAATATTAATCATGAAACTCAGTTTTATTATGAAATGATGAATACTACCTTGTATCATAGAAATCGCACACCTGCAAAGAGGACTACAGTTGCGAAGGATAGTGTGAAAGACATTACAGGTGAGACACATGAACCTGAACCTGAACATGCAGAGACACCTAAGGAAGGGGGTGAATCTCACCTGGTGATACAGGATTCACATATTATATCCATACAGGGGCCTATAATTCCAGTGCAGTATAACATGACTGGATGTACTGCTGGTGGGAATTATAGGGGACGGAGATCCGTACCAATTGATGCAGGATGTAGTGATAAGGTGGTGGTGTAATCTAAAGTAGAAGCTGGACTTCTAGGCTATTTCCTTGGTTTGCAACACAAAATAATCATAAGCAGATAGAACATCTTGCTTGTGCCCTGACGGAAAGTATTAATGAGACTGCCATGACAGCGTTGGCTGATGAGATGGGAGAGATAAGGAAGTTTTTATTAAGGATGGGCCATGGTTACGAAGGATTCCAAGGATTGTGCTGCTTTGGTATAGGAAATAAATCACATTTAAGAGCTTTGCTACCACCTACAACATAATACTGAGAATTCTGCATTCCGTGGGATATGGAATGTATTAACTTTTGGTTGTGAAGTTTTCTATGGTAGAGAAACCATATGTAGACACTATACTCATTATAGTTATAGACTGTATATCTTGTGTCTGTATTAGATGTACTGTATGCCTGTATGTGTGTGAAGTGTTGTAAGTCTTGTTGTAAGATGGGACGACTTAAGAGGTTGGAGACGTGGGCCCTGACTAAGAAGGATGTGCATATTGTTAAAAAAAATAAGGAGCTGACCAATTAGGATCAATAGTAAGTATTGATCAAAAGTGAAAGGGAGGATTGTGAGAAATGAAATTATTTTTGTTAAAAATGACATGTAATAAGAACCGTAGTGTAACCATTTTGAATGTATAATGAAGATAAGCATTGTATAATCACATGTAATCATTTTTGTTATGTCAGCGAGGTTACACTGAACTGATAAGTTGTTTGTCCTAGAATTATGCTGAGAAGGTGGGAAAGTAAAATAACAGGATATGTTGACAGGATGTATTTGCTGGGAAGCACCTAAAACCCTGGGAAAGGAACAATAGGGACGTCAGCATGAATTGGGGGCTTTCCAGAAAATGGGAGATACCCAAAAGTATGATGTAAGGGGGTGGAACCAAGGTGGGACTTGTGAGATGTATAAGACCTGTAACACGGAATATGGTTTCACCTGCTCCTCAGCCGTTGACTCCAGAGCTGTAAGGCTGCTGGGAGGAGTTTGGGCCCTTGGCCAAGGTTTTTCTGTTTAGTCTTTTTTTAGTTATTTTTAAATAAATAGTTTTTATTGCTTATCTGGTTTCCTGGTTTTATTTGGTTTTTTGGGTTTTTCTAACATTGTGATTGTTTCTTGTGTTGTTTTTATCTTTTTAATTACTATTTTACTATTGTTGTCTTATTGTATTTTTTGATAGTATTCGGCTGTTCTTATGTATGCTGTACGCCGCCCTGAGTCCCCAGGGAGTAGGGCGGCCTTTAAGAATCCCAAAATAAAATAAAATAAATAAATAATACTAAAAAATAAGACAGCTTTCTTTGGCAGAGCAGTCTAACAGGGGGTGGGGGAGCAGGGAGATGTCTAAGTTAAAACATTCCATTCCATTTTTCTCTTTCTCTTTTCTTCCCTTCTCCATTGCCTTAAATGACCATATGCTGAGTATAGTAAGTTTTGGAAAAAAACAACTTGACACCAAGAAATATCTTCACTATGATAAAAAATTTAGAGCTGAAATGAACTTTTTACCTCTTTAATCATGCAACATTAGAGACTGCCTAAAGAAGAGAGCAAGAGCCAGTTTGATGTAGTGATTAAAGTATCAGACTAGAAACTGGAGACTGGGAGGCAATGGCAAACCCCTTTCCCCAAAAAAACCTTGCCAAGAAAGCTGCAGGGACTAGTCAACACTGCCTCAAAGGCACCAAAGACAAAAACAAAACAAAAAGAGTTATTGAAGTAACAAAAGCCACACTTGAAAGATCAGAGAACTCAGACTGGATCTGGAATCATATGGAGAGCTAGAGTTGCATTCAAGTTATCCTCCCTCCAGAACTCACAGAAACTACCGTATAAAGCTGAGGGAATTGCAAGTTCAACCCTCTTCTCTTTTTGAATCAGGGGTGGCCAAACTATGGTTCTTTGAGGACCTGTGGACTTCAACTCCCAGAATTCCTGAGCCAGCCATGCATGCATGCTGGCTAGCTCAGGAATTCTGGGAGTTGAAGTCCACAGGTCCTCAAAGAACCATAGTTTGGCCACCCCTGTAAAAGTTGAACCCTTCACACATTTAGGCAAATGCCTAACTCTTATTGTGAAGCAGGTATTTTGCGTGGCCTATTGCTTCAGCTTTCTAGCCTGGATAAAATAACACACTGCCACTTTACTCAAGCACTATCAAACCAAGACAAATGCAAGAAATTAATTTGTTCCAGCATTACTGTAATTAGAGTAATAAATTGTTTTTAAAGATTTATAGCTAAACAACGACATAGAAACTAAGTTAAAAATATGTTATGGCTTTTATTTAAAGACTACTAAATCCTGTACCAAATCTCCCTTTATTCACAACTGATAAAAATAGGGAGGCATTTCCTGCCATTTTGAGGGAGGACACACATATGTCCAGTATTGTAGGTCTAAAACAGTTTTAATGTTGTTTGAAAAAAGGAGAATAAATACCCTAATGCAGAAAATTGCAATTATTATTTGTAACTGATTACATTTACTTATATTCTGTGATCTATGAAATATACTTTACTAAAGCACCTAATATGCAATAATGCATATAAATAAAAACAATAATTTTAAAAACACCCCATTCACATGAATGATATGGACCCCCATATTGTATTATCAAAAAAGGTTAAGTATCACTGATTATTATCTAAGAAATCAGTTTTCAGATAGAAATATCATATTGCATTTTTGTCCTGGTTTTCCTAAGTTACACTGTACCCCAATGCAAATAAATACATAAATTCCCTCTCATATATTTAGAAAGTACAATGAAGCTGTTGAATCACCCTTGCAAATCTACCTTTAACAGCTCATCTTCTGTTGCATCTGGGAATTTCCCATGAAGTGAGTTCTTCAGAACTTTGGCTATATATCTCAATCCATAACTACATGCAAAACAGATGAAAAAAGAAACAAGTGGAAACTTGGGATGAAAAACAATATATTTAAGTCAAATAAAAAAGAAAAACAAAACATTGCATTTAAATATTTTAGAAATAAACAAAATAGGATGATATATCCAAAAATTAAAAAAGAAAATACATTATGAATGTTTTTTCAAAGCTAACGAATGGGATTGTTAATAGAGATGTAAATACTTCCCTCTGCTGGTAAAATATCATTATAAAATAAAACAGCTAAGGAATTACAAAATAAGTTTGCCTTTTATTTAAGAGTTCCACCAACATTCTCAGAGGTTCCTGCACTTACGGCATTAAATTCAGAGATGAGAATATGGAGGCAAGGACTTTATCGGTTTCTGCTCTGAGACTCTGAATTGAGGATTCTAGTCGATTCATTACTTCAGGGTGTGCCAAGGCTTGTTCTGTTGTTACATCATAGGGTAATTTGCTACAAAAGAGAGAGAAGAAAATGATAATCTATAGATCAGGGGTCTCCAACCTTGGCAACTTTAAGACTTGTGGACTTCAACTCCCAGAATTCCTCAGGCAGCTGTCTGAGGAATTCTGGGAGTTGAAGACCACAAGTCTTAAAGTTGCCAAGGTTGGAGACCCCTGATCTATAGAGCACAGAAGAATTAATATTTTATTGAACATTTAAAAAAATTATACTTCAGTTATTTTATATGTTACTGAATTTGCTGGATTGATTATAATTATTTGCATCATAGCTTATTTTAACAATACTAAAGCGTTATTTTTCTGTGAATTTATCTCCAACAATCTTACAGATTGCCATATTTTTGATGCATTTGATTCCACCACCAACCCAATTTTCTTTGACTACATCTTATTTTCAATGCAATTTGTCTTCCATCGTTTTTAATGGCAACAGCCCAATATACTGAAGTGTACAAGGTAAATCCAAAACACTGAAATAACCTATATTTTGGCTGATTATCACTAAATGTAAACTGCCAATACTTCTGATTATTTAAAACACTGAACTATACTTCACATGGGATTTTTACATGTTGATAACTATTTTGATAAGAAAATAACAATTTAAATGGAAACACATTCTCACATCACCCATGAATTTCAAGATACATATGCACATATATGCAAAACATTTTAAGAAATTATCTTATGTAATCTTTTTAATGAGGCCCAAAATTGTAATGACCCATCCAAGAAACATAGCACAGTATGAGTATATTCAGGAAGAGTTTTTTCTTTTTAAAAATCTGAGAAAAAAAGAAATATTGAGACCCCAAAGTATTTTAAAACAGAACGACTAAATATTATTTATGCTATAAAGGGCACAATTGGGATGAATCTAAAGTTTATGTATAATAAGACCTGTAATACGTTTTTATAGAATGAGTATCAAGCATATCATCCTTATAATAGCTGTGAATCAGTCTACTCAGATATATTACATTTTTATGTATCAAACCAGCAATGCTTTTTAAAATAAAATTATTGTATTTTTAAAGTCTCTCTTTTGGGGCAGAAGGGCCTCATTCAGCAGAAACAGAGAAGCCTTCAAGTATAGCAAAGATGAAGCTCCACCTTTGGAAATAATATTAAATACATAATGTATGTAAAAGTATTGCTGCCTTTTAGCATTTCATTCAGATAGCAAGAGTTTTTTAAATGTCCAGAGATTTTGTACTCCATTGCATGGAGTACAATCCATCAAATCAAAGATTATTTACATAGATTGCATGGCCATTATATTTCTGAATGTGTTGCATAATTGTCATTTACCTCATTTTTTGAGATTAAATAAATACAATCTATTTTAAATGATCACATTAATTTAATGTCATTTTCAGAGTCTAAAAAAACCTAAAGTTGAAAAACCCCAAATAGACTTCCTAACTATTTACTGCAGAGAAGCGAAAAGTCTTCAAAAGGAAAAAAACAAGAAAGTCCAGTTGCCTCCTGAAAAAGCACCTTTGGGACAACCATGACCTGGATGACTGAGAAGCTCTACAGACTTTTAGCTATACAATTTGGGATGAACACCCTTTGAATGGTGTGGGAATAGGAATGGATTTCCAGAGAAAAATTGAAGACCATAGGAACCAGGAACACTACTCAGGTGATCCTGAGGACACAGATAATCCTCCAAGTGCTTCAACGACCCTCAAAAAGGATGCAGATTACCAGCTGTCTGCAAGGAATATAAATCCTTCCATTCCCCACTATCCTGTCAGAGCTGAAGAAGCTTCATGGATGAGAAGCGAAATGTCTTCAAAAGAAAAAAATAAGAAAGTCCAGTTGCCTCCTGAAAAAGCACCTTTGGGACAACTATGACCTGGATGACTGAGAATCTCTAGACATTTACTGTAGTGTTTCTCAACTTCAGCAGCTTGAAGATGACTTCAACTCCCAGCCTAGCTGGCAGGGGAATTCTGGGAGTTGAAGTCCACCAATCTTCAAACTGCTGAGGTTGAGAAACATTGTTTTACTGTGTTTTAATATAATCTTCCCCACTCTAGGGTTCTTCAAACATATTGGAATTCAGTTCACATAATTTCAGTTGTTATGAGTAACCAACATTTTTTTCCTTTGCTGTTTGTCATCTATTCTGTCATAATCCTCCTCTTTCACCCCAAATTTTGCAACAGAAGCTACAGATACTGAAAAATCGAAATCAGTTTTATTCATTTGTTGCATACTGACCTGGCCTCTCCAGTTTGCATTTCCAGCTGGTTTACCCATGCTTTGTACACTTCCACGGGACTTGTATTGATGACTAAGGATTTGTCATCCATTATGTCCTTTACCACTGATGACAATAACTGACGCAATGTATTCTGCCCTCGTGCACCTCGATTGAAGCTAACCACCATCTTTATGACAGTAGGATTTCCTGTGACAATATCCTGAATCTGATCTACTTTAGAACTGCAGTAAAGAAAATTAGCAACATTTATATTTTGACTTCAGATATCAAAACTGTATTTTTGCTATGGTAGTGAGTTTTTTTTTCATGAATCACGTTTTTGCAAAACTACTCTACTTAATGCAAGAATTAGATGAAGGAACATTTTGAAATATAAATGTACATCTACTCAATTAACCCACATCATTTCCGCTAAAGTTTACAGCCTGATCCTTAAAACTGCTTTAGTGTGATGCAAGCATCCTACGTTGAGCAACGAGAAACAACTTCCTACTTTCCCATTATATGAAAAACCCATTATATTCTCTACAAAAGTTTTTAAAAAATGTAAGTTTAATGCAGTTTTTCTCTATTGTGCCTATTCAAACAAATATTAAAAAGTGAAGGAAACTAATATGCATACTTTATTTCTTCTTCTAGAGCAGTTTTAAACAACTTCAGAAGTAAGTATTCTTCTCGTTGATTAGAAGCATAATTGTATAGTGTGAAGATAACTGTATCCATAAATTTAGTGGATTTGTTCTGGGGCATCTGGAAGATGAGCTTTGCCAAATAAGTTGGATTAGTCTGTGCAAAGAATATTAGAGTTAATAGAATGAAATGTCCACATGTATTTTTCAATGATTGAAAATTATCTTGTAAAAATGTTACCATTAGACTAGAAATCAAAATTACCGTAATTACATTATTGAAAATAAAATATATTGTGTTAACCTATTGCAGCACTCTAGCAGTCTTTTCACTTTGTGTTAGTCCTCGACATACAACCATTTATCTTATAACCATTATAAGAGCCGAGGTGGCGCAGTGGTTAGAGTGCAGCACTGCAAGCTACTTCAGCTGACTGCTAGCTGCAGTTCGACGGTTCAAATCTCACCGGCTCAAGGTTGACTCAGCCTTCCATCCTTCCGAGGTGGGTAAAATGAGGACCCAGATTGTTGGGGGCAATATGCTGACACTGTAAGCCGCTTAGAGAGGGCTGTAAAGCACTATGAAGCGGTATATAATTCTAAGTGCTATTGCTATTGCTATTATACTTTATAATCAGGGGACTAATATTTATTTATTTTATTTATTTATATCCCACCTTTATTTTTACAAATAACTCAAGGTGACAATCATATCTAGCACACCTTCCTCCCCCTGTTTTCTCCACAACATCCCTGAAGTGAGTTGGGCTGAAAGTGAATAGGCCAAAGTCATCCACTGGCTTTCATGGCTAGGGTGTGACTTGAATTCACAACCTCTTGCTTTTTAGCTGGTGCTTTAACCACTAGACCAAACCAGCTTATGATCATTTCCCAAAGTTCTGGCCATTGCAACCCCCCCCCATGTGATCAAAATTTGGATATTTGCCAGCCTGCCTACCTACCTACCTACCTACCTACCTTTTTGGCCCCTGCACTCCATAGCCCCTACTGCCTGAGTTGCCCTTCATAGTTTTCCTGCTCCTGCTGCTGACCAAATATGCCCAGCATGGCCCTTTGTGAGGCATCTGCTGGCCACAGTAGGCTTTCTTTCCAAGGCTGTGCATGATGGTTGGGGAGAATTGAAGGGGAGACAATCCCTTACATTTGAAGTACTGAGGCTTGGGGCTGGGAGGGATCAAGCCTGCAATGGATTGAATTGGGGTATATCCTTGCCTAAGGACTGGTGGAAGTCACTTAACAACGGCATCTGGGGAGTTATGGGATTGCTGTCATTAATCAATGCAGTCAGATGATGCCACATTTTACAACTGCATCACTTAGTGATGGAAATTCCAGTCCCAATTATAAGTTGTAAGTTGATGACTACCTGTATATCCTTGCCAGAACTAAATATAATAACACCTAGATTTGTTACATACATTTCAATAACAGCAAAACTCTTTAGATACATAATAATAATATTTACTACCTTAGATTCAGTGTAGATAGTCAAATTTTCTCTTTTACTGCATAAGTAATTAAATCTCTTTTCTCAAATATTACTTTTTGACCTTTTCTCAGTCATTGAAAGAACCGCCACTCTTGCTAGATTAAATATCTGAGTAACCATTGGGGTGGGGTGGGGTGGGTGATGAGAATTCTGGGAGTTGAGGTCCACAAGTCTTAAAGTTGCCAAGTTTGAAGACCTCTGCCTTAGCCCTTCAGTGATATGCTATCAGTGGGCAGCACCATGACAAAGAAATGAAGTAGGGGCTAGCTAGGTCAAAAGCTAATTATATATTTATTTACCATGCATTTAATAATTCTCCCATCTGTCAGATTTATGAAAGGATTGCAAGTAACTACGGAGCCTGAGTTTATGCACTTCTTAAATGCACAATTCGGATTTAGCACTCTCTGTTCTTTACTAGGGAAAGAAGAATGCAGCCTTCACAATATGTTTGTAATAGGTCATATTTCAATTCTGGATTGATTCTAAAAGCTGCAAATAAAAGGGAACTATGTCTATTCATAATTGAGTGAAAGTGAATGTATGTGCACTTGTATTTGAAAGTACAAGAATGAGTAGTCTTCACACAAGAAAAAAGAGAAGATAAAATATGTAGTATTTAGTTCTATTAAAACAAAGTTTGATTTGTACTTCATGTGTGTGTGTGTGTGTGTGTGTGTGTGTGTGTGTGTGTGTGTGTGTGTGTGTGTGTGTGTGTGTATGTGTTTAGAAGACTGAAGAGCTGGATTACGAGGTTTGTTCAAATTGATTTGAATTGGTTTGGCTTCAAAAACTGCTACTGCCACAGCCAATAAAAAGGATATCTATGATCCTCTGCATTATAAGTCATCAGTCACTGATTACTTACCTGAAGAAGGTAAAACAAGTGTTGATATGCTTCCAGTTTTTTCCTCCTCTCTTTGCTCAAGCCTTTGATGCCTTGCTTTTCCCCAGTTACCATCTCTTGCAGCTGGTTTTTGCTTTTTTTGTTCAGCTTCTTGCTATGTGACACAACATCCTGAAAAATGAAAGTCATGCCAACACTTCAAATCTGATATTTGGTAGAAATTAAAGTTTGCTATTACAGTCAAATTCATTTCAATTTAGCAGAGAAATTCATAGTATGGTTATGAGTACCTAATCAATTACAAAAATGAAACCACTATGACAAAAATCTATCAAGCAACCCAGGGGCGGGTTGCTCACTTACTGATACCGATGCGCTACGCGCGCATCTCCACGTTTTGTGCGTGCGCTCGCTACGCGCATCCCCTCACGCAATTTTGCTTCTGCGCATGCGTGGAAGTAAAATCTTGCCGAAATCTTGTGAGGGGACGCGCGTGTGCGATTTCGGCAAGATTTTGCTTCTGCGCATGCGTGGAAGCAAAATCTTGCCGAAATCTCGCGTGCACGCATGTCCCCTCGCAAGATTTCGGCGAGATTTTGCTTCCGCGCATACACAGAAGCAAAAAAGCCCAATTTTTTTTAAAAAAAGATGGTGACGCACGCGGCTGACCGCCGAAGACGGCACCGGAGTGGTCGCGCGCAAATAGCACCATCTGCTGGCCGCTACCGGAACGACAGAGTGGACCGCACCGGTAGGAACCCACCACTGAAGCAACCCCTGAAAAGGAAGAGACTCAGTGCTTAGAGCATGGCTTGGCTCTAAGCCCCAGCAATAGAAATACAATTTCTTACGAGAGATAGTTTAAATAAAATCTGGCAATTGAGAAGAGGAAGAGAGAGAATAACCCATGGGTTTCTAAACTTGAAGCTTGGTGAGCCCATTTGTAATGTTAACATATCTTTTACGTGCAAAAAGGTACAAATAACCAATTTAACAAAATGCTATTGTCCCTTACCAGTACTTTGCCTTTTTTTTCCTGACAGGTTAGCATATTTTCCAATTAACTTCTGGTTTTAGTGCGCTTATTTAAGAAAAATTACAAGACACATTTGAGGCCTTGTGAATAAGCATGAATGGTGGAAGATGCTTCTCTGCAGCATGCCTGCTCCCAACAATATTTTCAGTTAGAAAATAATGTTAAAAATGTAAAACCTCATGGCAGCAAATCTGGAAGGAATTAAGACAGGTATTCTCAGGCAGTCTGGTGAAGCTGAATGTCTATTAAATTCAAATGGATGTAAATTGGTGTAATTTACATAATGTGCATTAATTATGTAACCAGGATAGATATGTAATTTAAGAAATTATGTCAACCATGTCAATTTGTCTGCCATTACACTAATGACGTAATTGATACAACTAAATTATGTCAGTTATCTGGATTGCTTCAGAAATTGACTGAAAAGTTAAAACTGACTATTTGGAGTGAAGTCCAGACCAAAATTTTGTCTGTTGCATCTGAAGTCCACTGATAGATGCATACAATAAGGTTTAATGGATAAATATTCTAGATACTTATTTAAGCTCAAATAACATCTCTGTTTTTGTGATTGATCAAGAGGAATTGCTGGTCAATTGCTGGTCCTGCATCTTTTAACAAAAAAGAACCCAGAAGCAGAGGTAAAAATGTTTACAGATGTATTTATTTCGGGAATTCTCTGGAAAACCAGAGAGTTCTCACAATTACCCTTGTCAGGAAATTATTAACCAATATTAATAATAACAACACATAATAAACAATAATATTATTTCAGAGAATGTTTAATATTCAACCAGAGACTACTTGCATTAAATCAAAACCCAGGCCACAAGTTTACAGGCTAAAGGGCAAATAAAAACATGTAATAAAAAGAAGAGAAAAAAGCAAACCTGATTTTAATTACTACAGTTCTGAAAACATTATGTTCACTAACCTGCAATGTTATTCTGTTTTTAACCAGCAATCCTATTTTAATATCCATTAAGTTCAAATCTTTTTCCAATTGTTGACTAGATCGGATATTGGTGACCACCTCTTCCCTTAGCCTTGTAACTTCTAGCTCTTCTTGAAAATCTAAATCACTCTGATCCATGAGATAAGCAAATTTGCGCAAGACATTCAAAGGAGGATTTGCAGAACTAGCTATAAATGAAGTAAACAAATTAAAATTTACAGCATTCAGTTCTAAAACAAATGGTACCTGGCAGTCAAAACACTTTCATTTAAAACATGATTGTATTTATTATTTTTAAAAAGTTAAGCTGCCAAAAGCTGAAGCTCTCTGGGCAATTTATAAAACATACTAAGAATATATAATCAGAGTAAAAAACACCATGTAATCTAGGCTTTAGCATAGGGAATATTCAAAAACTAATGGAATATGAACTGAAATACAATTTAAAAGCCTGGGAAAATAAAAAAAAGTTTTTACCTGGCACCAAAATGATACTAATGTGGGTGCCCCTAACTCAAGCCTCTGTGGGGAGGGAATTCCATAAATAAGGTGACATCACAGAAAAAGCTCTTGCCATTGTAGAGGTCCACCTCTTCTCCTTTGTTTAGGAGACTTGAGGAAAGGCCTCATTAGGTAATCTTATATCTGGGCGGTACACATGGAAGAAGATATTCCTTCAGGTAACTTGATCCTTAGGCCAGTTAGGGCTTTAAAGATTAAAAACATTGAATAACTGAGTATGAACAACTTTGCAAGGTAGTCTCAGGTAGATTTGCAGTTGGGAAATCAGCTGATGAATAAAAGGTGCTCCATGAGCCTCTAGTGACACTAATGGATCTAGGACCACAACCCAACTATGAACCTTTAGGGCTTCTTTAGGGCATGTGCAGATCCCTCCAGGACAGACAAGGCACCAGAGGTGGGTTCCTCCCGGTTTGGACCGGTTCGCCTGAACTGGTAGTGACCCCTGGTGACATTACAATAATGTCACAGAACCGGTTGCCATCTTTTTTTTGAATTTTTTTGGATTTTTTCTTCTTCTGAGCATGTGCAGAAGCCGAGTTTCCAGCACTGTGCATGAGGTCGCCATCTTGTTTTCGGCTTTTTTCCCCTGGCACTGTGCATGCACGCATGGCCATGCAGCACGGGAGGAAGCGAACCGGCAGCAAGGTAAGTTAGAACCCACCCCTGCAAGGCACCATTCTGCTGGAGAAATACACCATCCATATCTTGTCTGAATCAAAATTTATTGGCCCTTATGCAGTCCATTATCCTGAACATGCAGCTTTTAGAACACTCAACATCTTTATTGGTATTAGATAAAAAGGAAAATTAAAGCTGGGAACATTCATTTTATTATATATATTGCATCTAATTCCTTTATATAATGAGGACTCAGATTGTTGGGGGCAATATGCTGAACTCTGTAAACCGCTTAGAGAGGGCTGTAAAGCACTATGAAGCGGTATATAAGTAAAGTGCTATTGCTATATAGTGTATATTCAGAAAATATTATTTAGTACTTACTCAATATTCTGTAATCTTCCCTAGCTTTATTTGCTTTAAGGAATGCTTGAATTTTCACAATTTCTTTATTCTGAAAAAAAAATCCCATAATATGTACAGTATGTTTGCAATTGTTACCCAGGAAACAAACTGGCTGCAAATATCTTTTGTAGTTCGTATTCACATGGTATATTACAGACATTGTTCATAATAGTCTTATTAATGTTCTCTTTTTTCTGTCCTATGACATTGAGATAACATGAAATTTGTTGTAAGCAATTAACTATTAAACAGAACAAAAAGAAAAGAAAAATCTTACATGATCTTTGAAATATTGTATTCGTTCTTTGTATGCTCTTCTTGCTAACCACATTTTGATCCATGACTGAATCTAAAAGTTAAAAAATTAAGAAATATTTACATGATCAATATTTAAATATTTTTGTTTTTAGCATATTGTTAGTTTTTATTAGCATCTTATTTTTATTAGTTGGAATATAATGTTATATGCCTATGTGTCACATCTCACATTAAGATGTGAACAAGAAATAGCTTCATTGCCCTTATGCCAGTGCAAATTTTCTTCATTCAGCCTCCAAGCCCAATGCATCACATCTGGCTTCAAATCTCAAATGAGATTTCCATAGTTCCATTTGCACAATTATACATATTCTCAATGAAAAGCAGTCAGATGACTGGTATCTACTTTTTTTAAAGTAACCAACAGGCGTAATTAAACTTGCTCTTGCCCAATTTGTCCAATCTTTGACATTTCATCAGTGACTTCATCTCATATGCTTCACTGGGCAACTACAAAGGTGTTACAAGCTGCAGAATACTTGTCACATTTACAATAGATTTTTTTTAAAGTAGTTGAAACAATTCAGATGTACACAATTAAAATGTAGGAAATCAGAGAGATTATTAGGCCATAGCCACTGGACAATAACAAGAATACATAATCCTGAAGTTAGCTTTGTAATTCACTACGTACAAAATATATTTACCTTGGTAATAGAGGCAACATTTCTCTGCAACATCTGAAGTCTTTCCGAATAATTTTTCTTTTGTTTATACCCTTTCCAAATTGCCTGTTTATTTAAAACACAAGATGTATTAGCAATATGGCTAATACTAAATTAATTCCAAACCTTCTCTAAGCATAGCGAAGTTGCCATGCTTTCTGTTCTTTTACTTGCAAATTTCAGAATAGACATTCTTTTCTTTTTCAGATAAAAATCTATATTGTGCTCTAAAAGGGATACTGAAGTGTGCTTCTATTAAAATGTGAGAGCAAACATGCTTTCTAACAATCATTTATAGTAAGCTTTATTTTAGTTTTCTATTTGGTTATTTCAAATGGAATAAATCTTACAATATTGGTCACTAAAATATATGTTGTAATGATTGCTTTGCACTTGCTACACAATGTACAGCATAGAATATATATCACACTGCAAAAACAGTAAGTATCTGTTTTTGGTGAGGCAAGTTTAGGGACTAAAGATGGTTGTTAGATATGCCTGGTAAAACTACTTTATCTTCATAGGCTATATTCCATCCCTGATTTAATTATTAAAAACAGAACTTTAATTGCAGCCATTAATTGCACATTTACAAGAAAACCTTATCTGTACTGAGATGTTGGAGTGTTGGAAAATATATAGAGAGAACATAGGTGCTGTATTTGTTAATACTCTTCATTAGGTTATTAGTCATCCAATACTAGATGCATACTACCTGTATTTTTATCACTGATGGGCCCTGGGCTTGGAGGTATGCTTTTCTTTCTTTATATTTTTTTCTGACTAAAAATCCTCTTGCTTTAGCTTGCAGCTGAATGATCAGATCCTCATTTGCAAACCATAGTTGTTCTCTATTATAATTTGATGTGATCTCACTGACAATTTTCTACAAGAAAAATAAATGTTAAGGAGACAGCCAAAACATAAGAAACTCAGCAAAATCCATATTGTTTCAGCAATTAACTACACAACACTTTCCACCCAAACTGACCAAATTTATATAGACTATATTTTAGTCTATTTTTTAGCTTCTTCTTTAGAATATTTTCCAAAATAAGCATTTGTGAATATTAAATGGAAACTGTTAAATATCAGATCATAATTATTTTCATTTTTATCTTTGTAACCCTCAGTATCTGACTGATTGACTAACTAACTGATTATATTTATATTCTGTTTGTCATTCAGACGCTCAAGGTGATGTATATAGGTCAGTGGTGGCGAACCTTTTTCGGCTCGCGTGCCAAAAAGGGAGGGGGCGCGCTCGCGCGCGCTCACATACCCTCACCCATTCCCTTCCCCCCATGCATGTGCACAACACCCCCCCATGCTGCCCCCTGCGCATGCGCACACACCCCACCCCCGCACAAAGGCTTACCGGAGCCTGGAACGACGAAACCGGCAAATTGGAAGTGCGAAAAAACGCACTTCCGGTTTGCCGGTATGCTGTTTTTTGCACTCCGGAGGGTTCAGGGAAGCTCCCTGAAGCTCCGGAATGCAAAAAACTACAATACGGACAAACCGGAAGTGCGGAAAAGTGCACTTCCGGTTTGTCCGTTTTGTAGTTTTTTGCATTCTGGAGCTTCAGGGAGCTTCCCTGAACCCTCCGGAGTGCAAAAAACAGCACACCGGCAAACCGGAAGTGCATTTTTTCGCACTTCCGGTTTGCCGGTGGGAACCCTCGCGTGCCAGCTTCTATGGCTCCGCGTGCCACCTCTGGCACGCATGCCATAGGTTCGCCACCACGGATATAGGTGATGCCTTCCTCCTCTTTTTCCCTACACCAAAAATCCTATGGTTGGGTGGTCTGACACTGAATCATCAACCTGAAGTACAATAACCAAATGAGTTTCTGAAGCTGAGGAGGGATTAGAACTTGAGTCACCCCACTGCTATACCAACAACCACTGTATCACACTGGCACTCTTTTTTCCTGAGGATGCCTATGGCAGTAACAACATAATTTCTTATTATTTGATAATTATTCACAAAATATAACATGCACCAATAAGATTAAATATAGTAATATAAAATAGAAATCTTACTTCAAATCCAATGGAAACCGCAAACAAGTAATATACTAATACATAATTCTATTTGTACTGCATTTCATCCTTTGATCACTCCTGTATTCGCCAACACCCCCCTCCACTTCTTATCCCTAGTAACTATTGCTTCAACAACATCTTACCTGAATCTCTTCCCCAGTGAGCCAGGATGTTTTGGGAGTAATTCCTTCAGGAGGAGTACATGTACCCTCTCCACTTTCTTCATTGAAATAATAATCATAACTACCTTGAATTAAAAATTTAATCCATGGGCCTTCATCAGGTTCTAAACATGTTGAAAGCAATATTTTATTGGTTATATGTTGCTGAAACACATAAATGTATTTTAAGTCTCTATCTTATACTTTAAGAAAAAAACAAAATATATAAAATATTTTTCTTGGCATAAAAACTTGATCCACTCTACAAATTGATAAGACAGAAGAATTGGATCTCTCGTTAGAAAAACTGAGAGTAAGGTCCCTGTTGACCAATGGTATGTTACAAAGCTTCCACAAATGACCTTTTGAGGGAAGAGATAAATGTACAAAGCATCGATAGGGGCTTTTTTTTATTACCACCCAGTAACAAAACTAATAAGGCATCTCTGTGTATGTATTTGCATGGATACATGCATATTCTTTCTGTAATTCTTTCTGCGAGTGCAAAATAATTTACCTCAAAGTTGCTAAACGCATTTCACATAGCCTCACATACTTTGAGAGTTGATTTGATTTGAAAATAAGAGCTGGTTTGTATTATTGCTTTCTACTACTTGTCCCTGATGTTTCAGGGGAAGTAAACCAGTCACAGAAAACACCGGATGTTGGGATTGGTGACTCACTGATTGATCCAAAACACAGTTCCTGTTTAAACAGCAAGCAAAGTTTCTCCACCATAGGATTATCATTCAAATACCTTGCACAGAAAGCACGCAAACATATGCAATTTGTGGGCAATAACACAGAAATGAAAATAGGTAGGAACAAATATATGATAGAATACAAAGCCAGAGCGAGCCTTTCTGAAAGATAGTTCAGATGGAGCAGCTTCAGAGGCATGTAAAAAATCACTTTAATTTTCAGTTAAATCAGGACTTTAGAGGAACAAATTATGCTGAATTACCATTTGGAACTCATTAAATCAAAGCATCCTGAAAAACTTCAATAAATATTTTGAGTCATACTCCTGGCCTCAACTTGTTTCAAGGCCAGCAAATACATGATCTATCTTCAACAAATGTTTAATGAAATATTTAAAGAAGTAGAGTGCTGGAGTGCCTCAGGAGCATTAGAGTGCCTCAAGAGCCGAGGTGGCGCAGCGGTTAGAGGCACTACTGCAGGCCACTTTAGCTGACACTGATCTGCAGGTCAGCGGTTCAAATCTCACCGGCTCAAGGTTGACTCAGCCTTCCATCCTTCCGAGGTAGGTAAAATGAGGACCCAGATTGTTGGGGGCAATGTAAATATACATTGCTTACTGGTGTAAACCGCTTAGAGAGTGCTTGCACTGTGGGGCGGTATATAAATCTCACAAATAAATAAATAAATAAAATAAATTATACATTTCCTATGCTGTGTAAAATGGCACAAACAACAATACCTTTGGTTTTTAAATTCTTAGCTTCCTGCAAATGTTCATAGTAGATTTCAGCACATTCTGGAGCAGCTTTCAGATTGAAATTAGGTGACTGTAAAACTGTGATGATCGATGCAGAATCACCTTTTTCTAAACACTGGTTTATCATACATATTCCAATAGCCACTAAGGAGTAGAATCAATGAAGTATTAGTATTGTACATTTCCCACAATATTTTACACGAAGAATAGACAATCTGCAATTTTTTTCTTTCTGCACCCCCTCACCCCCATATTAAAGGTTGACTGCCTTTTTAAAGAGAGAATCAACACTACTAAGTTATAGGTGGTCCTCGATTTATGGTGGTAATTGGGATCAAAATTCCATTGCTAAGCAATGCAGTTGTAAAGGGCTATGGCAATTCCTGCAGTCACAGTTGTCATTGTTAAATGAATCCTACGGGTGTTAGGAGAGGCAACTTCCTGCTGACTTCCTACAACCAAAGTCAATAGGGAAACTGGTAGAAAGTTGAAAGTCCCAAGCTCACAGACAGGTAAGTGGCTGCTGCCTTGACGGAATGAGAATAAATCTCACAGAGGCGAAATAGATCGTTCTCCTGGAATTCAGACATTAGAAATAAAGCTGGAGTTTAAAAGTCTAATTAAAATATTTATTTCGGTACAAAAACAATAAAATCTCTGCTATAAAATGCGACTTCTCAGTCGGAAGCCAGAAGAAGAAGGGAAGAATAGAGTTTTAGGAATGCACACATGCGTACAAGAACATATCAATCACGTACTCAGGAATGAACCATTATATTAGATAGGGATGCAGCTCCCTGCATATACATACAACAGACAATAATCACACCGTGACATGCCTGGGGGAAGAGGGAGCAAGGGAGTGCATAGGAGGACTATCCCCACCCTGCTGGCCTTCCGTAAAGCAATAAAAACTTGGCTCTTCCGGCAGGCGGGGTGGAAGTGAGACCAACCAGACCAGATATGGGTCTCACCCCTTGATTATGAATGTTAGATGCTCTTTTTAATTTTTGTAGTTTTTAATTGTTGTGTCTTTTTTTTATATTGATAAATGGACTGGACATGTTGTGAGCCGCCCAGAGTCCCCTGGGAGTTGGGCGGCATATAAATCCATTTAAATAAATAAATAAATAAGTGTGGGGAGGGTCAGGAAGGGTAGGGGGGGCGTGGCAAGGCAAGTGTTGAAAAGGATACACAAACCCAACATTATAGATTAATATAGGATGGTGGTGACTTTTTACTCCAGTTCATGACAACCAATGAGAAAGTTTAAATTTGCACATTAGTTTCCAAGATTTATTTGATTTTATTACAAATCTAATTTGAACATATAAAATTAAAATGGGAGCATGTTTTGTGCATGAATATGTACAGATGTATATGAATGTATTGAAGCATTTATTAAACACTCTGAAAATCTGGGTGGCAAATTGCCATGGAAGAAACCCTATATAACACTGACCCCTGAACAAAGATCTTTGGCCAAATTTATAGTATAAACTAGGGATATGCAAGGCAAAGACATGGGCTGTGACAAAAGCTACATTTAGCTTACTTTAATATACATTATAATTAAATATAGTTAATGCAATTGCTTTCCAAGTATTTAATTGTTCTGCCCTTCTGTCAAGGTAACACATTACAATTCAGGGTAACTATTGAAAGGGTTCTGGGGAATGCATCCAAGATTTTCAAGTGACTACGTGCAGTCCTGTGCCCTTAAGTTTGACATTTCTGATCTACACATTTAGAAGCACCATATGGTACACAGCCTCTCTTGAACTCATTCCAGAATGTAGGTAACAAAGCAGTATTTATTATTCCTACACACACTGAAAAGACAATTAATCAAGATAAGGGATTCTCTCCAGATTCCTCCCAGATGTGCTGGTTTTCTAGGTGAAGCAATAATTGTCAAGAGGAGGGAGGGAGGGCAGTTGGAACCTTGAAATTCCTTATTCTTGTGTTCTAAACTAATATGAGATACTGAGAAGGCTCTACTGCTTGTTTCAGCTCAAGAGTTACTCCTCTTAAATTTGAGAGACTCAAATTTTGGCAACTTATTTTTCATTTTTAATGATGCATTTGATATTTGTTTTTTTTCCTCCCCAACTCAAGAAATCCTATTCATTTCTGATGACCATTTTATATGATTGCATAAAGGTTGAGATACAAAGTATTTACAGGTTGTTTACATTCCAGAATGTAACATCTCAGGAGTGTATTTGTTTTGGAGCATTGGGAACAAAGCTCCCAAAGAATATAAATATTTAGTTTCAAAGTCCATAGCTTCATTTTTCAGCAAAAATCAGAGGAATGAATTGCTGTCTTAAGGTATTACAAACAACATTTGTACCTTAATTGCTTACTATTATGCCACCCTTTCACCTTTTTACACATAGAACAGGGATGTTAAACTCAAGGCCAGTGGGCCACATTCGGTCCACAGGGTGCTTAGATCTGGCCTGCGGGGCCGCCCTGGAAACAGCAAATGTCCGGCCCGTGGAGCCTCTGCCAGTAAAAATGGACCTCGGGAGGGGGGACCGCGCAGCCTCCCAAGCTCCGTTTTCACTGGCAAAGGGCTACAGGAGGCTGTCGCGGCCAAAAACAGAGCTTGGGAGGGCCACGTGCAGCCCCCCAAGCTTCATTTTCACTGGCAGAGGGCTGCAGGAGGCCGTTCCGGCCAAAAACAAGAGCTCCATTTTCGCTAGCAGAGTGTTAGCAAAACAAACTACTAGCAAAAGTGGCATTTGATCACAAGGCAAGGAGGCATTGAGAAACATTTCCCCTTTTGCATTTGAGCATCCAAGAAGGGACAGGAAAGGAGAAAGGGAAAGAGGAAAGAGAAAGAAGAAGATGGGAAGAGAGCAAGGAAGGAAAAAGAAGGAAAGAGGGAAAGGAAGAAGAAAGAATGAAGAGGGAAGGAAAAAGAAGAAAAGGAAGGAAGGAAGAAAGGAAGGAAGGAAGGAAGGAAGGAAGGAAGGATGGAAGGAAGGAAGGAAGGAAGGAAGGAAGGAAGGAAGGAAGGAAGGAAGGAAGGAAGGAAAGAAGGAAGGGAGATTATAATGAGAGGGAAGGAGGGTCTGAGGGAAGTCCTGCCTTAGCACTTGGCCACCAGCAGCCCTGCTGTCCTTTTGCCATCCCCTTGTCTCCTCCTCCTCACCTGTCCTGGTGGTCTCCCATTCTATCACTGAGGATGCTTTGGTTGGGTCTCCTTGCAGAGAGAGGGAGTGGACCTCCCTATGACCCACACACTTTGCCCTCCCATGCATACCATGAGCAACCTGGCCAAGGAGAGCAAGAACTGCAGCAGCAGCCTCGAGGAGGAGGTAAGCACAGCCGGGCACCCCCTCGGGGAAGTGGGGCTGGGCTAGGCTGTGTGGTCCCAGTGCCCTGGGAGCTCAAGGGCCAGGCTGGGTGCTTTCCCTCTGCTGCCTAGGGCTCTGGACAGCCTGCACCACCATCTGGGGGTCCTCCGCGTGGCCTGAGAGGTACGGCGAGGCTCCTCTGGAGGATAAAGATTTGGCCCTTTCCCTGGTCTCACCTTCCTCTGCAGGAGACAATGGATTCCCCCCAGGCCACCACAGGTGCCCCCAACCAGGAGTGATGTCGGGTTGTCCATGCCCACCCTGGCTACGCCCACCCGAGGTCAAACACAACCCTGATGCAGTCCTCAATGAAATAGAGTTTGACATCCCTGACATAGAACATGGATCTGCCACCACCACATTTTAAAAATACAAATTACTTAAAGTCTTTTTCCTCCAACTATGCTTAATGTACCCAATACTAGGCCTTCCATAGCTAGGTTGTAACAATCTAGACAAGCACTGGGAAAAGGCAGAGATAAGAGAATTTTACTTTTTGGCCACCATCAAATTATCATTTGGATTTTTGCAGCCTAGATGCAGTCCACTTAAGAGTTTGCAATTCTCATATTGTGACATGATTTAAAGCCATTTTATGAAGCTTCTCAGAATTATTATACCAAATATTTTTAACAGATAATCAATTAATCACTTACAAATAAAAGGTAGTTTTCTGCAATATATGCAGTATTGTAATGAACTGAATGATATCAATGCCAAGTGTAATAAGCATTTTAATTAACGCTGAGCAAGATTCATGACAGGCATTTGCCTGTTTAATAGGGAACTGTGATATACGTCTCTACATACTCAGCAGGTTCCCAGCAAAACATTTGTTTTTGTTCAGCTCTCAATTGATCAGCAATATACTGACCTTAAAGACTAATTTTAGTTCCCTTTTATCTATTTAATTCTGTTTTCTAAAGACCCATTTGCTCAGGGCTATCAAATCTGGACTTCAAAATCCTGAAGACCAACTAGATAGTAGCAAAAAAAAAAAAGTTTTCTGTATCTTTTTGTTCTCATCTGATATTTATCCAGATTTTTGCAGCCTTGAAATAATAACCATTCAGTTGATCCAGCTTCCTGTTCCTAATTGATGTCTATGAGAAGTCCTTAAGTTTAAAATGCAAAATGATCTTTCCACACACGTTTTGAGAACCACACATAGCTTGTAGGGCGTATATAGCCATAATGACTAATAATCACTAATTGCGCCATTCTCAAATTCAGGAGGTCATTGAAGTTAAATTGTGAAATCGTTTTAGAAGCTCACATCTGTTGCAAGATGTTGCACATTAAGTACTATTCTTTCATACAATCAATATACATATACAATATGTTCCAAGATAGAAGATTAACTTGAGAATGCACGCTGAAGTCAATTATAAATCTAGTAGTGACTGCAAAAGAAGTAGGGCTTAATATAATGATTCAAATGAGTTCTCACATTTTGATGCCTCTTCCAAGTTTCTGTTAGCATCATCAATTCCTTTCTGTATTTCATCTAGCCAAAGCATGGATGAGTTATCATGAGATTCCTGGTTAAAACAAAGATAAAACTAAACATTACAATTTTTGAAAACTTAACTTGGTCAACCAAAATATACCAAGATTATTAAGCTATTCCAAAAAGGGGCTACTAGTATGAATTTACCTTATGAAAATTAAAGGCCTGATAAGGACTAATTGCAAAGGGAGGCTTTCTCTCCCTTTCCTTCCCAGAATACCTATTCATTCTCAACACAATTTACCTTGAATTATCTCTATTGTACAGAATGTCTAGAACAATATGTATGCTTTCAGTTCATGTAAGTCACACTATCATTACTGTATCAGATAAGATGTATTAGTCTGATGTGTTAATACTTTGTTCTTAAAACCATAATTGAGTGTTATATTCAGTTTTTATAATTCTAATTTTCTACTTATATATTTGAACTTGCGTAAAACATGGATAGTGTGGTGCTATAATAATTAAAACAGCAGGCATGTGTATTTAAAATGTATTCAGTGAAAAACATCAGAATGATACATACATGAAGCTGAATCAAATACCAGAGGAAAAGTTAGTTTGTAGTTTCAAGATTCTTGAAAGGACCAATAAATAATATTTGTAGTTCAGGGTTGAAATGTGGGGTCTTAGTGGTCTCTGAGCTTGGTTCCTTATAGATATTTCATTACCCAAACTAGATAACATCTAGTTACCCAAACTAGATAACTGGCTTCCCATCGGTCTGCAGACGCAATTCAAGGTGTTGGTGATTACCTTTAAAGCCCTATATGGCTCAGGGCCAGAGTATCTTCGGGACCGCCTTCTACCGCATACCTCCCTACGACCGGTTAGATCCCACAGGGTTGGTCTGCTTCAGATCCCGTCAGCTAAACAGTGTCGGCTGGCGGGCCCACGGGCGAGAGCCTTCTCTATGGCTGCCCCGACTCTCTGGAATCAGCTACCCCCTGAGATCCACACTGCCCCCACCTTATTGGCCTTCAGGAAAGCCGTAAAGACCTGGTTTTTTCAACAGGCCTGGGGCCAATGACCTTATTGAAAGAACTAGTGATGTCGGCCCATGAATGGATGGATGGTTGGAATGTTTTTTAACTGAAATTGCGTTTTTAATTTCGTTTTTAATGATGTTTTTATATTAATTATATTTGTATTTGCTGTGAGCCGCCCAGAGTCCCTGCGGAGTTGGGTGGCATAGAAATGCAAATAATAAATAAATACATAAATAAATAAACATCATCGGTGCTATTAATTAGATAACGAAACATCTGCAAGAAAACAACCAAGCTCCGAAAGCACTAAATGGATGGAAGCAGCTAAGTAAAGTAGCTACATTCAGCCCTGACAAAAACAGCACAAGGAGTTAAGCAAGGAGTATGAAAATGAAAGGCAGAACTAGCCCACAGAAAGTTAAGGTAACAAGACGACTCCAAAATTAAGGCAAATTTGGTATAAAGACAGAAGTCTCCCAAACGGAAGACCAGTTATATCTCTTTCTTTTTCAGTTTTCATATTTTAGCTTCCTAGGGATAATTTGGAGAATATTTTATATACACCAGCTCCTAGACTGGAGTACAGCTCCATGGCTAAGAATGTGACCAATGGATTCATCTACAGTTCAAAGAAGCAGACATCCTTTTTTAATAGTCTGTTTCTCCCTTGTGCCAAGAACAAATTCCTTATTAAAATGTTATAAAATTATTTATACAATCCATTTGAATTCATTCTCCCAGACATATACAATTTTGTTAAAATGGATTGTTTGCTTGCTAGATAATGTTACGTGACTCTAGCTATGACTTCTCTTTCCAGTTGTAAGTTAGGGTTACCAAATCGGGTTACCAAATCTGTACTGTAAAAATCCAGTCAACTACTAGAAGAGATCAGAAGGTTTTGTATGTTTTTGCCCTTCATGTCTGGTAACTCTATGTTCCAATGAAAATGTAAGGAGACACTGTAAAATGTAAACAAATGTTTTTAAATTCAGTCACTATTTGTACAAAATAATTATTTCACTCTCTACTAACAGTACTTCAAGAGTTAATTCTTGTTCTGTGTTGATTGGAAGTTTAAGCAGTTCACACCCACTTCCGCATTCTGATGCATCATACCCTTCTCACTACAAGGAAAAGGACAAATCAGCTATTTTCTGCAAAATTGCTACAGAGGATGAGTTCAGTAAATAGATCTGATGCTCTGAGCTCTTTTCACTAAAATGGGGATTAAGCAAGACTCTACAAGTTAAAATGCCTATTGTAGAAAATTAAGAATTGATCACTGCTACAATGAAAACTTGGCTCCTATTGACAACTGGATTGTTGTTCTATCTGTCCTCCTGTTTGTGCCGGAAAGGTAGGATATCTGTGTTTTCGTGTGTTAGTAGTTTGTCCCTTTTAATTTTGTTACCAGTTAGGTGTGCTACTGAGAGAAAACAAGCATGCAGGCTCAAATAGATTATTAAACAAGGTCTCAAATCAGATGGATTTCCCTTTCAAATTAATGTTTTTTCATTCATGGGACTTAGATAGAAAACATTGCATTACCATTTAGTAATATGTCTCATTACACATGGATTAGCAATCACTTAAAAGAAAATACTCTCAGAAAGAAGGAATTGTTCTTAAGCAATTTAGCTATTTATTAAGTATAGTTCTAAATAGGTGTTTTTTTAAAATACTTACATCCATTTGAGAAGCACTCTATTACCCAGGGGTGGACAATCTTTCTTTCTTTCTTTCTTATAAAGGGCTACATTCCCTCTCGAATACAGGTAGTCCTCAACTTACAATAGTTCATTCAGTGACTGTTCAAAGTTACAACGGCACTGAAAAAAGTGACTTATGACTGTTTTTCACACTTACGACCATTGCAGCACTCCCATGATCACATGATCAAAATTCAGATGTTTGGCAATTGACTCATATTTATGACGCTTGCAGTGTCCCGAGGTCATGTGGTCATTTTTTTTGCAAACTTCTGACAAGCAAAGTCGATGAGAAAGCCAGATTCACTTAACAACCATGTTACTAACTTAATAGCTTTACTTAACAATGTTCCAAGAAAAGTCCAAGAAAAGTCATAAAATGGGGTAAAATTCACTTAACAACTGTCTCACTTAGCAACAGGAATTTTGGGCTCAATTGTGGTCATAAGTCGAGGATTATCTTTAATCCATTAAGAACTGCAGGACTTTTAGGGAGCCAATTCTCATTCTCTTCTCTCCCCCACCTTTCTTTTCCACTAAGAGATATTTACCCATCTTCTCCCATTCCAGACTAGCAGACTTAAAGAAGGGACTTTAAGATATCTGTGGCTGCAAGGTCTTGACAAGAACTTTTGAAACCTGGCTGAGACTTCTTTTTTGCTATACATAATAGATAGGTAGATAGACAGACTGTCCGATTGTCCCATCAATTTCAAATTAACAGATTTTACTAAAAGGCATAAGCTTTCTGAACTGCAGCAGGTTACTTATACTTGCTGTATTACAGTTAGTTAGTATAAATCATGACCTGATGTAAAGTTCTGGAGGAAAGAGTAAAATTTTCTATCATCTTAAACATCACTCGAATAGTCTAAAGTTGTAAGCCTAAACACAACTAATTTTATTCCCCAACATAATACAGAACAAAGCTTATTTGATAAACCTATTTTCCACTTCTCTATTTTCTTTCTTAAACTAACTTTAAAATGTCACTCTCTTATTAATACTTGTGAAATAAATGTGCTTCATGGAGAAAGAAACTTTTAAATATCACTGCTTATTTCTGTTGTAGAGTTTACATTTTCATTTCTCCCCCAATTTTTAGAAAACAAGTGTGGCAACAGCAGCTTGAACTTTCAACATGATAAATCACTCCCCATTAAGACTTTCTATGGCACACCGCAAGACATGTATGAGCCAATACCTATTTCCGCCCTAGATGGACTGACAAAGCCCAATCACAAAAAAGAAAAGTGCCCTATGGAAATATCCAACATCACATCATTGAAAGTAAATAATATCACCATGGAGTACCTTACTAGCTCACTGAGCGTGAAGATGTTACCAGCTATATACATAGCTGTTGTCTTAATAGGAGTACCAGCCAATGTCGTAACACTGTGGATGCTGTTTTTCAGAATCAGATCAGTCCGTACTGCCATATTCTACACAAATTTGGCTATTTCAGATTTCCTTTTCTGTATAATGCTGCCATTCAGAATTGCATACCACCTGAATGGCAATAACTGGATATTCGGAGAAGCAATGTGTCGAATCATGACTGCCGTCTTCTATGGAAATACGTACTGCTCCACCCTGCTGCTCACTGGTATCAGCATCAGCCGCTACATGGCCATTGTTCACCCATTTACCTTCAGGACTCTACCTAAAAAGTTCTTAGCTACTTTAACTTGTGGTGTGGTGTGGACGGTTGTTTTTTTATATATGTTGCCTTTGATAATCATGAAGCAAAGCTATCATCTGGACCAGCTAAATATCATTACCTGTCATGATGTTTTTAATGTTTGTGAAACTATGCTCGCTTTCCAACACTACTACTTTATCTTCCTTGCAGTATTTGGATTTATGCTTCCACTTTGCATTGTTGTTTTTTGTTACATATCCATTATTCAAACACTCAATGCTTATGAACAAAAGTGGTTCTGGTACATCAAAGTTAGTCTTCTTGTCCTCAGCATTTTTGCTATTTGTTATACCCCCAGCAATGTTATATTGATTGCTCATCATCTGAATTATTACTACAGTTCTAAAGATAATTTATATTTCTTTTATCTGATTTCTTTATGTCTAAGCAGCTTGAATAGTTGTCTTGATCCTTTCCTTTATTTCCTGATGTCCAAAGTCAATGACAACACCAAGACCTATCTCACCATGGTTAAAATAGCTCAGGAAGAAAAAACATGACAGGTCTCTCCTGTGATATTTGAAAAAGCTACAGATACATAATTTTTTTTACAAAATTACCTATTTAAAACTTCTATTTTTATAATGTCAAACATCAAATTATATGCAAATACTTAAAGCTTTTCATATTTATACCACTGGGGAAAAATTTTCATTCACAGGGTTAAAAGTTTTTAACTTTTAGTTTGGTTTGATCATGTTTTGGTTGTAGCATATCTTCATAATTGACAACAAAAAATAAATAAGCCAGGACTTTTTCTGCAGCAATGAGTGATTCTTTAAATTTAAGCAATGTTATATTTCTTACAAATCTCAAAAAATAACTTCCATTATGATTTAATGTTTAGTTTTAATGATTACATAGCTAAATTTGAATGCTATTAATTATCAGATTAATTAACAAATCTTCAACTTGTTGACCAACTTAATATTTAATCCTTTTAAAAAAATCAACAAGGTAGTAATACACACACACACATACACACTCACACACTTCATTTAAGCACCGAAGCTACTGGTTACACAAACATTTGGAAGGTGAAGGCTTTAAGAGCCTTTCATGTTCTGAGTCCCAGTGGAAGGCCTTTGTGTATCACAGGGGGTTAGACTAGATGACCTCCAAGGTGCCTTCCAACTCTGTTATTCTGTTAGTCCAGTTGCACCAAGCCCTGAAGAATGTAGGACCAGGTCCCAAAATTCTTTGAGAAGTGTAAGTTTGATGCAGCCATGTAACAAGGAAATCAGTCTTCTAAATGATTTGTACAGCCTTAATTGCTCCTGGTTTATGGGCATTTCCCAAATTGCATTGCCAAACTGGAAGATTGCATGTACTGCTTGACATAATAGCAGCTAGACAATATGGCAAGCATAATAAACCAGAGTTGTGCATAATCTAAGCCCTAGAGTGGGATGTGGCTTTCAAATGTTTTGAATATGTCCCCAAATATTAGCTGAAATACTGTAGATACCAAATTGTCTCAAAGGTGCTTTTTTAAAAGGCAACCGTACTATGTTTTTTCCCCTTGAGGAAGATGTTTCGCTTCTCATCCAAGAAACTTTATCAGTTCTGGATAGATGTTGGGGTGGGGGTGAGGAAATGGAAGAATTAGTTCAGAGTAATCTATCTCTTATGCGACAACCATGATCTGGATGACTGACACTCTCTGTAGATGATATCAAATTATAATCTTTAATGTGACATGAGAAATAAAACTATTGTGCATGTAACATATTAACTATATTTTAGCTAAATTTAAATATAAATGAAATAAAAATTAGTTTTTGCTCTGGTCCTACAGTAACACACCCCTGTAGTTAAGAAAATAAAAAAAATGATAGTGATTCTACTTTTGCATCACAGGACTGCAGGATAGGACAGCTACATTTCATAAGTGTGCAACAGGTTTCATGCTTTCACAATATTATGTGATTATTTTCTCATTATGTAGATAGGCATCTGTGTAAAGCAGGGTTGAGTTATGTGTAAGAATTCAAAGTGCCCAATCTCAGATTACAACCTTAACCTAAGCATTTTTCTGTTATAGAATGTAACATCCACAAAGATGCAAGGAGTTTGTTAGTAATCCCCAAATCCATTGTGCAAATTCTTAAAAATCCAATCCTAAACATTTCATTAAAATTGTGTTACTGGTATAATAGTATTTAAACAATGTATAACAGAGCTTCAAATTCATTACTGAGAAGACAATTAGATTTTTGAAAATGTCAAGCTGAGGACAATTCATAATTCCCTAGCACCCCAAAACTCCAAAGTATATGGAGAAACAAAATGATTTGTCTACATTTTGAGAGAGAGGAGTTTTAGGGAATTTACATCTTCCAGAGATGCCATCAGCATACTGTAATAAATTATTGAAATGCATATATATAGGAATTACAAAAACTTGTGACAAAACGGGAAAAAAGTACTGAAAATTGTCTACCTGACATTTGCGTGTTTTTGCATCGTTCAAAACTGCTTGATAATGACAGGCATTTACTTCTTTTATATTCTGTAATTTTGCTGTGGGAAACAGCAGAGTTTCTATTGTTCTTATTGGATCTCCTCGATCAATAGCCTCATTAATAAAACCCACTGCCAAAATTTCTAAAAAAAAAGTGTATAGTTAATATACTATTAGATTAAAGAAATGTAACTGTAGTTATGTATCAATATTCAAAGTGGTTTAAACTAATAATTCCAAATTTATTATTCAGCTTTTAATTATTACATTTTTAAAATACACAAAAATATACTTTTATTTAAGAATGACTGGTTGAAAGAAGCATATCAAAATTACTTAGTAGTCTTAAGCAATTTTAATTGGACAGCAATATGGGAATATAAATGAGTGAACTATAACTGGAGAAAGAGCAATTTGAAACCCATTTCTTTTGGTCTAATTCTCCAAATATCTACAGAACACTTGTAAATTATCTGCTTGATTCTAATAATAAAAGCTAGATTAACACTTGCATGGCTGTCTTCAATTTACTAACTTCATGCTATTTTTGGAACAAAGATGCTCAAGGCTTCTTGTTTTTACGGATATATAAAGATCTGTTGAAATCTATTTGAAGCATAGGAAGTCTACCATTAATTCAACAGTTTGCCACTATAATTGAATTCTCTCCAAACTGTTTTTTAAACGGGTTTGGTGGTTGAAGTGGAAGTGATCTTACCTATATTCAATAAATAAAGGGAGGAGGTTTTTTCAGCCAACACACACAAAACATTTAACATGTAATTTCTGGTTGACCAGTTTTTTGTTATAGTTTGCAATCTCACAATTCTGGATATTTTTTTAAATGAACTGAGTATTGTAAATAAATTAATGCTATTTAATATATATTATATACTGATCCGTATTTTATTATTATAATGTATGAACGAAGAGTTAAATGGACCAGAACACTTACTATCATTTTCTTCTTGAATTTGTGTATTAACCATGTCAATACAGTTCTGGATGTCATTCCAGCTTAAATATTGTTGTCCTTGAGTCAAAGCCTCTAATTTAATAGACAGCAAGGTGTCAGCATAACTGTGAAGAAACAATAAAAAATTTGTTTGTACTGTACTGTAACCTAGAGTTAGATTAACTAAAAGATTATCATAGTTTAATGAACAATTCCACACAGTAAAGCACCATTAAATTATAGAATTTGTATAATTATATATTTTTTCTTAAAATATTAGTGGTAAATAAGTCACAGAAATACATCTGTAATTAATGTTTTTACCGTTGCAAGTTCTCTTCCTCAACATTGTTAAAGCCAATGGATGGGTTGCTGAGGTGTACTTTTATTTCCTCTATGTTCTTACTTTCCAAAGCCTGATTTAACAGCACGACAGCTGAGAGCATTTCAACAGCAATAGACAGTTCATCATGAGCTAAGTATTTCTGTAGAAATATATTCAGGTCAGCAAGAAAAATAAAGCTTTCAATATGTAAACAACGAGTTATGGTTTAACCCTGAAAAAGCCAATGCCAATGTTAAAGTAATCCATCTATTAAGCCAACTGCATTTTTACAAAATAATGTGTAAGCTTTCAAATTTCATCTTAGAAATGTAAACACTTACACATCATTTTTGCAAACATTTTAACTGACGTAAAGTATTGCCTCAGGAGACATTTGAGAATTATTTTCATTCACAGCACACCGTAGATGATAAGTTTTGCTTACTCAAAATTAATATTCTTTTTAAAAAAATAAGAAAGCCCAACCTTAACTATCTGAAAATACAATAATTATTAGCTTGCATATTTTTCTGAATTACATATTTTAATTTTAATGTTATTTCATTTTTTATTTTATTAACAATACAGGAATGAACAAGCAAATGCTTTCATAGGCATTTTACTGTCTTTGCTTCTCTCTATGCTGTCTTTTTTTCAACACTCCGCAAGGGTCTCCAACTTTGGCAACTTTAAGACTTGTGGACTCCAACTCCCAGAATCCCTCAGCAAAGCTGGCTGAGGGATTCTGTGTTAGCGGAAGAATCAGTCCTCCGGAGGTCGATGGATCGTGGCTTCTTTGAAAACATACTTCTTAGAAAATAAAGCCCGAGATTCAAATCTAATTAACAAAATATTTATTTCAGTAGAAAAATAATAAAGAATTCTTATTAGGACTACATTGTATCGGCTAAGAGATAAATCACTTCTACCTTGGTAGAAAAGGCGATGAGAAGGGAAAGGAGGAAACCTTTGGAATGCAGACATGCGTAATAGAATATATCATACGTCTGTTTGACCATAGATACAAGGAACAGTAGAAAAACATAGAGATGCACAAACTGACAATATTCACATCGTGACATTCTGGGAGTTGGAATCCACAAGTCTTAAAGTTGCCAAGGTTGGAGACCCCTGCATGATATCATCATTTTTTTTAATCCTTTTTCCTTTTTTCCTTCTCTGTTCTAATTTTGACAAGAAAATTAGGAAAATCGATCCTGTTGCAAAAACCGCTTTGAAAGCACATATTGCCTCCTAGCCACAATAACTAAATTGTTCAAATACAAAAACAACTGCTGACCCACTGATAAATAAACTCAAGGAGCAAAATCTGAAGTAGAAACAGGCCAGACAAAGTCTCTGCATTGGTAAACATTGGTAACCAACTATTAATAGCAACGAAAGGATTTCTTGAGGTGGGTCAGGATGACCAAGGACTAAACTATCAGGGATGCTAAGTCCATCCTAAACTGAAGAAAATTTTGGTATGTTAAAACTAGCAGCAAAATTAGCTTGCTAGTTTTGATCAAAATTTGGTAGATAAAGCCTAGTTCAAGAACAGAATTCAGTTAGGACTACATATGACTTTAAAATCAAATGTACACATTTTAAAAATCTAGTATTTTTTCTTACCTCTTACTTCTTACAATATTGAATACACATTTGTGCAAACACGCTGACAACCAAGAATTAATAAAAGTCTTTACAGAAAGTGCATGTTTAAAAGTCACAGAAGAAATTATAGATATTTTAGTATCTAGTATATCTATTTAGTATATCTATTTTCCAATTAGTTGGCTTTGGAGACACATTCAAATAGCTTCCATCTTACCATAGCATTCTGTTGCTGAAGATTGAAGAGTTCAGTCTGATAGACAGAGGCAGCAGAACGAAAAACTTTAGGTAACTGGGCTTCAGGTTTCATTAAAGCAACAATTGTCATGATTGGGTCACAGTTACGAATTGCAATGTTAATATTGTCAACTGCAATAAGTTCTAGTGTCAAAAAAGAGAAACATCCAAAAACCCAGTTAACCCTGTTCCATTACATACTACTATACAGATTGTATATCTGGTATTTCTAATGATATAAAAGAAGAAAATTGTTAAGTATTTTTTTTAAAGCTAATTATACCACAGAAATCTGCTGAAAACTACCAAAGGGGGGGGGGGGACTAAAAAATATTCCAAACAAAAGGTGCTCATAAACCATGCAAGCTTATACTTTATATTTGGCAATTTAATTTGACAGGTGTTTATCAAATAATTTTATTAAAATAATTTTATTTCTTTGACCGTTGGTTATTTTAAATGTAAGAAGTATAATCTAATACTTCTTTTTAAATTTAAGATAATCAAAGATTAAGGAAATAAGAAAAGTGGCCAACTCAATATTATTTTCTAATGCAAGGGCTGAAGTACTACAAAGGGAAGAAATTTGTTTTCTCTTCAAAATAAAACAGCAGTCTTTAAAACTCTATGCTTCACATATTATATTAAAATCAGCAAATACAACTAATTTT
The DNA here is from genome assembly GCA_023053685.1 of Diadophis punctatus similis. NCBI lineage: Eukaryota > Metazoa > Chordata > Lepidosauria > Squamata > Dipsadidae > Diadophis > Diadophis punctatus. The sequence continues at coordinate 27,530,528 of JALIGW010000002.1, forward strand.
CTGATAGGTTCACAGACATGAGGTAGATGCTGAAGTAAATGGGAAATTATATCAAGCAGGAGCACCTGCACATGTGCTTTGACTACTCAAAATATATAAGGCCCTACTGGATAACCCACTACATGTAAAATAATTACCTGCTTAGACTGAAGGATAACACTTAATAAAACTAATGGTTTCTTTTATATAACTAATATTTTCATTTAGTGTTTCAAATAATGGAACAAAATATAGATATGCTAATAAAAACTCTACCTCTAAAGAAATTTGGATCGATAAGTCAAGTGATGCATATATAACAACCAAAAATGATTATATTCATGAATTCAATTCAAATATTATGGCGAATAAATTGCTCTTGTTAAACCAAAGAAAGCATGAAATGAAAAGTGAGCTCAAACCAACATCTAGAAGAAAAGCTCTAATATCTCAAGAAGCAAAGAGCAACTGACAGAAAGGCAACTGCAAATTTAGAACCCTCTTAAACATAGTGTTAGAAGAAAAAGAACTAACTTCAACAATAAATTATACATATTCACTTTTAAGTAATATATTATAGAAGCATGCCACACTTTCAAAATTCTATTTGTTGCAACACCATCTTAATAATACAAAGTAACTGAGACAAAGTAAGTAAATTCTATCTGTTATTTATTTTATTTATTTTATTTTGGAGTTCTTCTATGCCATCCTACTCCCTAAGGACTTATGCGGGGAAAGTGTAATTAACCCAGTAATTGAACTGGATTAAGAACACAATAGTTGGGGGGGGGGAGGGCAGGGGGGGAGATAAACTACTGAACCAAATAATGTGAAAGCAATGTGACAACAAAGCAAAAATGACAAAAAGCACCATGGAACTAGCTTAGATAAAATATAACTGGACTTGTATTTTATCGTTAGAACTGCTGAATCTTAAAATTTACCATGAGGTGAAGTTGTAAGTGAAAATTAACAAGTTACTCACTAAATTTGTGAGAGTCTGATTCCTCATTGGCAACACTAACTTCATTCTGTATCTCATTTTTGTCGAGGATAATTGGAACCTCTGCTATCTAACAGATTGGGGGGGGGGAAACATTTCTTACTGTATTTTAATTAAAAGGCAAATAAGTAATCAATACCATAATATTCAAAACTACTAGGCGGATATCAGTTTTAGGGACATCAATAATAGGCTGTTATAAAAAATATGGTATCTTTTCATAAAGCAAATAGTCAGAAATATTTCTTAGAACAGATAATTTCCACATTTTTCAAATTAGATTTTTTTTCTGTTTATATCTAACCTTAGAAAATATTATGTTTCCAAGTTAAATTAAGAGTAAATTATGCAATATTATATATAAAGTATTTTAAAGCCTCTCTCTTCTATTTGTAAGGAGGCCAAAGTATCAAGACTGAAATCACACTTTAAAGTTAAGCGATTTCGGTGTCACTCTAGCACGTTATAATCAGTTACCTGTGTTCTCTGCTCTTTAGTATCAAATAACCGTGCTAGGTACCAGGAGGAATTTTGCAGCAGAACTTCAAGCAGGCTCAGAGCTGGGTGGTTCAAGCCTGCCATTAGTGCCACTTCATCTTGCATGTCAATAGCCTCATTCACTTGGGCTAAAGCTATGTGAACTGAAAGGAAAACAATGCTTACAGAAAGCAAAATATTATAAAGATTTTCTCTCTCTCTCTTTTAGCCCTTTGATACATGCAGTTGTTTAAGAGAACTTGCATCAAATCCTTCTGGACAAGCATGCAAGGACACTTCAGAATAGACACTTCTTAAATCCAACGCTAAAATGCAACATGTAAGAGGGGTCAAAATTTACAGAACTTTGCAGCTGGCAGAAGAGGAGAGAATTAGAGGTAAAGCAGACTAGAATCATAATGTTTCTATTGTTATTGAGAATGCAAAAGGGCAAAGAAGAATGTCCTTATCCAGGATTAGTCGCAGTATAACAGCAAAGTATCTCTGAAAGAATGACACATTACTGATGAAATAATAATCTATGCCAGTTTTAGATTTCAATGAACTGTGAGAAAATAACACACACTGGTACTTTCCGTTTTTTCCACCCACTTTTCCTGGGTATGCCAGGAATCAATGTTTTCATAAGAGGGAAGAATACTCACGGTTGACCTTATTGATGTTTCCCTGGATTTCAGCTTGCGTAAGCAATTCTTCATATACATCTCTTTCCTCTTCCAAAATCGAGTCACTCTAGAAGCAACAATTACCGTTACAGAAAGAAGGGTAGAGCTATTCCTGATTTTAAAACGGAGGTTGTGCACACATACGGGAGGAAAACCCACATACAAAAGCATGTAACACACAAAAGATATCTTTCAACTGAATTTAGAAAGAAATACCGTATTTTTTGGAGTATAAGATGCACATTTTTCCTCCCTAAAAGTGGCTGCAAATTTGGGTGCGTCTTATACTTCGAATGTAGCTTTTTTTTTCCAGCCCTAACTAGGTGCTAACAGATCTTCCCAGCTCTTACCTTGCAGGCTTTTTCATTGTTACTCTCTCCAAAAAATGTTTTTCCAGCCCTAAGTTTTTGCAGAATTTTTTTTCATTGCTCTACTTGCTCCGAGTAAGTTTTTTTCTAGCCCTAACCAGGTGCTAACTATCTTCCCAGCTCTTACGGCTTGCAGGTTCTTTCATTGTTATTCTCTCAGAAGAATGTTTTTTTAAGTCCTAACCAGGGGATAAAATAATGTGCTGAAGCTGACCAGACTAAGGACGCTAGCCAGATGAATACCTGGTACGCAGATTTCCCCCCCCCCTATTTTCCTCCCCAAAAACTAAGGTGCATCTTATACTCCGGTGCGTCTTATACTCCGAAAAATACGGTAATTACTTCTCAAACACAAGTCATAATATTCCTGATTTTTTTTACTATATCAATAGTCACTTTATAAACAGAAAGTGAACATGTATCTATGATTCAAAAAAATAAATCTAAGGTAACTATCTTTCCTCCATGAATAATTATTTTCTTTGCTACCCCTTCCCCATGTAGAATAATGTAATTCTTTACATAGCGATTAGTGATAAATTCAAAAAATATTATATAATCTAAAGATATATTCAGGTCTTTAAGCTAATATTATCTTTGTAATGCCATTCTAATGTTTTAAATTTTCTATATTGAACCAAATTGAAATATAAATGGAACTGTCTTTATTGTATTTCTTAATCCACATTACACTTTTGGCATAGTAGAATTGGTTAGTGGGCCTCCCTTTTTAAATATTCTCTGAGGATTCAAAGTCTGGAAAAATAAAGCTTGTTACTTAATCTCATCTTAATAGGTATCAGCCCTACCTGGTCTACCTGGCAACTAGAATAAGAAATAGACCTTCTGAATTGTAAACTTTCATTTAGATTGGCTATAAAACAACTATAAAATCTTACAAGCCTGATTTTGATTCCCGTCCTCCCTCTTTTATAGTCATGTAAATAAGAAAGACATAAAACATCTATCTAAGACATTTTTGTAACCCCTCTCCCATTTGCATTAAAACTATGTGTTCCTAGAGAGAGAAAAAGGAACCAAACCAAATTAGCTGATGCTTTTCTCCTTCCTTCCAATCACTTTGAGGCCAGGCCATTATTTCTTCCTATCTCACCTCACCCCAGGAATGTACCTATCAGCAGGTCTACTTCCTAATTTTTGGAAATGCTGATTTAAATTTAAATTAATTTATATTTTTCATTTTGATTGGTTTTTTATATATTTTTGTATATATTTTTGTATATTTATATATTTTCCCTTTTTATTGATATATTAATATGTGATAAGATTGATCTTTTGGGTGATTGCATGGCATACAAATAAAACAAACTTGGTTTATATGCAAAAAAATATTTACTAGCATTGATAAATTTGACATTTTAAGTTTTACAAGCTTGCATATTTAAAACAGCCATAAATAAATTAAAACTGGTATTCTGTGACAACTCACTTTCACATCATACAGTTAATAATAAATAATTTATTTCTTTACCTTAAGTCTTGAATTCTCTTCTTTTTTCTTTTTTGCTCCAGAAAGTTCCTTCTGATATTCATGGGCAAAATTATCATCCACATTTACTAATATGGCATTAGGATTTTGCAACGTTTTGATGGTCTGATCTGCAATTCCTTTCTCAATAGCTTCATTAATTGCAATAACTGCAGCATGCACTAAAAAAGAATAATAAACCAGTATAATAATTCAATATTTAAAGTTAAAAGCCTCAGTGAATTAAAATTTCCAAATTTTTTGTTTTTAGTTATCATACTTTTACAATTTGGTTTCTGCACAATTTCTATTTAACCAGTATGGTTTCCATCATGCTCACAAAAATTAAAATCAGAACAGAACAGTCTAAATCAGAGTTCCCCAACCTTTCTGGCCTTGCAGACCAAAGGTGGGAGGGGAGGAGGTTCTATGCGAGCGGCTGGCAAACACATGTGCAGCTCCATTTGTGGGAGTGGCAGACATGTGTGCCTGATGCTTGCATAAACGAAGCCATGTCTAACTCCCATACACGCTTTCCTGCTGCTTCTGCAGCCCTGTTCTGAATGGCTCATGGCCCAGTAGTAGCCCACGGCCTGGGGTTGGGGACCCCTGACCTAAATAAAAATGCTTCCCCAGAATACCCAAGGTGTGGATATTTGAATGAAACCCTTGTTCCTTTCCTGTTTTCAGGCTACAAATATACCGTATTTTTCGGAGTATAGGACACACCGGAATATAGGACGCACCTAGATTTTAGAGGAGGAAAGCAAGGAAAAAAGTATTCTGAACCAAATGGTGTAGTAATATATTATTTAATAAAATACTAGTGTAGCAGAATACTTTTTACAACCATGTACACTTTTTACAACCATATACACTTTTTACAAACTTCAAACTTGACAGCTTTAAGACTTGTGGACTTCAACTCCCAGAATTCCTCCTCCAGTCATGCTAGCTCAGGAATGGGAGTTGAAGTCCACAAGTCTTAAACTTGCCAAGTTTGAAGACCGTTGCACCTCTAACCCCTAACCCAGGGGTCTTCAAACTTGACAGCTTTAAGCCTTGTGGACACAAACTCCAATTCCTGAGCTAGCATGACTGGAGGAGGAATTCTGGGATTTGAAGTCCACAAGTTTGAAGATCCTTGCACCCCCTTGGCAAGTTTAAGACTTGTGGACTTCAACTCCCAGAATTCCTTCTCCAGTCATACTAGCTCAGGAATGGGAGTTGAAGTCCACAAGTCTTAAACTTGCCAAGCGGGTGCAAGGGTCTTCAAACTTGTGGACTTCAACTCCCAGAATTTATCCTGCACTTGGCAACCTTAAAAAAAAAACCTTTAAAAAACCAATTTAAAAACAAAGTTCTAACCTGCTGGCTCTCTTCAGACAGCAACGGCAGCAGCAGCGGCTCCTCAGGTGCCTTGGGAGCAGGCTTCAGGCGGTGGGGGGAGGTGGGCAGTACCGGCGGTGGTGGCTCGCTTCGGGTAGCGGCAGCGGCGATGGTGGCAGTGGGGACAGCAGTGGCGGTGGCGGGGACAGTTGCGGCTGGGGCAGCGGCGGCGGAGGCAGGGACACCGGTGGGGAGAGCAGCAGCGGCGGCAGGGAGAGCGGGGAAGCCGGCGGGGACAGTCACGGCGGCGGTGGAGGCAGGGACACCGGTGGGGAGAGCGGCATGGCGGCAGGGAGAGCGGGGAAGTCAGCGGGGACAGTCACGGCAGCGGTGGCGGAGGCAGGGACAGCGGGGACGCCGGTGGGGACAATTGCGGCTGCGGCGGCGGAGGCAGGGACAGCGGCGGGGAGAGCGGGGATGGCGGTGGGGACAACGTCGGCGTCAGCGGGGACAGTTCCGGCGGGGGCAGTGGCTCCAGGCAGCAACGGCGGCGGCGGCGGTGGCCAGCAACCTCCGAAGGGTGGGGGCTGGTGGGTGGGGGTGACTACATTCGGTGTATAAGACGCACCCAAATTTTCACCCTCTTTTGGGGGGTAAAAAGGTGCGTCTTATACTCCGAAAAATACGGTACATAGCTAAACCAACAGAAAGACTATCCCAAGAGATCATTAGAAAACAATTAGATGAAGAGGTTATTATTTTTTTCCTTGGTAGTTACATTTTCAAGCTTAACTCTTTTGAATGCTATGTTATGGTTTTAGATGACTTTCTAATTTTTGATGTGCTGCTTCTAACTCACAATGTGGATAGCAAATGAATACAGTTAGTCCTTGATCACAACAGTTCATCTAGTGATCGTTCAAAGTTACAACAGCACTGAAAAAAGTGACTTATGACTATTTTTCACACTCATGACCCTTGTAGCATCCCCATGGTCATGTGATTTACACTCAGATGCTTGATAACTGACTCACATTTGTGACAGTTGCAGTGTCCTGAAGTCATGTGATCCCCTTTTGTGACCGTCTGACAAGCAAAGTCAATGAGGAAACCAGATTCACTTAACAACCGTGTTACTAATATAACAACTGCAGTGATTTACTTAACAAATGTGGCAAGAAAAGTTGTAAAATAGGGCAAAACTCATTTAATAAATTTCTCACTTAACAACGTAAATTTTGAGCTTAATTGTGGTCGTAAGTAGAGGGCTACCTGTATTTTAAAATATGTAAATCTTTAAAATGTTCAAAACACACTAAAATACATAGTTTCAAAAACAAGTACTTTATTCCCTTGTTCTAGTTACTATAGGTCTGTGAAGGCGAACCTATGGCACGCGTGCCCAACGTGGCGCACGAAACCATGTCGCCCAGCACACGTGGCCTTGCCTGTTTGTCTTCCAGGTTTCTGGCGCGCATGCGCGCGAGATGATCAGCTGTCCTTCGCATGTGCGGCAGTGCCAAAAACTGGTGTGTGCATGTGCGCCAGCCAGCTGATTGTCGGGTGTGCATATGCACCAGAACCTGGAAGTTCGGCTTTTCTGGAGCGTAATGCATTTGTGCGCACGCCAGTGCCAAAAACTGGCCTGCGCATGCGTGCTGGCCAGCTGATCATCGGACGCGCATGCACGCTAGAACCCAGAAGTTCGGCTTTTCCGGAGTGCAGCCCTGACGCGCGCGTGCATGCGCGATGTTTCCACACAACCTTTTCGGCACTCGGTGCTGCTATCACTGCTATAGCTACTCGGTAAATTTGATTGTCACTTCATATTTAAAGTTAAAGCAGCTTTCAGAGACATTAGGAAACAGGTTAGAATAGCATTTCCCAAAATTTTGGGGAACTTACATGCAGCTTCATCCACTGAAAGCTCACTGGCCAAGATGCCTCCAATTTTATTAAACGATGGCATCTGTATACCATATTTTTCCAGTTCCTTCCGCATGTTACTTATTTCTTCCTCTAATTATTGGTGACAAGAGGAAGGAAAAAAAAAGGGAAAAAAAGATTACAATACAAGAAAAAAAATCTGTCCAGGTTACTAAGTGACAAGATCAAGCATAGCATAAAATAACACAAATGGTAACACACATAACTGTAGTGTTTGTTACCCGGCAGCTTTTTGTAAAATACAGCACATTTTTAACATAGCTACTTTACACCCACTTCAACACAAAAACACAAAGAATGAATGGAAATGAATGGAACTGTTAACCAATTACAGAATTAGTAGAAGCTTCAAAAAATAAAATTTTCTCAATACAAAGAAGTTACAAAGATTAAAAGTACCTGTAAAGTCTACTTTTCCAAGCAAATCCTGGATTTGTGGAGCTATTCCTAGTTTAAACAAATATAAACTGAGGGAGAGAAAGAAAAAGTAAATGAATTGCATAAATACAATAGCAGTGATTAATTAAAGTTGAGTATTGGCTATTAGTGTTTATTCTACAATGCATTCGTTGATCTTTATACAATGTTGCAAGTTTTATTATTTATTGTTTGTTTGTTTGTTTGTTTGTTTGTTTGTTTGTTTGTTTGTTTGTTCTTCTATGCCGCCCTACTCCCGAGGGACTCAGGGCGGCGTACATCAGTTTTAGGAGAACATTAATAATAAGCAGTAATTTAAAAACAACAGTTAAAAAATATACAAAAAATTAAAAAATTAAAAATTATTAGTTCCTTTCTTAAAATAATTACAACTATATTCCTTTCAAAACACTTTTAAATTGGATTTGCAAGACTTCTGTATCTCCTTTCTTTAAGACAGTTCAAAATAATATATATAAAATGTTGCCTCAACAGTGAAAGTAGTGAAAGTAATATTTCTCTCACATACATAAACCTTTGACTATCTATGTTTCAGTTCTTCAATGTTTTGGAAAAACTGCAACAAACTTAAAACTATTGAAATTACTCCAAGAAATCCTATTTCATTTCAGGGTACTTGAAAATCTACATAATTACCATTCCAAAATGTTTATAGTGGAACCATCTGGACAACAGCTGAACAAATTCACATCTTTATTCATGTCTTCCTGCCATGTGAAGTTAACAACTGTTAAGGATTTGGGAAATTTATTAAGATTACACAAGGGACTATCAAAATTGCTATAAAAGAGCGGGTCAAATCGGTTCAAAAGTGGCCAAGGCGTATTTTAGATATAAAAGGATTTTTTTAAATTTGGAGAAGCTTATCATTTTAAAAGTTGAACCTGAATGAAAACAGAGAGATGACAAATATGAAGTTATATACTAACTGTAAGTAAATGAAATTGTGGATTTGCCAAGCTGTTAGAACACAGGGAACAAACATAAAGAGAAAAACAGCTGTTTCTGGAAGCACAAAATATTAGGAAAATTAGATTTCCAGTAATTTAGAATTTTCTAGGAAGGAATTCCAAGAATAAATATTTAATATTTAATAGATAAGTTAAATATGAATATAAATTTGTCACATTGTAATTATCCAAACTATTTTCTAATTGTGATCTCAATTTTTAAAAGCAGCTTTGTAGTACATTTAGATCCAATGACTATTAATAAAATACCAGTGAATAATTCCACATCTTTCTAGTGTTCAGAAATTATTTTAATTGGCACAATTGAATTCCTTAATTAGCCATTAATACATTCAATTTTGACATTTTTAACAACTGCTATGATTATGGGGATAGCATAATATTTAATAACTAGAAAGAAAAGGGAAATTGAGGAGAGAAGTATTGTGGACCACTAGAGGGCAATGGAATTTTATTTTTATCAATAAGAAACATTCACCTTAGCACACTTTTAGAAATAATATTTATTTTATTAATAAAATAAAATCATACTTATGTAATACATTCCTTTCTCATTTTTATCGATAATTAATTAATTGCTATTTTTGGCATTTGCAATAGTGTTGGGAATGTTAACAGTCACACATTACTAGTATGAACTGTCTTTTAAAACAAGTATTTTGAAGCCTTAGAAAAAATTCATATTAAACAAAGCTGCAAGTCAACAACGTGGCACAAATATGTATTTGAAATTATGCAGATTCTGAAGTTGTTTTTAACTATAAAATATATGTAGATTATTCAAAAACAAAGAACATTACTTATGCTTGGGTTTTATAATATTGTTATTGTTAGACATTGTGATGATGTAACTTGTTGCATCTGATGTTCAAATCTCAATATAAAGTCATTCCTCAAAGAATAGGGTTATTCTGCATTCACATATGCTTTACATATGCTCTAGTAGGCAAGGGAAACAGATTTGGAAGATGCAGTGCTTCTATTCACACACACACACACACACACACACACACACACACACACACACACACACACACACACCACTTTAATGACAGTACAGCAGGGAGGAGGTGAGGATATCTCTCACCAATGCATGTACCAGTCCTCCCTGAAGACTCCTGAGTTTTCTACCCCCACATTCTTGGCCACCTGAGTTCTGAAGTGTGTGGGTTGTATCTATTTCCCTCAGGAGAAGGTGTTCTACATGAGCACATGTTTATTCTGTGACACTCTTCTGGATGGTGCAGAATAGGAAATCCCCTTACTCAGGAATAAACTTTTCAATTAATGATTCCAGATTTCCCGTTTAACTAGTGTTACCAGGTCCAGAATCTGGAATACAAAACACTGAAGTAATCAAGCAAATCCTAAAGTGTTGATTCTTCAGCTCAAGATACAGTATTGGCTTTGTGTTAGCAGTGGAACCACCACACATAGTTTTGTTGCTGTGTACTTTCTACAGCTAAACAATATTAAGCAGTTTTTTGTGGAATTTCAATTGTGGGTGGCCATCTCCCAAAATCAAAATAACAAATGATAATTGGAATTGTTTAAAATTCCAAACAGTTTTAACAGCTAAAAACACAATTTTCAAAGAAGGTAATTTTTACATTCAAGTTAACAATACATATGAATGCATAGGACAATAAACAAATCAAAATATAGTACCCGATACTAGGTTCCTTTAAAATTAAATATTTGTGTTTCCTAATAGAAGAGTTTAGAATGCAGTAAGACATTAAATTATTTTCCATCATTCATCTGATGGTTCAGACTGATGTATTCTAAATAATATCCAATAAATAGGACATTGTTTGGAGGAAAGGGTAGAGTTAAAACACACGGAAAAATAGTTTTCCTTGAAATTATGTATAGCTAAATGTGATGTAATGGAAAGACCTTGAGAAACAGACAAAGTAATACTGCTGAAGGAATGGTCAGGTAACAGAGGACACAGCATCAGCTGTCTCGTGGGCAAAGAAAGGTCCTCAGGCCTGTAAAGGAGACTGTCTGGTCTACCTGGGAAAGCTGACATGTGAAGATCTCCATATCTATGTTTTTATAAGTCTGGAAATCACTTAAGGCATCTTTACTACTCTAAGAGATATAAATATCTGAAAGCCTCCCAAGTATTCAACATTCTATAGACTTTGTGACCATGGATTATGATATCACTAGAGTGGAATTTCGCATCATTTTGTTATGAACTAATTGTTTCATGCTAAAATGCTTGATATTTAGAGTCCCACGTGTTTACTTTGTAAAAAAAAATCAAATTTACAAATATATTTAAATAAGTTCAGCAACCAGTTATATTAATGGCATGATTTAGCAAGAAAAAAAACATACAAATTTAAAGATCCAAAACATCCAAAATTGAATGAGTGTCATGTTTCAGCCACTAAAAACCAGTGGAATTTGGCCCAATAAAATGCATGACATGCCCATACAGTTTGTCTCACATCAATCTATGCTCAGTAATTTTCCTTCTCCTAGAAATATTTATAAAGGTGGTGCCCAGTTATCTGTTCAAACTTTTCTCTATCCTATTTAAAGATGGTAAAAATGATGACTTGACCCAAGAATCTTCTTTAAAATGCCAGAAAGAGATCGACTATACAAAATAATATCCGTCCAGATAAGCTTTATTGCTCTTCCATGCTCAGATGGAAGCTTGCATAGGATGCAGATATCGAAACCAAAACACTACATGCTGTCGGAGGAGAAATGCACTTTGTTTTCATATGGGCATTGTGTTACATATATGAAAATCAATAACATGCAATCTGCCACTCTCAACTGCAGCTTACTGAACACTTACAGACCAAAGTTTTGATGGCACTAAAAAAGGAGTTTTTATAACTCTTCCTCAAAGTTATGACCTGTGTAGTGTTTCCACAATCACATGATTGCGATTTGGATGCTTGGCAACCAGTACACATTTATGTCAGTTGCAGCGTCCTCATGTGATCACCATTTGCAATCTTCGCAGATAGCTTATGACAAACCAAGTTAGAGGGGAAGTCGGCAGAAAGTCACAAGTAGTGTTCACGTGATGTCATGCTTAACAAACAATGGTGATTTGCTTAATGATCATAGCTGGAACTGACGAACTGACATTGTAAGTCAGGCACAGTCATGTAATGTTTTACCTTACAATCATATTGCCTACTGATTGAGTTCCTGGTCTCAAGTGCAGTCGGTGAGCACTACCTGTAGTTTCCTGAACAGTAATGTTTAAATGAATACTAATTTGAGTATGAATGGAGAATATATATATATATATATATATATATATATATATATATATATATATATATATATATATATATATATATATATATATATATATATATATATATATATATATATATATATATCGCATAGTACTTATACAATCTTTTCTGAATTATAGTAAATTCTATAGTATCAACAGGATTCCATTTATGACATCCAAATTTTTAAGAAAATTTCCTAAGCATGCTGCTAAGCCTTATTATGTATACAATAGCATAACCTTGAAATAGGACTTTAGTGAATAAGTAATCGAAGATCACATCAGCCAGTTTTACAGGTTTCCATAATTAAAACACAGTTTAACTATATACAGTAGAGAGAGGGGGAAGTTGGATTCTTTTCATTCTCAAACTGATCCCATTTTTATTTTTTGAAATTAATATTATGAAGTAATACTACAGAATTGAATATGAACAGAACTTTATCCTTAACAGTTTAACTGCATTAAACTGACTAATTTGGTTCATAACTATAAAGAAATTAGGTTTTGCTGCAAACTTTTTAAAAGGAGGAAATGAAAAAAATCTTAGAAATTTAGCACAGATCTGTTTTACCTTAATGCATGAACACAATAGATCATTCGAGGTATGTTTTTCCTATCATAAACATCTGTGGTCTCTGGGTAAAAAATCTAAAGATGAAAAAGGCAAATTATCAAGCATCACTTCACTTAACAAATATCTAATGTTACTCAGATTTTATCTACTAATGTGTTGAAGCAGAGGATCAATGGTACATTTTGACATAGGAAACAAATTCTTGCTCAGTGGAGAATTGGTGTAAAATGTATAATTTGACACTTTTTCAAATACACTACTGCTCAGAAATAAATAAAGGATTAATCTCCAGATAAAGCACCAGTCTGAATTTTCTAAGATCCAGCTTATTATATTTGTATTTTATGTTGTGATTATTCATATAATCTCCTATTATATTATATTATATTATATTATATTGTATTAGATACATTTGTATTTAATAATGTAAATTATCTGTTCTATGGATAACATATCACTATTAATTCCATTAACCATTGCACTCAAAGAAGTATCACAAAATTCCACAGATAAATATGACAGTAATAGGTTCTGGGCCTAGATGAATAATTTCCGCCTACTTTTTCAAAACAATATGCCATCCTCAACTCTTTCAAAAAACCTGAAAGATATGGAATGTTAACAAGTCAACATACACTGATATTGGCTTTAGTTCTCACACTAAAGGACACAGATAATATTTTCTTCTCTTTAGCAAGATATGTACACTGGGCCATTGGCTTAGTATTATATATAAATTTAACCTCTGTCATATATTCAACAAAATATGACTAAATATAATATATTTTATGTATTTTAATGACATTTCACTGTGTTTGAATAGTTCTGAAATAAAAATTGTTTCTTAGAACTTGCCTTGGAGGAATTCATGCATACAAGATTATAGTTATAGCATGGCTCAAAATATCTTTTTGTCTTTCTTCTAATATTTCAGAATGTAAAATTGGCATCTATATTAAACAACATGTCCTAGTCAGGGGTGAAATGCTACTGGTTCGGGTGTACCGGTGGCCGCTGGTGGTTTGGAGAACCGGTAGCGGTGGCAGCACGAGGCTCCGCCCACCCACCCAGATGTTGCCATTTTGTTGTTTTTAACCCTCTGCGCATGCGCAAACCCTTCTGCGCATGCACAGAGGGTGAAAAAGCATGCATGACAATGGTGGTGCGCACTTCCGAACTGATAGGGAAGGTAAGTAGATTTCACCACTGGTCCTAGACAAATTTAAATGGCTAGCTTTTGTACCTCATATAAAAATGGATTACAAGAAATTGTACCAACAGTTAATGAGGGAATTAATAATGGGAGTCAGACATGGCTAAGAGTTTGTTCTAAGTCCAACTATAATTCTAAGTAGAATTTTAAGTCATGTAAGATAAATAATCGTTTGGTGTGTATTATCTTTTTTCAAAAAATGACAACTCTATAGTACAACATTTGCTTTTGCAATTAGGCATAAGAGATGAACATGTCTAGGTTGTTTTTTTTTCAGGTTATAACAGTACTGGACAAAATAGGTAGTGCTTTGTTAGTACAACCATTTTAACTTTTTGACTGAGTCCTTCCTTCCTTTATGTTGGTTATTCAGTTACTCCTTAGGGGAAAACTATAGTTAACTGGAATGGGAATGTTTCATGTGCAAAATGAGTTCAATCCTTAGCACATTTACATACAGCTTCACAAGACTTCTGGCTATTACTATTAGTCTAGATTAGAAATGAATCAATGGTCATATTTAATACAAAGCAAATTTATATCCTATTTTAAATATACTTCCTTATTTTAACAAGTACTTTAGAAATGGCTACACAGTATTCAGTTTTCAAATGCTTACCTTTGGTAAACCAATTGATTCCATTGCCCGTAACCACTGTACTGTATTATCAGTGTGTCGGAAATGTAGACCTGAACGCTAATGCAAAAAAGGAAAAAAAGAGACAGAAACAAAAAGGTTTACTTGTTTTCAATGAGCACACAAATTTAACATAGTTAAATACCTAATTATGTCTTGTACATGAAATTTAAATTGCATTTAAACAAGATTTTTTTAAAAAAAAAGAAGCTTAAAAATAGCTTAAAATACAAAATTATTACTTGACAAGCGGGTCTTGTCAACAAATAACTCTGAGCTATACTCTGCAGGTAGTTCTTGTTTAGCAGTCACAATTGAGACTGTCCACTTGGTTATTAAACAAAGAGGTCTCTAAATGAAATCGCTGACTACACTTAAAATCTTACTTCAGCTTTCATTTGCTTTACAGACCAGCAAAGGGTGTAAAAGCACGGACTGGTCATACAGTTACTTTTTTAATCACTATTGTAATTGAATGGTCACTAAACAAGGCAATCACTAAATGAGGACTGTCTGTATTCTACACACACACACACACACACACACATTTTAGGTGTCATGGGTATTTTTTGTTTTTTTCATTGCATTCTATGAAAGTCAAGGAAATGTTCAAAGATTCCTTGAAGGTTTTCCTTAACCAAAATAAAACCAATATTTTAGAGTGGTTAGCAAATTAAAAGTTTAAGATTTTTCTATTCCCCTGATCTCTCAATGTTCAATGTATATACTCAAATAAAATAAAAATATACATACATTATTTCTAAAAATAATAAAGATATACAGTAATTAACTTATTTATGCAGAAATTCTAATTTGCTTCAACTTTAGTTTAAAGCAAAATCTGAATTAAGTAGACCAATACCAGTTCTAAAGAGAAATTCTTAAAAGAAATTATCCATGGCTTTATAATTTAATGTTTTTAAACATACAAATTATGCAGATAATCCAGAGACACAGATTAAACCATGCCACTCAAGCAAGCTACCACACATTGATTAGCAAACAATCTTAGATTTTTTTAAATTTAAATTTTAAATTAATTTTCTTTTAAATTAAAAACTTTTCCCTTAAAAATTATTGTAATCATTAGATAATAAAGATAACAAAAAATGAAGAAAAAAGAACGTCCATTGTTTCCAACCAGTAAAAATAAAACTCGGAGCTGTTTGAGAGCAGAATAGTACAGAAATACTAGAAAAAATAAAAAGATTGAATCAGTTCCACAAACTTATTATTTACATTTTCAAGGGCTTATACAAGAAAGAATCAAATACTTGATTTTTCTCAGTGTTCCTAATTGTCAGTCTTCCGAAACAACTTACAAGCACTTAATTCAACAATACCAATTTAGAAGTGGATGAATGTTTACTCATGCTCTGCATGATAACAGCTGTCTTGGCAAAAGAAACATATCAGCTTATCTGACAGAAAGTGGTGATCCTACTAGCTGGTGATACTGTAGATTTTGAAAATATAAGATTAAGAAAATCTGCTATATGGACATTAATATGAAAAATCAGCATCTTTTAAAATCTTTGCTGAATGGAAGAGTAAGTTTCCTTTTACATTTTATAAAGGAAGCTTGCATGTAGTTTTTTAAAGTTGAGACTGCATGTATGTTTTTAATACATTCTATATTTCAACATATTGTATCTTCCTACACTGGAGCATTAAGCATGTTTTTCTTAAGAATTTAAAGCTTTATGTTTCTAGAGGAACAAGTAGCAAAAATATCAAAGTTAGCAGGGTTTTAATCCTGACAATTGCTTTTGGTTCCAAACCTAATCCTGGGACATAAAAAGAACAACTTATTATAATCTTAATTATGGTACTTGCTGTTACAGTAAAAATATCAAACATTAGTTACTAGAAATTATTCTATGTAGTACTCAAATCTTATACAGGTAAGTCCTCAATTTAGAACCATGTGTTTAGCGACAGTTTGAAGTTACAACAGCACTGAAAATAGTGACTTAGAACCAATATTTGAACTTACAACTGTCATATCGTATGATCAAAATTTGGGCACTTGGCAACTGACATGTATTTATGATGGTTGCAGCATTTCAGAATCATGTGATCTCCATTTGTATCAGCCCAGTCGGCTTCCAATAAGCAAAATCAATGGGGGGAAACAGATTTGCTTAATGACTATATGATTCACTTACCAATTGTAATGACTCACTTAACAACTCTGGCAAAAAAGGGTCATAAAATGAGGCACAATTCATTTAACAATGGCCTTGCTTAACAATGGAAATTCTGGTCCCAACTGTGGTCATAAATCAAGGACTACCTGTATGTAATGTTTACCTTGTAACGTGTCTGTTCCACATCATAGATCTTCCTATCAGAGACCAGCTTTGGTGCAAAAAACTTAGCTAATTTGGCAAGGTAAACACCATTCCTTAAACCTTCTTCCAGTTCAGTGGTAGGTGGTAACTCTTCATCTAGGCAGACTTCCATCCACCTGTGAAAACAAATATTCCCACATAATAGTTGTAGCTTTATTGTAACATAATGCTTTAGATTCTCTTTTTGTAATTCAACCAGCTAGTCATAATTCAGAGAAGAGCCTTTTAGCTTGTGACCTACTTCAAAATCATGGATACACTGTTCAGGCTTTCTCCAAACAATTTTTAATAAACCACAAGAGGAAATTTACTGAACACATTGAGGATATGTATATTGATGGTATTTCATTTAACTGAACTAATCTAACTAAATTTCAGCTTGAATTTTATTTTAGCTCTGACCATTTCTTTGACTTGACATATCCCTCAAAGGCAAATGTAGACCACTGCCTTTAAAAAAAACCTACCTCTACCTGACTTAGCAGGAAATGAGCCAGGGGTGCATTCAAAATACTACAGCCTCTTGTAGAGCTCAGCTTTCCTTTTGTGACTTATACAATTCTGTTTAGAAAGCTAGCAATGCAGTTTTTTCATAATATTTCAATTTTTGCCCCTTTCCTCAGTCATAGTTTTCTGGGAAGTTTCCACAAACAGTGGAACTACATTGATTACTACCTATAAATATGAAGTATGCTCTACGAAGAAAAAAATATTATTCTAAAATAGAATCTATTATGTTTATATCTAAAAGATATACTTTAGTGTCAGGGTTCCAAATAGCATCCAAAACTAAATCAGAGTCCGAGGCAAAGTATTCCTCAAAGTTCCAATTTATTAACAGAGCCATGTTGGCACATCTGGATGAAACCCAAATTTGAAGTCCCTCGGGTTTCACCACCCAGTTGAAAGTTCAAGCCCTTGCCCTCACACCCCCAAGTCCATCACGTTGACCAATCTTCAACTGCCAGGCTGGCAGAATCCACCCATCTCCTTCCGTGCAGGTGCAGGAGTTCAGAGACAAAGGATGACCTTGACTTTCTGGAAAGAATTTGTTATGCCTACATACAGACAGCCCTCATGCAATTCCCCCTCCCAATTTCCCACAGTAAAGAATACATATTAAAATAGTATAAAGTGTGGCAGGCCAAAGACCCCAACTAAAATGGCTTCGGCCTGACACTTTAATATATGTTTAAATCATAAAATATTTTATTAATATGTAAGAAATACTCATGCAATAGACATCAAATTTCTGATCCTGGAGAAATTAAATAGAGGGGTTAAATATGTCTTAACTCTTAAAAAAATCCACAAATCATTCTTTGGAACACTTTTTCTTTTTTTAACTCAAAATTCTGAGGTGCTTCATACCCAGGGGTGGGTTCCCAGTTCGGACTGGTTCGCTTGAACCGGTAGCGACCCGCTGGTGATGTCACGATGATGTCACCGAGCCAGATCGGTCGGTGCCAGTCCGTGGGTGCCATCTTTTTTTTTGAATTTTTAATTTTTTTTTTCTTCTGCGCATCTGCAGAAGCCAAGTTTCCGGCACTGCGCATGTGTCGCCATTTTGTTTTTGGCTTTTTTTATTTTTTTGCTCCTCATTTTAATAAAATAACATCCTCATTTTAATAAAATAACATTTTCAAGGTGATGCAAGATTGACTTGCATTTGGACAGTAATAGAGACTGAAAGTGTATGATACAGAAGAACAAACCTTTGGAAACAACACACTCTGAAAGTAGTTAGTACAACCATTCCTCTTGAAGTAAATTCTTCTGTAGCTATAAACAGTAATTATTCCAAATCTGTTTCCTAACAACTTATAATTTTAGCTATTCACTGTGTTCCTTACTAAATAAAAATAAAAATTGAAATATACTCAGTTAGACCACTAGAATATACTACTCTGAGCTGATGGGACAATCAGGTAAAAACTCAGGAAAATATAAAGTCTACAATACGTTAATAATGCAAAACCTATTCAGTTTTGCTTATTTATATACTCACTTATTCAGCCTAAAATTAACTGGAAAATGTAAACATCAATTTATTTAGTCATTGACTCAAGTTATTGATGGTGACGTGCACATGTTTTCAAAGCTTGTTTTTCAAGTTAAATAAAAACATCTGACAAAAGTGCTTGGGCTAACTTCTACTTAAATTTCCTTGTGATCGTGTAAATTTGTACATTTTATTTACAAATACTTTTGTGCTTTTTAATCTATGGTTTTAACACACTGCCAAAATGGGAAATATGTGACTTGGGAAGGAAATCAATATGGGAAGGAAATCAACAACTGGCAGATGACCTGAACATGTTTTACTGCAGGTTTGAAAGGAAACTACGGCCCACCTATCACCACAACCCCCATCTCAGACACACCAACAACAGCCAAGCCTCCTACAACTGACCCCATCCCATTGGGTTCACAACCTCTAGTGATCACAGAAAAGGAAGTGCAAGACCTATTTCACAGACAAAAGCCAGGAAAAGCTCCAGGCCCAGACAAGATAACTCCTTCTTGCTTCAAAGTCTGTGCTGACCAATTGGTCCCCATCTTCACCCGAATCTTCAATAAATCACTAGAGATGTGCTATGTTCCTTCTTGCTTCAAATGCTCTACTATCATCCCAGTGCCGAAGAAGCCCACCATCAAGGAACTGAACGACTACAGACCAGTTGCTCTAACATCTGTAGTTATGAAAACCTTTGAAAGGCTAGTGCTGTCCCACTTGAAAACCATCACGGATCCACTGTTAGACCCCTTGCAATTTGCATACCGAGCAAACAGATAAACAGATGATGCTGTTAATATGGCTCTGCCCTACATCCTACAACATCTTGAATCTCCAAAGACTTACGGAACGGTCCTTTTGTAGACTTTAGTTCAGCATTCAATACCATCATTCCAGATGCTCTTCTAACTAAGCTAAACCAGCTAGCTTACACACTTGTAAGTGAATCGTAAGCTTTCTAACAAACAGAAAGCAGCAGGTGAAGCTAAGCAGAATCACATCAGATACCTGTACAATTAGCACAGGGGCCCCCCAAGGCTGTGTTCTCTCTCCACTTCTCTTCTCTCTATATACCAATGACTGCATCTCTAACGATCCATCTGTTAAACTACTGAAGTTCGCAGATGACACAACAGTGATCGGTCTCATTTGAGACAATGATGAATCCGCATACAGACGGGAGGTTGAACAACTAACCTTGTGGTGCGATCGGAACAATCTGGAACTGAACACACTCAAAACCGTAGAAATGGTGGTAGACTTTAAGAAAAACCCTCCCATACTTCCACCTCTTACAATACTAGACAACACAGTGTCAACAGTAGACACCTTCAAATTTCTAGGTTCTACCATATCACAAGATCTAAAATGGACACCTAACATCAAAAACGTCATCAAAAAAGCACAACAAATAATGTTCTTTCTGCACCAACTCAGAAAGCTCAAACTGCCCAAGGAGCTGCTGATACAGTTCTACAGAGGAATTACTGAGTCTGTCATCTGCACTTCTATAACTGTCTGGTTTGGTTCTGCAATGCAACAAGACAGACACAGACTTCAGAGGATAATTAGAACTGCAGAAAAAACAATTGCTACCAACCTGCCTTCCATTGAGGACCTGTATACTGCACGAGTCAAAAAGAGGGCTGTGAAAATATTTAGAGACCCCTCACATCCTGCACACAAACCGTTTCAACTCCTACCCTCAAAACGACGCTATAGAGCACTGCACACCAGAACAACTAGACACAAGAACAGTTTTTTCCCAAACGCCATCACTCTGCTAAACAAATAATTCCCTCAACACTGTCAAACTATTTACAAATCTGAACTACTATTAATCTTCTCATCGTTCCCATCACCCATCTCCTCCCACTAATGACTGTATGACTGTAATTTTGTTGCTTGTATCCTTACGATTTATATTCACTGGTTCATAATATGATTTGATTGCTTATTTGTACCTGGACTATCATTAAGTGTTGTACCTTATAATTCTTGACAAACGTATCTTTTCTTTTATGATAGCATATGCACCAAGACAAATTCCTTGTGTGTCCAATCACACTTGGCCAATAAAAAATTATATTCTAAAAATTATATTCTTTGTCTATTTTTGAGACAGATTGTAACATTGAGAGAACAAGGGAGAAGATCCAGACCAGAAGACGTGAAGAAGTAGGAACACTAAAGCTACACTACATCATTCATGAAATGCTTCAATAGTGGGTTAAAGAAAAGAGAGGGCACCGAAGTTATTTTCGCCCAGGATTTTCCTGCTGTCTTCAATAGCACTAGAAACATTAGAATAAAAACTATAATGTGGTAGCATCATGAACTAACTGGAGCACTGATTCTACTGTTTGAGAAAACTACTGATCTTCAAGACCAAGAGAGAATATGCTATCTTATCAGTCATTTGCTGTGTGAATTAAGCAGGGGCGGATTCCTCTTACCTTCTCCTACAGGTGCGCATTGCAACGTTGTGCGCGCGCATGCCCTCTCACGTGATTTTGGCTCTCTGCGCATGCGCAGGACAATTTTACTTCCACACATGCACAGAGAGCCAAAAAGCATGAAGAATCCCCCCCAAAAAGATCATAGCGCGCACAGACCGGCAAAGAAAGCACCGGAGCCGCCGCATTGACATTACGCAATCGGCGGGCCCCTACTGGAACGGAGCACTGGACAGCACCGGTAGGAACCCACCACTGGAATTAATGTTTTCAGAAGAGAAACTGGGTGTTTTATCTTTAACATTAGCATCAGGAGAGGTTGAAGGAGATGTCATACAGAGTAAGGAGGCATCATAATCATCAGGTTTGGAGATATCAGCATGAATTCCATTCGGGTAAGTGTGGCTCAGTGAAACTGGATAAATTCTAAAGCCCAGTGGCCCAGTGGCCTCACTATATTCAAGCTTAATTGAGGAGAAGACAATAATGTTTGAGCAAGAGGCCATCTGAACCTGGATACAAGAGCTGACTCAAATGAGTATCTTAAAGAATCAACAATTCTGAAGATAAGAGAACAATTGCAGAAGCTACTCATAATTGGTCCCAGGCATTGGAATTTGAGAAGGTGTGGAGCAGATGGCTAATATGTGGTATAAGTATGTTATAACTGACTCTAATCTCAGTGATTTGACATTAAGACTGAGCCAAAGTGGAAAGTAAGAGAGCAGCTCAAAAGAGTACAGGTAGTCCTTGACTTACAACAGTTCATTCAGTGACCATTCGAAGTTACAACGGCACTGAAAAAAGTAACTTATGACCATTTTTCACTCTTATGACCATTGCAGCATCCCCATGGTCACGTGATTTACATTTGGATGTTTGACAACTGTTTCATATTTATGACGGTTGCAGTGTCTGGGATCATGTGATTATCTTTTGTGACCTTCTGACAAGCAAAGTCAATGTGGAAGGCAGATTCACTTAACAACCGTGTTACTAATTTAACAACTGCAGTGATGCACTTAACAAATGTGGCAAGAAAAGTCATAAAATGGGGCAAAACTCACTTAACAAATGTTTCACTTAGCATCATAAATTCTGGGCTCAATTGTGGTCGTAAATCAAAGACTACCTGTATATCATAGTGGTGCTGTCTTGAACCTTTCTTGCTGATATCTGTTTCTTTGATTTAAGAGGAACTGATGAGGATTGAATAGTACATATTTGAAACAAAAAAAATGGAATGTAGAAATAGTTTTTCAGACTAAGAGCCGCGGTGGCACAGTGGTTAGAATGTAGTACTGCAGGCTACTTCTGCTGATCACCGGCTGCCAGCAGTGTGGCAGTTTGGGTCTCACCAGCTGAAGGTTGACTCAGCCTTCCATCCTTCCGAGGTTGGTAAAATGAGGACCCAGATTGTTGGGGGCAGTATGCTGACTCTGTAAACTGCTTAGAGAGGGCTGTAAAGCACTGTGAAGCGGAATATACGTCCTAAGTGCTATTGCTATTGCAATCAAATTTGTTTTAAAAAATAAGAAAAAAAATAGTGTCAGAAAAACATCCTAACCAATTCCTGTTTTTTGGCCATCAAAGACTAACAGACTAACAAAGACTACAATTTTAGATATATTTTTCTGGCATCTCCTAATAGTGTTTAGAGAGAAATTATATTAAATAATGTGCTATTTCAAGATTTATACTGTCCCAAAAGAAAACGTGCTGTTTTCATTTAAGTATTATATTCTCTGTATGAAAGAACAGAAAAGGTTAACAGAAAAGGCTTAGTCATAGACAGACCTTTTTGCACAGAACAATGTTGCAGCTAGCCATCATTTGATTTTTCCCCCACTTCCAGTAATAGGTAACTAATTTCACCTACCGAGTGGCATAGAAAGTACATTTTGCTTATCACACGTTAAATACACAGGCTAACGTCTGTGATTAACCGGTCCCCCATGATCTGACTGGGCTTAAGTAAAATTATTTTCTGGAAGGTTACAATGAAATTGGAAAAAAACCTATACTTTTACATCTATTCTGGGCCTCATTTTACTCCTTGTTATATCAACAAAGGCATGAGAATTTAACCCTCAGCTTTGATCTGTTGCCTACTCATTCCTCTCCTATTTCCACAATTTACCTGACAGCAGAATCTGTGTTACTTCACAGAAGTGTCTCTATACAGTAAACCATTGATTTAATGGACTAATGGGGAAAAGGGTGACCTGCCTATTAAAACAAAATATACATTGAATCCAAATTGTTTTAAATACATATGTATTTTGCAGGTTCTATACACACATTAAATGGGAATAGGCTTTTATACACACACACAATTTTATATAACAAGCAGAATGTTATGCATATATAGAGGCATATATTATACAAAAAAACCATGCCCACTGCATTTGAACTCTGTTAAATTCTTACCTGCTGATTTGAGGGTTTATTGTAGGTAAGCATACAGAGCTTATAACCATTTTATCTTAACATCACACCATGTTGATCTTATCAAGGGACACCAGGGGATAGAAAAATGTAAAGAAAGAAGGCAAGAAAGCCAATGTCACAGCAGACAGTGTCAAAGCCCATGAACAGCTAAGCCCAAATTCTAAAATTATTTGTACCAGATATAACAAGAGACCTATATTACACTTTCATATGAAATCATTCTATTTCAATATTTGCCACTGTCAATCCAGTTGATTACTATTATTTACATAAATTCAAATCTTAATTGTTTTCATTATGACAAAGTTTAAAACTCACTTACGTCATTCATGCCCTGGTTATCTCATGAATGGATTACTGTAATGTGCTCTACATGGGTCTGCCCTTGAAGAGCATTCTGGAGGCTATAGCTCAGTGGTTCCCAACCTGTGGTACGTGTACCACTAGTGGTACGCGAGGGCCTTCCAGGTGGTACGCAAACACTTTCGGGGTCATGAACGATTTTTAGTTAGTTATTTTTTACTTCACAAAAATGTTTACTGCCTAACACAAGATAATCTGGCAACGATTTGCAATTGTTGCCACACGCCACCCACCTGGTCCCAGCGGCCCGAGAATCCAGTTGCTGGATGCGCGGGGCCAAAAAAGGAACGGTACAATTATGGAAATAAAGTGATATCTGATCGAATTTAGTTTCTCTGGAACCAGGTGGTACGCGGCGACTGTACGGGACCTCCAAGTGGTACTCGATCACAAAAAGGTTGGGAACCACTGCTATAGCTGATGCAAAATGTGGCAGAACAAGTACTCTTCAAGCAGTACATATTACACCTCTGCTTCACAAGGTGCACTGGATGCCACTAGAAAAGAGCCGTTTCTAGTGTGGTGCCCACCTTTTGGAACATCATTCCCATGGAACCTATATTGGCCCCTATCCTTCTGGTCTTTAACTATGGCCTGAAAAATGGCTGTACCACCAGGTTTGAGGGTCTGGCAATAGTGGTGAGCCTTTGGCATCTCTATACTGTGCGTGTTTATGTTGAATTGAGTTTTTAATGTTGGTTTTAAGATGGGTTGTATGTTTATTGTTTTTATTTATATTTATATTGTTCTTGTTCTTAATTGCTGTGAGCCACCCCGAATCATATACCGGTAGGTAACAATGGGAGGTTGTACAAATTGAATGAATAAATAAAATGCCTCCAAAGTTTAAAGGAAAGTAGCAAACATTAGAGAAAGAACACACACTGACACACATTTTCAAGTGTGAACTTGTCCCATGACAAACAAGTAATTTCAGAAATCTGGAGTGTTTCTGAAAGGAAGAAAGAAAACCCACTAGTTTCTTACTTAAAAAATACGTAGCCTGGCTTTCTGTTATTTAGATATGCAGATCTTGTAGACTTACAGCATTTCTAACTTCCCATCAGCTAATATTGAAATCCACTGTGAGCAAGCTGCCCACCATTTCCACAGTCAAAGCAGTTTTTCATATAGACAATGTTGTTACATGCTTAACTAGATCATGAGCAGCAGCTGTGTATCAAGAAGAACTTTAACCACTTACAGTCCCGTTTTACTCAGTCTTGTTCTGCCCATACAATCCAGTAAAAGGTAGATTATGGGATTCAGGAGCTCAATCCTTCTTCTTTTTTTTTTTAAGGAAAAGAAGTTTAGGCTGCAGAAAACCCTACTCTCTATTTCAAAATATCCCGATTCTTCATAGTTATTGAACATCTCTCTTTAATACCAACCACAAGAGGCAACCAATGCTGCCTTATCCACCTCCTTATCAATCTTCTTGAGTCATCCTGCAAGCATTTACAACCAATGATTCTGAATGGGGGGGGGAGTCATCAGGGTCTTTGAACCCTAATCTTTGAACCCTAAAATTATTTACTCTTCCAAATGTAAAGAAACCAAATGTGAGCAAACTAGTAATAGTCTTGGGAACCCCAGCACAGTTGGTGAAGGAAGGATTTCATGTCTTTAGTGTTGTTTTCCAGAGTTTTCTAGTGCAGGCTTTGCCATGTGAAATGCCATGTGAATTACTGACTTACTGTATGGGTGCATTTCCTCTTGCTCCCGTTTCCCAGTTATTTATGCTCCCCTTGGGGTTTGTTAAGGCTGGGAACAGCAGTCTACTTTGCTATTGCTTTTCTATCTTACTAATGGCTTTGTTTCCTTTACACGAATTGTGAGACTTTTTCTTCTCCTGGGGGAAATGAACAGACAGGTAGAGTTCTGAGGAAGAAGCACTTCCTCTAACAACAAATTTAATGCCTTCTACATCATGTTGGGAGGCGGGCTGGCAGAGAGAATATTGTCCAGTGGGATTAGGGGATGGTGGATTTCTGGAAAGAAGGCCAATCAGGAAGATAGAGCAAACAAGAGCTGTGCTTTTTTTTTTTTAATGAATCAGATTTAGAATACCTGTTTGATTGCCCTAGTTTTCAATTCCATCTCATCGCTGCCTAACAAATCAACGGGACAGCAGTTAATGAGGCAATAAAGCCTAGCCAGCACTATCCTGGTTCAAGAGTTCATGGGATACCAGGTGCTTCCTGGAAAAAACTGGTTGGGAGTAGTGCCAGAACCTCCATAAGATTTTACTGTATTGAGCTATTGTTCACAGCCAGCGTTAACCAACCACTCTGACTGGCTTTGAAACCACGTCACAGCCCAAAGATAATTCAGTTTTCCTCAAAAATGCCCCAATGTAAAGATCTAGTTCTTACTAAATTTAGCCATGCTATGCCTAGGGCTAAAACTAAATATCTACAATAATAAATAAAATTCTCTAGACCCGACTAGTTAAGTTACATAGTATAATGCAAACTTTCTACATTTTTATTTTATTGTTCTTCTTCTGTTACTTGGTAGAAGCAAACAATCAAAAACCCACAAGCTGACTTTCTAGTCCATCAGTTTCAGAGCACAGTACAGCATTAATATAATCTGTTTTGGCCTTTTGCCATACAGCTTTGGGATTTTTTCCAAAAACAAAATCTCCCATGCACATGTACACAGTATAAGGTTAGAATTCATTCATTCTGAAGTATTGGGGCCAGATTCTAGAGTATAATCCGAATGGATTTATCTGGAAAGCCAACTACAAAGGAACAAAGCTAATTTAAAATTTCTTTCTCATCTTCATAATGTTCTGGTTTACCATACACATGGATCAGAATGGCAAATCAGATGAGTTAATCATGCTGGGAAATAATTGCACATTTAAAGCATAGAGCATAAAAACTGAAACAGAGATTACAGTCTCTGGTATGCATTTTGCAAGGTAAGTTTTTATATATCTGGGTTTAATTATAACTATATGTTTATATCAAACATGATTGTAAACCCACTGGCTATATAGTATTACTTGGCAATCTTCTTATGGCTGAAACCAAAGGTGGGTTCCTCCCGGTTTGCCAAACTGGTAGCGACCCGTTGGTGATGTCCTGATGATGTCATGGAACCGGTTCGGTCGGTGCCGGTCCGTGGGCGCCGCCATCTTTTTTTTGAATTTTATTTATTTATTTATTTATTGAATTTTTTGAATTTATTTTTTCTTTTGAGCATGTGCAGAAGCCGAGTTTCCGGCACTGTGCATGCGGTCGCCATCTTGTTTTCGGCTTTTTTTTCTTTAAAAATATTTTTCCCCATATTTTTGGCACTGCGCATGCGTGTGTGCACGCCCATGAGGTGCACCCACGCAGTGTGAGAGGAAGCGAACCGGCAGCGAGGTAAGTTAGAACCCACCCCTGGCTGAAACCCTTTTGAATGCAACTATATTTTAATATTAATTCAAGTGAAAAAATACAATGGATATAAAATGAGATTTTGATATGATTAAGCACATAAAGAACAGGCATCTGTACACATGAATAGAAGCAGAGGAAAACTGATTAGCTCAGAGTGATTTCCCAACATTTCCAGGTGGTCTTCAGTCCAGAATGTATATAAAATCAAATATGTTACTGACAGAATAATTTTTTAATAATTAAAAATGTAATGATCCATACTAAGTTAAATAGTGCAAAAAGAATTTTAATAGTTTAATAATTAAATAATTGTAACTATTAACTTTCCTAGCTACTGATACGGAGAACAAGAATGACAGGTGAAAAAAACAATTAAGTGATCTATGCTTTTTAAAAAACAATGTTTCTGATAATATAAGGGAAGCAAACTCCCAACCGGTTCAAAGTTGTTCAAGTTATTGGACAAGAAAGATACCTAACCTATTTTACATTTGTTACATATCTATTTATTAAACAAATTTCCAATCTAAAAAAAATATAGATCATTGGACATCACAATAACAACTTTGTTTCTACAGAATAAGAATTTTAGCATCATGACAATAATAGGATGTACAATTAATTCTTTTGCAGAAAAAATGGCAGCATTTCTGAACATTCTATAACAATACATGCTGGTAATACTAATTGCTTCTTGGACTGATTTATCACTAAGGATTTATTTGCCTGATGATTCAAGGTAACCCACAGTACTTCTCCAGGAGTAAGGTTATGAGCTGAATAAATTAAGGTGCTTGAACAAGGAAAATATTTTGGCACAGCAAAAACTTCAAAACACTGTAAAAGTAGTCAAAAAATTTTCCTCCTCCAATTTTGTATATTCCTTTCAAGAATCCATTGCAAAAGTATTTCACATATTTCATAGGAAGTGTTCACTACAGTTTACTATTACAAAACAACTATTTTTTCAGCATTATTACAGTTAAACTTTATTAGAACTGAGTTATGAAAAATATGCTTTCAATATTGAATATAATCAGTATATTAAACTTTGATTTCAAAATGTTTAATTTAAACAAATTTCCAGACTATGTAAAATAAGAGTAGACTGATAATACAGATTACAGGAAGAAAGAGAAATGTTTAGTTTTTCAGATTTTCAAGACAACAGCGCCTCCCAAAAATGTATATAGCTGCAAATTCTGTATTACTCTCATGGTTTTCAAGATCTGGAAAGAGTCCATCATCTGAAACACTTAAATACAAAGTACACTTATTTTAATCTAAATGCATTACTCATTGGTCTTGGATTAAATACGAAGCAGAAATACCAACTGTATTGCAACAGCATTCAAAGAAAGAAAAAAGGAATTCATTGTATCTAGGCTTGGAAAATGTTGTTTATTACTAATGCTCATCTCATATTTTGGTTCCGTCACGTTACCACATAAGAATCATAATTGAGTGTTAAAATATGCGCGGATCTCAAAATGACAAAGCATTATTTTTTCAGAAAATGGAAATTCAGTTCTTAAACTCCAATCCCATAATGTAACAACTATTGCATGTCATGTTACACTAATACATATATAGCCTTCTAATCTTATAGCTTCATTTAAAAAAATAAATCAGAAAATACTCCCTAAGCATAAAATTCAAGTACTTGTCTGTTGTGCTTCGCAGCCACCAATGTTTCTGAAGATGAACCCAAAATAGGGTCTGTAAAATGTGATCTCCCTAATGCAGAATTTGAGAACTGAATCAATTTCCTTGTACAGATTTTGAAAAACAATCAGCTAAGTTTTTAGCTCTTATCACAGCTTCTGAACATAACAGTGGTTTTCCTATGAATAGGATTCATTTCTCTAAAAAAAAAGAACTTATGAAGCTGATAAAATCTTACTGGTATGGGTTTATACTTGCACATATACATACATTCTCTACTTTCCGATTATAAAACTTGTTGAAGTAAATTTAAGACTATGGTAGAAAATACCTGTTTCTGACCCAAACAATCTTGCAATTACCACAGTATTCCAAGGATTTTTTAGAAGTATAATATGGCAACACATATTTAGAAATGAAATCAGAACAAATGTAGTATTATAGCCTTTTAATATATTTCTTATTTGCTGCAATCAATTCCATAGCAACGGGGTCTCCAAAATATTAACTCCTCCTCTAAGGAAGCCAACATTTCTAAAACTAAATAACCTTAGTCTGATTTTATTGTTGGTACCGTAGAATGCCAGGTAGCTCTGAGAGTACTATAGAAACCATTTCATGTTGCAACCTTTGGTGATTCAACCATTTAAAAACAGAGTAATTCTACTTACAAATACAACAAATTGCATATTCGAAAACAAAAGTTTATGAATTATTTTTTAAAAAATTCCAACAAAACCCAAAATGTTGATTAGATGATTATCAGTTAAACAACATTTACTCCTACTCCCTATTCTAAAGAAACATACTAAAATGAATAAACGATGGGATGTTAGCTACTAAGACAATAATTGGAAAAATGAATTTTAGGCCTTGCTCCTCAGGATCAGAAATTAGTTTTTCCTAAAGGGTAGGGAACGTACTGTAAATCAGCTTGTAAGTGAAACTGAGTATATATCTCAAAATCTGACAGCTTTTTGATCGGAATTTATTAGCTATTTTTAATTATTATAATCAAATTATTATGAACTTTAGTTATTAGTTTATAAGGTTCTGCAGTCAGGACAACTTTAAGCTAAGTACAAAAGCAACAGCCAACCTTCTTCCAAAATCAGAGTTGAATAGGGTCAACGTATTGAAGAGCCTGTCTGTCTACCTACCTAGCAGACTATCAGAACCTCAGAGGCTGGCATTTTCATTTGCTACTTCCATCTTTTGGAATTTCCTCTGCACATAGATCTGGTCTGCTTCTCCCCTCTTGAGTTTCAGGAGAGCAGTGAAGACTTGATCCTACCATCTTGGTCATAACAAAACCAGTCTGGTCTAGTACTTAAGGCACCAGGTTAGAAGCCAGGATGCTGTGAGTTCTAGTCCCACTTTGGGCATGAAAAACAACTGGCTGACTTTGGGCCAGTCACTCTCTCTTAGCCCAACCCATTTCCCAGGGGAATATGGGAGGAAGAGGGAGAATTACGCTTCGAGTAGCTTCCAAAGTGATAAAGTAATAAAAGCAGGATAAAAAGCTACAAAAAGGAATGATCTTGCAAGATATAACAGTCCTATGAGATTTTCAACAATAAAAAACAACAACTTAGTTTGGCAACCATACTAGAGACTATACCAGTGATGGCGAACCTTTTTTGGTTCGCGTGCCAAAAGGGGGGGGAATGTGGGGGATCACGTGTGTGCGTGCCCACACTCATAATTCCATGCACCCCCGCACATGCACGCATGACCCCCCCTGCTCCCAGCATGCAATGGCATGCCCATTTTTCGCTCTCCCCAGGCTCCAGAGCCTTTCTAGGAGCCTGGGGAGGGCGAAAACGGCCTTCCCCACCCCCTCTGGAGGTTGGAAACAGCCTGTTTCCCGACTCCCAGTGGGCCCAGAAGGCCCGAAAATCAGCCAGCTGGTGCACACATGCACGCCGGACCTGACTCGCGTGCCCACCGATATGGCTCCGCGTGCCACTTGTGGCACCCGTGCTATAGGTTCGCCATCACGGGACTATACTATCCTTGTGATCCACCAGTGCTCACGCAACCACAAACTAGGAACAATCTAGATCCTTCTAGATGTCTATTGACCTAATCAAAAAGAGAAGAATGCTGTCTATAGGCTCAACTTACGACCGACTGTTCATTTAATGACAGCTCAAAGTTGCAGTGGCCTTGGAAAAATTACATGACCTGTATTCGCACTTACAACCACTGCACCAATCCCACTGTCATGTGATCACAATTTGGGCATTTTGCAACTCTGCATTTATGACCGATTGCAGTGTCCTGTGTTCATGTCATCATGATTCATGAACTTTTTGAAAATTTCCAGCAAAAAACACTCATTTGGGAAACTGGTTTTGCTTAAGAACCATGTGACCCATTTAATGACCATGTGATTGACTGAACCACCACCACCACCAAACCGGTGATTTGCTTAACAACCGGCATAAAATTGTCATAAAATCATGTGACTTATGACTGCAATGACTTACAATGGAAATTCCAGTATCAACTGTGGTTGTAAGTTAAGACTACCTGTATTGTATCTGTAGACTAGCAATGCTATATTTATTGTTGACAAAGCCACTTAAATGTTTAGAATCTAGTCTGTATAATTCTATGTACATTAATGTTTAATTATTAAAAGTTATATTTTAACTTTACTGAAATCATTAGTCTTATTCATAAAAGTGGTCACACAAATTCAGATACCATTTTA
This sequence comes from Diadophis punctatus similis, assembly GCA_023053685.1. NCBI lineage: Eukaryota > Metazoa > Chordata > Lepidosauria > Squamata > Dipsadidae > Diadophis > Diadophis punctatus. Next base: position 27,562,345 of record JALIGW010000002.1, read on the forward strand.
GGGCTCACATTATCAGAAAGTTTAAGAAGCCCCATTATTCAGTTCAATTACTTCATTGTAAATTGCCACTGTACAGTACCTGAAAATATGCACACTTCTATGACCTCAAAGACCTCAAGCAGTCATGTACTAATTATAAATATATGTGAATATTTATGTGCTTGGTATTTGTCTCAAGGAAAGCTTTTATTCTCACAACTAAAAATTAAACTAAAAAATAAGGCTTACATCTGAATTACTGCAGTTAACACAACGAATGCTATAGAAGTGTGGTGGACCACTACAGTTGACTAGGCAATCCAATATTTAAGATACTAAACAGCCTTTATCTCAGAATCTCAGATATGCCTGTCTATGTTATCAAATGTTATCATGAAGCAATTAAGAATGAAGGTTGTTTCCTAATACAACGGCATTTTTGACTTTATAGACTATTGTTTTACCCATATCACTTACCAGCATCCCAATACTAATTCGCTAAGTTAATCTTTAGTGTTTTGCAGTATTTTCTCAAGGTCACTTAGTGATGAACTGAGGTAAATTTCAAGGAAGAATTTATCCCATGGGCATGTGTATAACAACATTCACACATTAAACTAAATTACATCATTTTGTGGCCAAGGGTTAGCAGATTGGGTGAATCTAGTCACTATGATTTTAATTTGTGCAATTTCACATATGAGTTAATGCAATTATTGGACCCAGGCAACTGTGGTTTACTTGAGCCATGTTTTAAGAAATCACTATTCAATATGACATGGGAATCTCTTAGTATTGCAGCCCTCCTTTCTTCCATTAATTTTTTATAATGATCTTTTGGAGGAAAAAGTAACTGGACATATAGTAAAATTTTCCAGTCTTACAAGACAATAGAAATAAAGGGAAATTTATACAATTTATCCAACCATTGTGTTCAATATTTTGAACTATTCTGTAAAAAAAAAACCAGAATGAGTTGGCTCATGAAGGCAGGAGCTGAAAATTGTTTATTTCATCCTTAGAAATGTGGCTCCTTTTCATCATATATCTCTGCTAAAGGATTAGCTGAAAAATAAGATTGTAACAAAACTGACTAACATTTCATTACTTCTCTGAAATTTCTTTTAATATTAATTGATGTACTAGCTAGCCACTGATGAAATTTCAGCTCACAACTTTCATTTCCTTTTCTACAGGTTTCCTCGACTTACGACCAAAATTGAGCCCAAAATTTATGTTGCTAAGTGAGACATTTCTTAAGTGAGTTTTGCCCCATTTTACGACCTTTCTTGCCACAGTTCACTGAATCACTGCAGTTGTTAAATTAGTAACACAATTGTGAAGTGAATCTGGCTTCCTCATTGACTTTGCTTGTCAGAAGGTCGCAAAAGGTGATCACATGACCCCAGGACACTGCAAACATCATAAATATGAGTCAGTTGCCAAGGGTCTGGATTTTGCTCATGTGACCATGGGAATGCTGTAATGGTCATCTGTGTGAATAATGGTAAAAAGTCACTTTTTTCACTGTCATTGTAACTTCAAACGGTCACTAAAAGTCGAGGACTACCTGTATATCTAAACTGAGAGCACTGCATGCAAATGAATAGTTACATCACTCTAAGGCACAAAATCTTTAATTCTTTTGCCAAGCAACTAGTGTCAACTGCCATCTAAATTTTTTAAAAGGGAAGAATTAGGAGCCTTATATTTGCACACCTGTTTTCTCTTTCAGATGTGCAAAGCTTGTAATTAAATATTTTTATTCTAGTTGCTAGGCAAGCATTCAATCTGTATTCCGAAAGTCAAAGTATATATTTTCATCTTATGCATTTCAAACAGTAATAGTAGGTTTTGAGATCAAATTAGAGCCCATAATAGAAATACCAGAGTAGACAAGTTTCTATATGGTTTTAATAACTACAACTTTTTAATAAACCATGCAATGATGGCAGAAGTGGGGGAAGTGGGAAGGAATACTATACCTAAAGATAATAATAATAGGAGTATTTCTGATTCAAGTTATATCTATTAATTCTTCTATTACTGCATATGAACAAGCTCAAAGAATTAGTGAGCCTGAAATAATACTGAGTACAAAGTATTCAGAGTTAGAATGACATAATTCCCACCTCTCAAATGAATATGTTAGCTGCTTTGGCCCTCCCTAAGTAACTTCCAAGTAACTTTTTCCTTTGGAATGATTTTTATTTGCTTTTACTGCTTTTTAAAAACAACATTTTCCAGTACTCTCCAAAATAGATACACACTGGGAAGAGAAAAATAAAACTCCTTCCTACACAATGAAGAAAAGCTGGATCAGTATTCTACACTTTTCCCATGGTCCATTTTAGCATAGATATATAGGTAGAAAAAGCTTAGAATTGAGTCATAGTTTGTTCACATTGTTCTAAAATATACAAATGGCATTACAATTTATATCTACCAACTATTAATAATTAAAGAGTTTGTTATAGATCAAATTACAAAAAGCTTCTGCTCTACTATAAAAAGCAGACTCATAAAGCTTACAAATTGGTGGGACAATCAGTATCTTGCATGAAAGAAAGAGATTAATAGCCACTGAAAAGGTGTTAATGCATATTCTACCATAAGGAAAACCACGGCTGTAAGCTAGGAACTAATACCAATAACGATAATAGAAACAGAAGAAAGACTATAGAAAAATGCTTCTATATTGTTGCCCCAAAACCTATATAAATTTCTCTCTCTCTCTGTACACACACACTCAAAGCTGTAATATTGAATGTATTTTAATTCCCTTTTACAAAGTCTCACTAATGTACAGAATACTTTAACCGTTCTGCCATTCTAAACGGATTACGAAATTTTCATAGAAAAAACTCCTTAACAGACCTTTTCTCACGAAATTAAATTTTTCTCCAGTGATCTAGTTAGACTCTGAAAAATTACATTTTGCTGACCTAATTGCATTTCTAAACTATATTCATTTATATTGAACTGATTATAATGGCTACCTAATATTCATATTCAATGTCTGGGTGCACATACATACATGCATTTGCTTTAATATAATTTACATATTTTGCATCAGGTATATGGCATTATTGTAGTAGAAGTGCTGTTTGAGTGTTCTTATAGTTGAGATAGCAGACTTGGTACTCTAAGAAGTCAAAACGCTTAGTGTGTTCTCAAGGTAGAGACCATTTAATAGTAAGATCCCACAGAGATCTGCCTTGGAGCCAGTATTTCTCAACATTTTTATTAATGACCTGGATAATGGGACTGATTGGCTGCTTATTAAATTTGCAAATAATATAAAATTCAGAGGTGCAGCCAATACACAGGATGACAAAACAAGAATGTAATCTTATCTAGACAGGTTGGAAAATGGTTGAAAATAACAGGGTATTCTTTAGTAAGAAATATAAGGGAGGGAAAATATGCAGCCCATTTGTGAGATGGGGGAAGCATAATGTTGGTGAAAGAGTTGATTGTGGTTATTGATAATAAGCTGCTTAAGACAGTGTGAAATAGCTCCTAAAATGACTAATGCTTTTCGGAAGTGCATTAGAAGCATTATCACAGACAAATGAAATCTGTAGTCCTCTGTACGCTGTAGTTATTAGATCACTTGAAGACAAATTTGTATCATTTCCAGAAGGATATTAGCAGATTAGGGTAGCTTCAGAAGCAAGCAACAAAAATGATAAAGCTACTTGAATATATGCCTATAAAGGTGTCAAGTCTCGTACAACAAAGACAAGATCAAGGAAACACTTACCTACATTTATAGTGAATTAAATAAGGTGGGATATTTTTGAATAATTTGAAATCTTCCTTTCCTATATGGGAAAATAATGTAGATCTGGCCTTGGGAATGGGAAAGCAATGAGCAAACTGGGGAGGAGAATTTCAGAAACAATTACTTCGTTCTCAGAAAGAGGAAAGTGGCAGAAAGAAATGAAGACAGACTGGAGAGAAACTCTGAAGATTTTCAAGATTCTGGTTTTCTACCTTGTAACAATACAAAGCATTCCAAGAATCCCTGCTCTGCCTTCTTTCAAGAAGCTGACACCCAGGTTTCTTCCCTCTTAGGATAAGTTGTCATTTATGAGATAAGTTAACAACTGACTCACCCTCTGTCTCTTGACTGTTTATGTCTACTCTCCCTTCCTTAGCCTCCCTACAATCTCTCCCAAAGGACGAGCTGAAGGAACTTGGAAGGTTCAATCTGGAGAAAAGAAGCCAAGGAGTGACATGATATCACTGCAAAGAAACATAAAAGGGTGTCATCCAAAAGGTGGCTGGGAACAATTTTCTATGGATACCATATCTGAACCAAATGGTGTAGTAATATATTATTTAATAAAATACCAGTATAGCAGAATACTTTTTACAACCATGTACACTTTTTACAACCATGTACACTTTTTACAAACTTCAAACTTGACAGTTTTAACACTTGTGGACTTCAACTCCCAGAATTCCCCCTCCAGTCATGCTAGATAGAATCACAAATGATGGCAGGAAATTGTAGCTACCGTATTTTTCGGAGTATAAGACGCACCTTTTTGCCCCCAAAAAGAGGGTGGAAATGTCGGTGCATCGTATACACCGAATACAGCCTTTTTGGCCTCCAAAACCCCGCCCCTGCACCCTATTTTTGCGAACGGGCCATTTTTTGCAAAAATGGGGGTGTTTTTGCCTTCCCCCATCCCCTAGGAGTGCTCTGCAGGCTTCCCAAACCCTCTGCATGCCCTGTTTTTGCAAAAAAAGGCTGAAAAACGGGCTAGAGGAGGAAAACAAGGAAAAAAGTATTTTGAACCAAATGGTGTAGTAATATATTATTTAATAAAATACCAGTATAGCAGAATACTTTTTACAACCATGTACACTTTTTACAATCCTTGTTTTCCTCTTCTAAAATATAGGTGCGTCTTATACTCCGGTGCGTCTTATACTCCGAAAAATACGGTACCTTGATTTTATTTAAGTAAAATATTTATGGTGATAAGATCTCTGCAACAGTCTGCTCATGGAGATTGTGGATTCTGGAGATTTTAAGAATAGAATAGAATAGAATAGAATAGAATAGAATAGAATAGAATAGAATAGAATAGAATAGAATAGAATAGAATTTTATTGGCCAAGTGTGATTGGACACACAAGGAATTTGTCTTGGTGCATATGTTGGTTTGCCACTTGTCAAAGATGTTTTAATTAATTTTCCTGCACACTGCATAGTTGAACTAGATGAGCCTTATGGTCCATTCCCACTCCACAATTCTATGGTTCTATAATTCCATTTAATGAGAGAGATCTATTTCAGATGTACTTTATCACAAATCTTTTTAAACTTTAACTATTTAGTATGACTATTCCAATCCTCGACTCAAAGGGTACATTGCAGAGATTCTCAGTTCCCATTCCTTTATACAATTAATTGAAGACTATCTGCTCCGCTATCCTTCCTCTTTCAAGAGCTATTTCTCAATTTGGATAGGGGACTTGCATCCCATCTAGTATCCTGTTTTCCCCAAAATAAGACAACTCCTGATAATAAGCCTAATCCGGCTATTGAGTACATGGCAATAAGGTCAAGCGCTTATTTCAGGGTTCAAAAAAATATAAGACAGGGTCTTATTTTCAGGGCAACACGGTATGTACCACTTGTTAAGATATATTGCTTTAGAGGTTTTGCCATTCCATTTTTTTAAACGGCACATTTCTGCCAATGTATGAATGCCTGATAAATCGTAATTTTTCTTTCCTTTTTATCTCAAAAGTTGACAAATGTAGACATAAAAGATGCAGACTTTATCTGTTTACCACACCTGACCACACATGCTAAACATTGTGGATAAGAAAAGATAAAATGCAAGATTATTAAATTATTATATAGGATCAAGAGGTGAACTACACCAGTGTTTTCCAACCTTGGCAACTTGAAGATGTCTGGACTTCAACTCCCAGAATTCCCCAGCCAGCGAATGCTGGCTGGGGAATTCTGGGAGTTGAAGTCCAGACATCTTCAAGTTGCCAAGGTTGGGAAACACTGAACTACACAATAAAATGATGCTACTAGCAATCAATGAACTGCATCAATTTGTACTCTGTATCCAAAGAGCCATTTAGCTACAAGGGTAAATTCTGGCACAGAAAAAGTCTCCGTGTGAGAGAGGGGGGGAGGTGTGTGTGTGTATGTGTGTGTGTGTGTGTGTGTGTGTGTGTGTGTGTGTGTGTGTGTGTGTGTGAGAGAGAGAGAGAGAGAGAGAGAGAGAGAGAGAGAGAGAGAGAGAGAGAGAGAGAGAGAGAGAGAGAGCGCATTTGTCATGTTGATTTATTTAGCTGTACCCAGGGGTAGGTTCCAACTTACCTCGCTGCCGGTTCGCTTCCTCCCGCACATGGGCGCACGTATGCGCTTCGCACACATGCGTAGTACAAAAAAACCCAAAAAAATGCCAAAAAAAAGCCAAAAACAAAATGGCAACCGCATGCACAGTGCTGGAAAGTCGGCTTCTGCGCATGTGCAGAACAAAAAAAAAATTGGAAAAAAAATCGGATTTTTTTTTAAAAGATGGCAGCACCCACGGACCAGCACCGACCAATCCGGTTCGATGACATCATTGTGATGTCACCAGCGGGCCGCTACCAGTTCAGGCAAACCGGTCCGAACCCACCCCTGGCTGTATCACAAGTTAAGCAAGCATTTATATGTGTCTAACTGTATTTGTCTAGCTGTATTTTCAATATTCTTACCTCTTACCCAGTGAATTACTTGGCTAACTAATAAATCATGTGATTCCACTTTGAACTTAAGGAACCAGGAGTAAATGTTGAAATCAGAACTCTGTCACTGAAATATCACATGTAGAACTATATTTATTTAACAGTAATAGATCAAAGTCTATTGTCTAAGGACACAAACAGAATGGTAGGCAAAACAGAAGCAAGGCGGAGAAGTAACTAAAATAAGTAATTCATCCTACAACTAATTCTATAATAATATGACCTGTTTAACTGGGTCACAGATGGAGTTAGTGTCATACAAACCCTGTAATGCAGTCAGCAGGAGGATGAGTAGTTCATTTTAGCTCAAAACAGACCCCACTCACCTTGAACACAGCCTAACGGACTTCACTAAAAAGAAAAAAAATGTTTTTTTTCATCATATATTATCTAGTCTTATCCAAAAACAGGCATCTGCAATAAATTTTCCAACATAAAATGCTACAGGTTTATTGTACTGTGCCTTCCAGTTGAATTTCTACCGTAAGTCACAGCAAAGAATTAAGACCCAACAGTTCCACATTGTTAGTGTAGGCTCTGTAAAAGAAAGGTAGCATATAATATGCAGGAGGAAAACTACTCAAAACTACTTAAGTATACTGCTGCAACATGTATGATTTTTATTTATAAGATTATAGTCTAGGCAACAAATCCATGCATCCAATATTAGATAATGCAAAGCAGCTTCCAGTTTAAAAAAAAATAGAAAGCAACAAGAAGCTAAAGAGAGCTTTTAACCCTCTCTTGCAGTCATCTTTAAAGTACTTCATCCCTCGTCAGATTGCAAACTTGCATTCATAACTGTGCAAAAAAACCCCCACCACAATCCTTTTCTGTATTCTAATACTGTATCAAAATTTCTCTTACAACGTCCCATAGATTATCTTTCCTTGGAAAAGAGGCTTCAGTTTTTCTACTTCTCTTCCTTTTGCTGACTGGATTACAGTGACTGCAGTGGTGAAATCCAATTTTTTTTACTACCGGTTCTGTGGGCGTGGCTTGGTGAGCATGGCGTGGCGTGGCTTGGTGGGCGTGGCTTGGTGGGCGTGGCTTGGTGGGCATGGCAGGGGAAGGATATTGCAAAAATCTCCATTCCCACCCCACTCCAGGGAAAGGATACTGCAAAATCCTCATTCCCTCCCCACTCCTGGGGGAAGGATATTGCAAAATCTCCATTCCCACCCCACTCTGGGACCAGCCAGAGTTGGTATTTGCCGGTTCTCCGAACTACTCAAAATTTCCGCTACCGGTTCTCCAGAACCTGTCAGAACCTGCTGGATTTCACCCCTGAGTGACTGTATGATACTAACTCCATCTGTGACCCAGTTACCGTATTTTTCGGAGTATAAGACGCACCTTTTTGCCCCCAAAAAGAGGGTGGAAATGTCGGTGCGTCTTATACACCGAATACAGCCATTTTTAGCCTCCCGAAGCCCCGCCCCCGCATCCAATTTTTGCAAAAAATGGGCCTTTTTTTGCAAAAATGGGGGTGCTTGCCTTCCCCCACCCCCTAGGAGTGCTCTGCAGACTTCCCAGATCCTTTGCATGCCGTTTTTGCAAAAAAAACGAGCGAAAAATGGCCCGTTTTTTGCAAAAATTGGGGCGTTTTTGCCTTCCCCCACCCCCTAGGAGTCCACTGCAGGCTTCCCAGATCCTCTGCATGCCCTGTTTTTGCAAAAAGATGAGCGAAAAATGGGCCATTTTTGCAAAAAATGGGGCGTTTTTGCCTTCTAATTACCATATGACTGGAGGAGGAATTCTGGGAGTTGAAGTCCACTAGTCTTAAAGCTGTCAAGTTTGAAGTTTGTAAAAAGTATACCTGGTTGTAAAAAGTGTACATGATTGTAAAAAGTATTCTGCTACACTGGTATTTTATTAAATAATATATTACTGCATCATTTGGTTCAGAATACTTTTTTCCTTGTTTTCCTCCTCTAAAATCTAGGTGCGTCTTATACTCCGAAAAATATGGTAAGCAGGTCAAATTAAAACAGAGTTAGTAATAGGATGAATTTACTTATTTTAGTCACTTCCCCACCTTATTTCTGTTTTACCTACCATTCTGTTCGTGTCCTTGGACAATATATGTTTTTGACTCTAGGTTTTTATTTCAAAAGATCTTCCATCTGCTTTTCTTTTACACATCTCTTCATTTTTCTGTAATTTTGTTGGATGCTCGGTTTTTTGAATCTGAAAAGACTCACTGGAAATGTGGAAATTTAGCTGAAGTGTGGCCGGTTAGAGGAGCTGTACATTGGTAATCAGGATGCTTACATATCCTGCAAGAACTCTGCTCCCTGGATCAGAATTTCTCTAAGATTTCAGAACAATTTCCTTTCCAAGAAATAGTGAGAATAGTTGAACAAAACAGTTAAGAAGTATTTAGTACAGCATGAGCTCAAACAGCTGGTAAGGAAATGATGTGGCACTTCATTCACACGCACATGCCCTGAATTTTTTCCAATCGGTGTTACAGCCTCCTGTGGTTGTTTTCATCTAAACACTCTCTTGCCTGATCTGGGATCCTCCAGATCTATTGGGATTACAGATTCAAAATTCTTAATCAGTTACTGTTGTGCTAGATACACAGCTTTACCTCAGAGACAACTGGATGATACCAGAGTAAGAAAAACTATTTGAAATTAACTTTGTGCAGCAAATGCTTTCACCATGCCACACAGTATGCATTTAAAGGGGGGGGAAAGATGGTTATTGTAAGTTACCCAAAGTCTCCTGATACTGAGATGGATGGCATATACATTTAATAAATAAATTTCCCTGTCATGTCTGCAAAATTGGCATTGTTTTCTCCCCTCTTTAAAAATTGGAAAGGGAAATCAACCCAAAGGTCAAAAGTAAATTACAGTATTTTTCGGAGTATAAGACGCACCTTTTCCCTCCTAAGAGAGGCTGAAAATTTGGGTGCGTCTTATGCTCCGAATGTAGCTTTTTTTTTGAAGCTTTTTTTTCCAGCCCTAACGTGGTGCTAACGATCTTCCCAGCTTGCAGGCTTGTTTTCATTGCTACTCCCTCTGAAAAAGATATTTTCAGCCCTAACGAGGTGCTAACGATCTTCCCGGCTTACAGGATTTTTTCATTGTTACTTCCTCCGAAGAAGGTTTTTTCCAGACCTAAGTCTTTGCAGGCTTGTTCTCCATTGTGGGAGGAGCCAGCAGTCAGGATGGGTTGTCCTCGTCCACTCAGCGATGAGGACCGAGTCTGTCATTTTTTTGTTTGCTTGGGTCCGCCCTGTCAGGTCCCAGTTATTGACTCGGCAGAATGGTCGTGGCAATTGAGCTCCTTCCTTACTGCTGGTTCCTTCCCTTGTGAGTAGAATTTACCATTTGGATTGCTGAAGAGGAGAGTGGGCGTGGGGGCTCCGTGGCATAGATTGCAGGGTGTTAGCCCGTTCTGCCACGAGGAGTTGATCTACGGATTCTCTGTGCATACCAGGCATTCAATTATCATTTTAAGCGGCCTCAATATCAGCTGGTAGTCGGACTTTCTTTACTACCTTCCATCCAGAGCATCGCGCTCAGGGGCAGGTCAGCAAATCGCAGCCAGAGTCTTGCGCTCAGGAGCAGCCCACAATTTATTGCCTTCGGTAGGAGGGTGTTCCAGAGAGTAGTTGAGGAGGGCTCCTGATCTTCTACGGACTGTTCCCACCCATTGGGACTTGAGGCTTTAGTATGACCCATCCTGACTGCTGGCTCCTCCTACAATGGAGAAGGAGCATTGGTCTTACCTGATAAGCCTCTTCTCATCAGGAGGACCCAGCAGTCAGTTCCTCCCTTATTATCTGTGGCAAGGCCTAAAATGTTTCAATATTCGCTGTGAATCTGGAGTGTCTATGGACATTATCTTTCAATTTTCACCGGACATTATTGATCAATTTGCACCGGATTGGACAATTTTTATATGACTACTCACCTGTTTCGGCATGAGATATGAACAAGACCAGAGTGCAGTGGATTCGGGAAGTGAGCTCTCCCCAGTAGGGGATACATTGCATGTTGCCACGCCGAGTCTAGTCTTCGGATTCGTCAATAACTGGGACCTGACAGGGCGGATCCAAGCAAACAAAAAAATGACTCAGTCCTTCATCGCTGAGTGGACGAGGACAACCCATCCTGACTGCTGGCTCCTCCTGATGAGAAGAGGTGTATCAGGTAAGACCAACATCCCTTTTCATTGCTACTCCCTCCGAAAAAGGTTTTTCCAGCCCTAACGAGGTACTAACGATCTTCCCGGCTTGCAGGATTTTTTCATTGCTACTTCCTCCGAAGAAGTTTTTTTCCAGCCCTAAGTCTTTGCAGGCTTGTTTTCATTGCTACTCCCTCCGAAGATTTTTTTTCAGCCCTAACCAGGGGATAAAATAATGTGCTGAAGCTGACCAGACTAAGGACGCTAGCCAGATGAATACCTGGTAGGTAGATTTCCCCCCCTATTTTCCTCCCCCAAAACTAAGGTGCGTCTTATACTCCGGTGCGTCTTATATTCCGAAAAATACAGTAGGTTGCAATCTCTGCCACGAGCATTTATTTAAAACTTCAAATAGCTTCTCTTGATTAAGAAGAGTTCAGTGCAATTGTATGCATGTAAAACTAAAACTCCACAATGGTTGACTTCAACAATAGGCCAATATCTCCCTCGTAGCCCAATTGACCTTACAGGGTTGTTGTGGGGAAAATAGGAGGAAGGAATATTAGTTATTTTCTTGACCTAGAGTTAAAGGAGAAAATACCGTATTTTTCGGAGTATAAGACGCACCTTTTTACCCTCAAAAAGAGGATGAAAACCTGGGTGCGTCTTATACACCGAATGCAGCCCCACCCAGCCACCCCCACCCTTTGGCCTCTGCCTGCCAGCAATTTACCTCTTTGCAGCAAACGGCAAAGCACAAGAAGAGCACAAGAAGAGATAAACTGCCTCCCGATCTACAGCTGACAGGCTTGCAAGCCACGTGGTAAAATGAAACTAACTATGGTGGCTGTAATGTAACAAATTGCTGGGAGATAAACTGCTGGCAATATTAGGCTGCTGAAATCAAAAGGAGGCAAGCTAAAGCTGCTATGGCTCAGAGCTAGAGCTCAAGCCTCACAATCAGGAGGTTGTGAGTTCTATCCTAGGTAGAGGCAGATTCTGTTAATATGTTATTTTGTTAAATGTTTGTAGAGTGTTCAAATTATTAGACTTATTTTTTAAAGACTGCTTTATTATTGTTCTAGACAACTTAACAAAATGAAGAAGCTTTTTAAAATAAATGCTTGCTCTGAAGAGGCTCAGTGCTATTGTATCTTCTTTTAAATAGCAGAGAATACTTCCAGAAAGCCACATCAATTTTAAAGATCTGTAAAAGTATAATCTGAAATGTCCTGTTTTAGTATTAAGTATTAGTATTAAGTATTAGTATTAAGTATTAGTATTAAAAGAAGGCAGCTGAGAAACACTGACTTAATCATGTTTGGAGTAGATCTATTTAAATAATTGGGAGAAGTTAGTGTGATTACATTTAAGAAAACTTTCTGGGATTAATATACTGCCATAAATGTACATTTCTCCAATTCTTTGCCATTTCTATGAGTCAAGCACACATGCACAGAAATACACAGCAAACAGTGTATATCATCTGTACTGTTTGCTGTTTGCTGTTTGGCAAATTGCTGGGAGGCAGAGGCCTTTTTTCCTTGTTTTCCTCCCCCAAAATTAAGGTGCGTCTTATACTCCGGTGCGTCTTATACTCCGAAAAATACGGTAATTAAAAAATTAAAAGTTAAATTAAAATTAATTATATGGATACTCAAAATTCTCTTATTGTACTAAGAAACAAATATATCACAAATATAATATAGTTTTAAAATTTTTATAAATTGTTGCAAGCCAATGATGCATAAATGTTATTGGGGCAATGATTATATTTGAAATTTTAAGAATATGTCTCTCAAAGGTAGCTGTCATGGGAGAAATTTCCTATTCAAAGGCTGACTATCACAGTGACCTAAGCTTTTCAGGAAATGCACTTAAAACAGAAATTAACTAATTGTGACTAATTTTCTCTTCCTACCACACCCATTTTCTGTTGGTCACATTTCTAAGCAAAGGACATGGCAGCAACCACCCATCCAGGAATACCTATGGGGCCTATGAGTCTTTCCTCCAGTTTGTGACCAGACAGAAAAGCGTAGCAACTTTGCGCTGCTCACATTGCCAGGTTCTATTAAATCCCAGTAACAAAACCAGCAAGTGGTGCTGTCCTTGCAGTTTTAATGCAGGACAAAAAAAAAATGAAAGCCATGGATGGATGGATAACAGACAGACAGACACAGACAGACAGACACAGACACAAAGAGAGAGAGAGAGATAGAGAGAGATAGAGAGATAGAGAGAGAGAGAGAGAGAGAGAGAGAGAGAGAGAGAGAGAGAGAGAGAGAGAGAGAGAGAGAGAGAGAGAGAGAGATTTTTTGCTTTTTCCCCTTCCCACGAAGTATCTTCTGCTGGTCAGAAGTCCAACCCAAATCACTCTGTGTGATGTGTGATGGGGAAGAATGGAATGAGTGCAGGCAGATGTTCTGAACTGATTTAATTAGCTGTCAAACTGCTCTTTCAAAAGAGTGTTAAACTCACATTTAACTTTGTGTATGGATCTCGCATAAGACTTAAGAAGTATATTCTGCCTCTACGGAAGCAACCTGTCCACTTTCTCCTACAATCCAAGACAAAACGTCCAGGGAGAAGAGCGCCTAGCAACAACAAGGGAAGGGGTATGTCACAATGCTGTATCCTAGAGGGAGCTTGACAGGTTCCAACCACAAAATGTGCCAAATCATGTCCACAGAAAAAAATATCTTGAGACAAGCAGGAAAGTACTATTTCAAAATGGAAACAATTAACGACTTTAAGCCACATTTCCTTTGGGTTAAGACAGAGAAGACCATCATTTAAAAATTGCTAATGAAGCTGTTCGTGTCATAGTTAGCCTACAAAGATGAATTCAATGTGAGACTGAAGACAATCTTATAAAAAAGAAATTAGAAGTTGATGCTTTGCACAATTCAAGATTTTCTTTTGATTTTTTGAAGGTAAAAGAATGTAAAGATGCTCTATTTTATTTAAAATAAAAATTATATTTCGAGAAAAGAACCTGGCATCTTTGTTAATTATCACTTTTCTAAATCACATGGGGCACAGATTGGTATGATAGGACACAATATCTTTTAATTAAGATGATTCAGGCCTACAGTAGTTCACACCACTTTTCTTTAACTGATATTTCAAATCAAGGGAATATCTATACACAAAGAAAACTGGTAGCCAAGGAAACTGGGTCCTCTTCCTAACATTCTTGATTCTTTTATAAACAAAATATTCAACAAAACAATCTCCCCATATGCAGTTGAAAGAATTGGGACTAAAAATATTGTACCTGGTTATTTTGGTGAGGTCTAAGAGGTCTCTGCAGTTGTTTTCTGCAACTAATATAGAAAAATATGCTTTTTCGTTTTTAAAAGCATCACTTAAAAACAACCACCACCAGAAGCTCAAAAGCCTTTTCTTGACTTTTCAGCAATCATGTCCACAGTAGCAAATTGCTTTTAGTGAGGCAAGGCACATTAAATTTTATCAGAGTCTTAAGAAATGGGGTACAGGTAGTCCTCAGTTTACAACAATAATTGAGCCCAAAATTTCTGTTGCTAAGTGAAATATTTTTTGAGTGAATTTTGCCCCATTTTATGACCTTTCTTGCCACAGTTGTTAAGTGAATCACTAGTTGTTAAGTTAGTAGTAACACGGTTGTTAAATGAATCTGGCTTCTCCCTTGACTTTGCTTGTCAGACGATCGCAAAAGGGGATCATGTGATCCCTGGACATTGCACTGGTCATAAATATGAGTCAGTTGCCAAGCATCTGAAATTTGATCACATGATCATGGGGATCAAATAGTCCTAAGTATGAAAAATGATCTTAAGTAACTTTTTTCAGTGCCGTTGTAACTTTGAACAGTCACTAAATGATTTGTTGTAAGTCGAGAACTACCTGTACTGCATATAACAACATGCTTCAGTGTATCCTCACTGCCTAGTTCAGGGGTCAGCAACTCGTGGCTCTGGAGCCACATGTGGCTCTGGAGCCGCATGTGGCTCTTTCATCCCTCTGCTGCAGCTCCCTGTCGCCAGTCGGCTCCACAACTGATAGGGCTTTCGGTTAGGACAGGTAGAGGAAAAAGGATGTCACGCTAGGAGGAGACTCTATGGTGGGGGAACTGGACTTCCAGTCGGCTCCAGAATTGAACGGGGTATGTGGGGTAGGACCTTTGTGGCTCTTTGAGTGTTTAAGGTTGCCGACCCCTGGCCTAGTTGCTAGGCCTTGTTAGGTTTATTCCTCTTCACGTTTGCTTTCATTTCTACTTATTTTTCCAAATAATTGTTAATGTTCATATAAACCATTTATGGGTTAATTTGAAGTGTGGTATTTTTCTCATTTGGCATTTTATACAAGATGCACTGCATTCTACCGTCAACTGAACACATTGATAATATTATCTTATTTCTTCTATAACCAGCATTCATCATAAAATGTTGCGTTAGAAGTAATACAGAAACCAAAAGCAAACTTCCAGGATAATCTGACATGGCAAGCAAGCCTTCCCCAATCAGATTTTTGGGTACATAATTGCCAGAAGTCCTAGCCATGAAAAGCCTGAGATCTTCAAGTTGTCCCAAGCAATGTCCCTCATATCTATTTCAGTTATTTTAGGATAAATTATAAATTTAGCCATGAAGAATTTTATGAATTTTACGGATTTTCTGCACTGAACATTTATCCATACTTGCTATTCACTTAATAAGAGCTATATTGCATAAACATCATTTGTACAAACACCCTCCATGCTTGCTGAGTTATTCAGTTATATATTAAGAACGTCCCATTATTTTTCAATCAAGGCTTGAATATTACAACTTCACAAAACATCTATTTCAGAAGCAGAATGTAAGTGAATACTAATTCTTTGGGAACCTTGGCAGTAGCTTTCATGCTCTGCTTGTAAGCTTCCTGAAAAATATATTTGGCCACTGTGGGAAACAGGATGCTAGAATATATGGTCTTTGATCTGATTCATAGGGTGGCACTTCTTAATTATTTGTGTTTGTGATGTTAAGTCTGCAATAAAATTTAAATTGTTGAACTTCCATTGTTAACATTAAAATTGCTTATCAGCATTTAATGCAAGCTGGTTTTTAGTTAACACCAAGTCAATCTTTAAAAGTTCCATATGTTTCAATGACTTGGGTTGTGGAAGTAGAAATCAGATGTTGCCAAGATCTATGCTACAGTAAGTTATTTACCGTATTTTTCGGAGTATAAGACGCACCTTTTTACCCCCAAAAAGAGGGTCAAAAACTAGGTGCTTCTTATACTCCGGATGTTACAGCCACCGCTGGCCGCCGCCGCTGGCCGCCACTGCTGCTGCTTCCCGCTGCCGATGCCCGCCGCCGATGCTCCCCGCCACTTTCCGCTGCCGCTTTCCGCCGCCGCTTCCCACTGCCACTTCCCGCCGCTGCTTCCCACCGCCGCTGTTTTCTGCCGCCGCTTCCCACCGCTGCTTCCCGCCGCTGCTTCCCGCCGCTGCTTTCCGCCGCCGATGCCTGCCGCTGATGCCTGCCGCTGCCGCTTCCCGCCGCTGCTTTCTGCCGCCGATGCCTGCCGCTGCTTTCTGCCGCTGATGCCTGCCGCTGCTTTCTGCCGCCAATGCCCGCCGCCGCTTCCCGCCACCGCCCACCGCCAATGCCCACCGCAGCCAGACCAAGGGAAAGCCGCCGCTGCCACCGGACCACAGGAAAGTCCCTGCCGCCGTTGCTGGCCAAAGCCTGCTCCTGAGGCAGCTAAGGAGCCGCCGCCGCTGCTGCTGCTGCCCAAAGCGAGCCCACAGCTTTGAAGACCAACTTCCAAGTTTGAAGACCCCTGCGTTAGGAGTTAGGGGTGCAAGGGTCTTCAAACCTGGCAAGTTTAAGACTTGTGGACTTCAACTCCCAGAATTCTTCCTCCAGTCATGCTAGCTCAGGAATGACTGGAGGAGGAATTCTGGGAGTTGAAGTCCACAAGTCTTAAACTTGCCAAGTTTGAAGACCCTTGCCACCCCTAAACCAGGGCTCTTCAAACTTGGCAACTTTAAGACTTGTGGACTTTAACTCCCATTCCTGAGCTAGCATGACTGGAGGAGGAATTCTGGGAGTTAAAGTCCACAAGTCTTAAAGCTGTCAAGTTTGAAGTTTGTAAAAAGTGTACATGGTTGTAAAAAGTGTACATGGTTGTAAAAAGTGTACATGGTTGTAAAAAGTATTCTGCTACACTGGTATTTTATTAAATAATATATTACTACACCATTTGGTTCAGAATACTTTTTTTCTTGTTTTCCTCCTCTAAAATCTAGGTGCGTCTTATACTCTGGTGCGTCTTATACTCCGAAAAATACGGCAACTTGTCTTAAGCAACCAACTAATAATTGCTTTTTGGAAACAAAGGAATAAACAGAAAATAAACCAGAATTATACACCTTTATTTTTCAAATGTATTACATTTGAACCCACCCTTATTTTACCTCTCCCTCAAATGCTGGATTTAATAAGAATTTTCTAGCAATTATCTAATAAAATGTTATTTAGAAAATACTTCCTTTTCTGAATACCAGAACACTGGCTTTTATAAGATCTATGTAAGAACAATGCAAGCTAAGATGATAATACTTCACATAATACCCATGAAATTAATGACATCATTGATGACATTCAACTTGCCTGAGCTGAAGTCTTTGGGAATTTTTGTTTATATATTTATTTGTATCCTGCCATTTTATCCACAAAATTAGCTACTAGTCACACAAATCATTTCATGTTTACAAGGTTCTGCACTATCTTGTATCTTTGATTTATTCTCCAACCCAATTTTGTGTATTTATCCTCGTCGTCCTGACCAAGTAAAATCTCCCATAACACAATATGATGTAACAAGATATAAGGCAAATGTATATCAATTTAAAGAACTGTTAGTGTACACATACCATCTTAAATATACAGTACAGTACAGTTCATTAAACTTCTTGTAAAACTGACATGCAGAGTTTAAAAATATTTGTATTCAATAAGTTAATAAATAAGTGGCCATATGATTAAACAACAAAGGAAGCCTATAGTAAACTGTAGCTTCTTAGCTTCCAAAATAGAAAAATACCATTCTGAAACTAATCATAATGTTAAGAAGTTTGAGAATCAACTGGTTGACAAGATTTGTATAAAAATCACAAGCTGACAGTCAATTTTTTCCAAGTTGATTAAGTATGAGAACGCAGAGGAAGAGGGCTGCATTAGTGAAAAGCAGGTTTTCATTGTATCTCACTTCATCATCCAAGATAATGGTCCACATACAGTAGCAACATAACTATAGTGCAAGCTGTACAATTAATTTTTATTTAAAGCAAATTAAAAACAAGTCTGTAATACAACAAGAACATAAACTTTCTTAACTAATAAATTGCACATTTTATTCCATGCTTTTATATTTAAAGAAAATATTAACTCTTTAATGCTTGTAAAACTAAGCTGGATAATGATACCTAATGAGATAGCAATAGCAATAGAGTTATATATCACTCCATAGTGTGTTACAACACTCTCTGAGCAGTTTATAATGTCAGCATATTGCCCTCAACAATCTGGGTCTTCATTTTACCAACCTCAGAAGGATAGAAGGCTGAGTCAACCTTGAGTCAGTCAGGATTGAACTCCTGGCTGTGGGCAGAGTTAGCCTGCAATACTGCATTCTAACAAGTGCACCACTACAGATACATGAACATTTAATTTTTCTTATTATTTTAAAGATCTCTTCACAATTTTCATGCAATAGCTTCTAAAACTAAGTTTCAAGAATAAATTAAGAACAGTATAGAAAGACCAGGGGGGTGCGGCGGGCTAAGACGCTGAGCTTGTCGATCAGAAAGGTCAGCAGTTCGGCGGTTCGAATCCCTAGCACCGCATAATGGAGTGAGTTCCCGTTACTTGTCCCAGCTTCTGCCAACCTAGCAGTTCAAAAGCATGTAAAAATGCAAGTAGAAAAATAGGGACCACCTTTGGTGGGAAGCTAACAGCGTTCCGTGCGCCTTCGGCGTTTAGTCATGTCAGCCACATGACCGCAGAGATGTCTTCGGACAGCGCTGGCTCTTCGGCTTTGAAACGGAGATGAGCACCGCCCCCTTGAGTCGGGAACGACTAGCACATATATGTGAGGGGAACCTTTACCTTTACCTTTTATAGAAAGACCAATTCCTGATTTATGTTACGCCTTCTGCCCACATTTTTTCAAGCTAAACAAAAACAAATGTGTTTTAAGGTACAATCCGATACTTATCCTCTTGGAGATAAACTGCTTGCCATACTTAAATGCAATTCCATTCCTTTAATGAATATCACCTTGAGCAGAAACCATTGTTTACAGAAACATAATTAACTGAAACAACTCTTTCAAGTTTATAGCACATATTTTAGCTTACTAAAACTACAACTCAGGAAGTATGCAAACAGTAATTTTAGAAAGCACTCAATATACACCTACTTCAACTTATTGAATTATATAGTCCTAAGTCAGCTTTTTTTTAAACAAGCATGACTATCTGCAGCAATATCTCTCTAATAAGATGTTAGCTGAATACTGGTTTGAGATCTGCTACCTCTGTTCCAAAAGGCCTTCAAAACAAATTCTGAGTGGAATCGTAAATGACCTACCACAGGGTAAGGTGAAGCTAGAAAGAACTCAAGTTTAAGAGCAGTTTGGCCCTAGAATGAATCACCAAGAAAAGCTATGATATCTCCATTATTATTTGAAAGAAACTTTGAAAAACATTTATAAATGGATCTTTTAAGTACAGAATGTCCTGAACTTGAAAAAAATAGTTGATAAATTATCAGAGAAGCTACTGTATGAAAGGACTATCCAACCTATATAGTTAACAAATTTATAGCTCTGGAAGTACCCAGTCCCACCCTGCATCAGATTTAGGATAGCATGTTCTGACTCATTCCCAATTCTGG
Source organism: Diadophis punctatus similis (assembly GCA_023053685.1). Taxonomy (NCBI): domain Eukaryota; kingdom Metazoa; phylum Chordata; class Lepidosauria; order Squamata; family Dipsadidae; genus Diadophis; species Diadophis punctatus. The sequence continues at coordinate 27,582,177 of JALIGW010000002.1, forward strand.
AGCATGAACTGAGAAAAACTGAGTTCTAATACTTATGTATGAGAAAAATATGCCTAAGGGTACCTTTAATTTGTTTTAATAATCAGAATAAACACATTGTATGAAAGATGTAGCATTATGAAGAAATGAAGTGTGTCCAAATTCCATATATGAATATGAAGGTTGCCTTCTGATCCTAATAATCTGCTTAGATCACTTTCACAGCCATCTCAAACTTCCAATAATCCTTTGCAACTGGAATCTAACAGAGGCTTCCTATCCTTGATCACCATGGTTACACCATCAAACATACACACTTATCAGAAAGGCCAAAATGAAATGGGGGAAAAGGAAACATTCTGATAAAGCCAAGGATAGAAATATAGATAGCAAATATTTTTACAACTTTGCAGCAAAACAAATTGATCAAGAAATAATTTACAAGAGGGAACATGAAAAAGGGAACTATGTAAACAGTATTAAAACCGAAATATTGCCTATAAAATATTAAACATTAGAATATTTGCATGTTGCAAAGATAACAAATATGAAAAAGAGACATTGTTTTATAAGCAAACTAAAAGGAGGAGGATCAAAAATAAATCACTTAGTCATTCACAAAAGAAGTATAATCTCACATAAATCCACTCAAGAAGATTGTAGATGAAAATTGTGTGCAGTTGTAATAGAAGCCAAATTCCATTCATCTCTTTCTCTCTGTCATAGTTTCACTACCTATTCAAAAACTGTAACTGGGCTTGCACAATGTGACATTATGATTTGACAACAGATCTGCAGAGTACCAAAAGTACATGTTAGGGGGAAAGCTTAGCAAAAAAAAAAAAAAAAAGAATTGAAAATAGAGCAAATTAGAGACATCAGCCCATTTCAAAGGAATCTAAAACAACTTTGAATTTCTACATCATCATCATGCTCCAGGTCCAGGTTTTATAAGCCAGAGCACAGCCCTAATTATCAATTAAAATTTTTTGCCTACCATAGGTCTATGGCAAATAACAAAGCAGGGAAAAATAATTCACAAGAACGTTTTATTTATAGCAACACCATTTATTCAGTGGCAATCCTGATCAAAGTGTCTTCTTTGTCCACACTGCCCACTTCTTTGCCCACACACATATAACTTGGGAAGGCCAGATCAAACCTTCAAGTGGATAACATAGTCAGAGCCTCAAATAGCAGTATTTCACTTAGTCACCACAAATAATAGCACCCATCTGAATGACTGAACACAGCTGTAATATAAGTATGTAAATAAATCACCAGCACACTGTAACTGATTGAAACTCAGAGATATAGAGGCCAAAAATCTCAAATAACTAGGGCATTAAAATCTTGACCAAAGTTGAAAAAAATTAGAAAACCAACAATGTTACATTAAAAGCAATACACAATATGAGGTTAAGATGTAGAACTTTTTTTGGACTAAGAGTCACATTAGTATTTGAATAGTGTTCTGAAGTATATACTCTAAAAAGGGGAAGAGTCAGGAATACAATTACTGAAGTATACCTCTATAATTAAATTAAGAACTGCTTAATTAAAAGACTTAGTTTTTCTCCATCTTAATCTCCTATAAAATAATTTGATTTCCTTATCTACGAGAAGGAGGGTGGAAAAAAAACCCATTTGCTTCTAATTCATTTCTAGTGTCTGTAGTGGAGACAGAGGGAACAGCAGTGATAGGCTTAAACTAGATTACCCTAAGATTGTTGTCATTCTCCCATTACCCAAAGTAATCAGGTCTTTATTGCCCCCTTCTTTATATAGATATATATATCTACCCTCCCTCTGGGATAAACCAAACCAAAAACTGACATGTTTTAGGTATTTTCACAGAAATGCATCTATTTATGTTGGCTTCCCAGCCACAATGTTTTACTTAATATTAGCTGTTGTTAACATTTCTGTAAAATGAGATGTACTGCCAATATCCAACATTTTCTCAAAGCTCTACAATAGAACTTTCTCAAAATCATTTAAATGATTACCTTTTTGCTTCTTCTAGATGGCATAAGTATTCATAAGCAATATTCTGACGTCTCCTCTCATCCATCTCCTCTGCTGAAAGCCGTTCATCATCCACAATAGCTGTAATTAGAAAATCATGTCAAATTAAATGTAAAGAGAAACTGTTACGGCATTACTTTTAGCAGATACTACAAATTAGCAATTGCTCATTAAGAACTGAGTTGATTATTTAAAAGATAGATTTAAGTTCCCATGTTTTATATTCCATATTTTTCATATTTTGCATTTCTATTAAAAGTTAAATGCAAATGACAAAAAGCTTCTATTCATATTAATTACCAAAATACTAAGAGCACAAATTCTGAAATCAAGACTTTAAGAAAAAGCAAAAGAGAACAATATTGACTTATTTTATTCCAGATTAGAATAATCACAGCTGCAAGATATCTATTTCAGCAGTTTACAACAACAAAAACAATGAAGCAATATTAAAACCAGAAACCTCAACAGAATAAGATAACACAGATGAAGTTCTTCCCATCCTATGAAAAAGTTTTTTCTTCCTTAAGTTTTATTCATGGCAAAAAAAACCTAAATAACAAAATACAAAATATCACCTAAAATAAAATAATTAATATTACCTAAATAATAGTCCTAAGATCTGGGTCTTTGGCATCTTTAGTTCTGGGTGGGTAGCACTGCCCCAGACAGATCTGTTCTACAACTTGGAGGTCCTCCTGAATTCACAACTCCTATTCAAGAAGCAGGTGGCACTCACAGCAAGGGCAGCCTTGGCCAACTTCAGGTTGCGCACCAGTTGTGGCCTTTCTTGGATCAGATGTCCCTGCACTCAGTCATTCAGATGTCCCTGCACCTAGTCATCTCGCATTTGGACTATTGCAATACACTCTACATGAGGCTACTCTTGAAGAGCATTCAGAAGCTACAGCTGTGCAGAGTGCAGCCGTGCAGGCAGTTTTCAGGGCCCCAAGGGTGGCCCATGTAACACGACTGCTCTGCGAGCTGCACTAGCTGCTAGTTTGATTTCAGGTGCAATTCAAGGTGTCGGTAATCATCTTTATAATGCCCTTCATGGCATGGGCCCAGGCTGCTGGAGGACCATCTCATCCCACTGAGATTGGCCTGCCCCACTCATGCTGGCAGAGGAAGCATGCTTAAGCCGCCATCAGCCAGGGTAGTCCGGCTGGCGGGGTCCAGGAATCCTTCTTTGCTATCACTCCTGCCCTTTGAAACATCTTGTCTCCCAGAATGAAGTTGGCTCCTACCTTTCTGACTTGCTGCAAGAGCTTAAAGTCCTGGCTCTGCCAGTTGGCTTGGGGTTCCAAAGGGGGGCGTGTTCACATTGGGAGTGGTTGATAGATTAATAACAGATCCCACCTCTCCCCCTGCTTACCCCACTCCCTCCTTCCCTATTTTTAGCTAGGGTTGTGTATTGTATTTTTGTAGTATTTTATTTGTATAGTTTTATATTTTTAATATTGTAAGCTGCCTACATTTACCCTGTGGTAAGATAAACAGCCAATTAATTAATTGTTTAAAAAATAAGCAAACAAATAAAGCATTTGTAACTGTAGGTTCTTGATGAGTTACTAAAGACCTTCTTTGTATAGTCACAGTTTGCCAGAGCCTCTCATTCCAGGTAAGTTGCAGGTGGCACAATAATTGAAGCGGGCAAAGGTTCCCCTGGCCATTGCCTCTGCCTGCCTATCTAGAAGTGACTATAAGGGGGGGGGGAACCCCTCAAATCACAAACTTGCTCCTTCAGAAGAAATGCCATCCCATTCAGAGTTATAACTGGAGCTAACAACCCTTCTGACAGACTACTCTGTGATGCTAGGGTTCAACCTCAGCCTTTTATCTTATCAGGTCCCAACAGCTTTGGTTTTCACAGTATTTTTATATTGTATCTCCAGTTTGGCCTAGTAGAGATGTAAAGCTGAACATTGTCATTGCAGTGAGGATAATACATTTCAAACAACAGCTGACCTCTCTCAGCAATTTCATGTAGACATTAAAATCAGTGGAAAGAAAATCAAACCTTTCAGCATCCCACAAAGGAGTTCCATGGGGTGACCTCCCCATTCCCCACACAGAACAGTCCACTCAAGAAGCAACAAAACCATTGAAACATACTATCACTCACTCCAAACGAGATGGTCCCAAAAATATCATGGTCAATAGTACTAAATACTGTTGAGCGATTACCAAGAGCAGAAGGGCGTCCTCCTGTCATCCAGGTTATGACAAATATCCTCCACCAGAATAACAACTGTCATTTTTGTCCTAGGCCTTGACCTAAATTGAGATGAAAGTTTTCTACAATAAATATCTAGAGTCAACTGTGGGGCAAACTCAATAAATCCACAATAAATGGCTATTACTACTGTTATATAAATTGTGTCAAAAGTTGATTTACTTCACAAGGCCATCTCAAAAAACAGTTCCCTTACTGAGGAGTTGGGGCTGTATTTTGATACCCACCATTATTGAATCTACCGTATTTTTCGGAGTATAAGACGCACCTTTTTAACCCCCAAAAGAGGGTGAAAACTTGGGTGCGTCTTATACATCAAATGTAGCCCAACCCAGCCACCCCCACCCTTTGGTCTCTGCCTCCCATCAATTTACCTCTGCAGCAAACAGCCAGAGCCTGATTAGCACAAGCAGGTCAGAATCAGCCTCCCGACAGACAGCTGAGAGGCTGCCACGTGGTAAAATGAAAGTGAAACTCTGCTGCACGAGGCAAATTGGGGAGGTGGACTGCTGGCAAGGAGGTAAGGCAATAACTATAAATGTCTATAGAATGTTCAAATTATTAGACTTATTTTTTAAAGACTGCTTTATTATTGTTCTAGACAACTTAACAAAATGAAGAAGCTTTTTAAAATAAATGCTTGATCTGAAGAGGCCCAGTGCTTTTGTATCTTCTTTTAAATAGCAGAATACTACTTCTCAATCTTATTTATTGATTCTTATTATTCCTATATCTGCTTTAGTGTACTGGAAAGAAGCAGAAATATTCCTCAGAAGTATTTACTATTTTAAAAGAAGAAAACATAGTATGGATGTTTATAACTCTTCTCTCCAACATTTGCAAATCTACTTACAGTATTTTCTTTTAGCAGCCACTGAAGTGTCTGATAATTTTAAGAACTAGACAACTAACTATCTAAATGGCAGCATGTTTAAGGCAGTTTTAATCAGAATGAAGTTCCTTTTAGTGGAAAAAAAAGTACCATAGGAAAGTTCTCCTTTCCTTGTCTGTCAAGGTCCCTGTCAAGGTCCCTATATCTAGGCATAATTTATTGAAAAAGATATCCTAAATAAATCTTTTGCTTGTTTGAATTACTTTTATGTGGGATGACCAGATGATAAGCAGGATATACCTGCTGAAATTCCTTTTGCTTATCACTTTTGGGCTTGTTTTACTTCTGGCCACTGTAAGTAGACGACTTTTAATGGGCTTTGCATAGAAAACATTTTTTTCCTTGTTTTTCTCCCCCAAAACTAAGGTGCATCTTATAATCCGGTGCGTTTTATACTCCGAAAAATACGGTATATTTAAATTCCCTAGTGACTTCTCAGAACACTCCTGATTTTTTTCTACCAGAGTTGGCACACAGATACATCCCAATGCTACTTTATATGGATGATGCAGGTCCTTTTTTCTAGACTCCAATTAGCTTAAAATGTGCACTAACATCATTGGCCACTTATTGCAGATGATGAATTAACAATAAAATATGAAAAGACAAAAATATTAATATTGGCTAAGCACCCTTGAATCCATATGTAACAACTAAATGGACACAAAATTGAATAAAGTTTTTAGGTATCTTGGAATCGTCTTCCAGGCTTTAGGTCAGAAGAGCACGCATCTAGATTGTGTAACTTGTTAGCCCAGAGGTCAGCTTTAACAATTAAAACTTGTTACAGAACAAGAGATGCCTTTTTTTGTGTCAGTCTCTTTTTCCCCCTACAGCTATTTACAGCCAAGTATGTGCCCAGTTCTTGTATGGTCACAGCTAGACCCTTATGACAGTTATTCAGAATTAGAAACTGGACAATCCAAATTCTTAAGAAATATCCTCCAAGTACCACACTGTCTCTAATGCTATGCTCCACTGGAAAATGGGATCAATTGAGACAAAAAACTGGTTGATTTTCTTTACATAATGCCTGGAGTTAATTTTTTCCCCATAGGTTTGACCTCCCTGACATTTGAAGACAAGTTTTAGGGCTTAGATGGAAGTGATATCTCCTTGCTAAATTGCAATTTTATGGCTTTTCACAAGAGGTTTTTCTTTCTTTGGGATATTAACAAGCCAGGAGAATCTTAACACATTCTGGAATACAAAACCAGGCTCTACTGCCAAGGAATGCTTTCCTGAGCAGCCAATCTTATATGTTTAAACTGGCAAGATACTTAAACAATATTATACATTCAAGATGAGAAGGGCTTTAACGCTGGCAACCATTTTTGAAAGGCAGATACAAAAAAAATTCAATACTACAGTATATGCTGCTTGATTATGACCATGTGTTACAGGCACCATAAAATCTGTTACCCACATTTTACTGTACTGCTGCTTTTAAACAGATTTAATAATCCATTTTATTTCTGTTTATCTGGTAAAATATCTAAGTCATTCTGATATTTTCTACCTCTCTGGATATAGCTAAATTCTGTTATGATGCTAGTAAGACAAGATTCAAACTGATTGATGTCCATCCCTCAGTACTGTATAGTTAGTATAATTGTACCTAACTTTTAAACAATACTAAATAAGTATACTGTAGATAGATAGATGTCACTTTATTCTAATTTATTTTAACCTCCTAAGACAGGAGTGTCAAACTCAAGGCCCAGGGGCCGGATCCGGCCCGCGAGGTGCTTAGATCTGGCCCGTGGGGCTGCCCTGGAAACAGCAAAAGACTTGCCCGCGGTGCCTCTGCCAGCGAAACCGAGCTCAGGAGGGCCGCGAGCTCCATTTTCGCTGGCAGAGGGTTGGAGGAGGCTGTCACAGCCGAAAACAGCGGCCCTCCCGAGCTCCGTTTTCGCTGGCAGGTTACAGGAGGACGTCGGAAGCCCATTTTCTCTGGCAGAGCGCTTGTGCCACCACAGGCACCCCCAACACGAGTGATGTTGATCTGGCCACACCCACTCTGGCTCCCAAAGTTAAACACAACGCTGATGCAGCCCTCAATGAAATCCAGTCTGACACCCCTGTCCTAAGAATTTTAGCTTTATGTCTTAATTTTAGATGAACAACATTGTTTTTTGATCCTAGAACATAAGACATAGATTAAAAGTATATTGTCACTATTGTTACCACTATAAGATATGTTTCTATTATTTATTTATTTAATAATATTTATTTATTTGGCCACGTATGAAGGAACAAGGAATTTGTCTGAGTGCTTCTATACAGAATTCCTTGCATGTCTAACCACACTTGGCCAAATAAATAAGTAATAATACTGTAGAAACATATCTTACAGTGGTAACAATAGTGACAATATATTTTTAATTTAAGTCTTATGTTTGGTCTACCTTTTTTACTTTCAGTTTGCTAACTGTTTTTTTCTATACTGATCTTTGTTCAAAATAAGGACAAACATGAGATCAGCCCCATCCCTACTTGCCTTCGGAAGTTGAGTTTTTTTGTTTGAAACCTTTTGCTGCTTATCCAAATAGCTTCTTCAGACTGAAGATACCTAACACTCTACCTATTATTTCAAGACACGGAGTTTCCAAACAGCATCATTAGATAGATCTAGCCTCCATATATTTATTTAATCAAGATTCGCTGTCCTTTAAACCAGCGGTACTTAACCTTTTTGAACGAATTGCCCCCTTGAGCCAATGAGGAAGTTGTCATCACCCCCTCCCCCAACATAACCTCTCAATCACAACATAGGAAATAATTCTTCAATTTATGCAAACACTTTTTTTGTTTTCTTTAAAATTGTCATCAGGACATATCGATCAGCATGGTGATCGATAGCATGGTCTTTTTCCCATATCTCAACTGTGTATAATATAAAGGGCATAAGAACAAACCGCAATGCAGGAACTAAGAATTTCAAGACGAAAACTCTGAAACTAAATTAAGATTCGAGGAAAGTATATATTCACGCATACTGTAAAAAGGATTAAAAAGACACAAAGGAAATTTTTACAGAATGAAAGCAACAAAAATCAGAGCAACAAATTTAATGCCTAAAACTGAAGAAAAATATATAGCTACACAAAAAGTTATCGCTTCATTTGAAAATGTTTTCTCACAAAGAAGACAAAACGGAAGCTGTACATTGGAAGGAGATGGAATGAATCCCAATTTTAGGTATTCCGTCGAATATTGGCGACACTTCCTCTTCTCGGCCATGTTGAGAGGCCTTCGAAATGAAAGACACTACCTGCAAATTAAAATTTTGACTGCACTGGAATACTAGAAAAACACACGTGGACGTCGATAAACTTAGTTTCAACAGTTACAATGACATTACAGCTGACGTCACAGGGGACAGCCACTCAGCATGCGATGTTTCGAAAGATGCACTTCCCCCTCCATCACTGCCCATTCTAGCCACTGTATCGGTAGAGGCTGCTGTGCAATGCGCATGAAGATAAGCGATGCATATTCACATGTGTACGGCGTTCTGTACTGAAGCTAGCTGGAGGAACATTTGCAAACACAATTCAATCCACTAATAGCGGGCGATCTGATGTTTTTGTACGACAGATATACAGCGATTCACTGTACGAAAAAGTCTCAAAGTGTCCCCAAAACTCGCTCCATCGCCCCCATATTGCCCCTTTTCATTCCTTCACCCCCGCGTCGCCCCCCTGAAAAACAAAATCGCCCCTGGGGGGCGATATCGCCCAGGTTAAGAACCACTGCTTTAAACTACTAGTTATATCAGTGTAACCTTTTAATTAACAATTGCAGGAATAAGGAAGCTTATGAATGCTTTTAGCAATTACCCATTTACCTCAGCCCAAAATCACATATTTCTAACTCCCAATTGTCAGATTATAGATTATACACAGACATAAACTTCTCATAAGCGTTTCCTCTATAATTTAAGCAGACTTTCATACCACCAAAAACCTTGTTCAGAGTCATAACTAACTTGAAATAGAGGAGTGTAAACAAAGGCCATATTTTTTTATGAGACACACACAAAAAATATTTTATGTCTGACAGGCAGAAGAGAAAGGAAAACTCAGAGACCTGCCTGGCATACTTCACTGATCCACAATGTATTTTGCATACTATGTGAACCTAGTCATTATGGTTTATAAAGTATGGTTTATCAGCATCATTTATTTAATATTACATAAACATTCAGGTTTTTTTCTAGAAACTCTTTCAAAGAGACATTATCTGAGAGGTGGGGAGAAGCAGTGAGAAATGCAAATAATTGACTGGACCCCATGATCAAATGGAGATTTGAAACAGTATTTTCCAAATCTCCAAATGCTATGGCTTCTTGTTAGTGCTTATTTTTTACTTTCAAAAAAATTAATAAAGTTATTTAAAAATTCGCTTTGAATGGTTACTGAGTGAATGGTTGTTAATTAAGGACCATATGTATGTAAATCAGGCCACAGGCCTAGGTCAATCTCTATTCAACACAACTGATTCACAACTGAATCTCTATTCAGCTGCAACCTACATAAGTGTGAAAAATGGTCATAAGTAACTTTTTCAGTGCTGTTGTAACTTTAATGGTCACTTAACAAATGGTTGTAAGTCTATGACTACCTACTGTATACTCTTTATATCAAGTTTTTAAAGCTCTGAACTATGTCAATTCCTGCAATGAGTCTCCCAATAATTCCAGCATTATTTATCACTGAATAGATGCAAAAAGTTCTTCTGAACTATAAGCAAAATAGGTAGAAGCTTTGTATTCCTATTTTATTTATTCATATTCAGTAAATTTGTTGCCAGAATGATTTGGATTTTTTAAAAGTGACCTTTACTTCCTGTTTAAATTGCATTTGCACATCAACCCGGAACCTACAAGAATGAAGGGCATCTCTAATAAATGTTTTTATAAATAAGGTCAATATAAAATTGGAAAAAGCTAAGCAATACAGCAATTAAATAAATTGGTTCCAAATGCAGGATTTGAATTTTGACTTGATGTTTTCAGTCAAAATCAGTATCTCTGGCAAAATTACTTTAACATTTTGGAAATGAACTGCACTCCCTTATCTAATAAATTGGCTGCTGGAACAATTTGAGTTATTTGGGGTTCTTCTAATGAAATTTTTCTCATGCCTCTTGTGCCTTGTATGCAAACCCAGATTACAAACTAACCTGTACAAAAGTTATTTACATGAAAAGGCTGGCTCTGTGCTGATGCAAAATTACTACACATTTTCAATATATATGTGTGCATCAGGGGCGGGTTCCTAATTTTTTTACTACCACTCTGTGGGCGTGGCTTATTTTGTGAGTGTGGCTTGCCAGCCATGTGACCGGGTATGCATGGCTTGCCGGCCATGTGACTGGGTGGGCGTGGCTTCTCGGACTGCTGAAGGGAGGGGAACTGAGATAGGTCCTGCCGCCCATTCCCCCTCCCCTCAGCAGCTCGAGAAGCCTCGAACGTGCAAAAATGCCTGGGATCATCATCGCGCGTTTGTGGCTTCTCGGACTGCTGAAGGGAGGGGAATGGAGATAGCTCCTGCCGCCCGTTCTTTCAGCATCTCACGCGCTCCCTCAGCCATCCTCCCCTGCTTGGACTCACTGTGGGGTAGGAAGGCAGCGCATGTGCAGTGCCAGAAGCTCGGCTTCTGGGCATGCACAGAAGAAAATTTTAAAAAAAATTATTTTATTTTTTTAAAAAAATGGCGCCCAGGCACCGGCAACTGACCGCACCGGTACTGTGACATCACCAGCGGGTCGCTACCGGTGCTATAGAGTGGACCGCACCGGTAGGAACCCACCACTGGTGTGCATGTATGACAACATTCTACAATATTCATGGATTAATGAAAGATAATTTAAGATTAGATAACCTGTATCTTATTATTTTCAGTCATGTCTTATGATAATTAAACTTATATGCAACTATAAAAACTACAAAAAGCACAATGTTGCCAAGCAAGATAAGCAAGATTAAAGACTATTACTGTCTCAAACCTCACTGTGGGTACAGTATTAAAGACTTTCTATATTATAAGGGCATAAATTACAGGTGTTGGGGGCAAGCAGATATATCATAGGACAAAGCAAGAATAATCATCAATATAATTTACTAAAAGAGCTACAGGTTTTGCCATCATCCAACTAGAGAATAGTTTGGATCTGAAGAATCAGGCATACATTTCTACACATTTAAAGAAACTTGTTTTTTCTTACACTTTCAAATTCCCATTAACTGGAAATTCTGGGTGTTGCTATCCTATTATATTGGGGAGGTGAGGAACAAATTTGAAGAAGACTGCTTTATCCAAAATACTATAACAATTCTCTTAGAAAACATATGTTGGTATATGTTGGAAGAACTGAGGGGAAGTTCACTAAGCATACCAAAACTATTAGCTCATTGGAATCAGATCCATATTAAATTTTAAACTCTTTTGAGTCCAAACTTACAAAGCTTCTTTAAAATCAAGCTTCTAGTACAGTGATGGCGAACGTTTTTGGCACCGAGTGCCCAAACATGCACGTGCATGTGTGTGCATGTGCACACACCAGAACACCAGAAACCCCAAGTCCAGCTGGCTGGCGCGCGCATGCATGTTTTTGGCCGTTTTTTGGCCCATTTTCAGGCCGTTTTTTGGGCTGGTTTCAGGCCAGTTTTCGGGCCAGTTTTGGCCCGAAAAAAGGCCTGAAAACGGCCCGAAAAAGGCGCATGCCTGATTTTTGACTGTTTTTTGGGCCTTTTTCAGGCAGTTTTCCAGCGCTCCAGAAACCAGAAGAGCAGCTGGCCACCTCTGGCACCTGTGCCATAGGTTTGCCATCACGGTTCTAGTACATCTATTCTAGTGATGGCAAACCTTTTTTGACTCAAGTGCCAAAAGGGTGCGTGCACGCGCAATAGCATGTGCCCGAGTGCCCACACCCACGCCCTCCCCCGTGCATGCATACAACCCCTGTTCTGCCCCCCGCATGCGCACAGGCCTCACTAAAACCTCCGGACTTCCGGTAGGCCTGTTGGGCTGTTTTTCGCTCTCCCCAGGGTTCAGGAAAGCCTCCTGAAGCCTGGGGAAGAGTGAAAAACGGCCCAACTGGAAGTTCAGAAACGAACTTCCGGTTGGCCCATTGGGCACTTTTTCGCCATCCCCAGACTTCAGGAGGCTTTCCTGAACCCTGGGAAGAGCGAAAACGGCTGAAAAGAACGCCAAAAATCAGCTGGCCAGCATGTGCATGCACGCTGGAGCTGACATAGGGCAACGCCTCACGTGCCCTCAGATATGGCTCTGCGTGCCAGCTGTGGCATGCCTGCCATAGGTTCGCCATCAGTGATCTATTCATACTGTCTCCTCCAATTATTTCCATCCTAATGGATATCTGAAGTGTTTAAATGACTATCATTCTTAACCACTAATATCTTCAACACCTTGCTGAAAATAGTGTCAGTTATAGCCTAATTAATACATGTGATAGGGGGATATCAGACTTCTATCTAATTACCTTTTGGTTTATTCTAAATGATGACAGTTCTTTTTATTAACTCTACTGCCTGGAATCTTTTAATTAACAATAATTAAGTCTGAACTGATCACCCCCTCCATGCAAAGATTCTACTACTAAGCAGTTATTTGGGGAAAATGTGTTTCTATAGCTGAAACTATTTTTCTCTACTATCTCAGAATTTAAGAACCACTTTATAATCCATTTTCCACTTGCAAAAGACAGGAGTTAGCAATTAAATGCTATTGTGGAAATCATCCACTGAGCTGACTCATTATTCAGGACATGATCTCTTAAGGTCCCTTCAGTCTAATTCTATGCAATCTGTCAAACAGACAGAGATAATCCATAGTTAGTCACGCATCTTCCCAGTCTAGTTAATCAGTTCTTTATTATGGGCAAAAATCAGAATTTCACTTCTCAGAGACAGAAATTAAAATTTATAAATTAAATGTTTAAAAGCAAACTACAATAACCAAATAATATGATTAGAAACAATAGCAAAAAAAAGGTTTCAAAGAAACTGAATTACATATCACTAATAAATACTGTGTATTAAATAAATCTGAATAACCTAGAAACTTAGTTAATAGAACAAGAAAGATACAAAACCTAACTTTGTATTTTTATAAAATGGGCACCACTAACATGGATTGAATTTTCAACCACCCCTTCAGCACAACAAGCTCTTACAGAATAAGAAATATTCTAGAACTTTCTTTGAACGAAAGCTGTTGAAAGTGCATTAAAACATGCTAAGGTTAGTGATCTCCTAAATTTAGGGATGGATATTTGGTTTAAGTACTGTACTTTAAAAAGGAGAACCACCACCATATTTTTCGGACTATAAGACACACCAAGATTTCAAAGAAGTAAACAAGAAAAAAAAAGTTTTTGCCCTCTCCGGCCCCCAGGAGCACTCTGCAGGCCTCCCAAACCCTTTGTGAAAATGGGCCCGTTTTTTGCAAAACTGGGATGCACAGAGGGTTTGGGAGACCTGCAGAGTGCTCCTGGGGGCTGGGGAGGGCAAAACGCCCCCATTTTCATGAAAAACGGGCCCATTTTTCACCTCCCAAACCCCCCACGCACCATGTTTTTGCCCTCCCCAGCCCCCAGGAGCACTCTGCAGGCCTGCCAAACCCTCTGCGCATCCCAGTTTTGCAAAAATGGGACTGTTTTTGGCAAAAATGGGACATGTGGGGCGGGGTTTCGGGAGGCCAAAAATGGCTGTATTCGGTGTATATGACGCACCAACATTTCCACCCTCTTTTATGGGGGGAAAGTGGGTCTTATACTCCAAAAAATACAGTATTTAAAAAACCTCTTTAGGGAGGGCTGATAAATCTAATTGATTTTCTACAACCATAACAATTAAGGTTTGACACCACCTATTTATAGTCTCCTAATACTTACCGTGTTTCCCCCAAAATAAGACCCTGTCTTATATTTTTTTGAACCCTGAAATAAGCGCTTGGCCTTATTGCCATGCACTCAAAAGCCCAATTGGGCTTATAATCAGGGGATGTCTTATTTTGGGGGAAACAGGATATCAGTAACAACATCATGTGAAAATCCATAACTCTGCAGCTTCTATAATCAATTTCCAATTTAAAGATAATGAAACCTTCAGTTTAAAGGTATCATTGAGGATCAAACAACCCCAGACCACAGAAAAAACAATAGTTTCAACCAGAATATAAATATAGATAGCCATCTGCTGGTTTCCACAGTATTCACAACAGCTTCAAGGTGAAGGACTACATTAGGCACATTTCACACCATCTTCCTTGTCTATATAATTTAAGTCAATGTTTCTCAACCATGGCAAGTTGAAGAAGTGTGAACTTCAATTCCCAGAATTCCTCAGCCCAGTGTGCTGGCTGGCAATTCTGAGACTTGAAGTTCACACATCTTCAAGTTGCCAAGGTTGAGAAACACTGATTTAAGTCACTCCCAATGCACAGCAGCTTTCCTTTCTTTAGAACAGAGGTCTTCAAACTTGGCAACTTTAAGACTTGTGGACTTCAACTCCCAGAATTCTCCAGCCGGCATCTGGAGAATTCTGGGAGTTGAAGTCCACAAGTCTTAAAGTTGCCAAGTTTGGGGACACCTGCTTTAGAACCTTATTTTTCAAAACTATTTGTGGACAACCTTTGGAGGAGCTGAGGGCTGACTTAATCTTTTATGAGGAAGGAAGGGATTACAAAAGTTAGGAGGCTGCCAACAGAAATGGCTGAATCATGCAAGTGGTACCAGAAATTCAATTTTTTCCCCTAAAAAAGTTGGAGCTTATTTTTCCCCCTACATTACATCTATTTTAGAGGTTACATTACAATAGTCGTGCATTTTCCACCACAGAACAGAAAAAATGCACTGCCCAATGCCTTCCCTACAATGAAGTCAGGGAAGGCTGTGGATAGAATCTCAAAAAAGACGCTACTGGAGCTCCTCCATAACAGATAACGAAGAGGACAATAAATGAAGCAACATTGTCATTCCATACGGTGCAGAAATATCGGAAAAGCTCAGGGGGATCTTCAGCCAACACAACATCCGTGCACACTTCAAACCCAGGAATACAGTACACTAAGACAGAAGCTTGTCCACCCCAAGGATAAAACACCCAGACATAAACTGAGCAACATGGTATATGCAGTACAATGCATGTGCAGATCTGTACATTGGGGAAACAAAACAATCACTTCATAAATGCATAGCACAACATAGGAGAACAAACTGATCAGGACTAGATTCAGATGTCCATCTGCATTTAAAAGACACAGGCTATTCTTTTGAAAACAGCAAAATCCACATTTTGGACAGAAAGGATCATTGGTTTGAAAGAGTGGTCAAAGAGGCCATCTATGTCAAAACTGAATAGCCCTCTCTCAACAGAGGGGGAGGGATACGACATCATCTATCCCCAGTCTACAACACAAGTCCTTTCAACAGTTCCAAGAAGGCTCCACACCCGCTGGCACCACTCAGGTGACCCTGATGACACAGATAAACCTCCAGGTGACCTTAACGACTCTCTAAAAGGATGCAAATGACCAGTTGTCTGCAAGGAGTATAAATCCTTCCATTCCCCACCATCCAGTCAGAGCTGAAGAAGCTTCTTGGATGAGAAGCGAAAAGTCTTCAAAGAAAAACCAGAAAGTCCAGTTGCTTCTTGAAAAAGCACCTTCTGGATGTTATAGATACACTATATTTAATAAACTGTCTGTTGGGACCAATTTCAGATTTCCACTTGCACAAATTAATGTTTAAGAGAGATATAGTATTGTCTTATCATCTCTCTTACTGGTACTTTTATAAATTGCTTCATAAAGAGAGAAACCTCTGCCTTTTTTTAAAAAAAAAACCAGATTACATAGATAAATAGAACATAGAAACATGAGTCTCCCAACATTGCTATGGCAACTAGACTAAATGGTAGGCAAGTAGACTAAACATCAAATTGAGCTTTTTGTTTAAAAAATCTTGTGCCTTATAGAACATTCAAAACAGCAAAATGGCAAATCTTTAACTTGTCTACTCTCGGTATGTAATCATCTTGGGAGAAAAATAAAGGCATACCAAAAATCATATTTTAAAAATCTGCTTGAAGAACAGGTTAGGATTCCATAAAAAGATTAGGATTCCATAAAAAAGGCAGCCTTATGAGAAATGTTGCTATGTTACAAAATGTATCTATACATATTACAGAAGACTGAAACCATAAATTAGTTGAATGGGCACCGATGAATACAAGGTTTAAGGTAAGCAGACTTACAGAAGTGGCTGAAAAAAGCCAACCTATATATAGCCATCAGGACCCAGAGGAAGATAAGTATGTAAGTGGATTTCAACATAGTACTCAATAAACATTTGTTATTCCAGCTTTCCTTAATCAGTTGGACTTTGAAGATACATTAAACTAAAATTCTCATAATCCCAAGTGAGTTTAACCAATAGTACTGTAGCCTAAAACACAACTGGAGGATTTCCAGTTTGGGATGGACCAAGCTGTCAGTAAAATATAAAAATTAACACATCCCGTATTATCCTTACCAAAAGGGTGGCCTCATAATCAACACTTCATTTGTTCATTTGTTAAGTATGGTTTAACTTAGAATAGCTGGGTTCACAGAAGATGCTATGCCAATACCAAATAAACCACACTATGATTATGCATGATGTACAAAGTCATTGCACTCAAGCACAGTTACAAGTATAAGCCTAAAATCAGATGCCTGCAATAATGCTGACAATTTACACTTCTATATTGCAGTGGGAAAGTTCACACAAACCAATAAGGAAAGACAATTGCCTGATCCACAGATAATGCTAAAATATAACTGAGTGAGCTAACAAATCATGCTAAGTCAAAACAAACCAATCACATAATAAATTGTTATAGGTTAACCTATATTATTATTGTGTGTGTCCCAGTTTCTAATATATTTTTGAACAATTTATTTAATATATTCTACAATGTATTATTCTGAAAGAGATTTTTAGTAAAACCATGAGAAAATGCCAAAAAGTTAAAAAAATAGTCAGATAAAAAAGATGAAACAAAATGGGAGATTTAATCAAGAAGCAGTTTTAATTACGGAGAGTGTGATGCAACATTTTAGCAGTAATTTAAAGGCCAACACCAAGGAGCCAAATTATCTAACCTGAGTGGCAGTTCTAAATTCAGTGTGCTATATTACACTAGCTTCATCTCTAGGAGACAGGATGCATAGAAGGAAGATGAAAGAATTTTTGGCAAGGCTCAGGTGGAAAGTGGAGAGGCAGGCCTCCGGGTATTTTGGCATCAGAAAAACCAGCAGTTTAAATTGGTCAAAGGGCATTCTTGACCACACTGTCAGATGACCAATAAGGAAAGCATTGCCTACCTTTTCTTTCTATTTGCCATTATTATTTTTATAAGTAACTCAACATTGATGAGAAATTAAGGTTCTACATTTAGGCAAGAAAAACCAAATGCACAGGTATAGAATAGGTGGTACTTGGCTCAATAGCTGTAACAGTGAGAGGGATCCTAGTGGACAATCACGTAAATATCACTGTGCTGCAGCTACAAGAAAATCTAACGCAGTCCTAGACTGCATTAACAGAGGGATAGGATCAAGATCATATGGTTAATACCACTTTATAATGTCTTGGTGAGACCACACTTGCAATATTGCATCCAGTTTTGGTTGCACGATATAAAAAGATGTTGAGACTCTAGAAAGAGTGAGGAACAAAGATGATTAGGGGACTGGAGGCTAAAACATATGAAGAACGGTTGCAGGAATTGGGTATGTCTAGTTTAATTAAAAGAAGGACTGGGGTGACATGACAGCAGTGTTCCAGTATCTAAGGGGCTGTCCCAAAGAAGGAGGAGTTAACTTAGTCTCCAAAGCACCAGAAGGCAAGACAAGAAGCAATGGATGGAAACAAATCAAGGAGAGAACCAATCTAGAAGTAAGGAGAAATTTCCTGACAGAACAATTAATCAGTGGAACGACTTGCCTCCAGAAGTTGTGGGTGCTCCAACATTGAAGGTTTTTATGAAAAGATTGGGGACAACCATTTGTCTGAAATGGTATAGGGCAGTGATGGCGAACCTTTTTTTTCCTCGGGTGCCGAAATAGTGTGCACGCACGCTATTGTACGTGCGTGCGTGCCCACACCCATAATTCAAAGTTCCCCACTCGCCCCACCCCCCTGCGCATGCATGCGTGACCCCCCCACTCCCCCATTTTTCGACTTCCAGTGGGCCCAATAGGCCTGTTTTTTGCCCTCTCCAGGCTCCAGAGGCTTTCTTGGAGCTTGGGGAGGGCGAAAACGTTCTCCCTGCCACCCCGGAGGTCCTCCAGAGGCCGAAATTGCCCTCCCAGAGCCTCCACACGAGCCAAAAATTAGCTGGTGGGCACGCACATGCACGCAGGAGCTGAGCTAGGGCAACGGCTCGCATGCCGGCAGATATGGCTCCGCGTGCCACCTGTGGCACCCGTGCCATAGGTTCGCCATCACTGGTATAGGGTTTCCTGCTTGATTAGGTGGTTGGACTAGAAGACCTCCAAGGTCCCTTCCAATTCTGTTAGTCTGTTAAAGCCATGAACACACCTAATACTACTTCCTTCTATTTTTCCCACAACAACCACCACCCTATGAGGTGAGTTGGACTGAGAGAAAGTGACTGATCTAAAGTCACCCAGCCTAACATGAAGCTAATTTGAAACTAAAACTCACAATTTCTTGATTTCTATCCTGGGGCCTTAACCACTGGACCTACTTGGTCCTTCAGATGACATACAGGCTATCCAAAGGAGTTCATACTCCCAAACTACAAGCTGGTCAATAGATGAGCTTCAGTTATTCCTCTAAATCTAGCATGTCACTATACACAGCAGTTAATATCACTTCATACCTCATGTTACTGTTAGAATAGTAAAATCAATAAAGCTTTTGGCTTAAAACCCGCTGATCCTTGTTTTGAGGATCAGTGCAGTATAATGGCTAGTGTCAAGGTTCCAAATAGTAGTCGAGTAGAAATAAGAGTCCAAGGCAAAGAGTTCACCAAAGTTCCAATTTAATGCAGACACCATATTGGCAACGCATGGGGAAACCCAAATCTCCTTTTCTTCCCACTCAATAGGAAGTGGGCACTCCTTTCCCCCCCACCCCCATCGGGGTCACGTTGCCCACTCATCTTCTGCCAGCGTGGCAACGTCTCCTCCCAGCTTCTTGCAGGTGCTGGACAAAAGATGACCTTGGAGAAGTAATGAAGAATGTGATATCTCTAACTTCTCACTCTCACTGTATTCCCCCTCCCCACTCCATAGTCTTCTATGTAGAACAGTGACAAACGATACTTTGTCAGCTAAGGTATGGGACTTGGAGTAGGGAGATCCAACACAACAGTTTAGTGGATGACTTTGAACAATCACTTTCCCTCAGCCTAACCACTCTGTTGTGGAGAAAGAGGAGAAGAGAGCATTACATATATTGCGTTGAACACCTGTTACATAAGGTAGAATATAAATTAATCAATTTTTTAAAAAATTCAGGAGTTCCACATCCTCTTTGGCATCAACTGAAAAGATACACAGTTGGGTGTTGTCAGCAAAATTCTGAATGACATTGCCAATGAGTTTACATAAATGTCAGAAAGCAATGGGCTGCAAGAACTTTAACAAAGGCAGTGAATAAACCAATCCACATTTTGGCTTGAATGTCTTAGCAAGACCTGGATGTACATTAATAGTTTTCAGATAATTTATTATTATTTATAAGCCATGAGATGGTGGATTCTATCATGTTCTAAAATTGTAATATTTGACAAAGCAAAATCATCTTAAGAAAAAAGTATATACTGTACCATACTTATGTATCCATGTAGTGTTTTCTTGATATATTTATTTATTAAATTTATATACCACCCATCTCCCCAATAGCTGTGATTCTGGGTTGTTTACAGATACATAGAGCTGAATTACTTTTTAGTGTCATTCTTATTACCATAATTCTGTAGTAAATTTAGGAAAGTGAAAACATGCATATAAGTGAAAAACTGAAGCTCTAAATAAAATAAGATTACTCAATCTCTAGATAGATGATAGATAGATAGATAGACAGACAGACAGACAGACAGACAGACAGACAGACAGACAGACAGACAGACAGACAGATGATAGATAGATAGATAGATAGATAGATAGATAGATAGATAGATAGATAGATAGATAGATAGATAGATAGATAGATAGATTCTAAAGACAACTGCATGTCCTGATTATATATTTTCTAAAGGTAACTGTGACCTAAAACAAATGGTACTTAATTTTTTTCAACCACTTTATGCTCTTTTGAAGATATACTATTATCTTATTGGTAAAATAACCAACTGAACTTTCACCTCTTGCCTTCAACTAATTTGTATTTAGTTCATGATCACATGAAATTAATAGTCTATGCAGTTCCAAAGTTATTTGCCACTGGAGAGAGGCCAGCCAGCTATTAAAAACCCAATCGTACTTTTATAAGTTGGCTCATAATGAAAAGTTCTGAAGTAAAGCTAAGTAGACAGGCTAAATTAAATCTCAGTTTTATAGCAGCATGTTACAACCTTTTCTTAATAAAGAAAGTCAAGGGGAAAACTTTTTCCCAATCAAAAAACACCATGAGAAAAATTATTCTCAATTTTACAGTAGAATGGAAACATTAGAACACTTAGTTTAGGTAGATATCATAATGCTAATCATATAAGGCGAGATGCAAGGTGGTGTTCACAGACATTGCTTTGGCAGTTAACCAAAAATGGTTTTTTTAAATTTAATAAAAAACACTCTTCTTTTTTGTACGTCTTTTATAGAAATAGAACTGATCTAAGTATTCAGATAAAAGTTTAAAACAAATTGGAATTGGCTGCCTTTGTTAATTACTGAATATTGATAGCAATAGGACTTAAACCTATATACCGCTCCATAGTGCTTTACAGCACTCTCTGGGCAGTTTCAAATGTCAGCATATTGACCCCAACAATCTGGGTCCTCGTTTTACTGACCTCCGAAGGAAGGCTGAGTCAACCTTTAGTCCCATCAGGATCAAACTCCAGGCTGTAGGAAGACTTTGCCTGCATACTGTATACTGCACTCTAACCATTGTGCCACCAGGGCTTCTCTTGATTTTATTTCGATACAAGCAGTCCTGACTTAACACCCATTCATTCAGCGAGTATTCAAAGTTATGACACCACTGAATGAGTAATAGTTACAATGGGTCCTTGTAGCTTTGGCTGTTGCAGCTTCCCTCTGTTCATGTGGTTGCACAATAACCAGCTCAGAATTATGACATTGCTGCATCTATAGTCATATGATCACCATTTGCCCCCTTCATTGCTACCTTCTGACAATTAAAGTCATTGGGGAAATTGGCAGGTCACAAATGGTGATCATATGACCAAGGGATTATGTGACCACACAGAACCTAACAACAGCAACTGGGGCTACTGGAACTGCTATGGAAAGTTGGCACCTCATGTGATCTCATGCCTTATAACTATGTCACTTAACAATGAAATTCGTGCTCCCAATTTCTATGCATTAAGGATTACCGGTACTTTTAGGATGTCCTAAACCTCTACTGCAACCATAGTTTAATGGATTACCACATGCATTTGCCCCCAGTTTTAATTGTATTTGTACAGCTTACACTCTATTTTCCCTTCTTTTTGTCTTTTAGTTCCAAAACCTCATCAAAAAAAGTTTCTATTATTAGTATGATTATTGTCCATAGAATTTCAAACTCAAAAGTAAAATTTTTGTACGAATTCCAGAGATTAGGTGCTAAAATGGCTAGACCATCCAAAACTTTCATTCTGTTTCCCAATCCAGAGGCCCACATGAATAAGCTATTGAAATACAAAAACAAACCACTGAACAACATTTGTAGAGTTTTTCCAGTTATGGGAAAGAAATAGGTGGATTAAGTCTTCAGTAGTAACAAAGTATTTATACACTTTTAAGCAAAGCCAACCCTAAAAGGAGTAGAACAGACTGGAAACTTCAACTCTGCCATGCAGTGGCTTCATAACTACTTTCTGTAGGCTACAATATTCTTTTATCTATTTATCCAATGTATCCAAAAGTCTTAGGAAGGGGAAACAAATCTCAAATAGAATTATTTTGATAAAATTATTTGATAAATTTGGCCTTTTGATAAAACCTCTTTTGCAAAAGTATTAATATTAACTACTGTACTTGACAGTAATATTTATAACCACATATACTTGATTTTTATTTAGGTAATTCATATTTTCTAAAACTGATCCATTTTTGAAAATAAAAACTGACCTTTCCTTCATTTTGCTTTATGTTTTTTTATTTAACCTATAGACAGAAGGAAATATCTATTGCATTTTGTATTTTCAATGGAAAACAAGCATGCTTTCTATTTTTGTAGCCTTTACTGCAGACACAAATATTATTTAACCAAATATGCTCCATCCAGCCTAATCAAATCTATGTAATTTTACCCGTTTAATTTTAAAGCTGTCATTAACTGCAGGCAAAGGCTTTTCCAACAGTGTTTTCTTCTGTCCCTCCCACATTTCTGGGTATGAGAGGGAGAGTGAATTGTTTGTATGCCCAACAGTAGACAATTAGGAGTTCTGATGAATTACAAAAATCTGGTATTTACTTTATGACCTTTTCAATTATTTAAAGGAAGGGGGTAAGATAAAAACAAGGAAGAGAGAGGCATAAAATCACTAAATAATCTCTCCGGCTCAAGGTTGACTCAGCCTTCCATCCTTCTGAGGTCGGTAAAATGAGGACCCAGATTGTTGGGGGCAATATGCTGAACTCTGTAAACCGCTTAGAGAGGGCTGTAAAGCACTATGAAGCGGTATATAAGTTTAAGTGCTATTGCTATTGCTATGTATAGAATAAAGTATTACAATGTCTAACTGAATTTTTTAAAATACATCTAATGAACAGCTCAGAGAATAGAAAAGAATTCTACTGAATTTAAGAATTAAGCAAAATAGTGTAAAAGCTGAATTCCTCCACTTCACAATAAGGTTTTTTTAGTAAGAAATCTCTTTCATCAGAATATTGAAGTCTTCACAATTTAATGTAACAATTTAAATAATGAGCTATGAACTTTGATGGTTCCAACAGTGTTTCAGAGGCTACATAATTTTTTGATTTTCCTATTTATCTTGGAAAAAGAAATCAGTCCACCTGTTGCTTTCCCAAAAATTTTACATGAACTCAAGTTGAGATGCCTTGACTTTCAAAAGTAAAAATAGGCTTCTAATTGGAAAACCCATTCCATGCCTCAAACCAAAATAATTACAATGTCATAAATGAATCAAAAATTTAAAAGTAAAAAACAGAGAAAGATGGAGAAATGCAAAAGTCTTTCCATATCCACCAGGCTGCCTCTTACCAATAGCTTGGAAAGCTCCTTAAGATTTCTCTGCCTAAGGCCTAAAATGATGACAAAGACCATCAGTAAGATGTCAAATGTAATCACACTTGCCAAAAGAACACAGAAAAGGATTTTAAGATTCAAATACGCATGTAATCTGCTTAGCCCTTGGAGAGAACAGATTAGGAAGTAAAAAAATATTCTGAGAAAAATCAACAACCACTTCTAATATTGCTGTCAAGAAAACTGTATGGACAAGTTCATCCAAGATGCTACCTTTCAGAAAATTTTCAGTTAAACTGGTCTCAAGTAATAAAAGCTTTTAATGTTAAAATAAGCTCTTAAAATAAAGGCTTGGTTTTGGAACTGGAAAAAATAGACAATATAGACTAGGGCAGTTATTTTTTTCATAACCCTGAAGTACAATGTCACTACCATATATTACTATTCATTCAACTTTGCTTTATGTTTGAGAACAACTAGATGGGCTTAGAAGAACGAGATACAAAACTAAACCACTGCCTCTTACAGCCATCACAAAGTTGGTCTGGACCAGCACTTCCCAAGTCAATATTATATTCATTTGAAAAAAGACCTATAGGAGGCAGATTACTACTTAAAAATAAGCAGTCTGTTATTTATTAGTATCAGTGGATGATATCTTCCAAGTCAAATACAAACTGGCCATACTTCCCAATTTTACCAGGAGAGTCCTAGGTTTTGGAAGATGTTTTGGAGACTTGATGTATACTCCAAACTGGGGGGAAATTAGAAGCTGTCCCTCTGGTCAGTGGCAATAAAGACAGCAGAGGGAAGGGCATATCAGTGTCAGAATCAACATCAGCACTTGTTGCTTACTCAGCCTAGTATTGCAAAAATCCAGAGGACCACTACACCACAGCAGAGAATTAGAGTTTCCTGAATCTTTGCTGCCATTGTATGGCCAACCAGATTTTTGTAATTTAGATACAGTAGTAACTGAGCCTGCAAGCATTCTTGAAGTTTTGGAGTAACAATAACTTGTAAATGCATACAAATTAATGGTGCTTAGTTTTTACTGTTGTAAATTTGGCCATCCTATCAAAAATAATCTTCGGAACAGGGATATGTGTTCAAAGCAAAGGAGGGAACTGCTGAAATATCATTCTGTATTTCTGTAATTTTTTCTACTAGCAGGAGAAAGAAAAAAAGGCAATACTAGTCAAACTATGCATTACACACTATATTAAGCTACAATGACATCAGATTCACAGTATTTGTCATTAGGGCAATTTAAAATAGTTCTCCGAAAACACTAGAAACCTTTAACAGAATATGTCCCAGAGATCTTTAATCTGCTGGTAATTTTAGCTTCCAGGTCTAACAAAGGCCTAACAAACAAGCATACCTTTTACCAACCTATTCTTGACTGTGTTGCTGGAAGGTAAGCTTGAAGGAATAAGAAAGCAAGCAGCATAAGCACATCCTAAGATTAGCACATCCTAAAAATTACTTACCTAATCAAGAACTCAAACAGATCTTTGCTCAGTTCATAAGTATACATTATTTCTCAATTCCATTTTGCAAACACAGCAAAATCACTACTCCCGAGTCCACCATCCTATGATGACAGCCAAAAAAACTGTCTGGCCCAAAATCAACTTTCCATTTGGAGTGATAAGAGGAAATAGAAACCTTGGGCTACATTTCATGAAGATTTTTTAAAATTTTTCAACATGGTCCTTTCCTTTGCACAGGCTTGCTCAAGACTGTTTTTTCATGGCTACAGACAACTTCCTTAGATATTGTTTTCATATGATGAGGAAGACTGTTTGTAAAAGTTTATGGCATAAAAATTTGATATTTAATCTACCATAGAACTTTGATGTGTACTGTTTTTCCAGAATTTTGTAATGTATCATTTTATCTTGATCCTGTGTGTGAAAAGTCACTGAAGTTATCAAAGCTCGTATCAGAAAGCAATAATAAAAAAAATTGACTTTTCTATTCAAAGAAAACACACAGATTATGAATATAGGTGGAACTCATCCTTATATTAGAGAGAGGAAACTACTATAAGGCACAGAGCATGTTTTAAAATTAGTTTCTGATTGGCTTTCCTTAATTTATAATTATTTTCAGCACTTTATGGTACACAAATGCATAATACAAAACTAAGGTCAAATCTGGATTTCCTGACAATGTAATCTTGTCAGTGTTCCAATACTTGAGGGGATGCCACAGAGAAGGGATGCCACAGACCAAGGAGAGATTCAACCTGCAAGTGAGGAGAAACTTTCTGACGGTGAGAGTGATCAACCAGTAGAACAGCTTGCCAGCGGAGGTTGTGAGAGCCCCAACACTTGTGACCTTCAAGAGGAGACTGGACTGCCATCTGTCTCAAATGGTGTAGGAACTCCTGCTTGAGCAGGGGGTTGGACTAGATGACCTACAAGGTCCCTTCCAACTCTAATAATAAATCTAAATCTAAACTCAGAGGCACATAAAGAAAGCTACAACTCAACAATGGACTTGCCCTGGGTCCACTTTGGAGTACTCCCATATTGCAACAGTTCCTAATAACAGTCAGAATTAATTGCTAATTTAGATTCTAAGGATTAAGGTTAAATAAAAACTTATCATTCATCAACTTTGCCTTATGTCTGAGAACAATTAGATTGGCTAAGCAGACAAGATACAAGAGTCATCGAGCATACTCATTACAGAAGAACTAATGTCTGTTTAAATTAGAATTATGTTCTACAGAAACAAGTTCTATTATATAATTCCACTGAGAAATATTGGGTATGCTGGTCTATTACTGAAATAAAAAGATAAATCAAGCTTTCAGAATTCTTTAACTTTTAAAGGCTATCTATCTGCTATTAAATCCACGCAAGTTTTTACGCATTGCAATTATTCCTACTTTTCCACGTTCACTCAACACACATTTTAAATGCTGATATAAAGCTGCTTATATCTAGAAGACAGACTTCAGATTGTTATTAGAAACTGTAGTTCTACATTGCTGTAGTCCTCATTTACTGACCACAATTGGACCCAGCAACTCCATCACTAAATGATGGAGCTCCAGCAAAAACATCACATGACCATGCCAAGCCTGCATCAGTTCTGCTGGAGGTTATTAAGTGAATCACCCACAGTTGTTAAGAGTGACACGTGACTGTGATTTGCAACTTACTGCCAGCTTCTCCATTGACTTGACGTGTCAAATTTGGATGCAAAGGTCACAAGTCACGATTATGTGATCACATGGACAGTTTGTAAATGTGAGTACCAGTTGTAAATCTACTTTTTCACTGTCTTTGTAAGTTTGAATGGTTGATAAATAGGATGGACATTAACTGTGGTCTACCTATATTGATATCACCCTATATTGATATTCTATTACTCTTTGTTGCCTGACGTAAACTAAGGGTTATTAACTATATTAGACCATACTATAGAAACTCTAATCTGAAAATAAAATATGTACTATACATTTCACTGTTTTCAGTTCAGGTCTAATATATGGTACAAGAAGTAAATGTAGAACATATTTAGTGGTTGTCATGGTATCTGCAGTTCAGAGACAACAGCCTTACTAGAACTTCCTAATTGCAACACACATCGAAACTTGCTTAGCACGATATGTAAATACAGACACTGATTTCAATGAGCCCAATTTTAATTGAATGGGTTGCATAGAAAGTTTTATGCTGACTTCAACCTATACCTAGGACTGCTAGAGAAGGAGACTTGCTGCTTTATGCATCCTGAAAATTTCAAAACAGCATTTATTCATATCTGTCTCCAGACCTAGTTTAAAAAAAAGTATCTTCACTAAGTAGAATGCATAAGTAAACAAAAGTTTAGTACCTGTGAAATGGAACACCAAATAAAAAGAATTTTAAAAGCCAAAAGGTGTAGATTACCTTGCTGAAGAATACGTAACATTAAAAAAATATCTTGTCTTTAGAATCAAAAAATCATTCATCAATTTCAATCTCCATGTAACCAAATCTAACAAGACAAATGTAGTCTCAAAAAAAATTCCAGTGATGACTTGACCAAAATAAAAAAACAATGAGCAATGTTCAAGTTCTTTATCGAGCCAATGAAATAAAAATATAAGAGTTTGATCCCAATCTGAAACATCTAGTTGGTTTCAAGCAAGGGGCAATTTGCATATAGTTCCCCAGCCCCTCTATTCTTTTTCTTTCTTTTTTACAACCACAAAACAGTAAAAAAAATTATCATTGAAATTCTACAACTACACATAAAAATTCAGTTGCATGCTTTTTTAAAGGTTTTTTTTAACAATAATATAAATCAAGATGTATTATGCTGTCCATGGGTTTAGTGTATTTATTTTGCTTTTTTTTTTAAAAAAAGTAAGTATGAACAAATGGAAATTTCAGTCCTGTGTCATTGTCATCTTGGCCATTTTTTTCAAGTTTTGGCTGTAAAAAAGTTGCCTGACTTTGGTCCTTCTAAAGATTGCATCAATATGGCCACCCTGAGCTCCACAGAGAAAAGCCTGGATATAAATGTAATAAATAAATAAATATGGTTTATTTGCTTGATATAAGTTTACAATTAACTGTGATGCCCAAGTGGTTTTCTCTCCTCAAAATCAGGCTGTCCTGATGATGAACTTTATATCAAGGAAATATATTAATTATGTATAAAAAGGATGAAGATTAGTATTAAATCTAGCTGCCAAAATTACTGCAATCACTATTTATATGTAGCTAAAAACTATCTCAAGAAAGCATAATGTTATAGATACACCTAAAATGTATATAGCTAGCAAACATGGTTTGTTTTTAAAGAGACATTCATTTAACTACAGTCCCCTGTTAAAACCATTACGATTATACAAAAATTAATTTACTCATTATGAGAAATCATAACCATTTTACTTATAATCTCTGCAATTGCTCTACACAGGAAGGGTGTGTACATTCTACAAGTAGAAATTCAATCATGTGGCATGGGATATAATTCATGTTACACTTTTAGATTCAAAACTTCATGCATGCAACCAACCAGTTATAAACAAATCAAGTGTACTGAAATGCCCATTTAAAATGCAGTCTAAGAAAAGATGATACTTCAGCAGTAACTCAGTACGATGAAGTAAGAGCTCTTATGAAAGTTCATAAAATAGACCAGTCAACCAAGTGGTTTTTAAACTCTCATTATTTGACTTCAAGTCTCAGGAGGTGGCAACCCTTACCCAACATTGTCTGAGCTTAGAGGCAAATAGAATCAGGCCTGGATCATTCAGAGTTAAGAAACTATCAAGGCTGTAGAGTAGATCAGAATTCCAGAAGAAGTCAATAGCAAACTATTACCATACTATTACTAAGAAAACTAGACGGGCATAGTCCTCAATTTATGACAATTGCTATAAGTTAGTATGATCATTAAGTGAGTCACCCATGATCTGATCTGATTTTACAATCATGAGTCACCGTAGTCATTAAGTGAATTACATGATTGTTAAGTGAGTCCAGCATATCCAATAGGTGTTTTTTGTCATTTTCTACTGGAAAAAAAAAGGTGCAAATCATGGTCATGTGACTACAGGATATTGCATGCAGTTGTAAATGTGAGCCAGTTGCCAAGTGCCCAAAATATGGTCATATGACCGGGACATGCACAATATTTTCTGATGTTCAAACGTGCTTTACAGGCTGCTAAGCATCATTTCTAAGGTTGTCATAACTTTGACCAGTTGTTAAGCACCCGGTTGTTAAGCGAGGACTACCTGTATGTCTACAAAGTCACCAGGAACAGAATTCAACTGGAAGGAGACTTGACTTCTCATTTGACTTCACGTTTCAAAGAATTTTAAAAATGCAGTAAAAAAAATAAAGTGCATGTCAGAATAATTATATTACCGTAAGTGGAATTGTTACTTAATACCCTCTGAACTAAATACGGGGTTAAGCAGAACAAGTCTAACAATCCTATAACCTTCTTTCATTTATTAACTCAATTTCAATTAACAAAGGTAGTTAATCAGATTGCCTCAAGCCCAAGTCGTACAGAAAAGCAAAACTTCAGTTTAGAAAATATAAATTAGAGCTAAATATGAAAAAATTGAATTGATATTGTTCTAATGAAAGAATGTAGATTTAAGGACACAGCTGTTTGATCTCTGTTGAGCTATTAAGTCTTTGGATAAGTGAATTTGCACCTGAGGTTAACACTTAAGTATTGTAACATGTACATGCAATGTAAGAAAATAAACACAGTAAAACCTCATTTTGAGTAAACACTTGTGGAGATTACGTTATTCCCTAACCTCCAATAAATACGAAAATATGCCACTGCATGGCATTAATGACATAACTGAGGAAATGATATTATAGATGTTATAAAATTAAGGTATAATACTGATGTGAAATAAAATCAATAAAAGTAAAATCAATGTAAAATTAACTGCCTCATGTAGACAACTTCAGATACAATTGATCCGTCCATTATTTGGTGGGGTAGGGGGAGTCTAAGGGGAAATTTGGTCCCGGCATCCAAATGTAGCTAAACTGAGGATTATAAAATGAAACATTCATTTTTTGACTTACTCTCAAAAAAGATAAAGATAAGTAACTTTGGCTTAGTGAATAAAGCCCAATCTACTGGAATTACAGACCACAACAGCTAAATTTGTATCACAAGATAAACTAAAAAGTGATTTGTTAGATTTTGACTTAGTGTGAGAGTCCAGCCTGCGGGTCTGTAACCTGATTGCATCAGCACATATTTCCCAAACAATTAGGAGGAAGATAATAAATTACAGAAAAGTGAGGTATAAATCCAGTAGGAAATTATTTGAGCGTATCTTGTTATATGACTGCCTATAACATTAAAAAGTAAATCCTTCATTTTTAATATCTGCAATATAGGATTCTTCTTTGCATGAGAGAATAATTTTAACGCTATCTAAAAGGTCTAAATTTAACCAAATATTAGCCACATTCTACTCTTGAAACTGTTCCCAATCCTTGCCTTGCCAAACAAGAACTGTTTTCTCTGCGCTGCATTACTGTCACCCTTGGAAAGGTGTATCTTTTTCCAAACCACTTCCTGCTCAGTCTGAAGGACTCTGAACTTCTGCTACAGAATCACGTGGTTGCCCTTTGTGTAGGCAATGATTGTCAGAGGGAAAAACAGCACATTCTTCAGCTGGAATTTTTAGACCTTTTGGGGACACGAGAACAGTGGAACATGGTGGCATACTGCAGGAGGAAGAAGGGCCACCAAACTAATGTATCATTTTTCTGTAGTTACTCAAACAACACTCAACCAGTTTACAACAAGGAGCAAGTTCACAGAAGTCATTCAAAGCACAGGAGCAGAGTTCACAAGATATTTTATTTTATTTATTATTTTATTTATTTATTTTGTCAAGTACGTATTGGTAATATACATAGATATAACATTGTTTATATACATAAGATGGGTACTGATAAGAGGGAACATTAAGACAGGGACGGTAGGCACGCTACCCTTACTGACCTCTTAAGAATCAAAGAAGCAAAAGAAAGGTTTCTTTCCCACTCAGGAACCCCACCTTCAACGGAGTCTGCTCATTCAGAATTTGTGTTCAGGGCAAGCCAGCCTCTTATAGGCTGTACCACCCAATTTCTATTTCATGTGGATACTCAGGATTTACATAGGCCTAGCAATTAAAATAATGTTGGCGTCTTGGAATTTTAACTGCCCTTTCAAACCTTGCCAAGAGAGGTATATGGAACAGTACAGTACAAGTAATGGGAGTGGTCAAAGTACACAGTACTTGCTTATCTGTATCACAAACTTAATAGCACATACAAGTGTAGTTGGGTAAATATCTACAACAATAGGCATGCCTTTAAAGCCTCAAAGTAATCAAGTTATGACTCATTTCTGCTAAGTTACTCTGAAAACCAGCTAAAAACACAACCTCAAAGTCTTCAAAAAACTAATTTTCATTTATCCCAAGTCAAAAAAAAGTATTCAGGCAGAAAATGTCAGAAGGGACAATAAAAGCTTTTAAGGAAAAGCTGTAAGTTTCCACCTTAAAAACAGTGAAACCAATGCAAGTTCCTTCATACAGGCATGAAATTCTGAGAGGAAGAACAAGGATTGCTGAGCTCAGACAGTCCTTTTGAAAAATTGTTTCAAATATTG
This sequence comes from Diadophis punctatus similis, assembly GCA_023053685.1. NCBI lineage: Eukaryota > Metazoa > Chordata > Lepidosauria > Squamata > Dipsadidae > Diadophis > Diadophis punctatus. The sequence continues at coordinate 27,613,898 of JALIGW010000002.1, forward strand.
AACTTTTAAATTTGTTTTTTTAAAAATGTATGCTTATTGCAAAGCATTTGCAAATCAGGATGTTGTACAGAATCGGTGACACTTTTTATTTAACACTGTTAAAGGATATGCTAACTTGAGTATCTTGGATCTAAAACCCTATACTTGGGCACAAGTGTCCTTGAACTTCCATTCAATGGGCTTTACCCCATATCAACTGTTAATCTTCTCTAAGGGCTACAAAATCTACCTCACAAGATGCTGATTGTAGATGGCATTCACCTCTGAAAGAATACTTAGGAAACCCCACCTAAAAACCCAAAACCGTACAGAGGGACTATTACTCTCTTTGCCACCACCTCCCTCTCAAAACTACTAGAGACATCTGGTTGAGAGCGGCTTTTCACACCCCCTTTCGAAGTATAAACTTCCTTCCAAAATAAACAGGCAGAATCTTTCCGGGTCTCTCTTGCGAGATCCCAGTAACATGGGACACCCTTGTTAAGTTATTTGCCGGCGCTGCTCGCAGCTTCCAGCTGGAAGGGCGAGAGAAAGCCCATCCTCCAAACCACTCAGGTAACTCAAGCAGAAGCAGCGACAGGTGTTTCCGCCGTCCTTTCTACCGAGAACAGCGCCCCGCCGGGACGCCACCCGTCCCTCGCGCACACATGCCCTCCTCCCTTTCGGGGGGGGAGGGAGGTTTAGGGGGCCGCGCGCACCCTCACCTGAGCGCTTTGGAAGCCTGCATCCCGAGCCCCCGACGGAGGAGGGGAGGGGAAAAGAGGAAAGGGGAAGGAGGTGAGGTTGGGCGCTCCATTTTGGCGGCAACGAAACCCGAGTGTTACTCACAGCCATAGCGGGGTCTCTGCAAGGCCGGCGAAGAGGGCGCCTCATAATGCATTCTCTTCGGCGCAGCTGGGAGTTCTGTCCAAGCTGGAACAAACTTCGCGGAATCGCCGCCCCCGTAATCCTCGTTTCCCGGCGGAGCACCGCTGCAATCTTTTAACCGTCCTGTAGCCACCGCCGCGTTGCTGCTCTCCCAAATGCGGGAACACACACACACACACGCACAGCAGGGGGAGTTGCCTGTTCCGGGCGTCTTCCGCAACAGCCCCAAGGCGGTCTCGCTCGTCGTAGCCGCTCTCGCAATCCCTGCCGACCGGAGGCGCGCGCGTCTCGCCGCGGCGCGCGGAAGAAGTTCGGGGCAGCCTCCCGAGCCTCCCCCGCGGCCTCTGGATTCGCTCCCCCGCTTTTACCTGTCCTCCTTGCAGGCTGCGCCTACCCGGGCCAGGCAATGCCGGTGTGTGTGTGTGTGTGTGTAGTCGCCTCCCGCGTGCACTCAGCTCTTTTGTTGAGCCCCCCCCCCAAAAGTGAACTCTTCCTTCACCCCCAGCTCGGCGCCTCCACTCTTTCTCTCTCCCCAGCCCCGTTATTTCATCGCCGGGGAGGGGGGAGCGGTGGCTGAGGCTGCTCCACAGCGACCTCTGCTGCCCGCAACAGGCGAGGCGAACGGGTGGGTCGAGCCCCTTCCTCTCCTCCGCTTGTAATCTACATAGGCGATTTTGCAGGAGGTCACGGGGAGCTCTCGGCTTTCTGACTCCCCTTCCCCTCGCCTCAGCTGAGCGGCGTGGCTTCTAAGGTTTGCATGCTGAGTAACACGGGGACACAAGGAAAGAAAATCATTAGGGTGTTTCATCCTATTTCTGTCCCAGGCAGTTGCTCGGTTACACAGAACTCCTTTCTGTGTAACTATTTCACCAGTGGACACCTTTCGTAACCTGAAATTATTCGCTGCCAGCCTTCAGACAATTTGTTCACACAATTTGCATTGTGGCAGACATAAATTCGCTACAGTTCAGTTCCTGAACGCCTTAGGTGTTTCTAAAACATGCATAGATAAACCTTCATTTATGAGTTTATCCCGCAACTGAAAAAGTGAGGCTCTAACCTGGCGCCCTCTAAATGCGTTCGGTGCCATTGTCACAAAGGTGTTTTTTTTTTCCTTCAAAAGGCAACTCGACTGGTTTTTTTTTTCCTTGGAGGAAGACGTTTCGCTATTGATTTGGGGTAAAACAAATGCTCACCAATCTTGACATGCCTCTGATCACACTCACAGCTTGGTAAGAATGTTCCAGTTGATGTGGTTGATAACAACCATCCACCTAATCTGTGGTTTTCCCTTTCTTCAGCTTTCCTCAGCTAAATCAAGCATAATTACCTATTCTAGTGCATCATAGATTCATCCACCCACACAGACCATATGTGATACCAATTTCCATAGCTACTGGCTCATTTGACCATTAGCCATGTATTTAGAGATAATGGAAAATTAAACCCAAAAATTAATGTGCCGATGCCTGGACGACGTTAAGATCTGGATGGGGAGGAACAGACTCAGACTTAATCCCGACAAGACTGAGTGGCTGTGGATATTGCCTCCTAAGGTTCATGACAACTATCCCTCCTTGGTCTTTGAGGGTGCGAAACTGACCCCCTCAGACCAGGTCCGCAACTTGGGGGTCCTCCTAGATCCACAGCTAAAATTGGACCACCATCTTTCCGCTGTGGCTAGGGGGGCCTTTGCACAGGTTCGCCTAGTGCACCAGTTTCGGCCATACTTGGAGAAGGAGGCTCTACTCACGGTCACTCATGCCCTTGTCACCTCGCGTTTGGACTACTGCAATGCGCTCTACATGGGGCTACTCTTGAAGAGTATCCGGAGACTTCAATTGGTGCAAAATGCGGCTGCGCGTGCTGTGGTGGGTGTGCCAAGGTACACCCACGTGACACCGATACTTTGCCAGCTGCATTGGTTGCCCATCGGTCTCCGGGTCCAATTCAAGGTGTTGATCACCATCTTTAAAGCCCTTCATGGCTTAGGACCAGGATATCTTCGGGACCGCATTCTGCCTCATACTTCCCTCCGACCGGTTAGGGCCCACAGAGTTGGCCTCCTCCAGGTCCCGTCGGCCAAGCAATGCCGGCTGGCGGGCCCTAGGGGGAGAGCCTTCTCTGTGGCCGGCCCCGTGCTCTGGAACCAACTACCCCCAGAGACCCGGACCATCCCTACTCTGCTGGCCTTCCGAAAAGCCGTGAAGACATGGCTATTCCTGCAGGTGGGGGGGGACAGCTTAATTCCACCTGAGCCTACCCCCCAAGTATGTATGTGCTGAATGGATGTTGCTGTTTTAAATAACCGTTTTAAATTTTGTACTTGTTTTTAATTCTTTGTAATTTTTGATTATTCTTGTATTTCTCTTTGTTGTACGCCACCCTGAGTCCCTCGGGAGTTGGGCGGCATATAAGAATAACAAAATAAATAAATAAATAAATAAATAAATAAATAAATAAATAAATAAATAAATAAATAAATAAATAAATAAATAAATAAATAAATAAATAAACCCAATACATCAGGAGGATATGACATTGGAGCTTGAGAGTAAGGACTACTAAAGTCAACAATACTGGTTTTTTTTTCAATAGACATTTGATGTAGACTGCAGAGTACAAAAATATAATTATTTAGAAATCAGAAGGTATGTTTTTCAAAACATGTCTGTCATGTAATATAATTATATTGTTTTTAGAAATTAACCCTGGATTTAGTTTTGAGAAAATAAGAATGTATGGTCCTGCCTGCAGAACAATTCATTAATTAGAATGATGTATCAGATTAATTAGCTGTTCTATTTGTTTATTTTGCTTTTGTTTGGCATTATAATCCAGCTTGGACATCATGCTAGTCATCTTTGGTTTCTTAAGCATAGATTAAAAAAATAAATCATAATTGACTGATTCAATTTAAAAAAAATTAGGAAAAATAAAGATCATATTATTGATTGGCATGATTTGGCCCTCATAGAACCTTAAAATAAAACAAGAAACAGATACTAGTTTGCAGGTTAACTAGCTAGTGAATTATAATGAATAATCAAAATAAAATGAGATTATGCTGTATCCATAGGGGAGCAGCTGAAGTTCATACAATAGTGCTTCATTGTTACACTGAACACAATCATGCTGCTGCCCAAACAGTAATGATGGTTGTTGTAGGATTGCAGCTTTAGAATAAGGTACACCTTGTTAGAAATAATCATCTAGAGAGATAAGATCAAGGAACACACATTCTTGTTAACCAGACAAATGAGCTTTGCCTCTCATCTGAATAGAATTAATTTAATTTAATTTAATTTAAAGTTCTTATAGGCCGCCCAATCCCGTAGGACTCAGGGTGGCGTACAACAGAATATTTTATCACTCTGTCAATAGTTATTGACATCTGCCTTCTCCAAGTAAATCTTTCAATAAGTTTTGAAAATGATTACTCAAGACGTATTTGGGTGGGAGGAGTTGAATCATCAATCCAAGAATAGAATTATAAGAAATATATATATATGGAAACAAGAAAAAACAAAACAGGAGAAGAAAAAATGGACATGACATTCACATGATTTCTACATTCAAATGGATTTTTTTAAGTGTTATTATACCCACTGACTCCAGAACTTAGTTAAAATCTGAACACAAGACACAAATTGAAAGTATTTGTAACAAGTCTTGACTATTTTCTATAGACTGGAACCATAATTTCAATTTTAAACAAACCACAGTTGGGTGTTTGCTGCTTGGGCAGAGGATCTTCAGTATAGCTTTTCCACATATTTTAGCGTACCCCCAATTTTTTTTGAATGCAATACACATTTGGAGACAATGTACTGTTATATACTTTTGCAGGTCAACAACAGACGGGTTTCAGCAAAAGTTCGAATATTTCTTGCAAAAGAGCATAGATCATAAAATGATCTTTAATCATGCCCATTCATGTAGGACAGCGGTTCCCAACCTGGGGATCGGGACCCCTTTGGGGGTCGAACGACCATTTCCCAGGGGTCGCCCCGGCATCCTCAGCTCCCCCCCCCCATTGCCACAAGCCTGGCCATATCATGCCATCTGCGCATGCGCAGCACGCTTTGCGCATGCACAGAGGGTAAAAGAATCCAAATGGTGGTGGCGGGGTGGGTCACGGTGGGAGCGCGGGGGCGGGGCATGGGTCACGGCATTAGGAAGGTTGGGAACCACTGATGTAGGACTTTGATAGGTAAGGTTTCTGAACTTCCATCTGTCCTGCTGTGGATTGAACTAATTGCATGCATACATATATGAATGGTTGTACCTAAACCATATAACATTAGTATCTATGATAAACTTGACAATTTTATGGTATAATTCACTGTGACAATGGAAGCTGTCCCACACAGAAAAGATGAAGATTATTCAATATTGCTTTGGGGGTTGCCAAGCTTGCTTATTTCATTTGTGTTAATGCTGTAATTCCTAGAATTCTCTGCCATTATGCTGCTCTGGTGATTCTAGAAGTTGCAGTCCTTAACATTCTTTGAGTGGAAATTTAAAATTTCTAAACAGATCAATATGCAGTTAATTCTTCGTTCTGGTCCTCTTGAGTCAAACAAATCTGTAAAATTACATTTGGTAGAAGGTCTCAATAAGCTCCAAATATTAAGCACACAATGGCAGAGTGTAATTTTGAATCCAACAGACTTTCTACTGCCAGTCTACTGGATGATAGACTGATTTTCATAAGAATTTTTCTGTATGCACATGTTTTATTAAAATAATGCATATATGTAATCTCTGCCCCTCTCCCATCTGTATTTTTAAAAATCTTTACACATAGTTTTTGTATGTCACTACTGAAGAAATTTTTCAAAGTAGAATGGTCATGCTTCCTCTCATGTTTTTTTCAGAAACATTATGAAACACCAAAAGAGGAACTGAAATATATTTGAAAAAAATATATAATCCAAAACAGATATTATTTAAACAGAATTTAAAAATCTAAGGGCCCAGAGATTTTGCATTTAGAAACTACTCCTGGTTGAAATCCTTAAGTATTTTAAATAAGAATAAAACAAATGATGAAAGTTAATAGCATAGTTTGTTGCTAATCTGTGGACTATTGTTGCTATTACAACACACTTGTTTTATTGTGCTAAAATTAGGTGCATTTGCATTTTAGAAATTCTTACCTTTTTAAAATAAACGCCTTCCAATTATATCAAATGAAAATGTTTTGCTTTGGTTTTTTCATAGGTGTAAAACAGTGGCTTGTTACTGAAAAATCATTTGTTTGCAAAGGAGTCAGTTATTTTTTGGAAACAGCTCTTTTATCCCATGATACAGTGTGAAAATTCACTTAATGATGACCTTCAGATATCAAAAAGAATGTTCTGATGCTTTTTGTCAAGCAGTTGATTAAATCTAAGTTTCAAAATAGGAGACTGGGATTGTTTTGCTCCACAAATATTTATACAAATTATTATAAGTTTTCAAATGTATTTATTGCTAAAGGGCACAGTTATGTATACTTACTAGGATAGATAGTGGTTTAGTCAAAGCACTATATTTAAATAAGCCATAGTTCAGCATAACTAAAAGTCAATATCTATAATGCTGATTTTTTTTCTTACTCATGAAATAAAATGAAAAGCAAATTAAAACCCTCATATAAAATCATAGCTAGCCTAATTGCAATTGTTGTATTGCAGCATTTACTTGCTATTTGTTTGTTTGCTTCTGGTTGTCTTCTCTGAGATGATCAAATTTAGGAATTTGATAGTTTCATCTGCAAAGATGGTCTCTGCATGATGCATATTCAGTTAAAAAAAAGGCTTTTAAGGATATACGAAATGGACATGCACATTGAAAGATGGCATTATTTCATCTGACTCATTTCACATTTTCTCACATTAAAATTGCTATGTTAAATTGCTCTAATTGAAGTGTATAAAACTGTCTGTGTAAGGAAGGAGAGAGGTCTGCTTCTATTCCCTGATCTCCTTGGGAGGCAGGTTAGTGAGCAAAGGTTTTAAGCCTTGCTACTATCTGTCTTTTTATTCTAAAGAATCTTTAGAATAATTAATTAACCAATTTGATTTATACCCAGGGGTGGGCTGCTATGGGTTTGCCCAGGTTCGGGAGAACCCATAGCTAAAGTTATGGCCAGTTCGGAGACCTCCAAATCCCACCCTGGCTGGCCCCTCCCACCCTGCCCCACTCCGCCCCTCCCAGGAGTCTCCACGTGGCCTGTTTTGGATGCGAGGTAAGTGCAGGGCCCGCACGGAAGCTCGGAGAGGAGGAAAAACCGGCCTCACAGAAATTCCGGAGGGCCTCTGGAGCCCGGGAGAGGCAGTTTTCGCCCTCCCAGAGGCTCGAGGAAAGTCTCCGGAGCCTGGGGAAGGTGAAAATGACCCCCCATGGTGCAGGAGGCCGACTAGGCCATGCCCACCATGGCCACACCCACCCAGCAACCGGGCAGAGAACCCGTTGCTGAAATTTTTGAAGCCCGCCCCTGTTTATACCCAACATTCAGGAGCTAAAGACAGCTACATGACATTTGCTTCTTCTTTTTTTTTGACAGCTTTAGCCCAGGTTGAGCTAAGAGAGTTGGTAGCCCAAAGTCGCAGGGTTCGGTCCTCTCGCCCATCCTGTTTAACATTTACATGAAACCGCTGGGGGAGATTATCCGTCGACACGGGGTGAGTTTTCAACAGTACTCTGATAACACCCAGCTGTATATTTCCACCCCGTGTCAATTCAGGGAGGCAGTGGACGTGATGTGCCGATGCCTGGATGATGTCAGGATCTGGATGGGGAGGAATAGGCTCAAGCTTAACCCCGAAAAGACTGAGTGGCTCTGGATATTGCCCCCTAAGGACTATTCTGACTGTCCCTCTTTGGTTCTTGGGGGAGAAAAACTAACCCCCTCAGAACGGGTCCGCAATTTGGGAGTTCTCCTAGATCCACAGCTAAAATTAGATCAACACCTTACAGCTGTGGCTAGGGGAGCCTTTGCACCAATTGTGACCATACTTAGAGAAGGAGGCTCTACTCACGGTCACTCATGCCCTTATCACCTCTAGACTGGACTACTGTAATCGCTCTACATGGGGCTACCATTGAAGAGTATCCGGAGACTTCAACTGGTGCAAAATGCGGCTGCGCGTGCTGTGGTGAGTGTCTCAAGACACACCCACATAACACCCATACTCCGCCAGCTGCATTGGCTGCCCATTGGTCTCCAGGTGCAATTCAAGGTGTTGATCATCATCTTTAAAGCCCTACATGGCTTAGGACCAGGCTACCTCCGGGACCGCATCCTACCTCATACTTCCCTTCCACCGGTGAGGTCCCACAGAGTGGGCCTCCTCCGGGTCCCATCAGCCAAACAATGCCAACTGGCGGGGCCTAGGGGGAGGGCCTTCTCTGTAGGGGCCCCTGTTCTCTGGAACCAACTTTCCCCAGAGATCCGAATTATCCCCACCTTGCTGGCTTTCAGAAAAGCCATTAAGACATGGCTCTTCCTGCAGGTGGGGTGATTTTGAGACAACCTTACATCTGATGTCTCCCCCATGTATGTATGGTGTTATATGTGTTTTTAATTGTTTTTTAAATTGTTTTTAATGATTTGTTTAGTTGTTTTCTTAAAATGCTGCACGCCGCCCTGAGTCCTTAGGGAGTAGGGCGGCATAGAACCTCCAAAAATAAATAAATAAATAAAATAAAGTCACCCAGTGAACTGCCATGGCTGACGGAAGACTCCACTAAACTGGCTCTTAAATGTTTGGAAATTAATAGTGCCTGAAAGTTTAGGAATTAAGTTTTCTCTTTATTTCCTCTTACATGAAACAAAAGGCAAAAAAAATTAACATATTCCAACAGTCTGAAGTACAATTCAAATAACTTTTTACTCCCAAAAACTTTTTATTCTGAATTATTTTTTTCAGTTTTCTCTATCATATGACCTTTTTTATTGAAAAAGTTTTATTAGTACAAAGTACAAAATTTTTTAAATTTTTCTCCCCCCCTTCCCCCCAGCCCCCTCCCTCCCCTACCCCGACTTCCCAGAAAGAACACAGGATATAATCTTCAAATAACCATAAACTAACATATACTAACAAAACATAAATTCTATTATAAAAACCATTCTAAAATTCTAACCATATATCATTATTAAACTATATATATCTTCTTAATCTGATACTTTTTTTGAATATAATCAGTCCATCTACTCCATTCCAATATATATCTTTCATTTGAATGATCTTTTAAGTATGATGAAATTCTTGCCATTTCTGCCAGGTGTGTAACTTTTATTGTCCATTCCTCAATAGTAGGTATATCTTCTTTCTTCCAATATTGTGCTACCAACAATCTGGCAGCCGTTATCAAGTTCAAAATCAGTTTAGTCTCTATTACAGTACAGTCCATAATTATTCCCAGCAAGAAAAACTGTGGTGTAAACTTAATTTTTTTCTTCAAAATATTCTGTATAATCCACCATATTTTAATCCAAAAAGCCTTAATTTTCCTACAAGACCACCAAACATGAAAATAAGTTGCATCTTCACATTCACATCTCCAACATTTAGGTTGTAAATTTGGATACATACAAGCTTTATTCTGAATTATTGCATACTTATCTGGTGTCTTCAAGCATGCTATATAACAAGAGAAAATAGTTTCCATGCATTATAGAGAAGGAAATTAATTTGCTTCTTCAACTCACTAGACAGAAAGAATCAATAAGCCATGGATTATAGTTAGTATTATGTATATTCAGTAACAGTCATGATTTGTAGGTATGTATATCACACTAAGCCGAAAATAAACAAAATGTGTCCTGTTTTATATTTTGGAAGCTGTCTTATGGATATTTGGTTTTAAAATATAGTATGAAAACTTTCTGAATAAAAATAATCTGACTCAACTTTAGAAACACCCAAAGGAAAAAAATAGTGTTGTTATAACAGTCTTTAAAGTTTGGCTTGAAAGAAATCTTAATATTCTTAGACAATGCTTTATAAATCAAGCATGGAATTCTATGGCATGTACTCAACATGTTGCAGAATTTTGCACACTGACCTCATTAGACTTAGCTGCTGCTGCTCAGCTTCCACCAACCCACTTGATCTTTCAACTAAATCTTTCCTTTTTGAATTTTGATGCCAGTAGTGTATGAATCTTTGAAACAACAAAGACTGTTAAACACCTCTTGCATATTTAAAACCAGAAATAAAATCAGTAAACTATTCCAGCTATTCCAGCTCTAGCAGATCATCAGACAGGTTCCTGTAAAATTCAAATTGCCTGTAAAATTTAAAACCCTTTTCTAATATGTTCCCCAATTTATTTCACATTCATTCAATTACGTTTTATTCACGTTCTCCTATTCTTCATAGTGGGTGAATTACTTTGCAATACCACCACAAGCTCAATGCGTATCTGCCTCCAGCTCTTTGATTCCTGCATATTTTCCACTTATTAATTTTGTCTCATTAATGCCTTCAAATCTTTTCTACCTCAATTAATGTATTTGGTTATCACTAATTCATGCTGGAAAAGTACTCAGTGTCAATTAATCAAATCAAAGTTCTCATAAGTTCTGGCTCCCACCTATTGTATAATAAAAGTTGGGCCTGATATGTAGCCTCAAACCATGGTTTGTTATAATCCTTGATTTAATGTTTCAGTTCACATTACTTCATGTCTTGTATCATGAATTTGACACACAATGCTTTATAAATCCAAATAACCCACATTATAGAATAGGACAATGCATAACCTACACTAGTGATTGGTTACAAGTTGATTATGCTATAAAGAGTAGGGCTATTGAGATACGGATTACAATCTTCTGGATGGCCACTAGGTGGCAGTTAAAAGGTGGAGTTTTAGATATCCCTTTGCTGCCACCTAGAGGTCCTTTTTGCAGCCCAACTCGCTACATGTGAGACAGCAGAACTACGTACAGGTCACAAGTAGAACGCGAACAAATGTATTAAAACATTGTTAATGTTTGTATGAATTATCAATATGTTAGGACTTCGTTAACTGAAGATATGTAAGTATTGTATAAATAAATAATGCATTTCTATTCTTTGGTGCAGGGGGCAATAAAACTTAGAGTGAAAAAGACCCAGGGTGTAAAGGAAAGAATAATGGAAATGTGGGTAAAAATATGCAGATTTCTGAGCCACTCAAGATTGTTTGTCAAGCCACAGCATAGAGTCAACTAAAGCTGAGAGCAAAAACATACTGGAAAAATGGCAGACCCACACTCTTATTTTGAATTTGCTGCCCTGGAGATGTTTTTGAGTCACTCTATGATCAGGGAAAATTCATTCAGGGAAAATTCATTCAGCCCATGTGCAATAAGCCATAGTTTGTTTCAGAGGGAAACAAAAATATATTTGGCTTAATAAATGTGTATTCAGCTGTGTATTCTCCATTTCATCCATTCTTAATATGCAGGGAGTTTCATCATGTAGCTGAAAAAATGAATTAATTCATTTACAGAAAAACAGGGCCATATGAAGACAAAGGATCTGAAGAACATAGCCTGTAGCAATAACTCAGCTTTTGCCTTCATCAGTTCTGCTGCATTAAAATAACTGCAAAAAGAAAATTTTTGTGAGAAGATATATGTAGAAGTGTTCATATGGTATGAACAGTATAGGACAGTGATGGCGAACCTATGGCACGCGTGCCACAGGTGGCACGCGGAGCCATATCTGCCGGCACGTGAGCCGTTGCCCTAGCTCAACTCCAGCATGCATGTGCGTGCCGGCCAGCTGATTTTTGGCTCGTGTGGAGGCTCTGTGAGGGCATTTTAGGTTTCCAGAGGGCCTCCGAGGGGGTGTTTTTGCCCTCCCCAGGCTCCAGGGAAGCCTCTGGAGCCTGGGGAGGGCGAAAAACGGGCCTACCAGGCCCACCGGAAGTCGGGAAATGGGCCATTTCCGGCCTCCAGAGGGCCTCTGCGGGGGCGGGAGAGGCCGTTTTCACCCTCCCTAGGCATTGAACTATGGGTGTGGGCACTCACACGTGCGTGACAGCGCGCGCACATGCGTTTTCGGCACCCGAGGGAAAAAAGGTTCGCCATCACTGGTATAGGAGGATCAGATCTACACCATGCAACTTTCTTGTTCCCCAAGATTGCTGTAGTCATATATACTCTATAGCAGTGTTTCCCAACCTTGGCAACTTGAAGATGTCTGGACTTCAACTCCCAGAATTCCCCAGCCAGCGAATGCTGGCTGGGGAATTCTGGGAGTTGAAGTCCAGACATCTTCAAGTTGCCAAGGTTGGGAAACACTGCTCTATAGAGAAAGAGTGAATTTTTATTTATTTATTTATTTATTTATTTATTTATTTATTTATTTATTTATTTATTTATTTATTTATTTATTTATTTATTATTATTATTTATTATTTATTTATTATTTATTTATTTATTATTTATTTATTATTTATTTATTTATTAATTAATTAATTTTATTTTATTTTATTATTTATTTTATTATTTTATTATTTTATTATTATTTTATTTAATTATATTTCTATGACGCCCAACTCCCTAGGGACTCTGGGCGGCTCACAACAGAAACGAACATAAATCAATATTTGAACCATAAAGAACATGAAGGAACAGTGAATGATTAAAAGGAAGATTTCTTTTCTCCTTCCTTCAATTATGTCTGATTCCTGGACATTGCCTGGAAAATCCTGTAGTTTTCTTGGCCAGGTTTTCAGAAGTGGTTTACCATTGCATCCTTCCTGGGGCAGAGAGAAAGATATTGCTGGCTTTATGACTAAGGAGGACTAGAACTCACAAGCTCCCGGTTTCTAACCTGATGCCTAAATCACTGCACCAAACTATTTCACTAAATTTACTTATACTTATTTTTTCATGTTGGGTGTTTAATTTCTGTTTCTTTATATCTCTTACTTTTTAGTAAGAAATGTGCTTTCATAATATTATTTATCCCAAAGAGAACTGTGATGAATATCTATGTGAATACATACGATAGCTAACTAGGTGGATAATATTTTTTTTCTGAGAACATGGTTTATTTTAATTACGACTGACTGAAGAATTTTGCAATGGTTTGCAAAACACACATCATATAAAGCCAAAATCATATAAGCCACATTAGAACTTTGTGTGTGATACCTTATAAGAGCTGAGGTGGCGCAGCGGTTAGAGGCAGTACTGCAGGCCACTTTAGCTGACTGTGATCCGCAGGTCAGCGGTTCAAATCTCACCGGCTCAAGGTTGACTCAGCCTTCCATCCTTCCGAGGTAGGTAAAATGAGGACCCAGATTATTGGGGGCAATATAAATATACATTGCTTACTGGTGTAAACCGCTTAGAGAGTGCTTGCGGTATATAAATCTCACTAAATAAATAAATAAATAAATAAATAAATAAATAAATAAATAAATAAATAAATAAATAAATAAATAAATAAATAAATAAATAAATAAATAAATGTGTGAACTCACTGTATTTTGTTTCCCCTAAGCAACCATTTTACTTTAGAAAGTGCCATGCATTATTAAGAAATCCTGCCATGTAAGCCTCATGACTAAGTTACACATTATTTAAATAAATCACTAATTAACTAAGAGTAGGAAACTCCAAAAAGAATGCATCAAGCAGTCCTGGGGATGAGACCAACCACTTATTCTTATTGGCTTACAACTGTATCTAGATTAAGGAAGAGGCAATCCCCTAAAGCAGGGGTGTCAAACTCGCGTCGTCAACAATGTTCCCTCTAACATTGAAAATCACTGCGCCGCAGTTGGAAACTGCGGCGCTCCATTTTCTTTTCTGGAGGGACCAAACCGGCCTCCCTGGATGAAGAGTAAGCTGGTGGGCAGCAGCCTTTGATCTCGCTCTCCTCCTCTCCCTAGCAGCGGAGCCCGCCTGGGGATGCAAGAGTTAAAGCCTCTGCCTCTCTTTATTGAAGGCTCCTTTCCCCCACCCTCCTCCCACCCCGATCGGCTGGTGATCAATGTTCCCTGCGCGGCGTTTTTTAATCACGTGCGCGGCCAGGCAGCTTAGAGGGAACATTGGTCATCATGTGATGTATCACAACTTTTCCCCCTTCACTAAACCGGGGGTGGGCGTAGCCAGTGCATGACACATCTGGCCTGCGGGCTGCGAGTTTGACACCCCTGCCCTAAAGAGTCACTGGGGAAAAGTATTTTCCAACTTCTATTCTAGCACTTAAAACTAGCCAAAAAGTTTGGATGATCCTATCCATTGTAAACCGCCTATAGCCAAGTGAAGCCACTATGTATGTGGCTTCCTTCATTCCATATTCACTATTCATTCAAGGCTTATGGGATAATCTGGGGAACGTGAGGATGCTGTATGTGCTGAGCAGGTCAGCTCTTGTTATTTTCCAAGAAGCCCCAGGAATAATTTTGACCAATACCAGTTTGCATACAGGGGGAATAGGTCGACACATGACGCCATAGCTACTGCTTTACATTTCAGGGTGAGTCATCTAGAGAAACCCGGAAACTATGTCAGAATGCTTTTCATAGACTACAGCCCGGCCTTCAACACCATTCTGCCAAGCATCTTTATCGAAAAGCTGACTGACTTGACTTTTCCTTCTCCCATCTGTGACTGGATTAAAGACTTTCTAATGGACCGGCCACAAACAGTGAGGGCTGGGTCTTTCATATCCTCCTCCCTGAAGCTCAGCACTGGCTCTCCTCAGGGCTGTGTGCTCAGTCCATACCTGTATTCATTGTACACATACGATTGTATATCTTCTGACTCATCCACTGTGATTATCAAGTTTGCAGATGATACCACCATATTGGGCCTCATTACAGGTGGAGACAAAGCAGCATACAGGGGGGCAGTTCAAAAATTATCCACATGGTGCTCAGTAAACAACTTGCACCTGAACATCAGCAAGACTAAGGAGATGGTGCTAGACTTCCAGAAGAAGAGAGGGGAACCTGTCCCACTTTACATCGAGAGGGGATGTGTGGAGAGAGTCCCCTCCTTCAAATTCCTGGGAGTCCATCTTAGCAAAGATCTCACCTGGAAAAATAACACAATCCAGGTGGCCAGGAAGGCCCAACAGAGACTCCACTTCCTCAGGGTCTTGTGGAAGAACAAGATTGAACAACAACTGATGACCTCCTTTTACCGGTCCACAATAGAAAGTGTCCTCACTTATTGCATTACGGTATGGTATGCTGGCTTGACAACCGCGGATAGAGAGACACTACAGAGGGTGATGAGCACTGCACAAAACATCATGAGCTGTCCCCTGACACCACTAGACGAAATCGCTAGGACTCGCTGCCTTAGAAGAGTGAGGAAAATCCTCAGGGACAACTCACACCCTGGTCAGCACTTCTTTACTCTCCTACCATCGGGCAGGAGATATAGAAGCATAGCCAGTCGTACAAACAGGCTGAAGAACAGCTTTTATCCGTGGGCTGTCAGACTTCTGAATGCAACATAAGATCGTAAGTATGCAGTATGATAGACTTGCAGGGCCAGCGCAACATGCAACATGTTCATATTGGTGCAATATATTATAATGTAATATTATGCACGTATATGTATAGAGGATTGTGTGTTTGTTAGTATGATTTACTGGGTTAGGGATTTTCTTTCTTTCACTGTGAGTTATTGAGATGTATTTGTGTTGGGGGGGTGCACTAAGGGTGGCTCAGCCAATCTCATTGTACACATGTTGTGCAATGACAATAAAGGTTGGAATTTAAATTTAAGACAGTAGAGCTGGGATAATGGATAAAGGCATTTCATACAAAGAATTTGCAAGTCAGTTACACCATCTCCTTATGGGATGGCTTATAGGGGAATGGCACAAAAATTTGGTGGAGACAGGTCAGATTGATTCCCTGTGTAGATCACCCTTTCCAAATCAGGCATCCTGCATGATTCCCATCTATAGGTAGTTCAGAGTCAGAGAAGTCCTGTTCCCAAATGTTCAATTACATTCTACTGCTTTGTTCAGATACAGTGATCCCTCGTTTTTCGCTGGGGTTACGTTCCAAAAAGAACCCGTGATAGGTGAAATCCGTGAAGTAGTAACTTCAGCTTTGCGCATGCGCAGAGGGCAAAAGAACGCAGATGCCGACATCCAGGGGGGCGGGGAAAGCGGGTGGGGGAAGCCCCACGCCGCGAACGCCACCAGGTTGTTGAGCTGTGCGAACCGGGAGGATTTCACCCCTGGCCTCACGTGTATTTCACTGCTCTTGGCAAGCTGTTTTACCAATCAGCCAATCAGAATGCAGAACACAATGCACGATGCAAATCTGTGAAGCAGCGAGACCGTGAAAGGTGAACCGTGATATAGCGAGGGATTACTGTATTCTCATTGACAAGAATGTGTTTTTGGTTAAGACATTGGGATATCATCCAGAAGGCTGGCACCCGAGACCCGAGCACCGTGCGACAGGAAGAACTCTTGTTACTTGCCCTACCTCCTGCCAACCTAGCATGCAAAATTAATGCAAGTAGATAAATAGGTACTACTTTGGTGGGAAAGTAGCAGTGTTCTGTGCACCTTGGTATATAATAATGCCAGCCACATGACCACAGAAGCGTCTTCAGACAATGCTGGCTCCCTCGGCTAGGAAATGGAGATGAGTCCCTCACGTTGGACATGAGTTGGACATGGCTGGGCAGGCGAAAAGTTTATCTTTTTTTTTGTGGTCACTGAACACAACTGCAAATAGGCGACCTTGTTATATTATTATGTTATGCTCAGTATGTCATTTCAACCATGAGTTTCAGTATGTTATGCAAACCCAGAAAACTGACTTGAGGAAACCATAGTTTAATTATCCAAGGTTATGCATTTAATGCAGAACAAGCGATACGGGAACTTTTCACGCTGTCATGAAAGCTTAAATTGCCGAAAATAATTGTTGAAGTAACACTTTGATATCACACA
This sequence comes from Diadophis punctatus similis, assembly GCA_023053685.1. NCBI lineage: Eukaryota > Metazoa > Chordata > Lepidosauria > Squamata > Dipsadidae > Diadophis > Diadophis punctatus. Next base: position 27,630,694 of record JALIGW010000002.1, read on the forward strand.
CATAAGAATTGACAGACATTATTGGGCAATATTACTAGTGATCATGCCGAAATTAATATTGTAGCCTGGCAGCTAGTTTCTTCAGATGAATCAGGTATGTTTCTTTGAAGCTCCATCTAGTGATCACACTGCAAACTACACTTCTAAACACCTTCCGCCTCTTCGTTTATGTTAAGGAAGTTCTGAAACAAGCAATGACTAGTATTGTCTTGAATAGAAACAATTCAGTCCTCCATGCATTTTTCTGCTCACACCCTTCCTATTGCTCCTACTTTCAAATTCTCATACTCCACAATGAGGTATTGCTGTACAACAATTATTTTTTCTGCAATGAAAAACTGGCATTACTACTTCCATGGGGAGTTGCTGCTATTATGCAATGCAGTGGAGTTGATTAGTCAGAGTTCTCAATCTTGTGCCCTTGAGAACTGCATGGCTGACGGCCAATTGGGCTGACAGGGAGTGGAGGGTACTAAATACGAAGTGGAAGAGATGTAGAAATAAACTTGCCTCGGGCAAATAACCATTTCATATTTTCAGCAGTGTGTGTGAGTGTGTGTGGGAGAGAGAGAGAGAGAAGGAGAGAGAAAGAAGTGGAGGAGAGGAAAAGTATCACAATAGTGGAATGCAGAGGTGCTATTCACTTACTTTCCCTACAGGTTTGCAAATGTGAGTGTGCGTGCGTGCATGCTTGCGCGCCTTCTGTGCATGCATGCGGTCTTCCACATGCGCTTTGCTTGCACGTGCAACTTGCATGCATGCGCACAGCTTGAAAACATGCCTAAATAGGATGGCATAGCGCCTGGGTGGGTGAGTGGGCCCACCCCACCCGCAGGTTGCTACTACGGGTACGCCTGAACTGGTCTGAACCGGCTGAAAACCACCTCTGGTGGAATGGCTATGTCATGTTATCATAAATATGGAATGAAAAACCAGTTCCTGATATATCCTTCCTTTGACTGGAACTAGAAAGGAAAGACTTGGTTAAGTTACTCCCATTAGGAAATTACAGATGACCGTGGAAATACATTTTCTCCCTTTCCTTCTACTGACCTGGGAGTGCTTTCTGTATAACTGTGTCTTAATTTTTCGGAGGACATAGATCAGTTTTGGAGATGATTTCATGTTGAATGAAGCCTGAAAGTGTAGGAATAGAAATTCTTCTGCATACAATGCACACTTTTAATAAATTCCATTGATGACATAATTGCAGAGAGGGAAATAGACGGAAAGAGCCTTACAGAGCCAACTTGGAATGTCTCTTTCTTTGCAGTTACTGTTTAAACCAAAAAGGAGGAGTGCAAGAAGCACTGGAGAGAAAGCGCACAATGGATCTGAGTTAATTATTTTTTATTTTTCCAGCTTTCCATGTATGATTTCCAGCAGAAGGATGAGGAAGCAGGGATCTATTTTGATATATGGTTTTCTGGACATGAAAATGATACATTGCATACTTGGATTCAGGATTAAGAATTCAAATCTTGGTCCAGAAGTCAAGTCTATATATTTTTTTTCTAAAAAAATATAATCCAAAACATTTATCTTAAAAATAATTCCAATTAAAATCAAGTATTATTTGATTTGTTTTCGGACCAGTCTTGGAATGGAAACTAACCAGCATAATTTAGTCCTTTTTTAAAAGCAAGTATGTTACTAAGCAGAAAAGGAAATGCTCATCTGTTTGAATCCATCGCCTGATGCAATTTCCTGCCCTTCCATTCTTACCTGTCAATCAGGACGCGCCCACCATTTTTGTAAGGTAAGGAAAACTGCAAAATACATATGTACATAAGTTATGAGGCTTCAAACATGCTGCCGGCCTTTGAACCTAATATATTCTAGCTAACTTATATTTGAGTATGTCTCATACATACACAGCTCTCATTATAACACAATTCCACTTTTATTACATAGTCTGATAGGAAGTTTGGTTCTATGGGGGTGGGTGGGAAAGGAGTTCTTATTCCCAGGCCCATTGCCTGGAGAATTATCCTCAGAGAATTAAAAGTTGAATATCCCTCAAAGAAGCTGAAACGGGTCTCCTAGCAGACAGGGAAATCTAATTAGCATTCCAAATTCCCTCCCACCAATGTCAAGTTCATGTACAAAAACTGAATTCGTTGTGCAATAGTTTGCATTTAAAGTAAGGCCAAGAATTAGCTAATCTGACATTATGATTGGAATCAGTAATGTTTGGGTGAGAGGCAGGAATTGTAGATGTGGCAGTGAAGCAAGCAAATGTTTGCTAACAATAAGTTCAGTAAGCCCAGAGCAAGTGTTTGCAAGAGAAATTTGGAAAAAGTGATTGAACTATATATAAAGAAAGAAGTATATATTCCATGCACAGCTTGAACTAATTTACTTTTTCTTTAAATTCCTGGAGACAGGATTTGGACCCCTCAAAATGTTGGATTGTAACTAACATTGATTATGCTAATTAGGGATAGTGTCTTTACCAACATCTGGGAAACAATATTATTCATTCCTGCTCTAAATTGAAAATAACTATCCTACTACAGGCCTCACATGTTATTCAGAGAAACTCTTAAAGAGAGAGAATAAACACAGTCCAAGATATACTGTAGATTACAGCCCAAATTGCTGGAAGCTCTTTGAATTCCAAGAGGAGGTCATTGGTGTGTGTGTGTGTGTGTGTGTGTGTGTGTGTGTGTGTGTGTGTGTGTATGTATATGTATATGTATATATGCCAACCTAGCAGTTTGAAAGCATGTAAAAATGCAAGCAGAAAAAATAGGGACCACCTTTGGTGGGAAGGTAACAGCGTTCGGTGCGCCTTCGGCGTTTAGTCATGGTGGCCACATGACCACAGTGACAGCGCTGGCTCTTCGGCTTTGAAATGGAAATGAGCACCGCCCTCTAGAGTTGGGAACAACTAGCACATATGTGCCAGGGGAACTTTTACCTTTCTTTCTTTCTTTCTTTCTTTCTTTCTTTCTTTCTTTCTTTCTTTCTTTCTTTCTTTCTTTCTTTCTTTCTTTCTATCTTTCTATCTATCTATCTATCTATCTATCTATCTATCTATCTATCTATCTATCTTCTGGAGTAAGTTACAGGTAGTCCTTGACTTATTTATTTATTTATTTATTATTTTGGAATTCTTATATGCCGCCCAACTCCCTAAGGACTCAGGGCGGCGTACAACAGTGAAAAATACAAGAATAACCAAAATCTAAAATGATAATTAAAAACAATATAAAAATTAAAACACAATATAAGAAATCGTCAACAACCATTCAAAATGGTTGACAGATTGTTTAGACCATTCAAAATTACAACAGGCCTATAACGTGCTTTATAGTCTGTAAAACATTTCTGGCCTCAAAAATTGTTGTGCCACACACACCCTACAGTCATATGACTGTGTTTTGGATGCTTGGCAACTGGCTGGACTTTAGAACTAGGTTGCAACTGTTTTGACAGTTTCCAGCATTTTTTTTTTTTGCTGGTTTCTGGCAAAAAAAAATGCTCATTCGGAAGAGTGGGTTCATACTTATAACTGCAGCATTTACTTAACTGCATATTCACTTAATGACCATGGAGCTGAATGACCATGTCATAGGGTCTGGTCACATGAGTGCCTAAATTTATGACTGTAATGACTTACAACTGGAAGCCTTGTTGCAATTGTGATCATAAGTTTGAGAACTTACACAATCCTCTGACCACAAAGTTTGTTTTCTGCAGTACTATAGAAACAAAAACCTCAAAAGTATAGAACTAGTGAAATCATACTACCAATATTTTTGAAGAAGCTGGATCAGGCAGGAAGTCAAATTCGTCACCGTTCCTGTCCTAATGTACCCCTATATTCATACCTCTTTTATTCTTATTCATGCTTGTACTATTACATATATATTCAATCATGTTTTACTGTTTATACTTTGCTTATAATCATATATGCTTGACAAATAAACAAATACAAATACAAATTACATGAACATGCCAGGCTAAGTATAGTTGTCACCACCCGAACTGTCCCGAACACTCCAATATTACATACTAATAAAATGGATAGAGCAAGAATGAGAGGTAATTCTATCATATACCATATAATTTGTATCAGTATAAATTAAATATCCTAATTAGTTGGTGAAATAAATAAAACATAGAAAAGGGTTTAAAATATTCTTACATTTGCAAGTTATATTAATATTCTAACAACTTTGGCCTCCTATTTGGTATGCAAGATTTAAAATAATTTTTCTCCTACAGCATAACATGAAGAAAAAAAATACATGTAGGTCACTATTTATCATGTGTGGCAATAATATTAGCAAGTAATCTATTGCTGTCCATATATTATGACTACCTGCAGAAAAATGTTTCTGTCATTGCCATAAAGGATGATCTGCAAACAATTTTAAATTCACTTTCAACATAATATTTCTGATGTATTATCAACACATTACTTTCAAAATACTCTCAATTCTATGAAAGCTTCTAATCTGATTTTGTGTACCCAGTCACATATTTAAACACGGTGTAGTTTTCAAAACAAAATTGCGTTCATTATCTTTTTGTTTTGGTAACAAATATATGCTAACCATTTGATATGTATATCCTCAGTGCAGAGAATAGTTCTTTATTTGAATATAATGGAGTTTGTTATTCAAACTGGTATGCATTAAATAAATATTTTTGCTTTTATTGCACAAATTAATATTTTGGCAGATACTGTATTTTTCGGAGTATAAGATACATCTTTTTCCTCCCTAAAAGTGGCTGAAAATTTGGGTGCGTCTTATACTTCGAATGTAGCTTTTTTCCAGCCCCAACTAGGTGCTAACAGATCTTCCCAGCTCTTACCTTGCAGGCTTTTTCATTGTTACTCTCTCCAAAGAATGTTTTTCCAGCCCTAAGTCTTTACAGAATTTTTTTTCATTGCTCTACTTGCTCTGAATACGTTTTTTTCTAGCCCTAACCAGGTGCTAGCTATCTTCCCAGCTCTTACCGGCTTGCAGGCTCTTTCATTGTTACTCTCTCAGAAGAAGGTTTTTTTTAAGTCCTAACCAGGGGATAAAATAATGTGCTGAAGCTGACCAGACTAAGGACGCTAGCCAGATGAATACCTGGTAGGCAGATTGTTTTCCCCTATTTTCCTCCCCAAAAACTAATGTGCGTCTTATACTCCGGTGCGTCTTATACTCCGAAAAATACGGTACTTATTACAGTCATCACTTTTTAGACTGATACTGTACATCATCGTCCTATACAGAACATGCCTTTTCACTAGTATATAAATGCACATGGCCTCATATTTTTGGCAGTTAGCTGAGACACAACTTCACAATGTGTCAGTATACAAAAAAATACCACTTAGTGGGGAGAGGGCAATAGCATACCGTTAGTCCTCTTGCTGTCTTGTTCAGCCAACATTCAACCTTAAAACAGCATTGAAAAGTAGATTTACAACTGATCCTTGAACTTATGGCTATTACATTGAACCTGCAGTCACATGATCACCATGTGTGACCATCAAAGCTGACTTCTGACAAGCAAAATCAATGGAGAAGCTGACCGAAAGTTACAGTCATGGACACATGATGTCATGCTTAATAACCATTGGTGAATTGCTTCATGACCACAGCTGGAATTGATGTTGTAAATTGGATGCAGTCATGTGATATTTTACTTTAAAACCGTGTCACTTACTGATGGAGCTGCTGGTCCCAATTGCAGTTAAGTGAGGATGATCTGTGTTGGCTTGCAATGCAGTCCCTAGATAATGAATGTGCATTGTATGGATCACACAATTGGATTCTTGCAATACACTTTACACAGGATGGCCTTTGAAAAATATTCAGAAACTACAACGAGTGCAAGGCTTACAGAGTATGTTCCCAATGTTGGTAAGTATATGGCTGCTGAATTCTGGATCCTGCTGCATATGTAAGTAAGGTATCCTTCCATAAGTTGATTATAGTTGTATGTGGTGCTCCAGTGATGACACAAGAAATCACTTTTGGATAAATTGTGAATGAAATCATGTATAAATAAGTAGGAATAAGAGGAAAAAGTTCAAAAAAGTGACTTGGCCATTCTAAGATCAAAGAAAGAGTGAGAATAGTGTCTGGTTAGTATTTGCTTAGAAAATACATTTGTCTGTTTCAGGTACATGGCCTAAGTGTAAGTCTTTTCATGGCTACACTTGACAAAGAAATGAATATAAATTGAAAAGCATGATTAATTTGATGGTATAAGTGGAACTTTGATAGAATTAATGAAAAATAAAAGGATAATGAGGTGGCCTGGATGTGAAACAGACAAGTCTTAAGAACGGATTTATGGATAAATGGACATGGAAGAAAAGAAGTGAAAAAATGAGAGGGAAGTCAAATAACTGTTAGAAGAGAAAGTATAAAAATGAATGGAAAGCAGATGTGAGAAAAGAAAACATGGAAGCTTCCTAGAACACAGCAAAATACTTTATGGCAGTGGTTCTCAACCTTCCTAATGCCGCGACCCTTTAATACAGTTCCTCATGTTGTGGTGACCCCCAACCATAAAATAATAACATTATTAGGAAACTCAGGGATGGGTTCTAACTTACCTCGCTCCATTGAATATAATGGAGCTTGTTATTCAAACTGGTATGCATTAAATAAATATTTTTGCTTTTATTGCACAAATTAATATTTAATGGATATAATGGAGTTTGTTATTCAAACTGGTATGCATTAAATAAATATTTTTGCTTTTATTGCACAAATTAATATTTTGGCAGATACTGTATTTTTCGGAGTATAAGATGCACCTTTTTCCTTCTCCTTCGCTTCCTCCTGTGCTGCGTGGCTGCGCCTCGTGGCCGCGCATGCACTTTGCGTGTGCATACATGCGCAGTGCGGATTTTTTTTTTAAAAATTGCAACAAAAAAGCCGAAAACAAGATGGCGATGCATGCGCAGTGCTGGAAATTCGGCTTCTGCCATGCTCAGAAGTTGCCATGGTACAGATATATTTTTTTGCAGTAGTTTATTTGCATGTGGGTGGACCCGCCTGGAGATGGATAGAGGAGTGGTGTCTCGGTTCTTAAGACCGTCAGAAATATGTGTTTTCCTATGGTCTTAGGCGACCCCTGTGAAAGGGTTGTTCGACCCCCAAAGGGGTCACGACCCATAGGTTGAGAACCGCTGCTTTATGGAATGCCACAGAAGTGTGTGAAAGTAAAGACTCTTTGGAGGGAAAATATTTGTAAAATGTAGTCAAAGAATGGATGAAAGTACTAAAGGGTAAAACAACTCAAGAAGCCTGGGAGATCCTAAAAAACACGATCTTAAAAGCCCAGAACACCACAATACCGATGAGGAAGAAAAACAAGAAATCCAAAAGGAAACCAGCATGGCTAAACAAAGACCTCACCAATAAACTGAATGAAAAAAAAGATAAATACAAAAAATGGAAAGATGGGCACATAACCAAGGCAGAGTACCAACAGACAGCCAGAATCTGTAAAGAAAAAATCAGGACAGCAAAGGCCCAGAATGAACAAAGACTCGCAACAAAAGTCAAAGACAACAAAAAAAGCTTCTTCCAACACATAAACAACAAAAAAAAAAATCAAAGAAACAGTTGGTCCACTAAGGAGAGAAGACGGCAAAGAAGTAACAGACAACACAGACAAAGCAGAGCTACTGAACACATTCTTCGCATCAGTCTTCACACAAAAGGAAACTGCAGCTCAACTACCCAGCAACACAAATATAAAAAACAGATTCGAAGCAAGACTCAACCTAAGCAAAAATACAGTAAGAGATCACCTATCTGAACTTAATGAATACAAAGCACCAGGACCTGATGGATTACACCCCAGAGTCCTAAAAGAACTAGCAGAAGTCATTTCGGAACCATTGCACCACATCTTCCACAAATCCTGGAACACAGGGGAACTCCCCGAGGACTGGAAAAGAGCTGATGTGGTCCCCATCTACAAAAAAGGTAAAAAAAACAGACCCAGGAAACTACAGACCAATCAGCCTAACATCAATACCTGGGAAAATACTGGAAAAAATAATTAAAAACCAGATCTCACATCATCTAGAAACAAACCAAGTAATAACCAACAGCCAACACGGATTTGTTAAGAACAAGTCATGCCAAACCAACCTCATTTCATTTTTCAACACTGTGACCAAATTAGTAGACCAGCGAAATGCAGTAGACATCATATACCTGGACTTCAGCAAAGCATTTGACAAAGTAGACCACAACCTACTTCTTCATAAGCTAGAAAAAAGCGGGATAGACAGCTACACAACCAGATGGATTAACAACTGGCTGACCAACCGTACCCAACGAGTAGTCCTCAATGGCTCTAAGTCCACATGGAGAGAAGTAAGCAGTGGCGTACCACAAGGTTTCATCCTAGGCCCAGTACTCTTTAATATCTTCATAAATGACCTAGATGAGGGAATAGCAGGAGAACTAACCAAATTTGCAGACGATACCAAGCTGGCGGGAGTAGCAAACACCCCAGAGGACAGACTCAAAATCCAGAGGGACCTTGACAGACTCGAACACTGGGCCTAAACAAATAAAATGAAATTTAACACGGAGAAAAGTAAAATTCTACACCTAGGTAAGAAGAATCAAAAATACACATACAAACTGGGTGAAACCACACTCAATAGCAGCGATTGCGAGAGGGATCTTGGAGTCTTGGTAGACAGCCAACTAAATATGAGCTAGCAGTGTGCAGCAGCAGCCAAAAAGGCCAACGCAGTCCTGAGCTGCATAAATAGAGGGATACAATCAAAGACCAGAGAGGTACTAGTACCACTCTATAAAGCCTTGGTCAGACCACACCTAGAGTACTGCATCCAGTTTTGGTCACCACACTACAAAAAAGACATTGAAACCCTAGAGAAAGTGCAGAAGAGAGCAACCAGGATGATAAAGGGTCTGGAAAATAAAACATACGAAGAGCGGTTGCAGGAACTGAGCTTGGCCAGTCTGGCGAAGAGAAGGACCAGGGGTGACATGATAGCAGTGTTCCAATACTTGAGGGGCTGCCACAGAGAGGAGGGGGTCAGGCTGTTCTCTATGGCACCAGAAAGCCAAACAAGGAATAACGGATGGAAGCTGACCAAGGAGAGATTCAACCTGGAAGTGAGGAGAAACTTTCTGACGGTGAGAGCGATCAACCAGTGGAACAGCTTGCCAGCGGAGGTTGTGAGAGCCCCAACACTTGCGACCTTCAAGGGGAGACTGGACTGCCATCTGTCTCAAATGGTGTAGGAACTCCTGCTTGAGCAGGGGGTTGGACTAGATGACCTACAAGGTCCCTTCCAACTCTAATAATAAATCTAAAATTAAAAGAAGCAAGAACATGTTTAACGTGAGTGGGAAAACTGCGTATGTGACCAATAATTGGAATAATATGCTTGATTATAGGCCACCCTGCTTGGATACACATATACACTTGCCAATGCATTATAATTTCTAGGTTCTTGAGAAGAACATGATGCACATGAAGGCCAATGTCAGCTAAAGAATTAGCAACTGTGACTTCACATTGTTCTGAACAGATAATAATAAATAGGCCAAGATAAAGGAGAAGACTAAGAAAATCATGTTTAGAAGGAGATGAGATCCTAAAAAAGACAGGAAGTTTAAAATATAAAGACAATGTAAGAAGCAGTGTATGGATGTGGTAGAAGGAAGAATGATATGCAAGGTACAATGAGTGACATAAATGTAAATTGGGCCGAGCTATGTTTCCTTTTCTTATCACCTATGTTTAATACTTTTGACTTTTTGTTCCAAACTCCTTTTTTGGTCCTTCATAACCTGTGCTTATTCCCTTAGGGAGAAGCAAAATGGGTAGTATGTATGTATGTATGTATGTATGTATGTATGTATGTATGTATGTATGTATGTATGTATTTATACTATCTAAGTTAAAGATGCATATCAGAAGAATGAGATCACCAGTTTATCACTTGCACTTGAAATAAAACATTCAGAAATTTGAAAGTGACGATTGATTAATGCCTAGACAAGTTGTGTTTATGTATGTCCATACAAACACAGATATACAATGAGTGCTAAATCCAGAAAAAATGATGGTGTCTTAGCAGAAGTAAATCCAGATGTGCAGTGTGAAGAACCTTTCCCTGTGTTTCTGGGATTTTTTAAGATAGCTACAGGACAGGGCAAGAAAAAGTTAAGTACTGTAAATTAATAGAATTTTGCAAAAGATGTTTCCACTCATATTAGTTGGAAGACTGTGATATTCAAAGCCTTGTCTTTTCATCCTATTCTTCACTTGATGTACTTCTGTCCTAACATCTGCAAAATGTACTTAGAGGCCTTGTCTAGCTGGAATCATTTAAAAAGCCTGGGATTAAAACTCCCACATTCCAATGAGTTGCAATCGCAATGCATCTGGACAACTGTTAATACAGAAAATAGTCTTAAATTAATCCTATGCAAAGTGTATAGACATGGACATTTGATTTCTCCATAAAATTTCTCCATATATTATTTGTCAGTATTATTTCTACTGTACAATTGGGGCCCTGAAATAGCTTAATATCATAATACAAAGTGGACTAATTCCGTCATGAATGCACTTTTCACCTCAAAGCTGCCACACATTTGCTCCCCTGAATGCCCCTACTCTGCTCCTATAGTAAGGTGACCAGACGTCCCGCTTTTGGCGGGACAGACACGCTTTTCAAGCGTGTGTCCCGCGTCCCGCATTCTTTCCAAAAAGTCACGCTTTTTTGGAAAGAATGCCGAAACAGCGGGACATCTGCTCACCTTATCTTAGGGCGGAAGTTTTCAATGGAGAAGGATGACGTAAAAGAGAAGCGTGCCCTATGCGCATGCCTAACTCATGCTGACCGCTGAAGAACCGCCCAGCTGAACCCATCCGCTTAGAGATCAGTCGGGCCCACCCTGAAGCGCATGCGCACTTAAGGTTAGGCGTGCTGGCGGCGACGTGCGTTGGACCCGGATCGCGCATTTCTTGGACCGGCACCTGGTTTTTCCGCTCCTCGAGTTCCTCTCCGTAAAAGGGGTGAGTGAGGCGACTCTCCGATCCACCACCGTCTGGGATTCGGGGCGAAATCTCTCCGGGAACCTCGTCGAAGGCGGCCCGGCCCGAGGGAGCCTGGGCCGCCCCTCTGTGAGGCGCGGGTTTAGTGACGCCGGTTGCTCTATGCCGCAAGTGTCTTGGCTCTCCTGCTCCCCCTCTGCCAGCGCTGGGCTGCTGGAGTGACAGGGGGAGAAAGGAGATCTGGAGCCAGCCCAAGCCACTGCCGGCTCCCGAAGGGGAGGCGGGAGGCAAGGAAAGGCCTCCCGCCTCCCCCCCCACCTGGACGCCGCCATTTGCGTTCTTTTGCCCTCTGCGCATGCGCAGCGTTCTGCGCATGCGCAGAGGGCAAAACTCAAATGGCGGCGTCCAGGCAGCCCCGCCCCCGTCAATGGTGTCCCGCTTAAAAAAAAAAATCTGGTCACCTTATCCTATAGTCACTACTAATTATAGCTACTAATTCCTCTAGTAAGATGGATATCATGCTGCATGGTATTTGCTGCCTAGATTCTGAGCCAACTGGGCCCTGATAATTCTAGATGTCATGATCAAATAGAACCTGGAGGGGTCAGGTGGGAAAGTCTGAGTAAGAATTGTCTGACTGCTGAGATGGAACTAGGATGTTATTATAGAGGCAATTATTTTTCCATCTCCAACCGCTCTATTTTTAAGACAACAAAACCTTATTCTGTAGTTCACCATGTTGATAGTTACCAGTTTTAATTGGAATGAATTACATTATTTTATAGATATGGTTAATCACTGGGGGGGGAGGGGAAGAGAAATTATAGATTTCCAAAATAATGTGTTTTCAAAGCACAGAAATTGAGGGACTGAAGTTACTGAAGCTAATCAGATACATGATAAAAGTCCCATCTGATACGGATGAAATGTGCCTGCATTGCCTGTGATAAATGTATTTACCCATCACATGAATCAGCAAAGTTCCCCTAAGGGTCTTGTGTCATATAATAACACAGTTATTATATGACACAAGAGCTCAAAGCTAACTGAATTACCAGGAAAAATGCATTCACTAATGTGCATCTCGCCCTTCCCCAGTTCAAATATTATTCAGGCTACAAATACTGTGGCAACCACATATCCACCCACCCTTGCAGAGAGAATAAGAATAGATATGTTCTAAGGCAGGGGATAGGGGGAAACTGTCTTAGAACTTCAAGTCCACATCTTTAAAATTGCCAAAGTTGAGAAACGCTGCCTTAGAACAGGGGTCTCCAACCTTGGCAACTTTAAGCCTGGCGGACTTCAACTCCCAGAATTCCACAGCCAACAAAGCTGGCTGGGGAATTCTGGGAGTTGAAGTCTTCCAGGCTTAAAGTTGTCAAGATTGGAGACTCCTGCCTTAGAATATTTTTTTATACCTGTTACTGCAGTAAAGCTATAGATTAAAGGAGCTCTTTTTTCCTCAGATAAAACAGGTAATAGACCTTTCTGCCATAATTGTTCGACCACTTCATACATATAGCTTTTTTCTAGTCTTCCCTTACTTAGCACACAGCTAGGAGTTGGACTTACTATCTGGAGGGCTTGGGGAAAGTACCCATATGTGGATACCGAAAATTGAAATAATGAAGAGGGGGCAAAATCAGAGTAATACTGGTATTAAGATTGATATTGGAAGTGAAAGACTTGGCATTACACATATTTAGAGCCTCGATCGGATTAAAGGAAAAAGCAGAAAAAAATTCTGAACTCACTGGGTAACTATAACTAAGCAATTCAGCAAATGTTAGTAGCTCAGCAAAAAAAACCCAGCAAATACTGAGTTAGGAATTATTATAAAGCAGAAAAATATACCCACAAGTGTGATACTGTAGTAGATTTATGGCACACTCAAAATTAGTGTGATGATCTTCAGTTGGGGTTAAAAAGCAATTTGAAGCCTAGGTCTTGCACATGGGTGTTTAATTATACAGATTTTCCCCACCTCATTTTTGCCAAATCCATGTCATAGTTACAGAGCAGTTTAGAAATATGGTTTGCAGTTATGTATGGCATTTGTTTTAAAGCTGCCAGTCACAGAAACTGGCTTTTAGGTCCTTCCTGTGCATAGTAAACAGATAGCATTTAGTTGTACAGAACTTAGCTTCAAGATGGAAAGATGTTATCAGGTGACACAGGGCAGAGACTATTAGCACCATCATAGCTTCTGCCTGAACTTCTAAACAGCTCAGTATAGGTATCAGTGGCACATATCGAATGCTCTTGTATCCTGCTATTTAAGGATACAGAAATCACAAAGGAGAAACATTCAAGAACCACTAGTGAGTATGCAGCAGTGCTTCCTGCTGTGTTTCCTGCCTGATAGTAACAGACGTTATTAATATGAAGAAAGGGCCTAGGCTTTGATAGTGAGGCTGGTTTAACAGGAAGACAGGAAGTTCAGAGAAAAATGCTGATTCCCTCAGCACCATCCTGCTCCCCACTTTTTGAGAATAGCAGCTTTCTTTGTACTTCCTGCACTTTTTCAAACCCAGATCTGCTTTAAAACATTTACTAGAAAAAGATATGTGCAGATATGCACAACTAGGTACATACACTGATTCTGAAGGGAGCATGGAGGGCCATCCAGTGTTACATGACTCACATTAAGTTAAAATGATAACAGAGAAAAGTTTGAGATAGTCCTTGGATAGATAAAAGGAATAACTGAAGTTTCAGCGTTAATCATGGAAACATGCTCTAATTGACACAGAAAAGGATCCAGATCTAGGAAACACATTATTCGCCATCTTGAATCACCTTACCAGAAGTTTGGTATCATTTCAAAGCCAAGGGGTTTGAACGCGAGGCGTTGCCCTATGTCAGCTCCAGCGCGCATGCACACGCTGACCAGCTGATTTTTGGCCTTGGGGAAGGCCGTTTCACCCTCCGGAGACTTCGGGGAAGCTTCCTTGAAGCCCCGGAGTGCGATAAATAGCTCAACGGTCAAACTGGAAGTTTGGAAAACTTTTTTGCACTCCGGGGCTTCAGGAAGCTTCCCTGAAGCCTCCGGAGTGCGAAAAACAGCACAAGGGGCAAACTGGAAGTTGGTTTTTCCGAACTTCCGGTTTGCCCGTTTGGCCATTTTTTCACCGTCCCAGGCTTCAGTGAGGCCTGTGCGCATGCACGGGGGGTGGTGCACATGCGCAGGAGGCAGTGCGGGGGGTGCGCATGCACAAAAGAATGGGTGTAGGTATGTGCGCACACGCTAGCGCATGCACACACCCCCTTTTGGCACATGAACCAAAAATGGTTCGCCATCACTGCTATAGACCTGCCATGTAGTAGAGAGCATATCATATCTTGAAACTTTCTCTGCAAAGGAAAAATTCACTATTTGTTGACCTTCTGTGCAAGACAGGAAAAAGAAAAGTAGCAAATATTTCATCTTCTCTCCTATGTGTTTACAGTATTTGAGGTTATCTCAAGATCTGGTGAGAGGGATGGCACATGTGACCTAAGAACCAACAAAGAGATGTTCAGAGTTTTTATCTCTTCCTTTTTGAATTGAAAGTTAAGTACTACATGAAAAGTGATAACACAGCTCAAGCAAATTTATTTTACATATATGACATTTTGATCATTAGAGGATTAATATAAGTAATCAAACATCAGCAACATCACAATGGAGTGAGTGGTCTATTAAATAAGTAAATAAATAAATCTTAGCCACAGCCTGTCATTTGAGTAGGTTGCATTTGTTTACAACTCTACTGTAGTGGTGTAGTATATTCTTTTTAAAGCAAACTTGTTTTTCTCAATCTTTCTTTCCGTCATATCCCATGGTATCTTTGCACTGTCTTTGATGTTTAGACCCTGGCATTCCTTATTCAGATAGGGAAGTGGGGAAATATGGTCACAGAGACAAAAGGATTTACAGTATTACAGATTATATAATTCAGACAAGATGAAAACACACGTCTTTGGTTATTTTTGTGCACTTCCTCCTTTTAATCTTCAAAGTGTATACTTTCTCCTTTTGCCTAGATCTTGCCAAGGTTGTATCCTGAATTTGGCCAAGCTTACATCCTTAATGAGAATGTAATTTGGAGTCAAAATATTATTAGAGTCTGAAAAAGTAACATGACTGTAACTATAATGAGATTTTATTATGTTGGCCTTACTCTGGAGCTGGTGCTCAAATTTTCTTCTAAAGCTTAATTATGGTTCCAGAATTTTAAGTGATTACATTCATGAAGGAAGCAGACAAAATACGTCATTCTATATGGACAGTGCATATCAAAAGCATGGTTTACAGCTGGTGATTCATCATTACTCCCAATCTGTACAAGGCTTCAGATTTCATACCTAGTAGTATTAAGTGTCCCCTAAGGGCAACACAGATTTAAAAGTTTCTTCCCTCTGAATGAAATGAAAGCTGTTAAAAGATTAAACAACTGACTACAAAAGGTTAACCAAATTACAACAAAAGGAAAATATTAAGAGCTATATTGAACTAACAATAACAATTACAAAATTCATTAACAATGTCAAGATTTTCTATGAATTTAGGACACAATTAGTATGGATTCTTGGCTTAAATCAGTATTAGAGCACAAATATCTATACTGAAAAACAATTCAAAACATAAATATTATAGATCACACACAGAGAAAAAGCAGTTAGCCTAAATCTTCTCAGTTTTGTTTAGAATGGACATAGTTAAGGCATGTCTACTTTTCCCCAGTTGACCTTAATATATTCCTTTGGGAAAAAGGGAGTCAGGATTTAGAGGAAAGATATTTATTTATTTAGCTGTTCTTATATGCCGCCCTACTCCCTGGGGACTCATAGATAGTGCGTTAAATTATGGTGCAAATCTACGTATGCATGTAAGGATAAACAGGATTTTCCTGCCCAATGGGATATATTTATACCTTTACCTCTCTTGTTACTGGTTCAATCTGCTTAAAACACTTTTATCAAAATGTAGGTATGACTGCCAGACAGGGGTGGGTTCTAACTTACCTTGCCACTTCGCTTCCTCCCGTGCCACATGGCTGCACCTCATGGGCGCATGTGCACTTTGCCCACATGTGAATGCACAGTGCCGAAAATTCCAACCCCCCCCAAAAGCCAAAAACAAGTTGGCGGCGCATGCTCAGTGACGGAAACTCTGCTTCTGCGCATGCGAAAAAATAAATCAGAAAAAAAATTCCCATTCCCCCCCCCCCAAATAAATAAGATGGTGGCGTCCACGAACCGGCTCTGTGACATCACCAGCGGGTTGCTACCGGTTCGGGCGAACCTGTCCAAACCAAGAGGAACCCACCTCTGCTGCCAGGCCATATAAAGATTATAAAGATTAGCTTTCCCTGACAAGTCTCCCTTCAAATGTACTGAACTATAATTATCGTAATTCCCAAAAAGCTGGAAAATTGATTTTAAGATAGAAGTTGTAAATCAATACTCTTGAAGGGAGTTGAAAGAAGTGCCTTAGTTAGCTGGTCAGCTATCTTTTTCACTTGCTTTAATCTGAATTTTTGCACTGAGCAGGAGATTGGAGATTCAAGGTCTAAATCGACCTTTGCAACTCTGATTCTAAGATATGCTGACCTGTGCTTTCTACTTAGCTGAGATCTTGTTCTACTAGGCTAAAACATTATGCTATATCTACAGTATCACTAAAACAGTAGACAATTGATTAAAAATTATCTTTAAAAATTCTTCAATTTGTATATCAATTCTTTTTGTTAATTATACATACATATATATATATATATATATATTCAGAACAAGAGGGGCACTATTTTCCCATACTATAATTTTAACTTAAAAACAATCTGAAAAGGATGACATGCCTTAAAAACATTTGTTATACTTAGATCTTTTTGTTAGTTTACTTACAAAAGAGAGTAACAGAATTGGAAGCGACCTTGGAGGTCATCTAGTCCAACCCTCTGCTCAAGCGAGACCTTACACCAGCGGTTCCCAACCTTCCTAATGCTGTGACCCACGCCCGCCCCCACCACCGCCACTTGGGTTCTTTTACCCTCTGCGCATGCACAGAATGCTTTGCGCATGCGCAGAGGGTGAAAGAACCCAAATGGCGGTGGTGGGGTGGGTCACGGTGGGGGCGCAGGTTGGGGGGCACGATATGGCCAGGCTTGTGGCAGTGGGGGGGGAGCTGAGGATGCTGGGGCGACCTCTGGGAAGTGGTCGTTCGACCCCCAAAGGGGTCGCAACCCCCAGGTTGGGAATCGCTGCCTTACACCATTCCGGACAAATGGCTGTCCAATCTCTTCTTAAAGACCTCCAATGATGGAACCTCCACAACTTCTGGAGGCAAGTCGTTCCACTGATTAAGTGTTCTCTCTGTCAGGAAATTTATCCTTAATTCTAGAGTGGATCTCTCTTTGATAAGCTTCCATTCATTACTTCTTATCCTGTCCTCAAGTATTTTGGAGAATAGGTAAACCCCCTTTCCCTGTGACAGCCCTTCAAATATTGGAAAACTGCTATTATGTTACCCCTACTCCTTCGTTAGACTAGACATACCCAGTTCCTGTCTTGTATGCTTTGGCCTCCAATCTCCTAATCATTTTTGTTGCTCTTCTCTGCACTCTTTCTAGCATCTGAACATCTTTTTTTAAAATCGTAATGACCAAAACTGGATACAGTATTCCAAGTGTGGTATAAAGCGGCACTATCACTTCGCATGATCCTGATACTATCCCTGTGTTGATGCAGCCTAGGACTGCATTGACTTTTTTGGCAGCTGCAGCATATTGCTGGCTCACACTGGTATAATTATTATTTTCATCTTAAACAGATTCAGTTACAACAGGCTAGGGTTTTGCATGCCTAAATCTTTGTGTGTGTGTGTGTATTGTTCCTATAGTGGTTTACAAAAGAAACAATGCCATGGTTTTTGTCTTTTCCTATAAGAATATAGGAAATTAGCGCTAGAGTATCATCATGTACCGTATTTTTTGCTCCATAAGACACTTTCCTTCCCCCCAAAAGTGGGTGGAAATGTCTGTGTATTGGGCCACAGTGGTAGGGTCCATTTACAGTGCTGAACCCCGCCTCTTCTTTGTCATTGCCTGCCTCTTCTTTCTCTTTTCCGCAGTGCAGGAGTCAATAGGCAGAGCTGGCACATGAGAGGACACCTATCTGTGGTCCTCTCAGGCTCAGCCTGATTTTTTTTTTGCTTGTTTTCCTCCTCTAAATCTAGGTGCGTCTTATGGTCCAGTTCATCTTATGCAGGGGTGGGTTCTAACTTACCACGCCGCTGGTTTGCTTCCTCCCGCGCTGCGTGGGCAGGCGCATGCGCAGTGCCAAAAATCAAGCTTCTGCACAGAAGCCAAAAACAGCTTATGCACATAAGTCAAAAACAAGATGGCGGCACCTATAGCCAGTTCGGGGGCGTGGCCAACCGGCGACCGCTCCTGGTTTGGCGAGCTGGGGGAAAATCCCGCTACTAGTTCTATACAACCGGTCCGAACTGGGAGCAACCCACCTCTGGTCTTATGGAGCAAAAAATACGGTACTTTAATCTAATTTGTCTCATGATATGTGTTCCCTAATCTGTCCATATTTATATGCAAATTTGGCTACAAGCAGGAGTTCTGGAGACAGTTTTGTTAGATTAACGTTTATTCCTAAGAAAGGGCTAGATGTTTTTTATATTAATCTAATTTTTAAAATATAATATTAATTTTTGTGATTATAATCTAATGCTTATTATAAGCTAATGCTTATTATAGTGCTGCTTTCCATGCTGTAATTTATTTAAATTCACATATGACTAGAGGCTGTTTTAGATGTAATATTTGTCTTAGAATCCTATTCTTGTCAACCAAAACAGAAGCGCCTTTCAGAAATGGCTTGGAAACCCATTTTCCTACACCGAGATGATCTTTATGAAAAAATATAGGCTTCTATGAAATAGCTATTATCTTTATTCTTTTTTCTTAATTTAATTGGAAACTTTAATTTTGAGGTGGGATATTCATAGAAGCCACTATGCCAGCTTCATCAACTGTTCTTTCAGCATGAAAT
The DNA here is from genome assembly GCA_023053685.1 of Diadophis punctatus similis. Lineage (NCBI taxonomy): Eukaryota > Metazoa > Chordata > Lepidosauria > Squamata > Dipsadidae > Diadophis > Diadophis punctatus. The sequence continues at coordinate 27,649,759 of JALIGW010000002.1, forward strand.
AAAAGGGATGTAACCCTACCCCTGAAAAGTGCAGGAGTCCAGGTCCCTCTGTCTCTTTCTCCGATGTGCGGTGGCTGAGCAGTGCTCGGGCAGCCCCGAAGGCTGCAGGGTGGCCCCATTTCACCACGTGCCAGATCAGGGGCAGTCAAACCACCCTGCAGTGACGAATGCCCGGCCAGCCCTCCCTGCTACAGGGGTTATATTTGTTTTTGTTTTTATAGCAACTGTCTTCAATAACATCTCTATGCACTCATTAAATAAACTGAGGGAGAGGTTGGCTGGCAATGGCCATATTTTTGTCCCTAATATCTTATGTTCCCACCAGTTCCAGTCCATAATTTTCATCTTTCTCCTTTCTCAGAAATGTAATTTGGGTGTCTACATGCGTATAAGGTTCCTCCACAGTTTTTATCTGCAAAGTTCTGTGTGAGGGGAAATGACACATGTAGACTCCAGTTATTGGAATTTTACAGATGTGAACTTAACAGGGTTGGACTGATGAGATGCACAATACTGGGACAAATGGCTCCACTGAATTCACTCTTCTTTCCCCTTTCTTGTATTTCTCTTAATTTTTTGTTGCTGTGGTTTCATTTTGAGGGTAGAACTTTTCTGTGCAATTACTTTCCTTGAACCAACAATCTGAAGCCTCCTCGCATCCATCCAAGAAATGACACTTAGAAAGAGAGGAAAGCAAATAAATGGCTTTTTTTTATCCACCACCCATCTCAAATTACATCAGTACTTGGTTTCTGGTATCAGGGAGTCGAAGTCCTACCAAACCTCCACACACTAAAACTGTAGAAGCCAACAGAATAGGTATTGATTTGGCAATGACAACAAAAGAACCAAATATTAAGTTTCCAAGAACAGCTGCTGCTTTGCAGAGTGCATTTAAAAAGCCAAAGCCGGTTGCCCTGAAAGAGAGGAAAAGAAATTAGAATTAATATGCAGAAAATACACATATACACAATAATGATGGTGATAATGTGTCGTCTGAACTTGACCTTGATTTTTAAAAAGTTTTTTTATCTGTATAAAAACACACACATATATTTTCTTTAAAATATAGAAAATAAAACACTAGTGAATTATTGGGCATAACCTTCCAGAATAATACCTCACAACCCAAGATGGCAGTTGCTCAGCCTCCTGCCCTTAATAAACAATTCTGAAACAACATATTCTATACATGAATCTAAACATGTCAATTTACATGTTTCTACAAATGAGTTTACTTCTGGAAAAAAAATTATCAGCACGTTTTTAATCAAAATAAAGGCCATATGCCGTTCATCAGATGTTTACAAAAAGATCAAGAATGATGAATTGTAGAACAAAATATTAAAAGGGAAGAAGAAATAAGATTGGGAAGAATAGCATGTTTTACTAGTATCAAAAAGAGAGCTGTGTTGATGCCTGACAGGTTTCTACAGGGAAGGAATTCTATCAATGTGGTGCCACTATTAGAAACATTTTGCCATTCTGGTATTAGAAAAAGTCTAACAGTTCTATTATTAGAAAAAGTGTTATTCAGTGATGCATGAAATTGCACTTGACTAATAATGAAGCTCATATAGTTATTCAGTCTCATGTTTTACCCAGAGAGGAGAAATGGAAGCAACAAGTGAAAGCCAGATTGGTGACTTTGCGCCTCTCTCAGCCCAACTCATTCACAAAGATGTTGTTATGGGGAAAATAGGAGGACCGGATACGTTCACCACCTTGAATTATTTATACAAATAATAAAGGCAGGATATAAATTTAAAAAAACCGAATAGTAACATTGTCTGTGGAGATTCTCAGTCATTCAGGTCATGGTTGTCCCAAAGGTGCTTTTTCAAGAGGCAACTGGACTTTCTGGTTTTTCTTCGAAGACGTTTCGCTTCTCATCCAAGAAGCTTCTTCAGCTCTGACCTCCAGGTGACCTTAATGACTCACTAAAAGAATGCAAATAACCATCTGTCTGCAAGGAGTATAAATCCTTCCATTCTCCACCATCCAGTCAGAGCTGAAGAAGCTTCTTGGATGAGAAGCGAAACCTCTTCGAAGAAAAACCAGGAAGTCCAGTTGCCTCTTAAAAAAGCACCTTTGGGAAAATAATAACACTATTTCATATTAAGAGATGCAATGGCATTTCAAGGTAAAGTATGAATGAGGCCTGACTAGTTAGCAATCTGCAATCCTCAAGTTAAGGCTACTCGAACAAACAATTTTGCTTCCAAAGTGAAAAACTCAATACAGTAGACTGCTGGAGAGAAGTTCCCTGAAGATGGGCTCCAGTAAGAGTCTGAAAGCTTGAAAGACAAAACCGCTGATCCTGGTGACCGACCCAGATTGGACACCTAATACAGTCCAGTCCAGGTAGTTCTAAACATATGACAACAATTGGACCAGAATTTCAATTGTTAACAACAACAAGGCAGTTGTTAAAAGTGAGCTGTGCCCAATTTCACAAACTTTTTTTGCCAGAGTTGTTAAGCAAATTGCTGCAGTTATTAAGTGAATCATGCTATCAATAAGCAAATCCAGTTTTCTCCATTGACTTTGCCTGTTAGAAATAGCTAGGAAGGTCACAAATGGAAATAATATGATACTGGACACAGCAACTGTCATAAATACTTGCTACTTGCCCAAATTCTGATCATATGACTGTGGGGATGCTGCAATGGTCGTAAGTGTGAGGATCAGTTGTAAGTCACTTTTTTCAGTGCCGCTGTAACTTCAAATGGTTGCTAAATGAATGATTGTTAGTCGAGAACTACTTGTAATGACATTATTTAATCATAGGTCATAAAGTAATGCACCTGTCTGAATCTAAATCAGTTTTCCTCCACTTGTTCTCCCTCTGGATAGATGAATGTCAATTTTCAGAATTCAGCCAGCACAGCTATACATTTGTGGGCATGCCAGGTTAAAAAGGCTGATCTAAAGGTTCCTTAGTTCTTTCTCGCAAAAATGGAAGGGCACTGAGTGCATTACGATTTCATGATGGAAACAGAGGTGGTGGTATTCAGCTGATTCTATCCGGTTTGGGCGAATCGGTAGCGTTGACTGGGACGTAATCACGTCCCACTTATCCACGTTTTCGAGGCTGTGTGCATGTACGGAAGGTTGTGCGGATGCACGGAGGTGGCATGCGCAAGCGTAGCGCGCATGCTCACATTTGTGAACCGATAGGGAAGATAAGTGAATACCACCCCTGGATGGAGATAATTCTTATATTAAAAGGTTTTTTGCAACCTGTGGTTAATCTGTGATATCTACACACACCAGGAATAATAGATAATAGGTATCAATATGCATCAAAGAGCTGCAGCCTTTGCATATACAAGCTAGAAATTATGAAGCAGATGGAAACAGAAGAATCTTTCTGAATATTCTAAATATTTTGAATAACATTTCTCTCTGTTTTATATGACAGATTACAGAAATACAATTCTATAATGAAAATAATTATAGTTAAGTAATTATTACCGTAATATAGAGATAGTAATTAAATGCTGTACTCTATGTTTAAAGAATTGCTATATCATGTCTCAAAGGTAAGACTTTCTAATGTTTGATTACCTTCTCTTAAAATCAGTACAAAACTTAAGGTTGCTGTGAATCGTCGCCTGTTTTGAGCCAGGTTATTCTTGAAACTATTCTTTTTATTTCCCCAATTCCACATCAAACACAATTCCTTTTTCTGGCTTCTCCTGCTTGTTTGTCCTCTCTGCCCAGTAGGCTATCAAGACTGAGACAAATTACTTTTGCCAGAGTTTTGAACAAATTGCTTGCAAAGGTCTATAAATTTCAGCTGCCTCAGGGCCACAGGTTTTACATATGATCAGATAAATAATCTTATGGGAAACAGAAACTGCCTTCAGGAGACCCAGCTAATAAGGTACTTTGTGAAGATGCTTGTGAGACTGCATCCAAATCAGTTCTGTCTCTTCAGAGGTTTCTATATTATTTCATACTCTGAAAAACCAGTTTGAGATAATGGGGTAATGTACAGACCCTTGGGAAACAGAAACAAATATGTGCTCTTAAACAACAAAACAGCAGCATTGTTTTATAGAGGTCCACAAAAATGTCTATATGCTTAATTGCCAACACAAATACGGGTTACAAGACGGTAAGCCAAATTTAAAAACCAGAAGGACTGTGCTTGAGGAACAAGTAATTGCATGGAGTAGGGGGAGGGAATGCAGCTGGCTTGACACCCTTAAACACATGTTGACAAATACAGATGACATATTTAGTAGAACTAGTTTGGTTATTTGCGTATCTGTGGGAAAAATGTTTCTCCCTGTGATAATATGGCATAACCATGCATACAATTTAAATAATGTCCTTTGGGGCATTTTGTTAGCTTACTATAAATTTTAGGTAGTCAAATATTTGCATTTTGCAAAAATAAGTTTATCTTTTAATAATTATGAAATCAAATAAATAAAACCTTATTTGGGTTGAATATGTAACTTTACACAATTTTCCTGACAATGGTATCTTTGGGAATTTAAATTCTCAATCTAACGTAAGGCCCTGGTATTCCATGATAATCTCCTATGAAGAACTCCTAATAAAGCTAATGTCAGGCCTGGAAGCTATCTTTTACCTTTGTGTATTCAGGCCTGTCACATTTTCTACTGTGGGAAAACGGGAGGGGGGATTATATGGAGTAGGTGATATGTAGTAGTCTAAATAACATTCTTTCCAGAGAGTCAAGGCTGCTGTGCCGGGCAGCTGCGAGGAAAGTGACGGAGAGGCATCTTCAGTTTTGGATGGTGCCTGATTGGATTGGGTGATGGACATGTGGGTGCTGGGCAGGGACTTGAACTTTCCTTTGGGTAGAGAAAACCTGGAAGCTTTCAGATTTGGGTTTTCTCAGATGTTGCCAACACGGCATCTCTAATACATTGGAACTTTGAGGAACTTCTAGCCTCTGAATTTTGATCATGTGACCATCAGAATGTTGCAATGGTCATAAGGGTGAGAAATGGTCATAAGTCACTTTTTTCAGTGCTGTTGTAACTTTGAACACTCACTAAATGAACTGTTGTAAGTCAAGGATTATCTGTATCTTCTTCGAAAAGTGTCATTAGAGGAAAAGATACCTATTCTACATTTTTACCGTATGTGCCGGCGTATAAGACGACTGGGCGTATAAGACGACCCCCAATTTTTCCAATTAAAATATAGAGTTTGGGATATACTCACCGTATAAGACTACCCCTCCTACCATCTTTCTTTTTCTTTCTGTCTTTCTTCCTTCCTAACATCTCTTTCTTTCTGTCTGTCTTTCTTTCTTTCTTTTTCTTTCTTTTTTCTGTCTGTTTTCCTTCCTTCCTAACTTCTTTCTTTCTGTCTGTCTGTCTTCTTTCTTCTTCTTTCTTTCCTTCCTTCCTTCTTTCTTCCATCTTCCTTCCTTCCTTCCTAACTTCTTTTCTTTCTTTCTTTCTTTCTTTCTCTCTTTCTTTCTTTCTTTTTTCTGTCTGTCTGTCTCTTCCTTCCTTCCTAACATCTTTCTTTTTCTTTCTTTCTTTCTTTCTTTCTTTCTTTCTTTCTTTCTTTCTTTCTTTCTCTTTCTTCTTTCTTTCTTTCTTTCTTTCTTTCTTTCTTCTGTCTGTCTGCCTTCCTTCCTAACTTCTTTCTTTTTCTTTCTTTCTGTCTTCCTTCCTTCCTTCCTTCCTTCCTTCCTTCCTTCTGTCTTTCTCCCTGCAGGAGGAAGAAGGAACCTCTGTTGCCGTCTCCCGCGGGGCTGCAGCCACCCGAGTGAGTCCCCGACCATGGCAGCATCCCTGCTGTTCTCCGGCCAAGCGGCCGAAGGAGCCCTGGAGCCCCGACGCCGCCCTGCATTTCGGTCTTTTCGGGCTTGCCCGGCAGCCTGCTGGGAAGGCTGCGACGCATAGGAGGGAAGGAGCTGCTATTGCCGTTCCGGCGTGTTTCCCCGGTCACTGGCTGCACCGGGGAGCCCGCGTCCTTGTCAACATTGCAGACGCTGCATACGCGGAAGGCACCACGGAGCAGAGGCGCCTGGCGAGCGAGGCAAGTGGCGGTTTGGGGGGCAGGCTCCTGCCCGCGTCTCCCGCCTGCCTGCCCGCCTCTTGCCTTAGCATTTAAAAGAATGAGAGGCGGGCGGGCGGTTGATGCGGGCAGGAGCCTGCCCCCAAAACCGCCACTTGCCTCGCTCGCCAGGCGCCTCTGCTCCGTGGTGCCTTCCGCGTGTGCAGCGTCTGCAATGTTGACAAGGACGCGGGCTCCCCGGTGCAGCCAGTGACCGGGGAAACACGCCGGAACGGCAATAGCAGCTCCTTCCCTCCCATGCGTCGCAGCCTTCCCAGCAGGCTGCCGGGCAAGCCCGAAAAGACCGAAATGCAGGGCAGCGTCGGGGCTCCAGGGCTCCTTCGGCCGCTTGGCTGGAGAACAGCAGGGATGCGGCCGCGGCCGTTTTTGAGCTCCTCCCCCCCGCTCGGAAGTTTTAGTACCCGGCGTATAAGACGACCCCCGACTTTTGAGGAGTTTTTTAAGGGGTAAAAAGTCGTCTTATACGCCGGCACATACGGTACTTGTATTTTATAGCATGAAGAAAGGCTGACGCTGCTGGGTTTATATGAAATAGGCTTTTGCAGCGTACAACTCTGAACAGAGATTGAAATAATCAAGATTATATTACATATAAATCTTTCCCGAGATCATATCTCAAGCAAAATATAATGAGGTAGCCTACATAGTAAGACATCTAAGAAAGATTAGGGGTAACAGTGGGCAGCTAACCAGGATTAAATTACACATCCTGCCTATCCAGGCAGGAAAAATTCATTACAAAAAGGAGAGCAAAAATTACAGTGAGATGTGGTGTGAATAGTACTTCTAGTCTGTAGCCATGAAGATGGAAAATAAGGAAACCGGGCAGTTTCAAAGCTCCAGTTTTATAAAATGGGAGAAGACAGGAGATATAACTAAGGAGAGCAAGTTTTCAACACATAATTAGCTAGTCTGACAAGATTCCATATGCACCTCATGAGAAATAACTATGTCAGGAATGTCTGTGGGATGCTTTTCTAGAGTGCGTCTCATGCAATTTTTGAGGGCTTGATTTAATGAACACCCCATCCCACCGACACACCCCAAAATAAAGACAACAGTGAGAAGAGCAATACCCTGGCTGGGGGGGGGAGACAGGATGGGTGAACTTAACTGAATATTGTGATATTCATTCCACAGGGTGGCAGTAAAAACCTGTTGTCCCAATGTCTGCAAATTGTATCAAATCACATATTTTCTGACAAAATTAAATAAGGGGTGCAATAGTTCTTAAATAGCAAACAAAGGAAATGATTCCTTAAAAGGAAATTGTTTAGGTTACAATTCAATAATCTTGAAGGTCACCCAGAGCCACGTAATTTTTTGTTGGATGTCTAAACAGATACATTTCTTCTATAATTCTTCAACACTGGATGAAGACGGGTCGTTATAGATCCATAGGATCCCATACCTCCCCATTCTCTTGGACTAAATTGGAAGCAACAGACAAACATTTGTTTTATTTATTTGTATCAGGGGTGGGTTCCTGCCGGTACGCTCTTACCTGTTTTTCGCCACAGAACCAAAGAAGGCGGTGGCATTCGCGGCGCGGGGCTTCCCCTGCCTGCTTTCCCCCGCCCGCCTGGACGCCAGCATTTGCGTTCTTTTGCCCTCTGCGCAAGCAGAACGCTTTGCGCATGCGCAGAGGGCAAAAGAACGCAAATGGCGGTGTCTAGGCAGGCGGGGGAAAGTGGGCGGGGGAAGCCCCGCACCGCGAACGCCACCGCCTTCTTCAGTTCTGCGGCGAAAAACAGGTAAGAGCGTACCGGCAGGAACCCACCCCTGATTTGTATAGTGTTCTTCCTTTTGAGGAGGCCAGAATGGCACACAGAAAAAAAAGCAACATTCTCATAAAAAAAAATCTCTACATTAAAAATAAGTGTTAGAGTCCATATAGCTGACAATCCCAAGAAGCAAGGACCATATGGATTTTTAAAAGCATACAGGTAGTCCTTGAATGTTTGACAGACATAAAACTGCTCACTTAGAATGAAGGTGAAAATCATGAGACTCCCTTCACTTAGAAAACCTTGGGCAAAATCACAAAAGTCAGGGATACTGCAATGACAAAAAAGATTAGAACTAATTACTAAACTATCTTTAAAGAGATACTGTATAGCTATGAAAAATAGACACTAAAATGACAAAGAATGACATGCCTTCCCAATTATAGTTTTAAAGACATTACCAAGGATTTAGTCAGTACTAGATAAAATGGAGGCTGATGGAACTCTTGAGACAATGATCAGCAAGCAAACCATCATATAATTTGTGTATGTTACCGAGCATAAGATGAACTAGAAAAAAAATATTACTCCTGGAAATGTTAATATAGAAAAATGGAAACGTTATAGATCAGATGAATAAATGAGGTTCAAATGATTATTGGAATGTCATTTTTAGAACTGTGTCACTGTTGGGGACAAACCAAGATGGCATGCAGTTATCAAAGCACTTAACAAGTAAGCCAGGTTTAATAACATTGTAGGAAAAGAGCCATATTAGTCTGTATTGGCAAAAAATAAGGAGTCTCAGAGTATCTTTTCCAACTAACAAGTTATATGAAAGAGCATAAACTTTTATGAACTGCTGCTCACTTCATCAGATACCTAGAGTGAGTAGAGCAGTGTAGGGTTTAAATTATGGTGAGCTGGAGGGAAACATGAGAATAAAAAGTGGGGAGGGGATAGTACAGAAAATAGGTTGGTTATACAGATGTAGATTACATATGAGAAAGATTACAAGTATCATATAAATTAACAATGGTAACATGTTAATTATATTATCACTGGAAGGATCATTAACCATACTGATCTTTTTTGTCATGAAATATCCCAAGGTCTTCATTGCCTTTTTACCACTGAATTAATTTCCTCTTTGTTTTCCTAGCACATTTATTTTATGCAAATAATGTAAAATGCAAGAAAACAAAATTATCTATCATTTCATTGTTTTCCAACAGTGTTTTTATTCATTATTCCTCTGAAGAATAATAAGATATTCTGGCATATCCATTAGCTTTAATATATTTCCCATTCTACATTTACAAGCTTTGTCAGTGAAACAAAATGAAATCTTGTAATATTCTTGCTCTATTATTCATCTCTGTTAGCTATTTAGTCTCAAATCCTTCTGCTTCTCTGCATTTATGGATTAATTCGTTTTTGTAATTGTTGAAGAAAAATTGGATAAAGAATTCGTTCAATAATCTACACATGTGGTTACATTTCCTTTATTTGGGATAGGTATTTTTCCAATCTTAAGACAATAGTGTTTTTTCATATTTGTAACATAGAACTGTTAGCACTTTAACTTCTTTCTACAGTTTCCAACAGGTGAAATAGGCATGTCATCTGCACCTAATGCTTTTCAGCTTGAATGTGTTGTTTCTAATACAGCTCAAGATTAGTAGAACACACAGAACATAGCCTTCCTGATCAATTCTGAATTCAGGCAGAAGTTAAATAATATAGCCCTAATGCAGATCAGTAGCAGTCACAATTTTTGTGGCCTTATTATTCACAATTATAAAAAACAGTATTTCCTATCCCTTTTCATCTATTAAATATATACACCGTATTTTTCGGAGTATAAGATGCACCGGAGTATAAGACGCACCTTAGTTTTTGGGGAGGAAAATAGGGGAAAACAATCTGCCTACTAGGTATTCATCTGGCTAGCGTCCTTAGTCTGGTCAGCTTCAGCACATTATTTTATCCCCTGGTTAGAACTTAAAAAAATCTTCTTCTGAGAGAGTAACAATGAAAGAGCATGCAAGCCAGTAAGAGCTGGGAAGATCGTTAGCACCTGGTTAGGGCTAGAAAAAAACTTCTTTGGAGCAAGTAGAGCAATGAAAAAAACCCTGCAAAGACTTAGGGCTGGAAAAACATTCTTCGGAGAGAGTAATAATGAAAGAGCCTGCAAGGTAAGAGCTGGGAAGATCTGTTAGCACCTAGTTAGGGCTGAGAAAAAAGCTACATTCGAAGTATAAGACGCACCCAAATTTTCAGCCACTTTTAGGGAGGAAAAAGGTGCGTCTTATATTCCAAAAAATACGGTATCTTAGAAATGTCCAGTTGACTTATGTTTTGAAAAAAAGGTAAAGCATGGCAAGAATATAAAACTATACCTTCTATCTGTAGGATACAACTCCACAGTAATGACATCAAGAGAGTTCCATGCTGAGATGGTAAGGCCATTGTATAAACACAGCATGCCTATCATCATGGATCCACTTGTACCAAACCATAGGAAAAAGCAGCTAATTCCAGAAAGAATCATAGAACCACCTGCACGGAAACCAAATGTTAATAGTTACTATTGGTTCTGGCAAAGGCTTTACAAAACAACTTTACCATGTTGTCAACGTGAGTAGTAACTTAAGCAAAGTTATAACAAGCTAAGAACCTGTACGGATCAAAGACTTTGTAGTAGCATTGGATGTGGGCACTGACAGAGGTGACAGAATAATAATACTTTAAGGGTCATGTCTTTAAGTCTTTCCACTATTCAGGAAGGAAGGACAGCTTAAAATGGAATTAAGAAGGTGAAAGTCCATACAAGAACTCAATTGGATTTGGAAATTCATGGTGGCAAGCTCCCTGTCAAAATTTCTTTAAAAGACTGAAAAAACCACCTACTGGCTAGTAATTCTCTGTGTTAAGATTTCTATTCTGAACTATGAGGAGCTTATACTTTCTTATCAACTGTTTGAAAACCTTGATTCAGAAATGTTCCCTTCCAAGGGCCAGCATTGCCCCAAAAACAAGCTTCCTGCTGTACATGATTACCACATGATAAAATGATAAAACATAAAATTTCAGCTGTCATGATCTCTCAAGTTCCGGGGGAAAGGGGGAATTTATAGCAGGAGTTTGTGAGTTTGCTAAGAAAAATGATTCCCCCCCCCCTTGCTTTTTATCACAGAAAAGCCTGAAATGCTTTGTTAAATGGGAGCCAAACTTTGGGGTATTTTCTTTTCTCTCTCTCTTTTTATAGGCAGTGTGGCTAAGAGGCTATCGTTTTGGGAGAAAATAGGATTAGGGAGGTTTAAGGACTGAAAGGCTGCATTAAGCTCTCACAAATTCATTCTTCCTTAAAATACACAATCACTGCACCATTTGCTTCTTCTACGTATCTGATGGTGCATTGAAAACTAGCGGGTGGGTGGGGGAAACAACTCTCTATATATGACCCTCATCCCCTGCTTGATTATTGATAAATCTTTAAGTGAAAAGGAGAAAATAAGAATGTTTAATTTTTTAAAAAAAACAATCAATTTCAAAGCAAAGTTCCTACCCAACATTGTTAAACGTCCAATTCGATCCATCAGAAGAGCTGAGACAATATTTCCTGGTAATACTGCTAAAGTCCCCAGGAAATTGACAAAATAAATCCAGTAGGCACTGTAATCATCATCGAACGAAATTTGACATCCTGTCTTATTGTGAAAGAACGAACAATTTATAAATTCACTGCCAGGGTATTTATATGGCTCAAGATCTGTGGAAATAGAAGAAATTTATGAAAGTTGTAATATATTTCAAACACAGGTTCTTTTACATATTGCCTAAAAGGCAAACATTAATATTTAGTATAATAGCCTGGTATATTAATATTGTGGTATGTTAATATTTTAATGATGTTCTTTTAGTTTTGTATTGTTGCGTTTGCTAACTTAGATATGCCTATTCCTCAGCAGGACATAAATATCTTCTACTAAAATTATTTTTATGTATGTTTATTTTTTAATATGTTTTTATTGTTGTCAGGTAGAAAGATGAATAAATAAATGTTTTATAAATAAGGTAACATACGTGTTAAGTCAAATGTAGTTTTTTTTTAAAAAAAGTTTATTAATTATTTTAAAAAGAAAAACAAAGACCAAAGAAAAAAGAAAAAAGAAAAAAGAAAAACAAAGAAAAAATTAGTACAGAAATATAATATCAGAAGTGGACAAAGGAGTGATAAATTGTAGAGTTAGTGCTCAATGTATCATTGATTAGAAAAAATAATTAAATTACATTTAAGTACATTAAATTGTTTTAACAATGCAAGTAAGAATTTGCCAAAATCTCCACTATTTATAGTTTAAAAATACAAAAAAGGGGGGGGGGGAATATGTGACTAGTGCAAGCTGTACACAAATCTAGGCAGGGTGAGGAACAGGGGTGGGTCCCTACCGGTACGGTCCAGTGCACCAGTAGGAACCCGCTGATTACGCAATTTGCGCGTGACTGTTCCGGTGCCGTCTTCACCGGACAGTCGCGCGTCACCATCTTTTTTAAAGAATTTTTCGGCTTTTTTGCTTCTGCACGGAAGCAAAATCTCGCCAAAATCTTGTGAGGGGACCCGCGTGTGTGAGAGATTTTGGTGAGATTTTGCTTCCGCGCATGTGCAGAAGGAAAATCTTGCCAAAATCTCGCAAGGAGATGCACACGCGTAGCGAGCACACACGCACACAAAACATGGAGATGCGCGCGCAGCGCACCGGTATCAGTAAGTAAGCAACCCGCCCCTGGTGAGGAAGGTTTGAGAGGCCTGGTGCTGACTGCACAAAAATTGAGGGAGGCCAGTGGAGGGTTTGGGAGGCCCAGTGCAGGCTGTACATAAGTTGGGGAGGGTGACAAGGGACTGGGAGGGATAGCGGAGTTAATGCGTGGCAGAGGATGCTGCTGGCAGGAGTGACTTTCCAGAGTGACTTGCGAATTTCCTTGTTGGTTTCCCCATTGAATGCACTTTTGGGAAGCCAGCAGAAAAGATCGCAAACGGCAATCATGTGATTATGGCTTCCAGTTTGCAAACATTAAGTGTAGGGTATGGCTACAGCTGGAACTTCAGGGACCAATTGTATGTCCATTTTTTCAGCAATGCTGTAACTGAATGATTGCTGAATGCACAGAAGCTGAGGGCTTCCTGTATTCTCCTTGTAACTGTATTATAATTATTAATCAGAAATGCTAGGTGAAGGCCAAAATGACAGGATATGCATACATCTGAGCTATTAAGGTATTTTAATTTAAAATGGGGAAAAAACTTATTTCCCCCCAAACACAAACAGATGTAGTTCTTGGCAGTGGGATTAGCCTTAATTGAAACACCTAAGAAAAATGAATAAACCTGGATAGGAAAACACTCTTAGTTTATTTATTTATTTTATGAGATTTATATACCGCCTCACAGTGCAAGCACTCTCTAAGTGGTTTACACCAGTAAGTAATGTATATTTATATTGCCCCCAACAATCTGGGTCCTCATTTTACCTACCTTGGAAGGATGGAAGGCTGAGTGAACCTTGAGCGGTGAGATTTGAACCGCTGACCTGCGGATCAGTGTCAGCTAAAGTGGCATGCAGTACCTGCCTCTAACCACTGCGCCACCTCGGCTCTTATAACACTTCTTTCCCAAGGTGATGTTAAGCACAGTATGTTCTCCCCAATCCTCCACCCCCTGCACCTCCAAAGTATCATGTGGAAGTTGACTTCATTTTGCCTTTGGAGTCCTGAAAGGTCCCTCTCAGTGGCAGCCTAAAAAAGTTTAAATGTTATTTGGCCCAGCTCAACTTTCTCATATTCTAGCAGAAAACCTCAGTTACTTTCCAATCACCTTTGCCAAAGAGATGAAGAAATTATTCATGGAGCCAAATATTCCCACTCTTTCTTCTTCAGAGTGACTTTTTTTTTAAAAAAAGTTAGTTACTTCTGATATTGCCAAATAATAAGCCCAGCCAGAAATTCAGCACTTGACATCCCTACAGCTGGTTAAAAAAAAAAGTTTAAAAAGTGTTCTGCTTAATTTTTTTTTCTTTATTGAAATAACTACCAAACAGTTGAAGGATTTGGGGGAACAAAAGAATGTGGCGGGTTTCCCCCCCCCCCACATACCTGAATTGAAGAAAACAGTCTCTATAAAAGTGCAGTTTCTAAAATATGTATTCAGCGTAGTAACATCCTCAAAGTAACAGTTCTTAAAAAGGGAGTCTTGAAAAGTAACTGCTTTGAATGTCATCATTGTGAACCTGAGAAAAACAAAAGAATTTTCTGTACTGATTTAAAGCGTGACAGATAGTAAGAGGTCTAACTGGAAGCATTTTTCAAATGATTGAAGAAGAATAATATGGCTAAATACAAACATCTTCTGAACATCTTCAGTCTTTTGTAGTAATATGTTCAAATTCCCCATGATCAAGCTCTGAGTGGTTAGGTTAGGACAGTGCTTCTCAATTATGTTCTGTTACGCCCCCCCCCCCAGGAAGAAGTAAACATTTTGCGAGCCCCCAACTCTCTGCTGGGACAATTGTTTGCAATATTAGGCACGTTTTCGCTGAAAAAACTCAAGCGGCTTATCAGTGTGATTGGGGTGTAATGTGTTTAAGTGACGCCTTCATTTATTTGGCTTCATGCTGTCCACTGCCAACATTTTTAGACACAGTAAACATACCGGTCTTTCCTCGTCTCCCACCGTAGTCACAGTGAAGCCAAGCGCTACATACACTTCGGCATATTTCCTCGTCTCAGCTTTCAGGAGACTTACATTTTTCTCACTATCTCCATCTCTCTCCTTCTTTCTTTTCATCCCTGTTAAATATTTTCCCATGGCGTCTCGTAAGGGTTTGTTATCTGCACTTCAGATCTCCTGCTCTGTGCTGTGCGCTATTGTTCGGTGCAAAAAACCCCTACTCCCTGCAGCAAAAAAAATCACGTTCCCCAGGGTCATGTGCCCCCCTGGCATCGCTCCGCGCCCCCCCCAGGGGGGCCCGCCCCACTATTTGAGAAGCACTGGGTTAGGAGGACAGGAAAGACAAGAGCTCACATTCTTTCTATCTTGTGAAGTTCCACATCTTCCCTGGCCTGCATGACTACCGGATGCTGTGATAGCTGAATCACTCTCTGGTTATCATCAGCCAAGTTTACTCCAAAATATGATTTGAAACCATTTTTAGTAATACTTACTGATCTGAGAGTTAGAGCTAGCTAGAATTATGAAAAGGAAAAGAGTAAACTAAAAAAAAAGCAGAACATTAACCTATATCAGTGATGGCGAACCTTTTTTTCCTCGAGTGCCAAAATAGTGCGCGCATGTGCTGTCGCACACACGTGCGTGCCCACACCCATAATTCAAAGCCCCCCACTTGCCCCACCCCCCCTGCGCATGCATGTGTGACTCTCCCACACCCCCATTTCCTGACTTCCAGTGGGACCAGTAGGCCCGTTTTTTGCCCTCCCCAGGCTCCAGAGGCTTTCTTGGAGCTTGGGGAGGGTGAAAATGCTCCCCCCTGCCACCCCGGAGGCTCTCCGGAGGCCGAAATCGCCCTCTCAGAGCCTCCACGCGAGCCAAAAATCAGCTGGCGGGCACGCACATGTGCACTGGAGCTGAGCTAGGGCCACGGCTCGCGTGCCAGCAGATATGGCTCCGCGTGCCACCTGTGGCACCCGTGCCATAGGTTCACCATCACTGACCTATATTAATACCCATCTTTCCAAAAGAAAAAGAAACATAAAACAGAACACTGGTATGAAGGACCAGGTGACCCTAAACTGGGTAATGCTCTATATACTCAAATCATAATGTCTTTTCATTTGAACTTCTCTCAAACGGTTGTGGTCAAATATAAAACATGCTAATTCAGCCAAAGGCAGGGGTGAAATTCAGCAGGTTCTGACAGGTTCTGGAGAACCGGTAGCGGAAATTTTGAGTAGTTCGGAGAACCGGCAAATACCACCTCTGATTGGCCCCAGAATGGGATGGGAATGGAGATTTTGCAGTATCCTTCCCCCAGGAGTGGGGAGGGAATGGGGATTTTGCAGTATCCTTCCCCTGGAGTGGGGTAGGAATGGAGATTTTGCAGTATCCTTCCCCTGCCACGCCCACCAAGCCACGCCACGCCTACCAAGCCACGCCCACAGAACCGGTAGGGAAAAATTTTGAATTTCATCCCTGGCCAAAGGTCTTTTAGTACCAAGGAAAGAGGTCTTTGTAAGTTGTATAATTATGACACAAAACTAACTTTCAAAACCAATTATAACAACAATTAAAAATCAAGAAGGGGTTGTAATTTGGTAATGATTGAGAAGTTACAGTGTTAAACTAGAACCTGGGAAATACACATTCAAGTAAAAGTCTGTAGAGATTCTCAGTCATTCAGGTCATGGTTGTGCCAAAGGTGCTTTTTCAAGAGGCAACTGGACTTTCTTGTTTTTTCTTTTGAAGACATTTCGCTTCTCATCCAAGAAGCTTCTTCAGCTCTGACAGGACAGTGGGGAATGGAAGAATTTATATTCCTTGCAGACAGCTGGTCATTTGCATCCTTTTAGAGGGTCATTGAAGCACTTTGAGGTTTATCTGTCCTTAGGGTCACCTGGGTAGTGCTCCTGGTTCCTGTAGACTGCATTTTTTTCCTCTGGAAATCCATTTCTACTCCCACACCATTCAAAGGGTGTTGCAAATTACTAGTTGTCTACAAGGTATATAAATTCTTCCATTCCCCACTATCCTGTCAGAGCTGAAGAAGCTTCTTGGATGATAATTGAAACGTCTTCAAAAGAAAAAACAAGAAAGTCCAATTGTCTCCTGAAAAAGCACCTTTGGGACCACATTCAAGTACATTCTGTGGGTTCAGACGAATAAGGTTGGTGAGTAACTTTTGACCAATCACTACTTCTCAGCCTACCCCATCCCACATAACCATTGTAGAGAAAGAGAGGAAGTGCTAAATATGCTATCTTGAACGCATTAGAAGAAAGGCAGAATGGACAATCAGGAAATCATTTTAGAAACAGATTTATTTTTCTCAACCTGTCATTGATGAATGTGCCATTAAAATGGATCTGATTTTCCAGAGTAAAGTTAAAATCAAAGTCCATGGTCCTCTCATTGCTAAAATTCCTCCCTCTACTGGCATATTCATCTGCTTGTAGATGCTTAATGACATCTGGAAACCAGACAGACAATCCATAGTACCTATAAAAGCAATTGGTGTAATTTCAGCATTCAACAGAAATACATGACACAAAAATGAACTGTAATGTAGCATAATGTTGAATATATACTGATAAAAAGTAGTATTTTACAATGTTCTAGGTGCATTCAGATATAACAAGAACATGCATAGCATTCCCACAGATTTCTGAATTCCCCCTCTCTTTGCAAAAATTATCATGAGAACTGATGTTGCTATGCTCATCTAAAATTAATATTATATATTGTGTCATATGCTATATATGATTAATGAAAATAAGCCAATTGCATAAATGTATAGAAGATTGAAGGTGAAGTCATGACTAGATATAGATGGTGGCATGGGGGTAGGGGTGAGAATAAAAAGAGAAAGACAATGCCCACAAGCTCTAAAACCAGAACTTTACACATGCAGATTATGATAAGGGTCTCATACTTGAAATTTTTAATATGGTTTAAGAAAAAAGAAACAAAAATTAAGAATGCTTAATCATTCTTAATTTTGAAATAAGTAGAAATTGGAGATTATATATAGAGAGGAAAAGGGACAATATGTCCAATTTCTTTTTTTGGTTTTGCTCCCAAGCTTGTATTAATAGAAATAGCTTGCAATATTATTTTGTAATTTTAGTAATTGGCACGTGCAAAACATTTTGAAAGAGGCTTTTGAAATGCATTGACTGAAAGGACTTTCATTGCTTTGCTGTTTCTGAGAGGAGTAATAGTAGCATATTTGTAGAATTCTAGCGCTACAGTATTTAATCATTGTCTTCCCACTGAAAGCCACATATAAAACTGTACCAGACTTGTTTAACCAAAAGCTTATTCTAATTTAGTCAATTTCCCACAGATACCCTTGAGAATCATGTAAGTAGTACTATTTCTGATTCTGTAAATGACCTAGAGCAGCGGTTCTCAACCTGTGGGTCACGACCCTTTGGGGGTCGAACGACCCTTTCACAGGGGTCGCCTAAGACCATCAGAAAACACATATTTCCGATGGTCTTAGGAACCTAGACACCGCTCCTCTATCAGTATCCAGGCGGGTCCACCCACATGCAAATAGACTACTGCAAAAAAAAAAAATCTGTGCCATGGAAATTTCTGAGCATGTGCAAAAGCCGAATTTCCAGCACTGCGCATGCGTCGCCATCTTGTTTTCGGCTTCTTTTTTGCATTTTTTTAAAAAAATTAGGCACTGCGCATGCACGCCCAAAGCACACGTGCGGCCACAAGGCGCGGCCACGCAGCACAGGAGGAACTGAACCAGCAGCAAGATAAGTTAGAACCCACCCCTGAGTTTCCTAATAATTTTATTATTTTATGGTTGGGGGTCACCACCACATGAGGAACTGTATTAAAGGGTTGCGGCATTAGGAAGGTTGAGAACCACTGACCTAGAACTTCAAAATTAATAGACACAGCCTTATCCATAGGTGTCTCATCTCCTTTCAAAATGACTTCACTATGTTCTAAGAAAAAAAAAAGGCAGATTCTGATAGAGGAAGCAAACTTCTTTGTATTCCATTTGCTCACAGGAGGCATACTTTTACACATCTCTATCATGTTTCCCCTTTCTCAGCTTAAAAAAAAAAGGAAACAATCCCTGTATTATTTCTTTCTGACAGGAGATTGATTGTCGCTGCTCTAATCATTTTGGTTGCCCTTTTCTGTACTTTTCCAGTCCTACCCATTTAGCTGTTTTTCTACAAATAGAAAACTTGTATTTTGTATTGGTATTGTGGTCACACAATACATTTGCTATAAAAGTAATCTCCTTTAAAATTATTTTCAGTTTTTAAACCATGTGGATAGGGAAAAAGCCATTCATTTGAGCAATCACTGTTTAATGAGTTTTAAAATAATTTTTAATAGCCATTTTTAAAATATACTTTACAGAATAACCTTGTGTAGAAGCTATTATTTGGTTAGTGCAAATGGTTAAAAAGTAGAAGTAAAAAAATAGAAAACGTTGATAAAATAGTGTGGACCGGACCGGAGACTGGAAGAAGGGTGTGTGTTGGTTTATGTTTAATCTAAATATTAAGTCAGTGCAGAATGTTTTTCTAATAAAAATGTATAACTATTAAAAAATTTAAAAGGATGAAAAGAGAGCAGTTTAAATTTTTATAAAACAACAAAAAGTTTGTTGTTGTATGTATCCATGTCACTAACTGGAAAGGCAACAGTAAAGGAATGCCAAGATACAGATCCTTTGGAAATCGCCCAATCGCTAGCAATATTACTGCACATCTCAAATTTAAAAAAAGAGTATTTCTATTGGGTACTGTGATTTTATGCTTTTCAAAGATTTATTTTCTTCAGTTTCAAAAAGGATTTGGAGTAATTTGAGATGACAGTAATTTGATGATATCATACACTGATATTGTGAAAAATGACTGAAACTAGCACGGCTGCTTCACAGTAAATATATACTGTAATGGGTTAGGGTTAGGATCTAGGTTAGAGAATAATAAAGAAAATCCTATTAACTGGAATATGGCATTTGGCATGTTTAACTTGTTTGAATCTTTCTTCACAAAGTAAATGCAGTACATCCATCATGCCACTGCCCCACACGTGAATGAGTATGAATTTGCAACCAAGTTAATGCAATACAATTATAAAATTTATATATTTCTTATCAACCTTACCCAAAAGAAAGAGTAAACCAAACTACTGCAAGCTTAGTTGTATTGTCCTTGACTGGATAGGTGAAACACCTCTTAAATGTTAACCAAATCTGTGAGAAAATAAGAAAAACTGTGTTTGTTTCTAAAGTTTCATGTACACCTAAATGAAAAATACAAGTAAACTTGAGAATAAGCATCACAGAAAGTTAGATATGTCACTTTGCTTCAGGATCTTCAAGAAAATTCTACTTTGAGGAAAGGATGGTTTACAGTGACATTTATGGCAGGAAAAATGCTTGAGGGGGCCCAATTTTTCCTCTGAAACAGCAATAACTAATCCAATCTCTGAAATATCAGGCTTGTATCTAAAGCCGCGTAATCTTTAGTTTTACAGATTTAACTAGATTTCTGAATACTCTGCTTGATCTGCTTTTAACAACAGCTGCTTAAATCAAGATATAACACAATCCCTAACTGAGCAGGGCAAAGTGAAAGGGCAGCCTTTATGAGCCTCCACAAGTAGGAGTAAAAAGCCACAGAGTATCAGATAGTGGTAATGAAAGTTCTTGGGCCAAATATGGCATCAATAGGCACAGAGGTTTAACATTTTTCACTTGAAACTTAAGTACTGGAGATTACAGACCCCAGATTTCCCAGACTGCATAAAAGTAGAAGCAGGCCATCACATATTGGTCATTTTTGTAGTAGCATATTTACCCACTCAAAGTATCCACATTGTTGTTATTTTGGTAGAGGACTCTAGATTATGCTTTTAATTATTATCGCAGCTATCATCTCGGAAAGACTTAAAAAACTTCTAAATAAAATAATACATACGGACCAAAATGGTTTCTTCCCAAGAAGGAATATAAAAAATAATGTAAGAATTATAATTGATACATTAGAATACTACGAAGCCCACCCTGGAAAGCAAACAGCCCTAATCTTTCTCGATGCACAGAAAGCCTTCGACAATTTAAATTGGATATTCATAATCTTACAATTGGAAAAAATGAACTTTGGAGAAAAATTTCTAAGAATGGTCAAAAAAATATACACAACTCAAAAGGCAAGGATAATAATAAATGGAGACACCACCAGAAACTTCAATATTATGAAGGGAGTGAGACAAAGATGTCCGCTAGCCCCCTTGTTATATATCCTGACGCTAGAAGTATTATTAATTAGGATTAGAGCTGAACAGGAAATAAAAGGTTTACAAATTAAAAAAGAAATGTATAAACTCCAAGCATTCACAGATCTAGTATTCATACTAGAACAGCCATTAGAGACTGGAAACAAATTGCTCCAGCATATAGAAGAATATGGAAGAGTAGCAGGATTCAAAATTAATAAAAACAAGACGAAAGCAATAACGAAAAATCTTACAAAAAAACAAGAAAGAGAACGGGAAAAGAGAACGGGTATACAACTTACGAAAAAAATAAAATACTTGGGAATTTGGATAACATCTAAATGTTCAACCTTGAAAGAGGACAACTATGGCAGATTAGTTCCCCAGGTAAAAAAGAACCTAGAAATCTGGAAGAAGCGCCAATTATCTTTTATAGGCAGGATTGCCTCCACCAAAATGAACATACTGCCCAGAATTTTATTCTTATTTCAGGTCATACCAATAAAATTAGGGAAAGGATTCTTTAACGAGTTAAACAAAACAATAATGAACTATATCTGGCAAGGGGGAAAACCATGAATCAAACTAAAATCTTTACAAGATAAGAGAGAAAGAGGGGGATTTGGCCTTCCCGACTGGGAGACCTATTATCCGCAGCAGTCCTTACTTGGATTAAAGATTGGATATTACTCAAAAATAAAAGAATTCTGACGTTGGATCTCCAGATCTCCAGAGAGGCTGGCATGCCTTTCTATGGGATGGCAAAAGTAAGACTTGTAATTACTTCCAAAGACATTTAATTAGAGATGCACTCATACAAGTCTGGCAAAAAATCAAAAGAAATCATTATAACAAAATACCTACCTGGCTTTCGACAATGGAAGCATTAATATACCCAAACCTATTGGATATGGATAAAATGAAGACATTTAAAGAAATATTAAAGGAACAAGGAGAATTGAAAACGAGTAGAATTAAAGGAGCGAGGCATAGAAATTGACTGGTGGCCGTATTTACAGATAAAATCTAGATACAAAAAAGATGCAGAACAATATGGATTTCAGAAAGAAGAAAACGAATTAGACAAGATTATATTAGGACTGGAGGATAAAATGATCACAAAATTCTATAACTACTTGCTGAGCTATAAGATGGAAGAAGAGGTTGTAAAAGAGGTCATGATAACATGGGCACAAAACTTCGGTTACAACATAGAATTGGAGAAATGGGAGAAGGTCTGGAATAAAAGCTATAAAATGATGAAGTCTGTTGCATATAAAGAAAACATTTATAAAATGTTTTACAGATGGCATCTTCCACCAGCAAGGATTGCAAAAATGTACTCCAACACATCGTCAGAATGTTGGAAATGTAAACAAAATACAGGAACATACTACCACATGTGGTGGTCATGTCCAAAAGCAAAGCAATATTGGCAAAGGACAAAGAAATGGATTGAAGAGATAACAAACCAACACATAGAAATGAAACTGGAATTATTTTTACTAGGGATATTTACAGGGAACCAGGACAAAAAGACGCAATATCTAATTCTACACATTATCATAGCAGCAAGAATAACATTTGCACAGAATTGGAAGAACAATAAAATACCGTCAGAGGATTATGTGATTAAATTTTTTTTAGAGTGCACAGAGATGGACAGGCTTACAAAAGAAATGAATGATAAAGAAGAATCAGAATATAATAAGATATGGGACGATTGGTATAAATGGTTAAATAATAGATGTATAGGTTAAGAATGATTAATTTTAAGAAGGTATAGAAGTAAGAAAGGTGCTAAGGAATTGTAAAAATGAATTATCTTTATATTTAATAGTACTATTGTAAAATTGATATATAAGAAAGGAAAATATTGTTTAATATAAAGAGAAACTACGTAAGGATGGATTTATAAGTATAGTTAATTGTAAACTGAAAAGAGGGATAAACGGATGTGAAATGGATGTAAAATGATATGGGATAACTGTCAAAAAGTAGATTGTAAAAATCTTTTTTAAAAAAACGTTTAATAAAAATTATTTTTTTAAAAAATTATTATTACAGAAATTATTTTACCTTTAGTTTAGTTTTCTGAATTAAGCTTTAGAAGTCAAGCACTAGGGATGCAACAGAACTGAACCACATCGATTCTGGTCTACCAATTTAATGTACTGGGGCTGTATAAATTATATAAACTTTGGCAAATTTAAGAATGCCTGGGACAAAAGAAACCAACTTTTTCCTGGAAGATTCAGTATAACCCATTTTGGTGGCTTTATTCAGTCAATACAATAACTGACTGGACAAAGAATTTTTTTGAAATTATACAATTAATGCTTTAACATTAATAAAAAAATTGACCACACCAGACCAAATATATTGAGTTATCTTTATCAAAAGATAGAAGTACATATCTTTGAATTTAGTTCTAAAATTTCCACAACGTTATTATTTATAAATATTAAAAGGAAGGAAACAAAAAGGAAAAGGAAAAAGAACTACTAAAAAGTATAGATAAATATTTGAGTTCTGACTTCTCCCCACCCTTTTTTGTACTCCAGCTGATTAACAATGTTTATTATCTTTAGAAACCATAGCCTGTTTGTATTTGCCTTGTTGCATGATGGATACTATACTGTATATGAAAGCTATTTTTGCCAAGTTCAGTTAGCATGCCCCATTACTGTATGACAGTAATGGAATGGACATGGGAGAACACACATCAAACATTATCTTTGTGGATTATTGAGTGATTCTGACAAGCCACTATCTCTCAGCCTAATCTATTTCACAAGAATAAATTGAGAGCATATCACCAACTTTTGGGAGAAGGGGAAGGACAAAGCAATATAATAAATAAAGTACCATTATCTGGAAAATCCCTATAAAAACATGAAATCACAGAATATTTAATTTTGAGGGGAAAATTAAAAGCATAAGAAGTTCTTTTATATCTATTTTAGTAATGTTAACACTGTCTTATTTAAACTTGATAATAATGGTAAATGTGTAATTTCTCTAGATTCTCTAGACTGGTTTGTACTTAAATATAAATATTATAGAGATTGTGTTACTTACACTATCCAGTTCTGTGCGCACTCTGACATAGCATCTCCTGTACCAGGTGCCTGTGTCACTTCCTATTTCTATAAGTTCATCTATTTGTTTTGGCGTTTTGATCCTGTTAACCTATGGAGAACACAAGAAGAGTATTTTTTTCCCTACTTGAGAAACAAGCATTTGACTGTTGAAGAAAGTTAACAGCCTTATCTAAAAGGTGACAAACAGCTTCGTTGCATGTTTATAAATTAAAACATCTAAACTTGGCTATAGTTTCCATCTCTTGAGAAAGAGAAGTACAATTTGCATAGAACAGTGGTTCCCAACCTTTTTGTGATCAAGTACCACTTGGAGGTCCCGTACAGTCGCCATGTACCACCTGGTTCCAGAGAAACTAAATTCGATCAGATATCACTTTATTTCCGTAATTGTACAGTTCCTTTTTTGGCCCCGCGCATCCAGCAACTGGATTCTCGGGCCGCTGGGACCAGATGGGTGGCGTGTGGCAACAGTTGTGTTAGGCAGTAAACATTTTTGTGAAGTAAAAAATAACTAACTAAAAATCGTTCATGACCCCGAAAGTGTTCGCGTACCACCTGGAAGGCCCTCGCGTACCACTAGTGGTACACATACCACAGGTTGGGAACCACTGGCATAGAAGGTCAACTGAACAGGAGAATATGAAAGTGCAGGTTCTTTAGAAACAGATATATTTTGCGTTATTATTAGAGAAATCAGCTTATCTGTAGAGCTTTTAAAAACTATAAAAATGGTTGATTGCAGCTCTTTAAAAACATATTTTAATGAATGAAGGAAATAAATTCATATGAGAATATCAATTTTTAATTTTGTTATGATTTTTGCATAATACCTTTCAAAACCGAGTTATAACCAATATGGAAAAAGAAGCAACTTCACAGAACCTACTAAACCTAACAATACATAAAAAAGAACATTATTAGTCATTATTGGAAAAATTCCAGCCAGGCAGGGAGGAGGGATGGGGAACTACGGTAGTCTTTAGTCTTTTCACAGTCACAAGAGACATAAAGCTGACTCCCTTTAAGTTTCATGGAACCTTATCTATTTGTTCCCAAGGGAAGGCAAGCAGTCTGGGGAGATTCCTGTACAATAAGTAGAACAAAATAAAGTAGTCAACTTGAACCTTTCATATGTGGATCTGGCTGCTTGTGCATGAGACATCAACTTATGACCACAACTGGGACCAGAATTTCCACTACTAAGTGATGAGGTCATAAAGTGCAATTCACATGACCATATGACTTAGTGACAGCAATCCTGGCAATCCTGGTTGTAATGTGTGGGTTGTTAAACCAAAAGCAGAGAGAGATCCAGCTAAGAAGTGCAGGGCTGCTGAAGGGTGGTGGGGGAGGCCCAGTGCAGGTTAGGTGTGAGTTGGAGAGTTGTTGCATGTGGTGCAAATTCAGGGAGGCAAGGGTACATGTGTATTTGTGCGTCAGCAGAGGGAAACTGGGGGAAGAATATGCTGCAGCCCTAGGGCTGCCAGAATTAAGAATTATGGCCAGATAATTTTATCAAGGCTATCTGGACCCCAATGACAAATGGATCAAGAAATGTTCTTAAACAAAAACATATCTTCAAAATCTACGTGAATAATTGTTGTAGGTACTCTTCATAGTATTATTTTTCTCAAGAAGAATATATGGTTTTTACTGATAACTTTTCCAGTCTAAATTATAACTAATTTTCCACTAATGAGATACATTTGTGTACAAAATACGCACTGTGAAAACTTTTTCAGGTTGGCCACGAGCTTGCATATTTGTATCATGAATTTGTTTGAGAATCATCCAAGCTTCATCATGTTTTCCAATCTAAGGATATGAAGACATTTGAAAATTTCAGAAAGAATTATGAAAATGCAAGTAGTTGATAAAGCAATCTGTATTCACTCTTTCTTCACTCAAAATACATCTACATTTAAAGAAATATTTTGCCATATTTTTCTATCTCACTCAATGGCATATTGTGGAGTATATTTGGTATCAAATAGCCTTAAATCACCTCATTCATTGTAATATTATAAAGTAATATTTATTGTGAACATTGTTCCTTAATGTTTAGATCTTCAGTAATACATTTTTTTCACCTCAAACAAGACAGTTCACCAAATAAGTATTAGAATAAAATAGCATAACAAAAGCAACCATAAGACAGCATCAGACTAAAAGCAATATAGATCAAAACTTGATAGAATTTTCAAAAATATTTTTTATTAAATCTCTCAAAGAGAAAGAGGTAAATAACATTTTCCAGAGAGAGAACTTCAAAAATGTCAAGTCCCCACTGAAAATGATTTGCCTGATTTTTTTTTTAAATTAAATGGTGGATATGAGCTTGATATTAAGACTCAGGTAAGCTCAACGTCTTGAAGGAAGGTAGATATTTTACCTCAAGCAAGAACCTTGGACTTTCTGGCATGAAAGTAAGTGCCACCACAGCAGAAACACAAGGCAGGGCGCACATTATAACAAACACTCGCCAACTGTGGAACTGATATGCAGATCCCATGCTGAAACTCCATCCTGAAAAAGGAGAAAAAATACTGTATTTATAAATGCAACATATTTTGAAAGAATGGCTTACAAACCCAGATAATTTCTGAGAGCAGCACAAAAGTTCTGGCTATTCCATAATCCGTACTTTGAAATTTCTTTTTTTCTTCTTTCAAAAATCAAATGCCACAGTACAACCATTGCCACATTCTGTGATTAAAGTGTCACTACTTTAGCCAGAGCTGTGAGTATGAAAATGCTTATTGATACAACTTAGTGTATTGCCTATAATTTGGTGACAACTGCTGAGGATTCAATGGAATGACTGTTTCACCTTGGTTACCCCCCATTATTTCTGACATTAGCTATCTCTTTTGCCACTATTTCAAGAAGAAAACTACAAAACTCCACTCCTGTGGCTGTACTACAGGCCCTTACTGCCACCATTTCCAATGGGAGATCTATTATTTCAACAAGAAGAATGGAAGGGAATGGAGTGGAACGGAACGGAACAGAACAGCACAGCAGAGTTGGAAGGGACCTTGAGGTTTTCTAGTGCAACCCTCTGCTCAGGCAGGAAACCCTATACCAGTGATGGCGAACCTTTTTTTTGCCCAGGTGCCAAAAGGGCGTGTGTGTGTCCACACCCATAATGCAATGCCCTCCCCACCGGTGCATGCGCCCCCCGCACTACCCGCCCCCCCTGCACATGCGCACAAGGCTCACTGAAGCCTCCGGAGCCTGTGGATGGCGAAAAACAGATTCCGGCTGATTTTCGGCCTTCTGGAGGGGGGGGGAGGTCGTTTTCGCCTTCCCCAGGCTTTAGGAAAGCCTCCGGAGCCTGGGGATGGCAAAAAATGGGCCCAACGGGCCTACTGAAAGTTCTCGCGTGCCCTCAGATATGGCTCCACGTGCCACCTGTGGCACACATGCCATAGGTTCACCATCACGGCCCTATACCATTTCAAATGGTTGTCCAATCTCTTCTTAAAAACTTCCAGTGTTGAAGCATTCACAACTTCTGGAGGCAACTTGTTCCACTGATTAATAGTTCTAACTGTCAAGAAATTTCTTCTTAGTTCTAAGTTGTTGTTGTTAGTCACAAAGTCGTGTCCAATCCATCGCAACCCCATGGACAATGTTCCTCCAGGCCTTCCCGTCCTCTACCATCCCCCGGAGTCCATTTAAGCTCACACAGACTGCTTCAGTGACTCCATCCAGCCACCTCATTCTCTGTCGTCCCCTTCTTCTTTTGTCCTCAATCA
The DNA here is from genome assembly GCA_023053685.1 of Diadophis punctatus similis. Taxonomy (NCBI): domain Eukaryota; kingdom Metazoa; phylum Chordata; class Lepidosauria; order Squamata; family Dipsadidae; genus Diadophis; species Diadophis punctatus. The sequence goes on from JALIGW010000002.1 coordinate 27,677,423, forward strand.
TTCCCAGCATTAGGCTATTCTCCAGTGAGTCCTTCCTTCTCATTAAGTGGCCAAAGTATTTGAGTAGTTCTAAGTTGCTTCTAGTTTCCATCCATTGCTTCTTGTTCTACCCTCAGGTGTTTTGGAGAATAGTTTGACTCCCTCTTCTTTGTGGCAACCTCTGAGATATCTGAACACTGCTATCATGTCACCCCTAGTCCTTCTTTAATTAAACTAGACACACCTAATTCCAGCAATCGTTCTTGATAAGTTTTAGCCTCCAGTCCCCTAATCATTTTTATTGCTCTTCTCTTCACTCTTTCTAGTGTCTCAACATTTTTTTACATCGTGGCAACCAAAAGTATTTGAAGTGTGGTCTTATTAAGGCATCATAAAATGGTATTAACACTTCACATGATCTTGATTCTATCCCTTGTTAATGCAGCCTAGAACTGTGTTGGCTTTTTTGGCAGCTGTAGCACACTGCTGGCTCATATTCAAGTGATTGTCCACTAGGACTCCAAGATCCCTCTCACAGTTACTACTATTGAGCCAGGTACCACCTATGCTATACCTGTGCATTTGGTTTTTCTTCCCTAAATGTAAAACCTTACTTTTTTCACCATTGAATTCCATTTTGTTAGATAGAGCCCTATGTTCAAGTCTGTCAAGATCCTTCTGTATCTTAAGCCTATCTTCTGGACTGTTGGCTATTCCTGCCAGCTTGGTGTTGTCTGCAAATTTCCATTCTGTTTTGATCATATCTTAGCATTAACTCTACTTTATTTATTTATTGTAGTCATTTATTATCATTTAAGTAAAAACAATAGCATTCATATAAACCAGAGTTTGTTGTCATCAATACTTTTGGGGAAATCTAATAATTACCGTACTTCTGTCAGTGGAAACTAAAGACATTTTGTTCTTTCCCCCACAATCCTTTTAAAAAAATCTAAACCAGGCAGGATATATTAATGTGTACCTGCTCCTTAGTTACTTAGAAAAGAAAGTTATTTCTTTATCTCTGGCAGTTATCTAATTTAGCTATACATTTCTTATTTAAGTCTGCATTAAAAAGATTATAAAATTATCACTCAATTTTCAATGATTGTATTAATTATGAAGAGATCATGGTAAAAAGGAACTGCCTTTTTATTATTCATATATAGACCAAGTATTTCTTTTGTACAGATCTGCAATAGCTCTTTCTTTTGCATTACATGTATTAAATATATTCAATAAGATTCAGAATCAGCTAATACATTATATTTATTATACACTTTGCATATCTACATCTGAGATCCAACACATTTAACTATACAAAGAAATTACATCTTCTCTTATATATATTAATACTGTACCTATACTATATTACCTTTCTACAAAAAGATCTAAAATCTATAGTTTTCTCTCAGACACATATTGACACCAGACTTGCATAAAATGTGTATTATAAGTCTACAAGTTTTAGATTTACAGAAACCAGATTAAATGGCTCCCAGAATTTAATCCAAGTGAGGTATCTAAAACAGGATAAGACATAATTTCCAATCTCTCCTATTTACAGAAATTTGCTATCCATGTTCACTTGTTTCAAAGGAGAGAAAACAGAACACCTTATATAATTGCTGCTAAAATCAGGATGGTGCTAAAAATGTCATTCCTTTTACATATTTTGATGCCACACCAGCTATGTACGAAGCCCCCAAGGCTTGAATGAAAGAGTGTCCAATGATTATATCAATGTTTATTTATTTTTTATTTATTTGCTGTTCTTATATGCCGCCCTACTCCCTGGGGACTCAGGGCGGCGTACAACAGAATATAAGAACAATATAAAAAACAGTAACAAAAATAATAAATGATTTAAAACATTAATTAAAAAATTAAAAAGCCAAACAACACATTCATACTTGGGGGAGACCTAAGATGTTCAGCGGTCACATCACCCCGCCTGCAGGAAGAGCCATGTCTTAATAGCTTTCCGGAAGGCCAGCAAGGTGGGGATAGATCGGATCTCTGGGGGTAGTTGGTTCCAGACAACCGGAGCCCGCCCAGAGAAGGCTCTCCCCCTTGGTCCCGCCAACCGACATTGTTTGGTTGAAGGGACCTGGAGACCTATTCTGTGGGACCTAACTGGTCGAAGGGATGTATGAGGTAGGATGCGGTCCCGGAGATAACCTGATCCTAAGCCATGTAGGGCTTTAAAGATGATAATCAACACCTTGAATTGCACCCGGAGACCAATGGGCAACCAATGCAGCTGGCGGAGAATGGGTGTTACGTGGGTGTATCTGGAGACACCCACCACAGCTCGTGCACCAATTGCAGTCTCCAAATACTTTGCCAGATGTTTCTTACATTTAACTGTAATTTAACTTTTACTTCACTCACTCTTAGATGTACTGTAATTACCAAAATCCTACTAACCATCAAGGAATAAAATTTTGCCCTCCTGAAAATTTGGATCCTTTACTTTTTAATATCGCAATAGACGAAGTAACAAACTGATCTATTTTTAAAATAAGTACAGTATAAATTTATTTTAATGAAGAACCATACAATTGTCTATAGCTTTATACAAGTCAGAGGTGGGTTCTTCCTGGTTCGCACCAGTTCTATAGAACCGGTAGCAAACCGCTGGTGACGTCAAGGAACCAGTTCTGTCGGTGCCGGTCCGTAGACGCCGCCATCTTTTTGGGATGAATTTTTATTTATTTATTCTTCTGCACATGCGCAGAAGTCGAGTTTCTGGCACTGCACATGCACCGCCATCTTGTTTTTGGCTTTTAAAAATTTTTTTGAGAATTTTCGGCACTGCGCATACGCGTGCGCCCAAAGCGCGCGTGCGCCCATAAGGCACGCCCACGCAATGCCGGAGGAAGCGAACTGGCAGTGAGCTAAGTTAGAACCCACCCCTGATACAAGTGATTATACTATTATATGCCATTTTGTTTTTTTTTGAAGAGTCTAAGATTCCTTCGTGTTTTGGTTGCAAATGAAGAATGTGATTTCTAGATATTGCTTTCCACTAACTAAATTTAAAAATGCATTTGGAGTAGATTTATCTGCAGATAAGCACTGTTGCCAAATGGAGGTGTGCTCTTGGTTTCCATCTGCCGTTCTTTGTGACCTAACAGGAAGATATATAGCGTTCTTTGTCTGATTCATTCAGATGGCAATGCAGTTCTGCAAAGTTAAACTTCACCCTTGCTCCCTGCAAATGCTGAATTCAAAAGTCATTAATCTTGAAAGCAGCAGCAAGTTCCAAGGGGTGAGACGGGTTGTTAAAACAATAGGCCCAAGTGCATGTTGGGAACAGTTTTCTGAGGCTGTGGCATAAAATAAAACCTTCAGCTTTTTTTCAATCTCTGCAGCAGCTTCACGTTAAATATCACCTTCTCACTCTACTGATTACAAGAAAGACCAAATAAATCATTCAAGTTGCAATGACAGACTACAGGATGATATTAGCATAAGAGAGATCAATGATAAAACACATAAACATCCTATTCAACAGAACCCATTATAGCCAAGAAAGGCTGTCTCGCTTTTTAGCAAAAACAATAAAAACTGCATTTTTCATTTCTAAGTTCTTTTCAAAATAAACCAACCCTAGTTATTGTGTTTTGGGAGGGCAGGGGAAGCGTTTATTTATTATTTATTTTCTGTTTTGCAGCAAAAAGATGGCTTCTAGAATATTTTCCATAAATGTATGTTTTTGAGAGTGCTATATCAGAATATATCATGCAATAAGGCTGAATTCAATAGCTTTAGAGTAAAGACGGTCTTTGTAAAAGCCTGTAATAGAGGCTTTGGGAGAGAGTACAAGACGTCAAGATGGAAGGCATGACTACACAACAGAAGTCTGTTCCCGTTTATATTTCATGATGCACATAAAGAGGGCAAGCTTTGATCATGCAGTCACAACTGCCATCTTAATGGGGTTTTTTTTTAATGCCCCTTGCCCCTAATACTTTTTACATATATACACATATAAACAATGAAAAAGCCACTCATTTAGTTTGGATTAAGCTGGATATTTTTGAGAGTTTCTGGCACTCAGTTTAAAGACAGTGCATCTTTTATATTTGTGACTAGCTCAAATATTTTAGAATTAATATTTGTATTGGCAAGTATTTGTCTTCACTAACCTATTATGTATTTGTTATTATTTAACATTTATTTGTAAGATCTACCATGAAAGGAAATAACATAGTCCTCAACATACAACCAAAACTGAGCCCAAAATCTACATTGCTAAGCAAGACAATGGGGTCAATGACTCTCTAAAAGAATGCAAATGACCAGCTGTCTGCAAGGAATATAAATCCTTCCATTCCCCACCATCCAGTCAGAACTGGAGAAGCTTCTTAGATGAGAAGTAAAACGTCTTCAAAGGAAAACCAGAAAGTCCAGTTACCTCTTGAAAAAGCACCTTTGGGACAACCATGACCTGGATGATTGAGAATCTCCATAGACATTAAGCAAGACAGTTGTTAAGTGAGTTTTACCCCATTTTATCACCTTTTTGCCACAGTTGGTAAGGGAATCCACTACAGTTGCTAAGTTAGTAACACAATTGTTAAGTGAATCTGTCCCCCCTAACTTTGCTTGTCAGAAAGTCGCAAAAAGTGATCACATGACCCAGGACTTTGCAACCACCCTAAATACATGTCAGTTGCCAAGCAATCCAACTTTGATCATGTGGAAATGCTGCAACTTTCGTTAAGTGTGAAAAACAACCATATCACTTTTTGGAAGTGCTGCTGTAACTTCAAACTAAATGAATGGTCGTAAGTCAAGGACTACCTGTATAGCAATAGCAATAGCACTTAGACATATACTGCTTCATAGTGCTTTACAGTCCTCTCTAAGCGGTTTACAGAGTTCAGCATATTTCCCCCAACAATCTGGGTCCTCATTTTACCCACCTCGGAAGGATGGAAGGCCGAGTCAACCTTGAGCCTGGTGAGATTTGAACAGCTGAACTGCTGAACTAGCAGTTCAGGTTGCAGTGCTGCTTTTAACCACTGCGCCACCTCGGCTCAGTATAACAGAAAGTTAGGAAGTGCAAAGGGATATATTGATTGGATATTGAAGAAATGTATTAGCTGGCTTTCTCCTTGGAAAAAATGTTATGGTCCCTGACATAATTTTTTTCAGATTCCCTTCTCATGCCAAATTCAGAGCCCTGAAATACGACTTGAGGATCCACGCTAATGTTGCTTTCCCACTCTGCAAATCTTCAAGGCTGGTTCTCAGGTGAGGAATTCCAAGTGTATGAAAAGCTCCAGGTCCAAAGTATCATTAGCTTTCTAACTTCTTCCATGTCCACAAATAATTAAGGGAGCTTAGATCAGCCAAAAATAGAAATGGTTAAATTGTTTTCACTTTAACTCTAACGAAATGCACTTAGCTTGCAGTTAGATATGTCATCAGAATGGCCTATCAAAGAACACAATTACTTTATCCCCCAGATTTCATTTAAGACTGTTCTTGAATTCTTTGCTTTTTTTAAAATCAGACTTTTTTTTTATAGGTTCTGGTTGAGGTGTCAGATTGTACTGGGAAGTTTCTGGCTCAAAATCACATGGAGTTCCCATTCAATCTCATTCAACCATAGAGTTCAGTAGATTACACTGTCTCAACCTTTACAGGATTGTCATTGTAGAAGTAAAATTAAAAACCATCATGTAAGCCATTTTGAACTCCAGAGAAAAGTCAAAGTATGTAGTGTTAGTAATATCATTGCATTTATGATGTTCACTGCCTAGAGTTACTAGCTGAGATGGGCATCTATAGAAATCAAATCAAATCAAATTAAAAAAAAAATCTTACTATGGCCATGGGGATATACACTAGGAAAAGGAATACTGGTTTCAATTAGATGAAAAGGTTAGCTGAACTAGCCACTGGATGGCACTCTTATAACATTTAGATGCAAAACTGTTAGTACCAATCTTGTCTCAATTTAAGATACATATAAACTCTGAGTAGCTCTTCACAGCCTGCTATTCTAAATAATTTCATTGTATTCAAAATAGAATATTTAGGGGAAGAGTGAAGCTTCCATCGACCCCTGAAGTAAATCAAATGGGCATCAGGAAGATGTAAAAAGGAGGGGAAATGTGGTCCACCAGCAACGTTCCTTCTTTGGTAGATGGAAATGACTGGATTTCAACACTTTTTAGCAATTTTAACATGCAATTATCTTTAAAATAATCCTGTTTTCCATAGTTATTGTCCACTTTTAAAAGAGTTTTTTGTGTGCTTTCAAGCTGAAAACAATCCCAACTTATTTAAATGAAGTTGTGTCTTCTACCACGTTGTAGTAATACAATTCAAAAGAGAGTTAAAAAGATTCAAAAAGAAAGTGCACTTAGTAAACAGCCTGCAAAGAGATGTCTTCTGCCTAAAACAATTTATTGTCTTCCATAATGAAGTCAGCCATGACTACTGCAGTCAGCTTTTCTGCTACGGATAATGTATTTCCCCAAAATGTAGTAGGTTCAGATGCACAGGCCATTAGAACTGGTCTCATCAAATAAAAGAAACATTTGAACTCAGGTATCTGACAACGTAGAAGTTAAAATGTCTGAAATCATAAACAAGTAATTTTGAATAATAAAAACATAAAAGTACAGTAAAACAATACGTTAGGAATAAATTAGAACCTAGGTTGTGTTATAAAAGTACCATCTGTCTCGGCCAGAATGAAAATGATTCCTATGCTGAATTATAATCTTTTTAATAGATTCTTTTTATCTCTCTCCTCCCTTTGATATATTTATTTTACAATATTGGCCAACAGAGGTATTATGAAATAGCTTGGTATCCAGCACTATAAACCATATTTAAAGAGTTACAGATAATTCCAAACTTATGACCATTTATTTAGCAACCATTTAAATTATAACAATGCTGGAAAAAGAGACTTATAACTGGTCCTCACATTTACAACCTTCACAGTATCCCCATGGCCACTTGATCACCATTTGCAACTTTCCCAGCAAAGTCAATAGGAGCAACAAGCAAAGTCAATAGGAGAAGCCAGATTCTAAACAATTACATGATTCTTACTTAATCCATAATGACCCCTGCAAAAAAAAAAGTTGTAAAATTGTGTGTGGTCACATGATGACTCGTTTAACGACCACATTGCTTAGCTATGGAAGTTCCAGTGCCAATTGTTGAGGTAAGTCTAGTACTATCAATAGATTATCAGCTACCAAAACAAATTTATTTTTTTTTAAATTCTAGAATAACCTCCTTTTTAAAATTTAGATTTGGATTTGGTGCAATCATGTATATTTGCAGTTAGGAACATATATTTTATGGGAGAACTGTAAGCACATCCTCTAAAACAGGGGTCACCAACCTTTCGGACCTCAGGGACCACTAAATTTATAATTTTAAATCCTGCGGACCAATAATATGAATCCAGCACGCTGCTCGCTGAAGCGCCTGGACTCTCAGTGACGGGATGGGGTCCTTCAGGCACTTAGCTTGGCCGCCTGTTCCTGCAACCTTAAACACTCAAATTGGACCTGTTTCCCACAGAAAACAAAACACCAGGGTCTTTCATCTCTCTCTCTCTCTCTCTCTCTCTCTCTCTCTCTCTCTCTCTCTCTCTCTCTCTCTCTCTCTGTCTTTCTCTCTCATCTCTCTCTCCCCCCTCTGTCTCTCTCATCTCTCTCTGTATCTTTCTCTCTCTCTCATCTCTCTCTCTCTCTCTCTTTCTGTCTGTCTGTCTGTCTCTCCTCTCCCCCCTCTCTTTGTCTCTCTCTCATCGCTGCCCTGAGTCCCGCGGGAGTTGGGCGGCCTATAAGAATGAACAAAATAAATAAATAACTAAACAAATCTCTCTGTCTGTCTGTCTCTATCTCTCCCCTCTCTCTTTGTCTCTCTCCCCTCTCTCTTTCTGATTCTCCAATGCTCTCTGGGTCTCGCAGGTGCTTCTTCAGCCTTTGTTGGTGCTGGATGCATCTCGGTCGCTTAGGGAGATGCACGACCTGCTCTCCTCCCCGAGACACTGGCCTGACCCGGCTGCAGCCGATGCTCCGCATCGTAATGGGCTCCAGGAGGAGGGGACGCCGTTTCCCCCACTGTGAAGCACGCTAAATGTAACTGTGCTGCAAGAGCAGCAGGCAGGCCATGGAGGTGCCAACAGCAGTGGCAAAGAGAAACGGCTGGGTCGGGCCAGTGTCTTGGGGCTGAGAGGAAGTCATGCGTCTCCTCGTGAGACCGAGGTGCGCGGAGCACCAACAAAGGCTGGAAGAAACAGCCGCGAGATCCAGCAAGAGATGAAGCTTTGCTTCTGCCCTGGAATATGGAGCAAATCTCCATCCCCCGCCCTTCCCTTCTCAGGCCAGGTGAGGAGTGACTGGGAGGGGAGGGCGAGACCAGCCAGTGGTGGGTTCAGCCAACAGGAAGCCACAGCAGGGGGACGAAAGAAGCGCGGGATGCCGACACCCATTGCTTCGGCCCGCTTGTGCCGCCACCCCCCCTGCCACAACAGTACCATTACCTCGTTCCAGCCGGCGAGGGCTGCACTACTCCTTGCACGTTCACCACCTGCAAAGTTGCAAGTTGCAAGTACCTCCCTCTACGGTGGAGATTTCCAGCCCCACCACAAGCTGCCTGGCCGGTTCCATATTTCAGCGCTCTAGTCACAGGATTGGTCATCCTGGAGCAGCTCCTCCACCCGGGTGTGCTGCGGACCACCAAAATTTTCTCACCGGTTGGTGACCTCTGCTCTAAAAGCCACTGGTGAAAAAAAAATAAGTATCTGTCCTGTTTTAGCAGATGCAAAAAGTGGCAATGGTTGGATAATCTTAGTGCTATTGATGACTAACCAACATCAGATTTTGCTTTCCTTGGGAATTAAGCCACAACTCTGAGGCTACACTTGCTTTCCATTTCAACAACAAGTTGTTGACCAAAACAATTCTTTGGTAGGCAGAGTTGGAAAGACAAAGAGAAGAGGAAATGCTGTTTAAAGTAATAATGGAATAATTAGGGGCAACTGTTTTGTGCATTTTGCTTATTTTTAACGTGCATGAACAATATTGAGCATGTTGGTGAATAAGCTTGAAATGACATAAAATAAAATTTGAGTAGGAGTGTGCCAAGTCAACATTTGTGTTTATGTCAATCAATTCAGGGAATCTGTCAAGTTTGCAGTTATTCCCAGCAAAAGAAAAAAAATGACAAACCACCTTGAGCTGAATAATCTCAATAAAGGTTTATTTATTTAATTTATATCATGCTTTTATTATTTTTATAAACAACTCAAGACAGCAGACATATCTAACATACCTTCCTGCTCCTATTTTCCCCACAACAACAACCCTGTGACGTGAGTTGGAGTAAATGAGAATAAGTGGCCTAAAGGCACTCAGCTGGCTTAAAAGCCATTTCATATTTGGGTCTAACTATGATACAAGCATGCTCCAATAACCTCTGCTCTAGCCATATCCTCATGATTTAGCCTTCATTGTGTATGTGTATCATTCTAGTCCTAAACTTCAGTAGTCTTCTGCAGGACAAGGAATAACACGTCTGTCAGCTCCCAAAACATAATGGAGATGTCATCCAACCATGAATTCTAGATGTAACACAGATAATCAGTACTGAAAAGGTTAAGTGGCTTGGCATAACCAAAATATCTTCTATTGAGGGGGAAAAATTAACTTCAAATATTTACAGAAAGAAAAGTGAAAATACTTAAGGCATTTAAATATCTTGGTATATATTATTAAGCTATTTATAGCAAATATGGTAAATAACCTTTGAAAGTCACTTAGCTGTGTATATAAATGCCTTACCCCAAGATAAGCGAAGAAATCACGCTTATTTCTAAAAGTCAAACAGTATCGGTCCTTTTATTATTTAAAAATAAATTTAATTAAATTTTGTATATTGAATTTTAAAAAGTGCTATTATAATTATAGAACAAAACTTTTCTCCCTCCATTACTCTAGGGTTGTGCATTCCTGCATATACTACTGGAATTTTAGATCATGCAGGTTTTCCGATGTGAAATTGCCACCCAAAGAACAATGTCTTTGTATGGATATCTTGGGATACGGGCCAAATAGTCCCACCATTTATTGCAACACTCATGTATTTAACTTCACATAGATCTGTAACCTCAGACAATGGCTTCTGTTAGCAGAATTATATTAAACTGGAATTAAAAATATACATGTGCATATTGTCAAGAACTCTATGTATATATATTTTGCTGATTAAACAAGTAATTCTATCAGGAAAATGGCAATGGAAGAACAATTGCAATTTAAACTGGTTTAGTGCTTATGTACAATGGCAATAGAAGTTATAGAAAAAAAATCCTGCACTTCTCACCATAATGAGGAATGATTGCCCAGGCCATGGCAGATGCGTAGATACCTCCAATCATCCAAAACATGCAAAGCCAACTTAAATGTTCTCCACGTTTCTCTCGAGCAAGTACTTCAGCAAAATATGAAAATACAACTGGAACAGCTCCTCCAATCCTAAAAACAAAAACAAAAAAAGAATAACAGGAACAAAAAGTCTGTAGAATCCGAAAGCAATAGAGTTCTGGGAATCTTGATAAATAAATCAATTACTTATTTACATCAAAGAAAAGCTTCTATGCTGTAAGTCATTGTATTGCCGAACATTATCCAGGCACAGCTTTGAAGAAATACAAGCATGTTGACTCCCCAAGCCTTTCTCTGGCTTTATTGTAATCTGAGATGGAAAAGAAAGTAAATACTCCCAGCCTCTCTGAATGAATGTTGTCTTACCTGAACGTTCCTTCTATGTGCGCTGCGGAAGAGTCCAAGCATGGGTTAACCTCCGTCTGATTACCCGGGACTGAGTAATAATTATTTGGCCATGCCTCCTCTCTGGCCCTACTGAGTCAGTTGTTTTACGAAGGCGTAGACTGGAAGGGAGTCCAAACGTCATGAAGCCAACAAAGTCCATACCCTGGACCAGGAAGGCCCTGACTGGGTTGGACTCTCCCACATCGCACATAGAAGGAATGTTTAGGTAAGACAACGTTCATTCTCTTGTCCGCTGCTTGGAGAGTCCAAGCATGGAATGAGGCTGTTGGACCGAGTGCCCCCTTGGCAGTTGATGTGCGACCTGGTAGCCACGTTGTCCGTCAGGACCAGGACATGTTGGTTCAACACCAGGTGTTGGAAGTGATGAAGAGCCAAATGTACTGCTCGCAGCTCCAACCAATTGATATTTTTGGTCAAATCCGAATGGCTCCAACGCCCCTGGGCTATCTGGGATTGGACGTGAGCCCCCACCCAAAAAGTCTGGTGTCTGTCATGATCGTAATGCGGGTGGGTTCCTTGAATAGACAGCCCTTTAGCATGGTGCTGGACTTGATTTCGACTATTGACGAAATCCGAACCTTGACCTTGGAATTGCTGTGTTTCGCCCTCTGATGCGGCAACAGGAACCATTGCAGGGGCCGAGGGTGCAGCCTTGCCCAGGAATGATACCTATACAGGGATATCATTTTTCCCAGGAGTTGCGAAAGCATGGCAAGAGGAACCGACCTCAGCCTTCAAACCGTGCTACTAGAGAAAGTATGCTGGTTAGATGGTCCCTGGACAAAAACACCTTGCAAGATTGATCACTGCCTGAGATGAAGTAGGCTGGTAGTCGGAACAAGATGATTCTTGGCGATGTTCACAGAGAAGCCATGGGCCTGCAGGGTTTGAATAGTCACCTGGAAGTGATCCTCTGCTTGTCGAGGAGAGGATGACTGAATGATGATGTTGTCCAGGTAGCACTGCAGCCTTATTGGTCTTTCCCTGAGGGTAGCTGCTACTGCTGCCAATAGCTTGGTAAAGATGTGTGGGGCGGATGACAGGCCGAAAGGCATGGCCTTGTACTGATAATGAACCCCTGCGAAGTGGAATCTGAGGAATCTCCTGTGTGAAGGCCAGTAGGTACATGGAGGTAGGCTTCTTTTAGATCTATAGAAGTCAACAGATCGTCTTGTTGAATGTACCCCAGAATCGTCTTTAATGATTGCATTTTGAAACATTTGTAGGCCAAATGAGAATTGCCTGAACTTCTCTGGACAGGAAGGAGAAAGTATAAATGCATGTGGACAGAGCTTAGGACGTGGAAGAAACATATCCATGTACGAGGGTGAGTCAAAAAGTAATTCCATTTTCTTTAGGACAGGTATAATTACCAACACAGGAACATGTAGCATACATCAAAATGAAGCTGGTCCTCTGTGGATCACATCCCTACTTCTCAACATAGTCACCGTTTCTCTCAATAGCAATGTTCCACCTTCGAATGAGAGCATGTATCCCTGCCTCATAAAATTCTGTTGACTGTTCTTTGAGCCACTTCTTCACTGCAGTTTTCACTTCCTCATCACTGGAATGTTTGCCCCTCAAACCCTCTTTCATGGGGCCAAAGAGATGATAGTCTGAAGGCGCTAAATCTGGTGAGTATGGAGATTATTCCAGTGACGAGAAAGTGAAAACTGCAGTGAAGAAGTGGCTCAAAGAACAATCAACAGAATTTTACGAGGCAGGGATACATGATCTGATTCGAAGATGGAACACTGCTATTGAGAGAAACGGTGACTATGTTGAGAAGTAGGGATGTGATCCACAGAGGACCAGCTTCATTTTGATGTATGCTACATGTTCCTGTGTTGGTAATTATACCTGTCCTAAAGAAAATGAAATTACTTTTTGACTCACCCTTGTAGTAGATCAGGGATACTAATAATGCAATGGAGGAATGTGAAAAGGTCACCCAAAATTGGTTTAAAATTCTCTTAAAATGTATTTTATTTGTGGTATATGAAGTACAGTCCTTTGTATTTCAAATAATATTAGCTAATGGCTGCTATTTTGGTCTGTGTAAACAGACCTTAAATATACTGTAGAGTGAAATAAATAATGCAGTACTTAAGATTTTTTTTTAAAAAAATCAACTGTACTGAATAATCAAAATGAGCAAAACATATGGGGGTCCTTAGTGCTCTCTCAGCTTGGTTGTTCTTGGTTATGAAAGAAAACAATCAAGTTCAGGGAGCACCAAGGACCCCACAGTTCAACCGTGAGTTACAAATATTCATTTCTATGATACACAATTTAACAATATTTTGGATGGTTTATAGCAGTGATGGCGAACCTTTTTTTCCTCAGGTGCCGAAAGCGCGTGCACACACGCTATCGCACACGCGCGAGTGCCCACACCCATAATTCAATGTCTGGGGAGGGTGAAAACGGCTTCCCCCACCCCCCTCAGAGGCCCTCTGTAGGCCGGAAAGGGCCCGTTTCCTGACTTCTGGTGGGCCCAGAAGGCCCACTTTTCGCCCTCCCCAGGCTCCAGAGGCTTCCCTAGAGCCCGGGGAGAGCGAAAATGCCCTCCCCCACCCCCCGGAAGCCTAAAACGCCCTCCCAGAGCCTCCGTGTGAGCCGAAAATCAGCTGGCCAGCGCGCACATGCGCACTGAAGCTAAGCTAGGGCAACGGCTCGCGTGCCAGCAGATATGGCTCCGCGTGCCACCTGTGGCACGCGTGCCATAGGTTCGCCATCACTGGTTTATAGAGTTAGACAGTGGGTATCTGGGGATTGTTATGTTATACACACAGTATTTCAAATATCACTATCAACCTTAAACAATGATAAGCTCCCATTCTACATAAGCTGTTCAATATGTCTGAAATTTAGCTTTGATTATCATAAGCTCTTAATGCTGATGTTGGTGCTTAAGGAGACATCTGAGGCAACATCACCACATACTGAAATACTTTATGCAACTATTAAATACTGAAAGGTCTTGCTATTTAATATTTAGAAACAATTTTCACATAAAAGATTATCGCACGAGTCACTGTTCAGATCCAGAGAAATTTAAGCAGCATCGTGCTTTGGAAATGGGATCTTCCAGTGTCTACTTTACTTAAATCTTCTCCCACCATTTCCTATTTGCAACCAACGGAAGATTCAAAGACAGTTATTTAATTCAGAAAGGCAATATGGAGCTAGGAAATGGTGCAAGGGAAAGGAGGATAGAGAGACAAATATTTAATGGCACCAATTTTTGTCTCTGAGGTCTCCTTATGGAGGACATTTCATAGCTGCAAATTTGGCTCTCTTCAGCTTGAACTAATATTAGGTCCCACTGCTGCTAGAAAAGAGATATCTTGCAATGCTACTGAGATGCCACAGAGAAATAATGCTATGCATATTACATTAAGCTCCTGAAAGAGTTTAAAATTTAACAAACACACAAATTAATGAATTTATTGGGCCAATTACAAAATATACTAACAATATCTATATTTTATTATTCACTAATTCTATGCTATTTTTCATATCATTTAAAATTCCAAATCAATTTATAACAAAAAATACAGTAACACAACAAAAATCAACCATTTAAAATTAAATTATAACTAAATGAACAATTATTACTGAGAGCTGGCAATGATTCAGGTCACCCACCCCAAGCAATCAAACACATGGACCATAGACAATATGCACAGACTTGAAATAAGCATTTAATGATATGTAGCAAGATATAGATATAATATCTTGAAGAACTGAAGTATAGCAAATATGCATAACAGTGAAAATTACTGGGGTACAAAATGTTCTAATATAAAAGAATATATCAGGACTGATCCAAAATCAAAACAAATTGTTAGATTGGACCATCTTAAAAACACCCAGAATAATCCATTGCACAGGTTTGAAACAACAAGTCAAAGATTGATCAGACTGTTTCAAATTCATAATGTTTTTGCACACCTTTATTGAAGTCATTCAAAGGAATACAGTGAAACAGTGCATATATAAGAGCCGAGGTGGCGCAGCGGTTAGAGTGGGGTACTGCAGGCAACTTCAACTGACTGTGATCCGCAGGTCAGCAGTTCAAATCTCACCGGCTCAAGGTTGACTCAGCCTTCCATCCTTCCGAGGTAGGTAAAATGAGGACCCAGATTGTTGGGGGCAATATAAATATATATTGCTTACTGGTGTAAACCGCTTAGAGCAGTGGTTCCCAACCTGGGGGTCGGGACCCCTTTGGGGGTCGAATGACCATTTCCCAGGGGTCGCCCCGACATCCTCAGCTCCCCCCCCCCCCACTGCCACAAGCCTGGCCATATCAACTCAACTCGCCTGAGCCCTCCGATTGGTCGGGAGAGGTGCCATTCAGTGAGAGGCGTTTGTGACGCCTGGCGGCCGAGCTTTGACGGCATCAGCTAAGGCGCCATCTTTGCTTTGAATTCTGGGAGTTGAAGTCCAGACACCTTAAAAGTTGCTGAGATTGAGAAATATTGCTGTACACTTGTTGATTATCAAGTCTAA
This sequence comes from Diadophis punctatus similis, assembly GCA_023053685.1. Classification (NCBI taxonomy): domain Eukaryota; kingdom Metazoa; phylum Chordata; class Lepidosauria; order Squamata; family Dipsadidae; genus Diadophis; species Diadophis punctatus. Next base: position 27,692,764 of record JALIGW010000002.1, read on the forward strand.
ATGCAGAAATAGACTTGTTGTGGAAGATGATATTCCTTGTGCTCTTGCAAAGACTGGCCCGAGAATTTCTGATCTGGCATAATTACATATTGTTTTTGTGATTAATCGCTATGCTTTAATTATGTTCAATTTGTAACAATGAAAATACATCCTGCATATTAGATATTTACATTACGATTCATAACAGGAGCAAAATTACAGTTATGAAGTAGCAACGAAAATAATTTTATGGTTGGGGGTCACTACAACATAAGGAACTAAATATTAAGGGGTCACAGCATTAGAAAGGTTGGGAACCACTGGCTTAGAGAGTGCTTGCACTGTGAGGCGGTAAATAAATCTCACAAATAAATATGTCAGCATTCCCATATAAACTTTCCTTGTCATTACGTGTGATACAAACATGCTCTTTACAAACTCTCGGAAGTTTCAAGATCTATTTCACAGAATATTTTCTTAGAAGTGAATTTATAGAATTCTGCAACTTTTCTTAGAATGTAACTTTTTTCTTTTAGAATGTTTAAAGGGGCTTAGGTTTTTTTTTAATGAAATTGAGATAGTTTTACATAAATCCTAGTAAATCAATATTATCATTAAGGCCAATTAGTTGGAATAAATTAATGTATATATTCAAACTGATAAATCTTTGACATAGTACTCTGCCAATATCACACAAGGAATTGGGATTTTTTTAGGGCTCAGTCTCTCTGGATCAGAGTTTACACTTGCACAATCCAAAGATGACACCAAGATGGTTGTCTATGGAGATTCTCAGTCATCTGGGTCATGGTTATCCCAAAGGTTCTTTTTCAATAGGCAACTGGACTTTCTTGTTTTTCTTTGAAGACATTTTGCTTTTCATCCAAGAAGTTTCTCCAGCTCTCACTGGATGGTGTGGAATGGAAGGATTTATATTCCTTGCAGACAGCTAGTCATTTGCATTCTTTTAGAGAACTATTAAGGCCACTTGGAAGATTGTCTGTATCCTCAGGATCACCTGAGTAGTGCAAATGGGTGTGGAGCCTTCTTGGCTTTCTTTATGATGCTTTCTGCCTTGTGTCCCTTCACTGTTGAACACAGCACAGGCTGTTGGGGATGAGTCCTTGTTTCTGCATCTCAAACTGAAGTGCAGATGGTTCCTGTAGTCTGCAATTTTTCTGGAAATCCGTTCATACTCCCTCACCATTCGAAGGGTGTTCATCCCAAAGTGCATAACTAAATGTCTATGGAGATTCTCAGTCATCCAGGTCACAGAAGCTTCTTAGATGAGAAGCGAAATGTCTTCAAAGAAAAACAAGAAAGTCTAGTTGCCTCTTGAAAAAGCACCTTTGTGACACCAAGATGATTTTGTTTCACCCCTGATCTGAGCCTTTGGTTAAAACAGATATTCTATGTCTCTTCCTCACTTCCTGTTATCTCTTTCAAGGAAGAATGAACATTTTGTTTATTGGATTTATTAAGACTGCTCAACTCAAAGAACACTCTGGGTATGTACAATAAGTCCAATACATATATTAAAACAAATTAAAAACTACTTAATTGCCCCTAGACCAAAACAACAGCAGGGGCTCCATAGCTCTAACCTCAGGCCTGGGAACAGAGCCAGGTCTTGAGAGACTTCCAAAACCAACAAAAAATGGAAGCCTTGCATATCTCTGGGAGCCTAACCCAGTGTCCTATATGGTAAAGTTATACAAATTTTAGAATATTTAAAAGGGCAATGCTGTTTAAAGAAGTGGGGGGATGGTCTTATACGAATGCTATCAAATCAACATTATCAATTGGGTCAATTGATAATAATGAGTTAAACACATCTAAATTGATAAATTTTTGACACAATCCTTTGATATCATAAAAGTTTGATGTAATAAGTTATTACCTTGGTACTGATAAAAAGTAAAGTTTCCTGTTACTGGTAACATTGCTGCTACTTGTTATGTGTATAGTATAATGCCGTGATGGCGAACGCGTGGCACGTGGAGCCATATCTGAGGGCACGCGAGGCGTTGCCCTATGTCAGTCCAGCACGCACAGCTGATGTTCGTCCTTCCAGAGGACGGGGAGGTCGTTTTCACCTTCCCCAGGCTTTAGGCAAGCCTCCGGGAGCCTGGGGAAGGCGAAAATGACCTCCCCTCGCCCTCCGGAATGCCAAAAATCAGCTGGAATATGTTTTTCGCCATCCACAGGCTCCAGTGAGCCTTGTGCGCATGTGCCGGGGGGGGGTTAGCGCAGGGGAGTTGTGCACACATGTGCGGGGGGAGGGCATTACATTATGAGTGTGGGCACGTGCACTACCGCGCGCACCATTTTGGCACCCAAGCAAAAAAAGTTTTGCCATCACTGGTATAATGTATCAATGAATTACATGGGTACAGTACTTACATTTATGTATAAACTTACTTCCTATTTCCTGTTTAGAGATAAGACAAGAGTAATTGCACTGACTAGTGCTCTTGCTCAGACGGTTAATGACCGGTAGTTGATTTCTCACACTCTTCTTCAGCTTTCGAAAACCATCTGCTTTGGGTAGATTTTCCTCTTCCCCCTTCATTTTCTCTCCGGGCCCTCATTGATGACTATTTCTGAGAGCCTTGCTCCAGGTTCTCCAGGAATAAATAGCAACTTTCAGCCAAACAAAACTGGCTAATCTATTTCAGGATTTTCAGCCATCACTGTTGGAGTTATCTCCTTTATTCTCCCTTAGCTGTATAACATTGCCATACCTGAATAATAGGGCTGACCATAGCCAAAAGTGCAGACTAAGAGAATGTAAAAATATCTGAAGCACCCTACTTTCAAATTTGATCTTTTAAAGGTGACCCAGGAATAACCATTAGTATCACTCCACCTTAAAACAGATCCGCATACAAGTGTAGCTTAGAAAATAGAAGAAAGCAGAAGAGCTTACCCAAATCCAGAGAGTAGTCGACAGAAGAGAAAGAAGCCATAGCCCTGGACAAATGATGAAAGGAAAGCAAAGAATCCATTGACCGACATACATATCAGAAGAGACTGTCTCCTTCCCACCTTGTCTGCCAAGCCTCCCCAGAAGAACGCTCCCACCATCATCCCAAGGTATACTATGCTACCTGAAACAGACACAAAAAAATAATGTGTAGGATTATACAGTACTATCACAATACATTCCTGTTCTTAGTATTAACCAGTGGTATCATTTATTTAGAACTATTGCAAGTGAATAATTTGCATATCCATTTATGGGAACAGTTCCCTATCCCCTTATATCTCACATTTAATATATATTTATTTGCAAAAATGTCTAGTATTTAAATATTTATATTTGTACATTTATTCAATTAGATTCACATAGATATAATAAAATAAAGCACAAGGCAAGCAAATACAGGAACACCACAGCAATAATGGAATAAGAAATTACCAATATAATGTATTCCACTATAAATCTATATACTACTAAAACTTTCATTGCGTTTATCTTTCTGTTTGTACCTTCAAGTTAGCCCAAATGGTGCATCATATCATAACAATTTTTGAATCCAGATACCTACAAGTCCGCTAACTTACAAAAATGCATAAAAATCTGGGACCCATTACTCCTGTAGAACTGAAATTCCATGATAATCAGACCATTTTCATTCACAAATTATCTCTATGCAGCATTGCCCATGGTAACATGATCATGATTTATATATTTTATAAATACATTATATATTTACATACTCTTGTTAGATGATCACAGGAACATTCAACATTGTTGTAAAAAAAATATGATCAGTCTAAACTTTAATCTTTATTCTGGTCACTCAGACTGTATGATCTTTCTCTCAAAGAATGACCTAATGGGCTACAGGTTGTCCAGTATGTTCTAAAAGAATTACATCTCCTCAAGTTACAGGTTCAACGTCTCCTAAAAACATGGCTAAGGAAATACTGCAGTTGCTTCATCAGCATAAATTCTTAATATCTTTGTTCCAAAACCAGGTAGAATTTGAAACCAGTCACAAGGAATTCACAATCTGTTGTGAAAATATGTAAATTAATGTATTTACAACTGCTTTTGTGGCCTTTTGAAGGATGGAATGCCTCTGAAAAGCTGAGCTGGAGGCTAGCATCTCATTGTGTTTAGGCGGCTTTTTATAAAACAGCCCAATCACAAATGGTGCGGTTAAAAAATAGTTACCGTATTTTTCGGAGTATAAGACGCACCTTTTTCCTCCCTAAAAGTGGCTGAAAATTTGGATGCGTCTTATACTTCGAATGTAGCTTTTTTTTCCAGCTCTAACTAGGTACTAACAGATCTTCCCAGCTCTTACCTTGCAGGCTTTTTCATTGTTACTCTCTCCAAAGAATGTTTTTCCAGCCCTAAGTCTTTGCAGGGTTTTTTTCATTGCTCTACTTGCTCCGAATAAATTTTTTTCTAGCCCTAACCAGGTGCTAACGATCTTCCCAGCTCTTACTGGCTTGCAGGGTCTTTCATTGTTACTCTCTCTGAAGAAGGTTTTTTTAAGTCCTAACCAGGGGATAAAATAATGTGCTGAAGCTGACCAGACTAAGGATGCTAGCCAGATGAATACCTGGTAGGCAGATTTTCCCCCATTTTCCTCCCCAAAAACTAAGGTGCGTCTTATACTCCGATGCATCTTATACTCCGAAAAATACGGTAGATAAGATTTTGCTTAAGTTTTTATTTTTATTTTCTGGCATTTATTTCCTATTATAGCTCATACCTTATATTCCTCCGTGCACTTTCATAAGAATAAGAGTCTGACAAGACTTGTTTCTCCAGGTTTTATTTCGTGAATCACATGCAATACCATCCCTTCAGCAAATATGAAGAGTCTGCCAGGTGAAACCTATATATGAGCAGTTTCTCACATATGTTCCATATAACAAGCGTTCCTAATTCCACAACAGCTGTGGACAACACATGACCATCAGAGGGTCAGACGATTTTGCAGTCAAGAGACATTGCCCTGGTCCTCTTCCATGTGTCAACTCAATGGGATGGAAGTTTCAATCTGCCAAACTTTAGATGATATATTTATTTTGTAAGAGGATTACATAGCCCAGTATATGGCAAACATGAAGTAATTACCAAAAATATGATGCATGTTCTAGGAAAAAGAATAACAGAAAGTGCTGCAAACATAATAAAAGTAACAGGAATATCCACATTCTTCTATTTTGGCTTTTTAGATTGGAAGGATGAGTCTAGCAGTAACATAAGAGGTGTACACAAAATGAGGCATTGAATTGTTAACTTTTGGTGCCAAATATAATTTGGAGGAAAAATGGTCTATTTTGGACATGGGAAATGGTTGAATTCAGAATAAGTCAGCCTTCAAAAATCTGGCCCTTTCAACAGCAGCAAAACCATAATAAAAAACAGAAAACTATTATTTTTGATACCTGTGGCTGTCTGGATTTTTGCAGGTGAAATCTGGCAGCCTTAGTTCTGACCTTCTCTAAAATTAGAACAACAATTTGCCCTGGAAGTATAATTCTCATTGAGAGGTATGTGAGGAGACATAAACTGGCTCTGTATTATTGATCTCTGACACAGAACACAAACCTTTAAATCAATTTCCTTCATCCAGGGCAGGAGGACATGCTAGCCAAAAATATTAAATTAATTTTAATCCAATTTTAAAATAAACCTCTTCTATATGGTCTGTACACCAAACCTTAGAGAGAGTCAGGAAATGGTGTATTTCTCTCCATCCCAATACGTAAAGGTTCACTTGCAAATGTACCTTTTTCCTGACTGCTTGCCAAAAATAAATAATAATTGCAGCTTCCCTAGTACAATGAGGAAGGGAGTAAATTCCAAAAAAATAAAATAAAAAAATCCCTCTCTGCCTGGCTCCCATTTTACATCCTAACTATAAATTTTATTTACATCATCAATATTCAGAAGAAAAGGGGCATTAGTCAAACCTGATACGCTCCTTCTCGTAGAGATGGGAGAGAGAAGCCAGGAATGGGTGTTGCTCTATTTCCTCAGCCTGAAGACTGAAGATGTTATCTTTTTGGTCACGCCTTCCTTCTTGGTGACCTCCCCAGTTCAGCGAAGGCGTAGCAAAGATGAGGCTTGTGACCTGTGAAAACATTAGCCCCTCCTGGACTGTGGACCAAACAATTGTCAGGGTGGGGCTACTTCTCTCTCCCATCTCTAGAAGAAGGAGCGTATCAGGTAGGACCAACGCCCCTTCTCATTTATTCTTCATTTATCCGCTGTCTCGCTTAGCAACAGAAATTATGGCCTCAATTGTGGTTGTATTAACAAAATATGAAAAAAATCAAATTAAAAAGGTCTCTATTGTAAAATATCATGAAATCTGCGCAAAGCCTATTAACAAAAAATGAATAGATTTCACATATCTTGAAAACAATCTTAAATATCCAGAATAGTGTTTTTTCCAATTTCTCAAAAGAATTATTCTAACAATTCCCCACAGTTGATATGACCAAAGGGTATTTCACATTTGGGGCAGAAAATTCAACTTAACATTAATCTCGTTAACATTAAGGTATTTTCCATAACTCTATTTTTAAAAATGTTATTCCAAAAATATATCAGTTGTTTACAAGATCAAATGATGTATGAGTCAACAACCCCTCAAATTGTTTACATCACTAATAAAGAAAATCTCATATATATTCTTTCAAATATATAGTTTGGAACATCCAATAAATTCAAAATGGAACCTTTAGATTGCTTAATTGTCTTAATATTAAAGACAATTTAATATTCTTTCAGACTTGCAGCTACTAATATTCCATTATCAGATATTTCAAATATTTATTCCATGCATTATAATGTCAGCAGTTTTAACTTTAAATATGTACAGTACTTTTACTTTTGATACACATATCATGTATTTGTAAGTTTGATTTTATCACATCCATATTAAGTTGTCAACACATGCTTCAATTGAGTATGTTGCTCCTATATTTAAAAAGATAAAAGTTAAGAGAAATATTTAAAATACTAAATTTATTAAATAATAATTTAAATAAAGTAATTTAAATAAAGTGACTGTTCCACATTCTGCTCATACTTTCCAATGGACTACTGTGCCACCTATTTTTAAAGCTGAATTCTTCCAATTCTAACAGGAAGTTGCAGTTGCTGTCATGTGATGTTGTGCTTAAAGACTCTGAATGATTTACTTCATGACTGCAGCCATTACTGATGTTGTAAGTTAGGCATGGTCAGGTGATGTTTCACTTTACAACCTTAGCCCTTAGTAACAGAGCTGCCAGTCCTAATGGCAGTCAGAAAGTGAGGACTACCTGATTATCAACTCCAATTTTTACCACAAATTTAGTTGAAATGCAATATAATTATCTTTCCAAAGAGGCTCACGATGGTTGACGATCTCGTAAATTCTCATTCTGTATAATGCATTGCCAAAATGAAAGCTCAATTATGTACTTGAAAATCTGGTAAATTAAAAGTATTATCATCAAAAGGTAATCTCATTTTAGCACTGTAATATTTGGTGACAGAATATTATATTTTTAAACATACTCTAAAGACTCATAAGAATATAAGAGAATGCAATAGAAAATACAGTGATGACAACAAAATGAAAAATTTCAAGAGTCAATCAAATCAATGGCTTTCCTACTCAGATGTTCATCTGCACTTATCCATATTTTTTCTGCTGATTCTGGATTTCAGAGTATTTATTTATTTATTTATTTATTGGTGTTTCTTATATGCCGCCCAACTCCCGGAGGAGTACTTTGCAAATGACATATACACTACATAAATAGTTTGATGTTAACATCTAAACCAAGAGTGCATACACTTATAAGCCTTAGAAAGCCAATTCATAGGAGACTATGTCTTTAAATCCACTCTGAATTCTCCCTAAACAAAGAGACACAAGAAAATGCAATGTACAAACTATACAGATTTTTGATTATATATGATTAATGAGTCTTACTGGAATTGGAATTTCCTTTGCTAAATGATGCATTAGGTAAAATACCATGTAACTGCACTGCTTAGTGACAGAGGTTTTGGTAGCTCTGGCTGCAATTTTTAGGCCAAGAATGCACCATTAATAAGCCAGGAGCTCACTTTCTCCTGTCCAACTGCATTCACCTCCACTTCAACTTTTCCCACCAAACTATTTCTCCCCCATCTCTACCCTTTTGGCTATCCTGTATCTGGCTGCCCCAACTGACTTTTGTCATCTTCTTCCTCCCACTGCTGATGAGGCATGCCCAACTTGGCTCATCATGGGATAGCTGTTGGTTGTACAAAACCTTTCCAGAGCAACAGAGTGTAGGGCAGGAGAAGCAGCAGAATACAAGGCAGACTAAAATACAGTGATGGGGAAGAGATAGATGGGTGGGGGGATGTAAATGAACCTGGTCATAAATGCAGGTGGGTTCTTCAGGATCCACATCTTGATCATGTGACAAGTCAGGAACCCACCTCTGATCTAGTTGGATAATGAAACATCGCAAGAAAACAACCAAGCTCAGAGAACACCAAGGACCCCGCACCCAATTCAACGCTGAGCTACAAATATTATTTTCTATTGCCACAAAGAAGAGGGAGTGAAGCTATTCTCCAAAGCATCTGAGTGTAGAACAAGAAGCAATGGGTGGAAATTAAACAAGGAGAGAAGCAACTTAGAACTAAGGAGAAATTTCCTGACAGTGAGAACAATTAATCAGTGGAACAACTTGCCTCCAGAAGTTGTGAATGCTCCAACACTGGAAGTTTTTAAGAAGATGCTGGATAACCATTTGTCTGAAGTGGTGTAGGGTTTCCTGCCTAAGCAGGGGGTTGGACTAGAAGACCTCCAAGGTCCCTTCCAACTCTGTTGTTGTTGTTGTTATTATTATTGGGTGCTGCATGGGCTATAACATCAAGGACTGGCCATAACTAACACTTGTTCGATGCCATCATAATTTCGAACAATCTTTGAACAAATGGACATTTAGCAAGGACTACCTATAAGCAGATGAATGATGACATCAAAGGGGGGGGGGAATCCAGCTAAACAGAGTTGCTTTTCAAATGCATTTAGAATCAAAGGAAGATTTTCCAAGCTTAATTATAATCTTACAGAAATAAAACAATATCTAATATAAAATCTGTTGCAATTCGCAATGCTGGGCAAGGTTGATGGTTACTGAAATTCAGTTTAACCGGAAGGCACCAGGTTGCCTATCCCTGAATCATCATTAGCCCTTGAATAGCCAAAACACTAGACAGAGACCACATTATTTAATCCAATTTGCACAAATAATGTGCCCCATTTTTACCATGCAAACAGCAATGGTACTATAAAAACAGCATTTGTTGAAAGATAGTTTAATCATGAAAGAAAATATATACATGTACTAATGCACACACATCAAAACACATAAAGATTAAATACTGTGATGTAGTAATTACTGAACAGGGTTACCAATACTAAATTAATCTCAAGAAGTGATGTGAAATAACTGACAGATACTTTTACTACTAGTGTCAAAAGTATCATTTGAACGTATCTTCACTTACCCAATGGTTCCTGCTGATATTTAAGAGAGAATCCTAACTGACAAGACAGAGATAAGGCAGACTTGGTTAAGTATGTGTTATATTCCCTGTAATAACACTCAAGTCAGATTATCATTTTCTCTGTAACCCAGGACCCTCAAATGTTTTTAGATTTTTGATACTAAATGCAGAAGCAATAACCACGTAAGTCTTAATTTCATCCTTTCATAGAAGCAAATTAGCATGATTCTCTAGTATGAAATCTACCTAAGGTTTAAAGAGATTCTCAATGGCATATGCCATGAAACCACATAAATGTTCCTCATTCTCTAGTATTAATTGTGCCTCACAATGAAAATCCTCCATTTCAGTTTATTTACTTTAGTAGATGTTTAAAACTACAACTAAGAGAAAATATGGGGAAAAAAATAAAAAGAAATAAAAGAAATTTACAGATGATATAAAATTAAAATTTCAATGTAACATTTAATCAATCCTCTAGATTGAAAGTTTCTTGTATTAATCTGAGATTTCAAGACGGTTATTAACATTAAAACAATATTAAATAAAAGAGGCAGTATAATATGAATCATATGTCAAAATGAACTATTAACAAAACTTTAGATTAAGGGAAAGTTGAAAACTGGGCAGAAGTTACCCAAAACTATCAGGTCCAACTATGGCTTCTTAAGGAGGGGACATATCACCCCCTCTTTTAAGTCAGGTGGGATCACCCCCTCTCACAAAGAAGCATTAACTACTGCTTGGACTACAACTGAATGCCACCTCCCAGCAGGCCTTGATCAGCAAAAGGTGTGTGGATCTGTACCACAGGTAGCAGAGCTCACAGTAACAAGAACCCTGTCTACTTTCTCAGGATTGACCATCTTAAACTGAATGTGCTTTGGTCACATTCACAAGATCCATTAGCGAGGGTCTTAATTTTTTTTCTTTATCATAAAGATTTATACAGATCATTTGAACATTGAGTTTGGTAAGATATGGGTTTTTTTTTAAATGTTGCTATTCCTTCTAATCCTTTCAAGTCCTACTATGCTGCCTCATTGTGATCCCCCGAGGGATCAGTAAAGAACACGTCTTGACTATTGCAACGCACTCTACATGGGACTACCCTTGAATAACGTTCGGAGACTGTAGCTAGTGCAGAATGCGGCGGCGCGTGTGGTGATGGGTGTCCCTAGATACACCCATGTGACACCCATCCTTCACAAACTGCACTGGCTGCCTATAGGTCTCCGAGCGCAATTCAAGGTGTTGGTGATTACCTTTAAAGCCCTACATGGCTTAGGACCAGTTTACCTCCGAGACCGCCTTCTCCAACATACCTCCCTAAGACCGATTAGAGCCCACAGAGTTGGTCTGCTGGTGGTCCCGTCAGCCAAACAATGTCAGCTGGCGGGCCCACAAACGAGGGCCTTCTCTGTGGCAGCACCGGCTCTCTGGAATACACTACCCCCCGAGATCCGCATTATTCCCACCCTGCCAGCCTTCAGAAAAGCAGTAAAAACATGGCTTTGTCGACAGGCCTGGGGCTAATGATTTTAATACAACACCGATCATTCTTGGCCCTATGAATGATTTATTGTATGGGTTTTTAAATTGTGGTTTTTAATGTTTTTAAATGTTTTAATATCTATTGTTTTTAATGCTTTTTATATTTGTTGTTGCATGTGAATTTGCATTTGTATGCCGCCCAGAGTCTCTGTGGAGTGGGCGGCATACAAATGCAACTAATAAATAATAAATAAATAAACACTACATCAAGAACATTTATTCCCAACAGGGTCATCCAAGATGGGAAGATCACCCCAGACACATAGCAAAGAACTCCAGACAATCTATTTCAGCAGCATCTATATGTGAAAATTGTGAAAACAGATGCTCACCTTAGTGACAATAGCAAAGGCAATCTGATATTTCATACTACACCGGAGAAGCCATCATAATTTTGAACAATGGTTGCTGAACAAATGCTCATAGGTCAAGGATAACCTGCACTTTTTTTCCACCTGAGCACCACAAGAGTAGGTGTGGTAACAGTCCACGCTGATTTGCTATCAGCTAGCCAACATGCAAAAAGTGATAGGGAAGATTATTTTTTTACAAAATGAACACTTGAACACAAAATCCAGTACAGCAAAAATGACCAAAGTTAGAAACTTTGTTTTTACCCTGAGAAGTTGGACAAAGAAGAGGCAATCCTATTGGGCTCTTTTAAATGTTTTAAAACAGAGGGTGGCTGTTTATTTATTTATTCATTCAATTTGCATAATCACCCATCTCATAACTGCAACTGGGCAACTTTTATAGTTAAAGACAACCCAAATAATGCAACCAATAACCATGGGAGAACCTTTTAAAGCAAATTAAAACCAAAATTAAACCCCAAAAGCATAAAAAGCAAGTGCAAGTTAATCCGTATAACAATCTAGCAGTTTTAAAACCAGGGTAGATAAAATAGATGATTTTTTAAAAATCGGATTTTATTTTTATCAGATTTATTTTAATAAAATAATAATTTTTTTGGAGTAAAAATCTATCTAAAGATAGTTTTCTATTTAAGATACATTAATAATTTAGTTTATTCAGCACGAAATGGAGCTTAGTTATGTAGCACGAGGCTGTATATTCTGCAATATTAGGACTGTTGGTGAGTCAACCGCGGGTCAGAGGAGGAGCTGCTGCGGGACAGAGATGACAGTTGCTCTTTAAAAATTATGATTTAAATCGAGTTGATTTAAATCAAGCCTTTTTACTAGTGATTTAAATCGTGATTTAAATTGTGATTTAAATCAAGTCAATTTAAATCACAATTTAAATCGTGATTTAAATCACTAGTAAAAAGGCTTGATTTCAAATCCACCCTGTTTCAAACCATAACTACCGGTAGATCCGCAGATCTAGTTCACTGATGCAATCATGTCATTAGAGCTTTTTGAAAGGCAAGCAGGTCTGGGTCAAATCCAACCTGGATGGAGAGGGTGATGTTCCAAAGTACTCTTGGGTCCTGTTAGATCAGGGGTCCTCAAACTTGGCAACTTTAAGACTTGTGGGCTTCAACTCTCAGAATTCTCCAGCCAGCACAGCTGGCTGGAGAATTCTGGGAGTTGAAGTCCACAAGTCTTAAAGTTGCCAAGTTTGAAGACCTCTGTGTTAGATTATCTCAACTGATGAGGCTCATGACAAGCCATTTCTCCTAGGCCTGATAGGATGGATAGATGTAACTGAGGAGAAATAATCCCTCAGATAACCCAGCCCCATGCTATACTGTATATATTGGCTACATGAAAACTGGTATTCCTTAACTATTGTCAAATCCCAGGCCTTAGACTCTAACCCTAAAAAACCAGCTCCAGATGCATCTCTGGAATGTCAGTCTCAGAAGACTCCAAACCAGGAATCATCCGAGATTGCTAAATACAGAATAACAGAGCTGGAATGGACCTTGGAGGTCTTCTAGTCCAACCCCCTGCTCAGGCAGGAAACCCTATACTATTTCAGACAAATGGTTGTCCAATCTCTTCTTAAAAACCTCCATTTAAAGCACCCACAACTTCTGAAGGCAAGTCGTTCCATGATCAATTGTTCTCATTGTCAGAAAATTTTTCCTTAGTTCTAGGTTGCTTCTCTCCTTGATTAGTTTCCATCCATTGCTTCTTGTCCTGCCTTCAGGTGTTTTGGAGACTAAGTTGACCCATTCTACTTTGTGGCAGACCCTGAGATATTGAAACACTGCTATCATGTCACCCCTAGTCCTTCTTTTCATTAAACTAGACATACCCAATTCCAGCAACCGTTCTTTATACAGCATGTTTAAGCCTCCAGCCCCCTAATCATCTTTGTTGCTCTTCTCTACTCTTTCCAGAGTCTCAACGTCTGATCAAACACAGGCACTGTCAAAACAGCTGTAGCAGTCAGATGATGAAGCATGGCCTCCAAACCTTTGGACTCAGTGAATAGACCAGAGAGCAAAAGAAAGACACTCAAAGATGCCAAGCAAGAGGGAAACTATCTTAATTTAGCTGGTTGCAGCTAAGTGAAAGCCAAGTGTATACATAACAAAATATTTAGTTGTACATATGGGCCAAAATTACATTACATTCCCAACATAGACAATAAAGGTTATACTTTTCTGAAAATCCACCATTTGGAAAATGAGATGAATTCTTTTTCTGTTTTATTATTTTATCAAAATATAAAATACTGAAGTACAAGAAAAAAATTAAAATAATGGGAAAATAAGGAAGGGAAATGGAAGAGAGAAAAGTAGAGGGGAAAAAAAAGAAAAACATTGACTTCCTACTCCTTTTGATGCAGTAGAATAAGTACTAATATAAAACCTCACTTTTTATTTTTATATAATAGTATATACTAGCCATTTCTATAAAAACAAATCTATCTAATCAGCAAAACCCAAAATCAAAGTTGCATTTCTCCCCCCCCCACTTCAAATACAAAGTCCAAAAGCAATTTCCAAATAGAAACAAAATTGTGTTCTTTTCTTTGATCAAATCAATTTAGCCATTTCTGCTAACTCCATCAACTTTTGCAGCCATTTGTCCATTGTGGGAATCAAAGTGTGCTTCCATTTTTGTGCATAAAGTAATCTTGCTGCCGTCAACATATAAAACATCAAAGTTCCATTTTTTTCAAATTATTTATCCATTAAGCCTAAAACAAAAGTCTCTGATTTTATCTTTATATTCACTCTAAGAATCATCTGTATTAAGATGTGAACCCTACACCAATATTTCTTTGCTTTGTCACTTGTAGAAAATGCTGATAAATTCTGGATAGATTTCTATAATATCCAGAAAGGACAATAGGAAAGGTAAGTAGAGGGGCAGTGGCCACATTCTGAGTTTTGAGAGCATAATAAGGATATTTTCATAAGAAGCATGCCTCTTCACAAAACACCAGACACAAAATATGATTTTTTTTCATAGGAGAAATAGGGGAGGGAGCTCCCGTATGACGATGCTTGTACCCCAGTTTATCACTGACCTTTGGGGGAGGTACAGGTGGGCATTTTTCCAAACAAAATGCCCGACTGCAGATACCCTCCATGTTTATTTACTATTCCAAGAATTAGAAAAGATGCTAATGAAGAAATCCCACTACTTCAGTGTGTTAAGAGTCTAATCCTATATATGACAGAATAAAAGGATACCTCTTAAATCTCTTCCTTCATGCAGCGTAATTTTTAATTTTCAATAAGATTGAACAATAAAAATAAATAACAGGTTGTGTGGCTTTTCACTTCTGGGTGGAAAGAAGAGTTGATTCCTTCGATTGTTGTTGTAACAGATCTATTTAGTACCAGCTTCTTTGCCTTTGAACTTTGCCTGATTTATCCTTCACAATATATTGCAGAATAAGGCATTTTCTAATTTCTCATTACAATACCTTATATACTTGTTTTTATGCTTCATAGCCTAGCCGTATATTTATTCAAGACTTTTACACCTTAACTTTCAATTTTAAGCAACTGGACAATTAGGAACAACTTGCTTTTTTGCTTGTCTTAATGCAGATGAAAAGAAAAACATAACTTTCTTTTTGTCCTACCAAAATAGAAACCATGGCAGCATCTTATATATGTTCAAATAGGTATCTAGATAGCATTGGTCTAATTTATTATGATTCAGTGTGACAGACTAGAAGTAACACTCACCAAGCCATCCTGATCCAGAGTTGGGGATGCACAAATCTGTCTCAGCACTGGGCAATACAAATCCAACCACAAAAACCTCTACTCCATCTGCCATTAGTGCCATTCCAAGGACAAAAAAGAGGGCCCACTGAAAACGTCCATGCCCACATTCTTGAATGATTAACTCATATTGCTGTGCTAGCTCTTCTTCATCAGCTTTTCGCTCTGTCTCCAATTCACTTCGGTCCTTATAAACATCTGTGGTTTGCTGTCCTAAAGCTGCAGTTCCATCTTTGTTCTGGGCTGTACTTGGGATTCCTTGATACTCTCCCTCATAAATCTCATCATCTTCGTCATGTCCTTCAGTTGCTTCACTTGATCCTTCATCTTCATTTCCTTCTCCTTCGTAATTTCCATCTTGGCTATAATAATCATTTTCTTTTTCAGCCTGGAATCTATTGTAAGATCTTTCAGTGTAGCCATCTTGAGCTCTATCTACTGCTCGGTTTGCTTTCTTTACTGCCTGTTTTTTGGCCTCCTTAGCAATGTCCTGAGCTCCTTTTGCTAATAAAACCCTATCGTCCATCTCATAAGCTCTATCCATTGTCTATTTATCAAGGTGTATTCACTATAGTTCTGTCCAAAAAGGTACTCGTGCTGGATAACAGCAGCGGGAAACTCCAAACCACATTCAGTTTCAAAACAAAACCTAAAAAGAAGAAGAAAGTAAATTAAATTGTTTATTCTTAAGAGAATCACACAAAAGATTTAAAATGATTCCTGCTTAGGAAACATAACTATCTATCTACCCATTTCCCACATGTTAAAGCATACTAATATACAGATGGCTGGTGCAATACAGTAATGCTCCTGCACTCAACACAGACATCAGATGACATAGATCAGGGGTATCAAACTCAAGGCCCGCAGGCCGGATCTGGCCCACGGAGCGTCTAGATCTGGCCTGCAGGCCGCCCTGGAAACAGTGAAGGAACGGCTGACGGTGCCTCTGCCAGTGAAAATGGAGTTTGAGAGGGCTGTGGGCAGCCCTCCTGAGCTCCGTTTTCACTGGCAGATGGTTGAAGGACGCCGCTACGGCTGAAAACGGAGCTCAGGAGCCCGTTTTCTCTGGCAGAGCGCTCAGGCCACCACAGGCGCCCCCGCCATGAGTGATGTTGAGCTGGCCACGCCACCCCCCGAGGTCAAGCACAACCCTGATGCAGCCCTCAATGAAATAAAGTTTGACACCCCTGACATAGATAAAAGGATCAAGTATTGTACAAAAGAGGGAAGTATTTTTCTCTCAGAAGCACTGAATAACTTTCTGCATTAAAAGGATCAGTTCAGAAGATCAAATTTCAGCACAGTTTAGAGGGAGTTGCTAAGGGAGGGAGTTGCTGTTCCAAGCCTGCAACTGTTGCGACCCGCCAGCAGCCCGTGCATCTGTTAGCAGATCCCGTCCGAGACGAGGCCGATGAGGTGATTCGCAAGCGGCCTGTGCAGTTGGCACCCAAGTTGGACAGTGAGGAGGCTGGCGAGGACTCGGTGCCAGAG
Organism: Diadophis punctatus similis; assembly: GCA_023053685.1. NCBI lineage: Eukaryota > Metazoa > Chordata > Lepidosauria > Squamata > Dipsadidae > Diadophis > Diadophis punctatus. Next base: position 27,709,485 of record JALIGW010000002.1, read on the forward strand.
GCAGAGGTTCAGCCAGGGCCTTCGGAACCTCCAGCACCTCACATCAGTGATGAGGAAGAGGAGGAGCCTCTTCTTAATGCACGGGCACGCAGAGCTGCTAAAAGGCAGGAATGGCTACTCAGGAGGAGGTCTCTTCAGGCATAGACTTGGGGCTAATTGGCCACTCCCCAAGCCTACTTAAGGAATGACGAAGATGGAAAAAACTCTGCAGGAAACAACTCGTTTGATAGTTTGTTGGTTCGTGTGCCTCTCGTTTGGAAAACCTCTGCTCGGCTTATCTGTTTTGGCTTACTTTTTGTGGACTAATTCCAGGCATCTTGCCAACCTGTGTAAGCTTCCTGCGATATCCAGGACTAATTACTTATCTTTGCTTTATGGACTTATGCCAGCTGTTAATGCCGTATAATTAACAGCTGGTTTTTTCAAGAAAAGACTGCTTTAAGATTTGTGTGTGAACACTACACTAAGCCAGTTTATTAGTAGTGGTTAATCAATTAAATATAGGTTTGAACAAACTGCGTGTGTGCTACATTTTCTCTGGTCCGTAGCTGGGGCAGAACAGCAACTTGCTTTCCTCCAGCATATTTCCATTGTTGAACACTAATCATCCAATCATGCAAAGGCGAAGCTATATGTAACTCTCTGCCATCTTGCATACAGAACCCATCAATTTAGCATCTGTTCAGACTTTAGGTTTACTGCACAGCACATCAAGAACAGAGCCCTTTCCCATTCATCTTACACTAAAAATATATGCCCATCGGCCTAAAATTAGATGTCAAATATACCAAAATGAAATCTAGTATGTATTTGATTTTTGCACCATAAAATCAAGTCACACAGAGATTTCAGGTTGCATTATCCTTAATAATCATTACATGCTTAGTTATTTCGTCTAGAAGAGATTAATGACACTTGAAGACCAACAGAATGAAGGCAATCCAATTAGACAAAAAGCCAAACTCCTCTCCAAGGACTCTCACTTTAGACCTAAATACTATTATCAAAATGATTTAGCAATTCTGCTAAAAGGAAAAGGGATGGAATTGTCACTACACAGTGCCATTTTCCAATGATTAAGTTGTTCACATATTCACTGCAGCACACTCATGAATGGAGCATCTTTGATTTAAAATCTGCCTGACATTGTTCCAAAACATCTCATGAAAATGATACTGTAAAAAGCTAGCCCCAGCAGCCTCAAGGGTTATATTTTATCACCTCTGTAAAGGCTATGTGATTTCATACATTCAGAACTGAAAGCTAATGAGAAAACACAAAGACAGTAAAAGAAAGAAGAGAATGGTATCTTTGCAAAATGTGTAATTATTATTGGGGGAGAGTTATTCCTTCACTGTGTCTGAGTCCATTTCTTTTCATTCATTAAGATTATTCTATTCTGTGCAATCAAGTGTCTAGAATGCAATTGCAAAAATCTCCGTAATTTATTTTAATCATACTCCACATCATACAAGCCCTTAATATGAACAGAGCAGTAGTGGGTTCCTACCGGTGCGGCCTACTCTATCGCACCGGTAGCAACTGGCTGGTGACGTCATGGGCAGTTACAGGTCCCTGGGCGCCGCCATATTTTTTTTGAATTTTTTTTGAATTTTTTTTTATTTTCTTCTGAGCATGTGCAGAAGCCGAGCTTCCGGCCCTGTGCATGCAGTCGCTATCTTGTTTTTGGCTTTCTTTTGTTTTTTTTATTTTTTTGAATTTATTTTATTTTATTTTATTTTTAAATTTTCTTCTGAGCATGTGCAGAAGCCAAGCTTCCTGCCCTGTGCATGCGGTGGCCATCTTGAGGAATGCAGCCAGCAGAGAGGTAAGTTAGAATCCACTCTGCTTGGGTCCCCTCAACTTTTCAGCCCCAGAAAATGCCTTTCTCTAATTTACAGCTAGGCACTATTTCCCTTGCAAACGGAGGCAAATATAAACGGAGATAGCAAAGGAAAGCTGAAAGCAAAAGGAAGCGAGGGGGGAGGGGGGAATGAGGGAGCTCTTTTAAACAACGGAGCTTGCCTGCAATCAGACTCTGTGTGTGTGTGAGAGAGAGGGGGGGGGGAGGAAGGAAGGAAGGAAGGAAGGAAAAATAAGGAGGGAGGAAGGAAGAAGTAAGGATGTGAAGGGGGTTCAACTTCTGTGGAAAATGGTTCCAAATGGCTCTTTGAATGTTTAAAGTGATTGCAGGGGTCTCCAACCTTAGGAACTTTAAGACTTGTGAACTTCAACTCCTAGAATTCCTCAGCCAGCTTTCCTGGATTAGGGGACTGGACTGAGGCTAAAACATATGAACCCAAATCCTCTTGTGGTCAAAACACAATTCTTGTAACTAAACAATCAAGGATTTGAACACATATTGCAGAATTATCAGGACTAAGGGTGGGGGGGTTCTTCCCTTGGCAGTGTCAGAAAATGTTAACAGTCTGCACTTTGGTTATCCAAAAGAAACAAGCAGAAAATGTTGGTGGGGGAAAGATTCTTCTGCAAAAATCTCTTTTGAATTCCATGTCCATTTTCCCCACTCCCCCCCCCCCACAGTGGGGCTTACATGGATGAAATCCCTAGTGGAATGTCTGATGGCAGAACTCATTAGAATGGAGAGGTCATTATTTAATACCAGACATACAAGTAAGAGATATTAATATGAATTCAGATATTTTTATGGTTTCATTCTCTAGAATAAGAGATATAGTTGACTGCAAAGCATGCAGCTATTGGAGCAGCATTTTGTGCCAAATCCAATTTTTTAAAAGGGGTGAACCATTGCAGCAAATTGTACATTTTAAATTCCTGCACTATGCCTACGTTAATTTAATATAAATGTCCTTGAAATAGATTTAATTGTTATCTAGTGGTTTTCAACCTTGGCAATTTTTAAGATGTATGGACTTCAACTCCCAGAATTTCCCAGCCAGCATGCTGGCTGGAGAATTTTAGGAGCCAAATAAAAGTATGAAACTTGAAAACACTGTTAGTCTATGTAAAAAGGATGTTGAGACTCTGGAAAGAGTGCAGAGAAGAGCAACAAAGATGATTAGGGGACTGGACTCACACGTGAAAGAGATGAGAGAGAGGAAAGAGGAGGAAAAGAGAAAGAAATGAGAAAATGATGGAGGGAGAGAATGAGAGATAGGAAAGAGAGAAACATGAGAGAGAGAAAGGGAGAAAGAGATGAGAGAAGGAGAGAGATGAGAAAGAAAGAGGGGGAGAAAGAAAAAGAGATGAAAGAGATGAGTGACAGGAGATGAGAGAGAGAGAAGAGAAAGAGAGATAGATAGGGAGAAAGAAAGAGAGAGAGAGAGATACCTGTTTAAAAGAAAATAGAAAAATGGCTCTTCGAGTGTTTAAGGCTGCAGACCCCTGGGTTAGGCAAACACCATGGTTGTTAAGTGAACCTTGTGGTCATTAAGCAAACACTGATTGTTAAATGAGTCCATTTTCCCCCGTGGGCATTTTTAACTATAAACCAGAAGAAATTGTTGGGAACTGGCAAAAAACATAGAAAACCTCAGTCACATGACGGTGGGATGTTGTAACTGGTCATAAATGTGTATGTGTGCGCGCGTGTGTACATGTGTGCATGCATAAGGCTGTCAAAACTCAAAAAACAGGTCAAGTAGCTCTGAGGAGGTCAGTCATAAATTTGAACACTTGCTAAGCAATTGCTAAGCCATTAAGCGAGGACCACTTGTATTTGGTTTGCCTTAAGGGCTCAGAGCTGTATGGAATCTGGTTTCTTTTAATTCTTTGGGGGATTGTAAAAGGTCCGGATGCAGGAATCCTTGTAGGGGGAACTAGGATCGTGACCACTTAGCCATGCCCGCCCAGTCACATGACCATGAAGCCACGCCCACCATCACATGACCATGAAGCCACACCCACAAAATTAAGCAGCGCCCACAAAATTAAGCCACGCCCACAGAGTGGTAGTAAAAATTTTAGGAACCCGCCCCTGGAACAGAGGCTAAGATACAAAACAGGTCCTAAGTGGCACCTGTGAATATTTGATTTGGAGCACCTGTTTTTAGCAGATAGAATACTGAAACAATAGTCACATTAAAGGTTTCTAGATATGTTAGGTGAACTAGGGTTGTTTTTCTACCAGCAGCATAAAGTACACATCTAAAGACATTCTGTTTATAACTCTCTGGCCGTTTCCTCCTCTTTTCAATCTTACTTGTAAATTACTTTTAGAGTTCTATTAATTTTCCTATTAATTTGATGTAATTGACTGAGGCACGAAAGCCGTTTTAGAAAAACTAAAGCAAGAGAGTAATCTTTCTTTACTTTCTTGCTTTAGTTTTTCCAAACAGCTTTCGTGACTCAAACATTAATTCTTAATTAATTAATTATGAATATAATGACCTAATGGAACCAAACAGCTTATAATATCCTAGTTGAGAAACTAGGGGTTGGGAAGAGAGAGTTGACAAACGCCCCCCCCCCCCCAGCTTCCCAGGAAGATATCCTGCAACTTTGAATAGGTATAATTTTTTTACCTTGCAACTAAATGACTTTGGAGAAGGGATTAATTAGGATTGGAGGAAAATAATATCTTCTGATCCTTATTGATCACCAAGTACTCTGAGCTCTAAAAAGCATCAGTAATCTTATCAATATTAAGTTAAATGTCCAAGAATTTATATTCTGTGCTCCAGAGTTAAATGCCCAAGGGTGTGTGTGTGTGTGTGTGTGTGTGTGTGTGTGTGTGAGAGAGAGAGAGAGAGAGAGAGAGAGAGAGAGAGAGAGAGAGAGAGAGAGAGAGAGAGAGAGAGAGAGAGAGAGAGAGAGAGAGAGAGAGAGAGAGAGAGAGAGAGAGCGCTCTAGCAGCTCAAGAATCTGGACAAGAATTTGCAGTTTTCTTGGCAAGATTTCAGAAGTCATTTGCCATTGACTGTTTCCTAGGGCTGAGTGTGTTTCTAGCTCAAGATTATCCAAATGGCTTTGTGCCTAAGGGGAAACTAGAATTCAGAGTCTCGTTTCTAGCCTGATGCTTTAGCCACTACAACTGGCTCTCTAATTCCTTACAGACTTTCTAGTTATATGATCATATACGCAATCTAGAGTACCCTCCATATATTCCAAATTACAATTTTCCTTAATCTGGCAGCATAACTGGTTATAGTCCAAAATATCTGGAAGCACTCATTGGTAAATGTGGCACATAACTGTGAAGCTCTTTCACTTTTGGAAAATCAAATGATTTCTATTCTACTTTATTTCAAATACACTAATGCAACTTCTAGAAAATCTGAATTTGTAGAATCATGCTCAGGAAACATGACTACAGAAAATACTTTTAAATTGGCTTTGAATTAATTTTGCTTTTCCTTTGGGAGTGATTAATGAAGAAAGCAGAGAGAGGGCATGTTTTACTCAAAATGAAAAAAAATGAGGTATGATTAAATATAGGCAATGTAATAGTTAAGGGATGGAAGGATATACCTTATCCTATCTACAGTATATTCTAATAAACCTGGTTGTTTAGTCTAGTACTTAGATTCATCTGTTAAGTTTTTGGTGTACACACAGATGGCAATAATGCTTAGCAATATTTTTGCACATGAAATTAGAATATTGCATGAGAATCCATTCTGTTCCACCAACTTACCTGATATGACTGAAGTAACATCCCTTGTAGATTTCCATGGTAATTTAAAAGGGGCTTTTTTCTGTTTGGATAATGGTATGGAGTGTTTATAATAATAGATTGATTGCATGTGGAAATACATTTGTTATACATCTCAATACCTCTCTTTTCAATTTATCTGAAGAAGTGATAACAATTCTTTCATTACCTTTGGAATAATGACACAATTCCTTAAAATTTAAAAAAATGATTTCCAGACAAATCTCCCTATGAGTTGTCTGCCCATATTTCTAGTGATTATTTCAGTGGGTCAAAAAAATTGAATGACATGGAAATGTGTTCCTTAGAATGAATGATAATGTGAACAGAGTAAGCACATCAGAGAATGCATTAGTAGTTCTGTATATAGAAGTGAATGTTGCACTTGAAACCAGGCAAACTCCTTTTCTTTAGCTAAAGAATATGGCTAAAGAATGGCTTCACTACTAAACAAAAAGGTTATGTAAGAGACTGGTAAACACATAGCAAAAGCTATTTTCAAACTGATGGTTTAATGTGATTTACTCTGATTTTATCAAAATTAATGATTGTTGGCAGTTTTCTTTCTGATAAGCCTACATATTGAATCATCTGTACAATACACTTACTCTGCTTAACAAGGCCTTCAAAATACTGTTACATTTATAGTGAGTTAGACTCTAAATAAATGTACACATAGTCCTTTAAATATATAGTTTAAAATTTAATCAAAGGTCCTTTTTAACAGAATTCACTTTAGAGTTAAGATTGTTTTTTCAAGACGGCTTTTGCAAGACAACAAAGATGGAAGATAAAAGGAGGAACAGAACTGTTCTGTCCCCACGGGTATGCCCCCAAAATAAGATGCACAAGAAGGAATTGGGAACAATATTCTTTTTACTGCAAATAAATTCTTAGCCAGAGTTGAGTCTTTTGAAAAGAATATCAGTCATTTACAAAGACTTCCCAGTATTTGACTAGAGTCTCAGAGAGCAATTAAGGAGCCTTATCTCACCTCATGGAGGTTTTGGCAGAAATCCAAACTCTCATTAATCACAGGAAAAATGTTAACTGTTGATAATCCGAGATGCAGATACAAGAGCAAAATGCTGAAACCACAGAACGGAGTTGTTCTCTGCAACGAAGCCCCTCTTGACAGACCCTTAAATACCTTCAGGGCGTGGTCAAGCCCTGCATTACTACTCACGAGGAAGTCTCCTCCTGATTAGCCACTCATGTCTCTTTGAGAACCTGCATGCTCTGGCATCCAGAAGAGCCTCCTCCTCTTCTCCTGAGTCACTAATCTCAGGAGATGCATCAGGTTCTAATTGTTCGCCAGCCTGACCCCATGTCCTCTTCACTCTCGGTCTCTAGTGCCAGAAACACCAGTCTTCTGTACTGCACCCTCACTACCTCCGAATCCTCGGCATCGGCTGCTAATTGCCCTGGACTCGACCTGACCACAACAAGAACAGACTAATTTTTCAGAAAAAGTTAAGTTTGAGGTATTTGATAGTATGAGATGTAGTCAAAAGCAAAGAGATAATGAATGGGGCCCTGTAGAAAGAAAAATAAAATAAAAAGTTGATACAATGACCTGGACCTGAGTCTGTTTGGGTAGGAGAACTAGAATGGAGTTGGGCAAAAGAATTGGAATCTGCATGATCTGGGAGAGGAGTCCAGATTGGCCTTGAAGTTCACAATCTTCAAGGTGACCCATAGATTTGTCTCTGAAAATTTCAAGTCCAACTCACATAGGCAAGCACATATGTTGCTTTGGAGGAGATGAAGCATGATCTGAATATAGGGTACAGGTAGTTGTTGGGTTACGACCACAATTGAGCCCAAAATTTATGTTGCTAAGTGAGACATTTATTAAATGAGTTTGTCCCATTTTATGACTTTTCTTGCCAGAGTTGTTAAGTGAATCATTGCATTTGTTAAGTTAATAATCTGGATTCCCCTTTGACATTGCTTGTCAGAAGGTTGAAAAGGAGATCACATGATCCCAAGAGACTGCAACTGTCATAAATACCATCACTTGCCAAGCATCTGAATTTTGATCATGTGACCATGGGGATACTGCAACGGTTGTTAAGTGTGAAAAACAGTCTTAAGTCATTTTTTTTCAGTGCCTTTGTAACTTTGAACGGTCACTAAATGAACTGTTGTAAGTCAAACTACCTGTATGTTAACATGTTCTTTTCTGTGGCTAGATCACTTTCAAATTGCATATCAAGGTTTTGGCAAGCAACTCTACTCATGCCTGGCTAATTTCTGGAATTCAGCGAAAGTATGTTTCAATGACTCCATAAAGAAACGGAAATTGACATTACGTCTACGTCAGTGGTTCTCAACCTAACTAATGCCGCGACTCGCGCCCCGACCCGCGCCCCCACCGCAACCCACCCCGCTGCCGCGCCCCCGCCACCATTTGGGTTCTTTTACCCTCTGCGCATGCGCAAAGCGTTTTGCGCATGCGAAGAGGGTAAAAGAACCCAAATGGCAGCATCCGGGCAAAGTTTCCCGACCCCTGTGAAAGGGTCGTTCGACCCCCAAAGGGGTCGCGGCCCCCAGGTTGAGAACCGCTGGTCTACGTGGTACTGGATGAGATTGTGCCCACAAAGCTTCTTTCCAGTCATTGATTTAATGGAGCTTCCTGTGTAACTGTACAATATATATTGCTTCAGCCAGGTATAGAGTATATCCTCTGACATTATCAAGAAACACCTTGTTGTGTTAGTCTCAATATGCAAATTCTTTTTTTCCCCTTACCATGCAGAAAATATTTCTAAATGCATTGGGGAATGGCCATTTCATCATTCTTATTAAAATCTAAAGTAGGGTGAAATGACTAAAACTAGAATAATAGATTAACCTTTTTCCAGTTGTTAATAATACAAAGACACCAAACAAAGTACGGTATTTTTTTAAGTATAAGACACACCTTTTTGCTCCCAAAAAGAGGGTGGAAATGTCGGTGCGTCTTATACACCGAATACAGCCATTTTTGGCCTCCCGAAGCCCCGCCCCTGCATCCCATTTTTGCGAAAAATGGGGGCATTTTTGCCTTCCCCCACCCCCTAGGAGTGCTCTGCAGGCTTCCCAAACCCTCTGCATGCCTCGTTTTTGCAAAAAAATGGCCGAAAAATGGGCAGTTTTTTTGCAAAAAAGGGGGTGTTTTTGCCTTCTAATTACCCCATCTAGCATGACTGGAGGAGGAATTCTGGGAGTTGAAGTCCACTAGTCTTAAAGCTGTCAAGTTTGAAAACCCCTGGGTTAGGGGTTAGGGTACAAGGGTCTTCAAACTTGGCAAGTTTAAGACTTGTGGACTTCGACTCCCATTCCTGAGCTAGCATGACTGGAGGAGGAATTCTGGGAGTTGAAGTCCACAAGTCTTAAAGCTGTCAAGTTTGAAGTTTGTAAAAAGTATACATGGTTGTAAAAAGTATACATGGTTGTAAAGAAGAATACATGGTTGTAAAAAGTATTCTGCTACACTGGTATTTTATTAAATAATATATTATTACACCATTTAGTTCAGAATACTTTTTTCCTTGTTTTCCTCCTCTAAAATCTAGATGCGTCTTATACTCCGGTGCGTCTTATGCTCCAAAAATACGGTATGTTTAATAATACATTGAACTGAATATAGAGTGTGCATATTCCATTAGTCACAAACTAAATATTTTAACAACTTAAACAGCTGGCTTTATTTAATTAAGTTACCCAAACCTTGCTTTGTGTACAGGCAGTCCTTGACTTATGACAATAGAGCCTGGAATTATAGTCATCATAAGTCATGCCAATTGCTAAGTGTCTCCTCATGTGACTGACATTATTTCTAATCTACAACATTTTCTCATCCTTTGACCACAATAATTTCTTCAGCTTTACAACATTCCTTCTTTCAATCTCACCATACTGCCCATTTTCCCCAAATAACTATATTCTTGGATAATTAAAGCACAATGATGATGTTGTTGCCTGCTAAGATATGCAGCCTATTTGCCTCATGTTATTTAATTAAAAAGCACCAGAGAGAAGATAAATAGTTGTCACCCAGGAAATCAGAAGATCTTGAGATGTTTCCCAGCATTATTACCTCCAGATACATAGATCACTACATATGCTGGACTCCCATTAGATAAAATAGGAGTTTCATTTCCAGATATCTAGAGGGTGTTTGCTAACAAATCTTGGGTCAACAGCTAAGTTGAGAAACCCAGAAATCAAAAGCTTGATGGAATTAGCCTACAAATTTTAATTAAGTAATCCATCCTCAACAATAATAGAGATAAAGGTAATTACAAGGATTAATCAAGCTTCGATTAGAGAGCCGAGGTGGCACAGCGGTTAGAGCAGGTACTGCATGCCACTTTAGCTGACACTGATCCGCAGGTCAGCGGTTCAAATCTCACCGGCTCAAGGTTGACTCAGCCTTCCATCCTTCCGAGGTAGGTAAAATGAGGACCCAGATTGTTGGGGGCAATATAAAATATACATTGCTTACTGGTGTAAACCGCTTAGAGAGTGCTATATAAATCTCACAAAATAAATAAATAATAAATAAACTTTAACACAGAAGAGCAGCAGTTTTTAATTTTAATCTTTGCTTGCTAAAACTATCATCCCCAGAATTCCTACCCTTACTCCTTTTGCCTTATATATGACGGTTTATCACTTGCTTGATAGCAACTCTCTGCACTGACAAAATGGGAAATTAAAATATAGTCCATTCTAGAACTGATATTCTAAATACTATCAGATGAATTCTCTCTCTCAGCAATGGGATATAAGAAAATTTTAAAATGAGCATACAGAGAGAGAGAGAGAGAGAGAGAGAGAGAGAGAGAGAGAGAGAGAGAGAGAGAGAGAGAGAGAGAGAGAGAAATAAAATACATTTGAAAGAAATACTCAAGTGAAAAGGATGTGAAGTTGTGGTCAGAACCAATAACAGATGACCAAGATATTCAATTCAATGGGCATTAAAAAAAGTCTCAAGAAATGTATTTACAAACTTCACACATACTTATCTTTTGGATTTTATATGCCAGTGAATCCTTTTGACACGATCTTTGTGGCCTCCCATGAACAAGAAGCACATACTGCTGAATAGCTGCAACAGTGCTTCATTTCTCAGTGTATTCTTTTAAGAATATGTCTCCCCGTCAAGAAAAATTAGCAATTTCTTACAAGTTTTAATTTCTCCCCTTTGACAATTTGGCATTTTCATAATAACTAGTTACAGGTACTGTTCTTGAATTAAATCACTTCTGCTTCTAAGCAGCCCCTTGGATGCAAAAAAAAAAGTATATGGATATAATTCACATTCACCACTTTAAAAAAAGCCTTCTTTGATACAACGGTAGACATCATGATTATCTGCAAATCATAGAAGCATTTCCTCATCAATATTGTTCCCTGTATGTCACAGATAAGGTGCACTGTATTGTTATCATCACCTAATTTATACAAGCTCACAGAAACCAATCCCTGTACAATTCACGAAGCTCTCAGAACAATTCATCATTCATTGTTGCTGCTATTGCATTCTTTTAACCTAAGTAAGTGTACTTGATTAATAATAGCATCATGAATTTCTTTATGGAAATATTAGCTAATTGTGGATCCTTGTTTCAGTTTTTATGTATTAACTACAAGATGCGACATAAGAACATTGATTTCAAACTCAGGAATACAAATCAAAGCAACATTTTTTAGCCCCCGACTTTTTCACCCTGACACCAGCCTGATGTGCCAAACTAAAGCAATCATTCTCCTAAGGTAGACTGAGTGAGATGGGGTTGTCCAATTTCATGGAGATTGTCAGGCTAAAGAAGGCTGTTTTATTCAGATATTGCCTATGACAAAGGAGAAGAGCCTAAAAGATGCCTTCCAATCAGTCATTCTATTTAACATATAACATTAGAGAATTAAAAATGACTTGTAAATCAAAATCTCACCATGAAGAAATTCTTTACAAATATTTTGCCCCATTGACATCCATTTTTGCTTCTGGTAAACGGGAGCAAAAATGTCCTTAACATAATTTCATCACTATCTGTATAGAGAGTACTTCACACAATACATTATTCTTAAGTGTACTATAATTCTACTTTTTTTCTACCTTTAGGGGTCTTCAAAGCATTTGATAGATTGGAATGCAAATTTCTTAAAGGTCTGTTACTGGAAATGGGATTTGTATTTAATGATATTGCTATAATCAATCAATTATATTCACCATGCAAGCTATAATCAGAATCAGTGAAGCAGGCATAAAGGTCTTTGAAATAAACAAGAGTACTAAATCAAAGCTTTTTTCCTCATTTTATTTAATCTCATTATTGATTATCACAGAGTATTAAGAGTAATAAAAATGTTTATTCCATATAATTAATTTGTTTAGAAATGATACTTATTTTTCTTCAAAATCCTACGGACACTATTAAAATATGAAATGAATAAAGTTCCCACAGAAACAGAAGTCAAACTTGATAAACTGATTGCTATGATAATAAACACTAATCAAAAGCATCTACTTTCCAGATAGGTTCACTTCATTATTATAAAGAATTGGCACTAATTAAAGATAATTATAACTCTCTTGCAAAAAATCAACACAGAATCTTAGTTGGAACATCTATTTTATGACTTGGCAAAATAGGCACAATTAAAACAATTCTTGCTAAATTTTATTGAATTAAGACTTCTTAAAGACTTTGTTTACTTTTTCATGGCATATACATTTTTACATGGCATATATACATTCAGTTTCTGAAAAATGAAAGTGAGAATGCTGCACCTCTTTGGGACTGGAATGGAACAACTCGCCACAGCCAATTCACCACGGCCAACTCGCCACAGGCCACTTGCTGTGGGATAACTCAACATGGGCAACTTGTCATGGGACAATTTGCTGCGGGACAATTCAATTCAATTACCGTATTTTTTCAGACTATAAGATGCTCCAGGGAGCAAAATAACAACAACAACAAAATCTGCCTCTGCCTCCCAGCAATTTGCGTCCTTGCAGCAAACAGCAAACAGCCTGGTCAGCTTCAGCACAGCCTGATTTAGCACGAGCAGCTGATTGGTGGTTGGCTCGGCCTCTCGGAATACCGACAATCAGCTGTTTCAGGCTGCGGGGATCATCGCAGCCTATCGCCACCTCCACGTTTCCCATTTACGGCCTCCACGCAACCGGTTTTTGGCCTGTTCCAGGCGGCGGGGATAGCCGCCACCACCTATCGCCACAGAATGGGATGCATGGAAAATGGGATGGGTGGAGGCTGAAAATGGGGCGCACAGAGGCTGCAATAGGCGACAGTGATCCCTGCAGCCTGGAACAGCCGATTGTTGGTATTTCGGGAAGCCAAACCAACCACCAATCAGCTGCTCGTGCTAAATCAGGCTGTGCTGAAGCTGACCAGGCTGTTTGCTACAAGGAGGCAAATTACTTGGAGGCAGAGGCCAAAGGGTGGGGACTAGCGAGTGGGTGGGGCTTCGGCAACATTCGCTCTATAAGACGCACAGACATTTCCACCCACTTTTGGAAGGGGGGAGAAGTGTGTCTTATAGTCCGGAAAATACGGTATTTAAAATAAATTTTAAAATATTTCAATTTTTGTCATTTACTTTTCATTTTATCCCTCCTTTGGCATCCTTTCTTTAATTATTCTATTCCACCATTTCTTCAATATTAGTGTAACTTATCCTGCAGTGAGTTCTCCTACGGTGAATTGGCCATGGCGAGTTGTCCTGTGACTAGTTAACCATGGTGAGTTGTCCACAGCAAGTCAGCTGCAGCAAGTTGGCCGCAGTGAGTTGGTGATGGCAAACTGGCCATGGCAAACTGTCATAGACCTCTTTGGGACATGCATGTAGCATCACAACATACACAGAAAAAGACACACCTTGCATATTCTCCATGGCTGGTGAGAGAATTCTGGGATTTAAAGTCCATACATCTTCAAGTTGTATCCTGTGTTAATGATTCAAATTGTGCAGGTCTCTTAACAGTATATAAAGATTAATCACCAAAAAATTGCACACAGTATTAATGAAATGGAGATCTGTTTGTTCCTATCTGCAGTGTATTCCTATTCTCTGCTATTCTCTTTTAGTTATAAATTACTATAACTGAATTAAGTTGGCTTTTTATTATTTATTATAACAAAATTAGAAGGTACACATTAAAAAATATCCAGTCACTTAAAAACGTAATACAAGAATATTTTTAAATATACTGTTCAAAACATCAGCCAAAAAGAAACATAGTACATTGCTGTACAGAAAGTTCTATGGATTTATATTTCTATCATTCATTTTATTCTGAGACTAGTTATTATGTATTTGAATCATTTTATAATTGCAGTTAATTATATTTCCCCCCCAAAGGATCCCAATTTGCTGTAAAATAAATTGAAACTGACACAAGAAAATGGCATCCACCATTCTTTATTCTATAATCCATAGAGCAAATGCTTTTAGTGTATCTTAAGATATTCTTCTATATAATAAAACAAATAAAAATGACATGGAGATAATTATTGGTCCACTAACCTAATATATCAGTGATGGCGAACCTATGGCACGCGTGCCACAGGTGGCATGCGGAGCCATATCTGAGGGCATGCAAGGCATTGCCCTATGTCAGCTCCAGCGCATGTGCACTGGCAAGCTGATTTTCAGCCTTTTCGGCCGTTTTCGCTCTCCCCACGGCGAAAACGGCTCAATGGGCCAACCGGAAGTTCACGTGTGCTCACCCTCAGCTTCCTTTTCGCTGTCAGCTCTTCAGGAACTTCTTCGGCTTTGGACAGGCCTCTCACATCTCGGCCCATTTCTTCTGCAGCCGAGAAGGCTTTCCTGAAGGCCTGTGTAGCCGATAACAGAGCTCCGGATCGATCCGGAGCTGTTATCAGCTGCAGAGGCCTTTCCTAAAGGCCTTTCCTGAAGGCCTCTCTAGCTGATAACAGAGCTCCAGATCGATCCGGAGCTCTGTTATCGGCTACACAGGCCTTCAGGAAAGCCTTCCCGGCTGCAGAAGAAATGGGCCGAGGTGTGCGAGACCTGGTTGCAACTATCTGAAGGTAAGTAGTAGGGCAGCCCCACTTCCTTTCGTTTCCAAACTTCCAATTGGCCCGTTGGGCCCTTTTTCGCTGTCCCCAGGCTTCAGTAGGCTTTCCTGAACTCTGGGGAGAACGAAAAACAGCCCAACGGGCCTACTGGAAGTCAGGAGGCTTCAGTGAGGCCTATGTGCATGTGTGGGGGGCAGCAGGGGGGGTTGTGTGAATGCTCAGGGCATTGCATTATGGGTGTGGGCACACGTGTGCACACTATCGCATGCGCGCGTGCACCCTTTTGGCACCCAAGCCAAAAAAGGTTCGTCATCACTGTAATATATTGTAGCACATTCTTCTGAGACCATAACTTTAATCAGGCACTTTCTGTAGCTCTGAGTGCAACTTCTAGGCTTCTCAAATGGAATTTGTCCCATTCTTCTTGAACTGACTGCTCCAAGGTTTGATGGGTTCCTCTTCCCAATTGAGAGTTTCAGCTCTTTCCATAGATAGTCTATATTGGATTCAGATCTGGACTCATAGCAGACCAGAACAGTCTAATGTTTGCTTTCAACCATTCTTGGGTTCTCTTAGATGTATGTTCTGGATCATTATCTTGATGGGAGGACCTATGACCTGCAACAGAGATTGGATATTAGGCTACAAAAGCCTTGGCAATCTGATTTCATTATACCCCTCACACATTCAAGGGGCCCAGACTCAGAGGCAAAAAAAATAATCCCATGGCATGTTTTTTCATTTTTCCTTCTCTGAACATAGAGCTGCTGTGAAAAAAAAAGCTCTAAATGTTGTTTAACCTGTCCAGAGAACATTCCCCCAGAAAGACTGTGGCTTGCAAACATGCGTTTTTAGGAAACTTGATTCTGGCTTTTTGTGCATGTCAGAAGGGGTCTTCCTGTGTCTTCTACCAAAGATACCACTTTCAGTCAGACAGAAAAGGATAGTGCAACTTGATAGTATTATATCTTGATCTTGGAAATCAATTGGATGTTTTGAATTTTTCCTTAGGTTTTTTCACCATTTTCACCACCTAATTTTTCCTTAGGTTTTTCCACCATTCAAACTACCCCTCTGTTCAATCTGGAGTGAGTTTTCATTTTGCAACCATGTCCAGGGATCTTAAAAACTTTTCATAATGGCAACTGTGCTCACAGGGACATTCTTTTCATCCTCATATAATTCTTTGCTTCTCTTTTTCTTGTCCATGTTGACTGTGCTGCATACAAGGATCCATTTTTCTCCATTCAAATAGTTTGAGTGATAATGAAATTGAATACATTTGTGATACTAATTAAATAGTCTGCTTGAGAGACCACTAAAATCCAATAACACATTTTATTCTAAGAGTGCCAAGTTATCTCCATACCAATTTCATTTGTTTTGCTATTTATAAGAATATGTAGTCATGCATCAAAAGCAAAGTGTCTGCCCTTGGACTTGTGACAGTTTTAACTTATTTCATGGCAAATTGGGATTCTTTGAGACAAAGTGGAGACATGCCAATACTTTTGGACACATTTGTATTTATTGCTATTTATATAAAAACTGTGAGTTGCTTTTAGCATAATTTGTTGGAAAAACAACAAAAATGCCATATAGTACTCTACTGTGCAAAAGTCATAGGCCACCACCCACTTTGTTGTTTTAGTAAAGTTTTAATTATTATCCATAATTATTTTTCAATCTCTGTATTAAGATTCAAACAAAAAATACAGGAAATATGTACACAAAATTTAAACAAACACAATTTTCAGAACAAAATGGCTTCTTCAAGCAAAAGTCAGTATTTAGTGTGACCTCCCTTGGCTCTAAGCACATCTTGAACTCTTTTGGGGAGACTGTCCTGAAGTTTTCTGAGGTAATCTTCTTATATATTATACCAGGCTTCTTTCAACACTTCCCAGAGTTCTTTATATTTAGGTTGTCTTTTATTTCTTTCTCTGTCCGGGTGATCCCATACTGCCGCTATAATATTCAGGTCTGGACTCTGGAGTCCATGACTTTCAGTGCTTTATCAGCTGTTTTCCTTGCTAAAAATGATTTCACTGCAGTAGCAGTATGCTTGGGATCGTTATCGTGCTGAAAAATAAACCCAATCCCAATCAGGTGCCTTCCAGAAGGAATGGCAAGACCTGTACTTTTCAGCATCCCATCAATACGGGCAATATCGCCAACACCATTGGCAGAAATGCAGCCTGTTTCCCCATGCTTGACTGAAGGCCACAAGCTCTCATTCGTCCATCCATTTTTTCTTCTCACATATTGTCGACGATTTGACCCAAAAATTTCAAGTTAGGATTCATCACTTCATAATATTCTTTCCCACTGATCCTGTCCATATCTTAGCCTTTTCATGCTGTACCCATCCTGCAAAAGTGGTTTCTTGGCTGCTATCCTTCCACAAAGACGTTCTTGATAAAGTTTCATCTGACTGTAGAAGGGTCAACCTGGAATCCTGATGAAACTGCCAAATGCTGAGCCAGGTCCTTGCTGGACTTCCTCCAGTCTCTCAAAGAAGAAATTCTGAGGAACTTCTCATCAGATTTTTATTAGCAAGCTTCCAATGAATTACACTGGAAGCTTGCTAATAAATGGTCAAGCATGACTTGCACAAACCTGTATAATAGATATTTTTGCACAGAGTTATTTTGGCATCATATATAGTATAACACATACAGGTGTTAGTACTTAGGGTTCCATTCCATTTAGGTTTATGGGAGCTGTGTGTCTGCTGTTGCTCAAGTGTATGGGAGGTCACACTACATGGTCTATAAAAGCTGTTTTTTCCTGTTTTTGAATTATGCATACAAATTTCCTGTATTGCAAAGACATTTGCACAGTACTAATTCAGAATGGTAAACAATAGTCTTGTTTAGATTTAATACTAAGTTATTACCGGTATTTAAATATGTGAATACATTTTGTTGCTATTTTTAATTCTATTTTCTCATTAGATCTGAACTGAGACACACAATATTTAAAATAAACAAAACAACTTTAAACAATGATGCTGAAATAAATAAGAAATCAAAGGAAACCTCAAAATTTCTTTTCAATTCACCATAATTTGGATATGAACCTCAATGACTTTTACCAAACATTGTTTAGATTTATTATTAGAGTTGGAAGGGACCTTGTAGGTCATCTAGTCCAACCCCCTGCTCAAGCAGAAGTTCCTACACCATTTGAGACAGATGGCAGTCCAGTCTCTCCTTGAAGGTCGCAAGTGTTGGGGCTCTCACGACCTCTGCTGGCAAGCTGTTCCACTGGTTGATCGCTCTCACTGTCAGAAAGTTTCTCCTCACTTCCAGGTTGAATCTCTCCTTGGTCAGCTTCCATCCGTTATTCCTTGTTTGGCTTTCTGGTGCCATAGAGAACAGCCTGACCCCCTCCTCTCTGTGGCATCCCCTCAAGTATTGAAACACTGCTATCATGTCATCCCTGGTCCTTCTCTTCGCTAGACTGGCCAAGCTCAGTTCCTGCAACCGCTCTTCGTATGTTTTATTTTCCAGACCCTTTATCATCCTGGTTGCTCTCTTCTGCACTTTCTCTAGAGTTTCAATGTCTTTTTTGTAGTGTGGTGACCAAAACTGGATGCAGTACTCTAGGTGTGGTCTGACCAAGGCTTTATAGAGTGGTACTAGTACCTCTCTGGTCTTTGATTGTATCCCTCTATTTATGCAGCTCAGGACTGCGTTGGCCTTTTTGGCTGCTGCTGCACACTGCTGGCTCATATTTAGTTGGCTGTCTACCAGGACTCCGAGATCCCTTTCGCAATTGCTGCTATTGAGTGTGGTTTCGCCCAGTTTGTATGTGTATTTTTGATTCTTCTTGCCTAGGTGCAGAATTTTACTTTTCTCTGTGTTAAATTTCATTTTATTGGTTTGGGCCCAGTGTTCGAGTCTGTCAAGGTCCCTCTGGATTTTGAGTCTGTCCTCTGGGGTGTTTGCTACTCCCGCCAGCTTGGTGTCATCTGCAAATTTGGTTAGTTCTCGTGCTATTCCCTCATCTAGGTCATTTATAAAGATATTGAAGAGTACTGGGCCTAGGACGGAACCTTGTGGTACCCCACTGCTTACTTCTCTCCATGTGGACTTAGAGCCATTGAGGACTACTCGTTGGGTACGGTTGGTCAGCCAATTGTTAATCCATCTGGTTGTGTAGCTGTCTATCCCGCTTTTTTCTAGCTTATGAAGGAGTAGGTTGTGGTCTACTTTGTCAAATGCTTTGCTAAAGTCCAGGTATATTATGTCTACTGCATTACGCTAGTCTACTAATTTGGTCACAGTGTTGAAGAATAGCACTTTACTTATATACCGCTTCATAGTGCTTTACAGCCCTCTCTAAGCGGTTTACAGAGTTCAGCATATTGCCCCCAACAATCTGGGTCCTCATTTTACCGACCTCGGAAGGATGGAAGGCTGAGTCAACCTTGAGCCTAGTGAGATTTGAACAGCTGAACTGCTGAACTAGCAGTCAGCCTGCAGTCACAGCATTTAATCACTGCACCACTTCAGCTCTTCTGAAGTGAAATGAAATGAATGAATGAATGAAATGAATGAGTGAATGAAATGAGGTTGGTTTGGCATGACTTGTTCTTAACAAATCCGTGTTGGCTGTTGGTTATTACTTGGTTTGTTTTTAGATGATGGGAGATCTGGTTTTTAATTATTTTTTCCAGTATTTTCCCAGGTATTGATGTTAGGCTGATTGGTCTGTAGTTTCCTGGGTCTGTTTTTTTACCTTTTTTGAAGATGGGGACCATGTCAGCTCTTTTCCAGTCCTCAGGTAGTTCCCCTGTGTTCCAGGATTTGTGGAAGATGTGGTGCAGTGGTTCTGAAATGACTTCTGCTAGTTCTTTTAGGACTCTGGGATGTAATCCGTCTGGTCCTGGTGCTTTGTATTCGTTAAGTTCAGATAGGTGATCTCTTACTGTATTTTTGCTTAGGTTGAGTCTTGCTTCGAATCTGTTTTTTATATTTGTGTTACTGGGTAGTTGAGCTGCAGTTTCCTTTTGTGTGAAGACTGATGCGAAGAATGTGTTCAGTAGCTCTGCTTTGTCTGTGTTGTCTGTTACTTCTTTGCCGTCTTCTCTCTTTAGTGGACCAACTGTTTCTTTGATCTTTTTCTTGTTGTTAATGTGTTGGAAGAAGCTTTTTTTGTTGTCTTTGACTTTTGTTGCGAGTCTTTGTTCATTCTGGGCCTTTGCTGTCCTGATTGTTTCTTTACAGATTCTGGCTGTCTGTTGGTACTCTGCCTTGGTTATGTGCCCCTCTTTCCATTTTTTGTATTTATCTTTTTTTTCATTCAGTTTATCGGTGAGATTTTTGTTTAGCCATGCTGGTTTCCTTTTGGATTTCTTGTTTTTCTTCCTCATCGGTATTGTGGTGTTCTGGGCTTTTATGATCGTGTTTTTCAGGATCTCCCAGGTTGTTGTTAGTTGCGAAGTCGTGTCCGACCCATCGCGACCCCATGGACAACGTTCCTCCAGGCTTTCCTGTCCTCTACCATCCCCCAGAGTCCATTTAAGCTCACGCCGATTGCTTCAGTGACTCCATCCAGCCATCTCATTCTCTGTCGTCCCCTTCTTCTTTTGCCCTTAATCTTTCCCAGCATTAGGCTCTTCTCCAGTGAGTCCTTCCTTCTTATTAGGTGGCCAAAGTATACCAAACATATTCACCAAACATATAGTTATTTAAAACCAATTCCAACAATGTGGTTTTCCACAAAATTCCACCAGAAATTCTTTTCAAATCTACCACTCTGGAAAGTCAGTGGAACTAAATGATTCTGCATCTGTTATTGTGAAGCATTTTCTAATGTCAATGTAGGTGCTTAGAACAGACATTACTCAAAGTTGTCTCCTGACAGAACACAGTCTGATTTTAAATCACAGGTATTAGTTTAGTAAGACCAAATGTGCCACTTTACTTTAATTACATCCGGTTTCCAGTCTATCTCTCTAAGTAATCAATTCAAACCCTGGCAAGAGAGATCTGCCATTTATGGTCAACCTTATATATGAGAAGATAAACCATGAGTGCTCAATTTAGATATGGCCCCGCTCACTACTTCCTCCAGCCCATTTGCCATTTGTATGTGACCTGACCCTCAACAATAAATATTTCTCATCTACCAGATGAATCAACTATTTTGATCAGTCAGCTAAGAGATTATGAAGAGCACTTCTTGAATTGAAGGAGAATGGGGGTTTCAGATTTTTCCTATATTTGCCCATTCTGAGACATGTGAACTACCTAGAACTGTAAACCAGCCCAAGAAAATAATAGCGGCTTTGCACCCCAGCACAACTTTGCTCCTAATTGCTGCTTGCTGCTTTTGCTTTCTCCCTGCCAGCAATCTTTCTATCCATCCTTTCTCCAGTTTCCTTTCCCTACTCCGTGTTTTCTTTTCTTGGTACTCCCTCGCTGTTCTTTCAAGCCTATCTGTGCCATTCCACGTTTTATTCTCTCCTTGTTGATAATCCTATTTCAAGCCCCCCCCCCCCCCGTTTTCACATTGATTTCCAAGTTGGCTGATTGGTTGATCTTTGCTTGTCCCCCAATAGTTCATAGACATCTTAACAACAAAGGAGAAAAATGCCAAGGACTCCCCAAAACCAAATAAAATATATAAAATGAGCTTGCAATGACTTATTTTCTTGCTGCTGTAATCACTAATCCAAAGATGCATTTGCAATAGTTATAGTGTTAACTTTTCTTCCTTGTTCTAATCTAAAGAGCAGAGGTCTTCAAACTTGGCAACTTTAAGACTTGTGGACTTCAACTCCCAGAATTCTCCAGCCAGCTGGCTGGAGAATTCTGGTAGCTGAAGTCCACAAGTCTTAAAGTTGCCAAGTTTGAGGACCCCTGCTAAAGAGTATCACTTCCCTGTACTCTGAATTGATATTTTGGTTCACACAAAAATCTAATGTCATTGTGACTTAATTGATTTTGCCTTAGTAAGTTGTATGAACTCAGATGCTATGGTTTATAAATCATTATTTATTACTTCAACCATTCTCAAATTCAGCCATCTAATTTATTGTATAAATCTGGTTAAGCAAACTATTACTTAGTGTGATATATAAACCCAATCAATGAATTACCCAATGCTGCAAGGATATGGGGTTAAGGTTAATTAGCACTTGAAGCAGGGGACTAATTATTTTGGTAATGTAGTAATATTAATTATCAACTGATGTTTTATACCTTCAGGCAATCATATTTTACACATTTAGCCTTGATTTCCTAAACATTTTATTTTTATTTAATCAATAGTGATTTCTGCTGGTTTTCTCTGAAGAGTGATTTATCTTCCTTCTTGAAATTATTTTCACAACCAGCATGAAAAATGATAGTTTTCTCCTCACTACTCTTTTCTAGTTTAGCCTGCTCAATTATACCCAGGAAATTCTATCAAACCAGGAACTGCAAGATTATTTCTCTTTTCTGTAAGATCAGAAGACATTGCTATTTTATTAGTTTGTGCCATCTATTATGAATGCTAATACATCACTTAAATCTGTGTTTGGTGTGTTGGTAATAAAAGGGGGGAAGAGAATTTTCTTATTCCTAAAATTCAAATTCAATGTTAGTAATAATACCATAAAAGATCTATTGAATGGATTAATGAAACAAGAAAATGTCAGTATTAAAATGCATACATAGAAACATATAGTGCATGAGAAAATTTTGTCCACAGCATTCATATAAATCAAGGATATTTTTAATTATTATTTGAAACCGGTGTTTCTTCAATTGACAACACTCTCAAATCAATGTACATTTTAACAATAAATGTATTAGATTCAGCTTCTTCAGATACCTCACTGTTTTCCACTTTATACTGCAATGCAAAAACTTTTCTCTGAAGGACAATATTATCCCAATCCCCAAACAAACCCGTGTCCCCCTCCTTTTGTAAGCCTCCCAAAGGTTAGAAAACTGGCAACTGCCTAGTGCAAGTCTTTGTTATTTCAGCATAAAATGTAAAGACAATTTCATTTTATTTGGAAGATCCACCTTTAGAGATGTAGGATAAAAGGCCCTCTAATTACTATTTGGTAGGTATTACTTCAGCTGATTTTCTTCGATACTTTCATTTGGATTTGCTTATTTATCTACTCTGAATACTCACATAGAACTGTATTCTAAATATTTCTGCATATGTTGCAAGGGCACGAGACAAGCCTTTTATTCGTCTACTTTCTATTTCAGAAATGAAAAAGAACTTCACAGACCACCATGGCGCTGCTTTCTTTTGGTCTTATTTTTTCTGTGCAACCTTAGAATGGGTCAGTGGAATTTCACACCAGAATTCCTGATTCTGACATGAATACCAGGTTTACTGTTTGCATAGTTAACATATATTAGATTTATATTCTTCCCAGTTTAAAATATCTAGCACAGACAATATATAATTTAAATACAGCTATTTCATCCTTAAGTTCTCCAAGCTAATAGTTTTCCTATCTTTCAAATATCAGCTTTCTCCGGAGTAGAATATCCTACAAATAATTTGCAGACAATCTTTCTTTCTAAAAAATATCACAACAGTTAAGGTATTCTGGAAAATGCCTTTTTGTTAAAACAAATAGTCATAGTGGAGTTAAAAAGAGAGAGATTTAATAATCTCTTACTAATTATCTAATTTACTGATAAAAAAAATCTAGTAAAAGACATTTTTAATGGTCCATCAAAGACTATATTGTACTTTTATAAAAGAAGGTTGCCTATTTGATATCCTTCACAAAATACATATTTGGCTGCCTAGTGCTTATAATTGCTGGGTTGCAATACGTAAAATTAAAAGTTACATGCAGCAATTGCAAAAAAATATGATTTTTTACTGGTAGGTATACATTTTATGAAGTACATTATTAAAGTTTGCTCCCATATTTAATCTTGCATCCTAAAACAGGTTTTTTAAAATGTATTTTTATCTTAAAAGAAAATACAAGCTGGAATACGCTTGAGCATAATAATTTAATACATATAATGCACTTCATTTTCTACAGAAAACGTTTTTACTTAGCCTTTTAAAGCTATGTACCATTATTTAGTAAAGCTCAATTAAATTAGTTACCAACTCCTGATCTATTCTAGGATGTTAAATGCTATCAGTGACATAACAAAGCCTGCATAGCTGAAAACTCTTCTTCTTATTTGCAAATTCATTTAATCTAATAAATGTGTTTGATTAAATAAGCACCAACATTCAGATTTTCATAAATAGGTTTACATAGATCTCCTGCTAAATAAAGTCAATGACAGCAAACTTAATTATATTGAATGGGATTTTCCATTAAGATTCCCATGCTTAGGATCAACCTAGGTAACAAGGTTATAAAAATCTTGCAGGATTTACTTGGAAGTCAGTTTTAATAAAATCAGTCAGATTGTTTTCAATTAAGATTTGTATAGGATAAAAAGGTAACACTGCAACAGTTTTAATATAATTTTAATTTTTCACCCAGCCTTTAAATTATACAGCAGTATTATTTTGTCCTTCATTATGTCAATTTATCATGTTCCTCTTTGCTTCTAGCTTGACTACCTTCTCATGCGCACTAGGCTTTGCTTACAAAAATACCCTCCCATTCTGTCTTTTGAACATTAGCTTCAGCTCTTTATTTTTAAATATTCTATTATAATCCCCGCATTTATATGGAGAAATAGGATACATTTAACAATATACCCATCATTGTTATTACACATTATTTGTTATGTATGTAATACACACCAAAATGCAGCTAAAGTCTTTCTGGATATTTTCATTTTTTTCATGTGTCCAAATTAATGGAGAAATCACACATTCATATAAATTTCTTGTAAAAAAAGAGATTTTGAAATATAAAAAAACCATAGTGTTTAATGAAAATGTAGGAAAGATTCTTTTTGCAAAGAAATTAATATAAAGCTGATGTTGTGGAATATCTTGTACCGTACATACTTTCTGATATTCAACATTAGCTCTATTATCAGAAATCATATAAATACTTATTCAGGAATAGTACAAAATTAAATGCAGCTTTCTGCTCAGTAAGTTTGGGTATAGCCTAAATTAATAAAGATGGAAAGACTTTAAACTGTAGCATTTAATTTTTTGCTTCCCTTTTCCACATAATTTGACTGCACTCCTGACATTTATCAATGAAGTAAACGTGCAATATTTTTGCTGTCGTTTCCTTTTTATTGTAACATTCTTATGGTCACACATAATAATGTAAATGTTTAGCAATTACTTTCCAAGTTAAATACTGTTGTTCATGAAACACACAAATGCTGATCTGCTTTTTATGCAGACAGATGTTAGGATATATCACCAAATATTCATTCATTTTTCCCCCCAATGATTCTAGGAAAGCAAACATACTTTTTCTAGTGTGTGTTAAATCTTATTTTTAATTTAGGTTAAAATATCAGCTTATTTAAAAAAAAGAAAAGCATGTCGACTCCTTTCCAGTGAACAACACCCGAGATATGGGTTGTGATGTTGTGGCAGCCTTTCTCTAAACAAGGACACACTGGATCATGTCGGCTCCCTGCACTGCAGTGCTATTCAGGCGAGAAAAGGTAGGCATCGCACGCTTGATGGAGATTCCTCTTAATGTTCTGTCCTTTCTAGAAACACCATTAATTTCTTGGAGGGGGGAGGCACAAAAAAAGTGGAATCTCCCTAGAAGAGAGGGGGAATCCAACAGGGATTCTTGCGCTTGAAATTCCGATGTAGCATCACCACAAAATTCTATGCGGAAAAGAACTACACCGACCACCGAAACTTAAAGCCAAGTACCTCAGCTGTATACCTGCGTGGGAACTCCCGTCTTGTTCGTCGATCCTCCCTTCCCCGCCTGCTTTTCGCTTACACGTCAAAGTGGCAACCCCGTGTGAGCCCATCCACCCCCACTCCTCGTCAGCTTGCAGGGATTAATTTCACGCTTCCCGGGCGCACGGGGGAAGGAGCAGGATTCCCTGTAGCGGCTACGCGGCCTCGCACGCGCCTGTGAGTTCCAAGGCGCCACCCGTCTGCTCCCCTGAGCCCTCCCTCCCCAAGAATAACCGGTCTCTGCCTCGGATAACCCCCTTCTTCTTCCACCACCACCACCCCGCAAATCCACGCCACCTTCTCGAGATCTCTCCCTTTATTGCCGCTGCAGCTCCACACGCCAAGTAACGGAAAGGAGGGAGGGTTGGGGAAAGGCGCAGGAGGCAGCCGCGCACGACTAAGTCGCCTCTCAGTTGGGCGTCAAAAGTATTCGGCGACTAAAGGAATAAATGCACCACGTCCACAACCCGATTGCAAGATGAAGTGTAAGCCAACAACTTTGCAAGCTTCAGAGAGAGAGAGAGAGAGAGAGAGAGAGAGAGAGAGAGAGAGAATCTTGCAGATTCATCCTACCGAGAGAGAGAAGCCAGCGGTAAGGTAGCGTGTGTGAGAGAGAGCGCGCGCGCGCTTTCAAGCCCATTTGCAAAGCCTCGAGGCTTTCCCCGTCCAGCACACAGCAAACCCGGCCGGATTGTCTGCAGCCACCCGGCACGTTTTTGCGCTTTCTTCGCCGTCGCCGCCACTCTCGTCCGCAGCTTTTCACCTCGCCTTTCTGCCCCCCCCTTCATTGCCATCCGTTTATCCTCCCTAAAAGTTCTCTTTGGCCCCTTCCCCAAGTTCGGGGGTGGGTGGGTTTGATATGCAAAAGAGAAAGCAAGACTTCGACGACCCGGCCAACAAGCTGTGATTTCCCTCTATTGACAGAAATCCCCCCCCCTCAAAAAAAAGGGCTGCGCCCGCAAAGAAAACGGAGGCGGCTCGGATAAGACTGCAGTACGACCGCAAACCCCACGCGCCACTTCACTCTCCCCCAAAGTCCCGCGGAACTCGCCCAAACTTCTGCGCCTAAGAAAATCGCACGAGCGTGACTGCCGCCGTTCAAGCAGCACTTCTCCCTCCTTAAAAGACCTCCGGGAAAAGTGCGAAGAGAGCCCCGTTTCCAAATCTAATGGGGGGGGGGGAGAGGAGAACTCTCTCCAAAGTTCCTCGCGGCTGAGGCGGCGTTGCGTGTGGGAACCCCGCTTACCCGCTGGAAGCGCAGCCCTGGCTGCTGTTTTTGCCTCTTCTCCGATCACTCGGAGCCCTGCGTACTAGCGCTGCGGCTTGCTCGAGGTAGCAGCAGATTTGACTTTTCCCCCCCTCTTCCTCCGTCTTCTCCTCCTTGAGGAGGAGCCTCGCGGCGTGACCGAGGCTGAGGAGGGGCGGGATAGTAACTGCGCGGATTCCCCGGCGCCGCGCGCGTCCCCTGCGCTGCAGTGATGAAGCGCTTTGCCAAGGAAAGCGGAGTCTCGGCCGGGCGGGAGGCGAGATCTGGCATCGCAGGCGTGGGAGACTGCGACGGACGGGCAAGCCCATTCTCTCTTGGCTGCTTGGAGAAAACAGCGGGAAAGCGGAGGAGGACGACAAAGAAGACGGGAAGCCGTGAAACGGGGCTGAGGGAAGGGAGGGAACGGATAATTCAAATGGACGCAGTATATCGGTCTTTCCGTACAACGGCGGAGCTGGACTTGATGAAGCGGGACAATTAAGTATGGAGGCTAAAATATATGAAGAAGGGTTACAAGAACTGGACATGGCTAGCCTAGTGAAGAGAAGGACCAGGGGTGACATGATAGCAGTGTTCAATATTTGAGGGGCTGCCACAGAGAAGAGGGGGACAACCTGTTTTGCAAAGCACCCCAAGGCCAGACAAAACAATGGATGGAAACTGATCAAGGAGAGATTTAACCTAGAAATAAGGAGAAATTGAGAACAATCAACCAATGGACCAGCTTGCCTTCAGAAGTTGTGGGTGTTTCATCACTGGAGGCTCTCAAGAAGAGACTGGAAGGCCACTTGTCAGAAATGGTAGGGTCTCCTGCCTGAGCAGGGGGTTGGACTAAATGACCTACAAGGTCCCTTCCAACTCTGTTAATCTATCACATTTCTTAACTGCCAAACATGCAGAGTTAAAAGTGCTATCGAATGGCAGTGAAGCAGGGATTTTAAAAATGCCCATGCTGCTGGTCAGGGCAGTGGATTAGGGTTGCTCTGTGCCAAAGTAATGTCCTTCAACAGGCTCCCATCAGTACTAATCATTATCCTTAGCAAGGGACTGTGGGAGATAGACTTCAAAACAGCTGGATTACATCAGCTTCCCCACCTCAGTGGCGCAACCTACCTACTGCAGTCTGACAGAAGTGTACCTGTCTTAGGCTAATGAAGAGAAATCTGTGAGCCTGGAAGACCAATTAGTAATACAGAATAACATTTCATGGAACAAAGCTTGTGCAGTAATAGAATTGTCCTTACATCTTTACATTGCCAGTGACTCTATTCTTAAGCCACTTTCCCGTTGGGGACTTTCAGCGACCAGTCTCAAAAGACCATCATGCAAGACCACTCTTCCTACGGTGAACCTGCCCAGTTACTGAGCCTGGACTTGTATGTTCCGGTTCAGCATGATGAATGAATCCTACTTAAGCCTAATTCTATGAAGTCGCTGACGTGATGCATTAAGATGACAGTTCTGAAATACCCACTGAGATCACACTGTATACCAAGATGAGCTCATAAACCTGGCTCCAGATCGCCTAGCTGTCCAGCTATTTAAAATAGTGCATTTGTGCAAGACACTATAACGGTGCAGGCAAACAGCATTCATGGGAATACCTGCCTAAAAAGGTCTACAATCTATCTGTACAGAAATAAGTCCCACAATGATAAAACTAGCTTGGAAATTAAAAAAAAGATCCTGTTCTAAATATTGTTTAATGCAATCCCCTATAGTTTTATCTTTCTGTGGAATAATCTCATTTCCCCAGTAATAGAACAATTTATTTTTTTATTTTATTTAAATTATGTGCAGCTGCCCATCTTACATATAGTAACTCTGGACAGCTGCAGAGGTGGGATTCAGCAGGTTCTGACCAGTTCTAGAAAACCGGTAGCGGAAATTTTGAGTAGTTAGGAGAACCGGTAAAGACCACCTCTGACTGGCCCCGCCTCCATCTATTCTC
Organism: Diadophis punctatus similis; assembly: GCA_023053685.1. NCBI lineage: Eukaryota > Metazoa > Chordata > Lepidosauria > Squamata > Dipsadidae > Diadophis > Diadophis punctatus. Next base: position 27,738,230 of record JALIGW010000002.1, read on the forward strand.
TGCCTCCCGAGTCCCAGCTGATTGGGAGGAAATGGAAATTTTACAGTATCCTTCCCCTGCTACATCTACCAAGCCAAGTCCACCAAGCCACGCCCACAGAACCTGTAGTAAAAAAAATTGAACCCCACCACTGGACAGCTCACAGCAAGATTCACATAATTAATCAGGTTGCTATAGTAAAACAATTAAATGGTTGAGGACAGCAATAATCTCAGCCAGTATACTATCTTAGGCCAAGAGCTATCAGGTCTATCAAGTTGTAGGGAATGCTTGCTCACCAGAATATGAGCATCTCTTCCTACATTTCCCCACTCCCTTTTTCATATGAAACAATAGACCTCCTGAGGTAGTGGGAAAAATATTAGTACCTATGGACATCCGTACTGTATAGCATGTGTGTTGCTACTGCGTAGTATCACTGGTACATAGCTAGAAATTGATCAGCGGTATGCAACCTAGCCAACAGCCAATAGCAGTATAATCTGTTAAGACAAGCAGTGATTTACAATGTGCCACCTGTTAGTTTCTCTTTTGTACTAGCACTAAAGAGGATACAGTATAAAATGATTATCCAGTGGTTGCTCATTTCTTTTCACTGTAGAGGATCTTTTCTGTAGAAAATGTTAAGATCTGTAAATTTAAATACTGTCAGAAACTAAATGCTGAATGAGGAAAAAATCTTTGATTTACCAATTGCAGTTGGAAGGAATTTAACTGAATTACACAAAAATACGGGATTCATCCATATTATAAATCTAATGTAGTTTCTATATTTGAATGAAAATAGGACAATATATTGCTTATAGGGAGGGGAAATTGAACATAGGATTAATCATACAATTAGCTTTTACAAGCTTTCATATTGTTTATTGAATGTTTTTGGGAGATCCAGATTGGAATTCTTCATGGAAGGAAAAGAATTTTTTTAAAAAAACGTCCATACAAGTGACTTATATCTTAGTTACTTTGCCCAGTAATCACTGAAGTAATATAAAATTGGTCTTCATTATTGTTATGCTGGCACAATTATGATTGGATGGAGGGGTAAAAATCAAAATTTTTCCCTACCGGTTCTGTGGGCGTGGCTTGGTGGGCGTGGCAGGGGAAGGATACTGCAAAATATTCATTCCCACCCGACTCCAGGGGCCAGCCAGAAGTGGTATTTGCCGGTTCTCCAAACTACTTAAAATTTCCGCTACCGGTTCTCCAGAACTTGCTGGATTTCACCCCTGGTTGGATGACACAAGAAGATATTGTAAGATCACATTTGGAATATCGCCATGATATAAAAAAGATGTTGGGACTCTAGAAAGAGTGCATAGAAGGGCAACAAAGATGATTAGGGGACTGGTGGCTAAAACATGAAAAAGGTTGCAGGAATTAAGTTTGTCTAGTTTAATGAAAAGAAGGACTAGGGGTGACATGATAGCAGTGTTCCAATATCTAAAGCAGGGGTGTCAAAACTTTGTCGTCAAGGTGGTGTCACGTGATGTATCACGACTTCTTTTCCCTTTGCTAAATGGCGTGGGCATGGCCAGCGCGTGACGCATCTGGCCCTCGAGTTTGACAGCCCTGATCTAAGCCCTGTCACAAAGAAGAGAGAGTCAACCTACTCCAAAGCACCTGAAAGTAGGACAAGAAGCAATGCATGAAAACTAATCAAGGAACCAACCTAGAACTAAGGAGAAGTTTCCTGACAGAACAATTAATCAGTGGAACGGCTTGCCTCCAAAAGTTGTAGATGCTCTAATACTTGAGGTTTTAAAGAAGATATTGGACAATCATTTGTCTAAAATGATATAAGTTTCCTGCTTGAACAGGGGGTGGATTGGAAGACCTCCAAGATCTCTTCCAACTCTGTTATTCTGTTAAATTGGAAGGTGTGGAAATTACCTTTGCCCTTGGAAGTCTAAATTGTCCTCCATGCTTGACTACGCTGTTCCCTGCCCAAGGAGGGAAGTTTCTATTGATACCTATGGAAATATCCCTAACAAAACAAATACTAGCAATGAAAAGAAAGCCAAAAACTGAGGACTAGGGCAGTGGCAGAGAGTGAACAAGTTACCAAACCCCATGCTGTCTTTCTAAATATGCACTAGATTTGGATTCCTTGAGAGTTATTGGGGATTTGGTTTTTTAAAAGCAGAATTTAAGTGCCACTTAACAGCATATTCACTTTAACTGTAAGAAGACAATTCTAATAAAATACTGTGAATTGGATATTTGCATTTCAAATAATACCTTGTGTATGCACACTATTGTATACAACCTGAACCAAATGACAGTTCCTCTCTTTAAGAACATGAGTTTCAAACCCTTCTCAGTCATTCATCTTAAACTCTGTGTCATGTTACCTGGACTATGACACTACAGTCACAACAAAAATAGTGACAGGATACTGTATGCCTGTCATTTTTTTTGACACTTCAGGCCAAAGAATCACCCTGAACACAAAACTGCCTTTCATCTATATTATTTTTCTTATGCAATCTGCATTCTCTTAAGTACAAAATTTTCTGTTTGTAGAAAGGTAAATTAAATTGAAATATTTATAATAATCTGACAATGCAATTCACTTTTATTTCTTTTTTATTGAATTACAAAAAAACAATAGAAGATAAAGAAGCAAGAAGATAAACATTTTTTAAAAAGGGAAAGCCAGGAAAAAAGTAAGATAAAAGTGCAGAAAGAAAAGAGAATAGAAAAGGAATGAATTATTACTTTCTTTAGATAAAAGATACATCAAACCCTCAGATCAATTTTCTTACTGACCAAATCACGCCACACTCAATACCTAAGAGTAAAAGGATAGCATGGCATCAAAGTACTAAAAAACAACAAATGCTCTACCAGTTAAAAGACAGTAACTGGAGTTGATTTTGCTTTTCACATTGGCTGTATAGAATGCAGCTGTCAGGCTCCAAACCAAGAATGATAAATGGCAATTCTTCTAAGCTGAGTTCTTTATTGTTTCGCACCTATAGACCAGAGGTGGGTTCGGACCGGTTCTATAGAACGGGTAGTAACTTGGCGGCCTGGGTCGCTGAAACCAGCAGCGACCCAGGCCTGCCACGCCACCGAACCGGCTCTCTCAGCGGCGCCATCTTGTTTTTTGCTTCTGCGCATGCGCAGCTGTGTTTTTAGCGCTGCGCATGTGCACACGCAATGCGAGGCACACACGCGCCCTCATGATGCATCACTGAGCGAACCGGCAGCGAAGAAAACCGAAACCCACCCCTGCTACAGACAAAAACTTACAAGACTGAGAACTCTTACTATGTGCATCCAGAATATACTCTGTGAACTATTAAGGAGGAGTTGTCTTCACCATCTTTCTCTTACACATAATAACTGGGCTGAATTACCTCGTATTCCTTCTGGAATGCAGCCCCTCCCTCCTGGGGGTTCTACCACCTCACTACATTTCATAACAGAAACTGGGAATATACCTTCTAGATTGACAGCCCTTTTTACATGTAGGACCAGCAAATGTGCACTTATCTTCCCTAGCTCTTGAGTTACCGTAGAATATATTTCTATATCTAGCAACGTCATTTGCATATTGTGTTTCATTGATCTGCTTTCTTGAAACATTTTTTCCCTTGCTTGCTTTACCAATACCACATTGCATTATGGAAAGACTTACAGAACTGATAAGATAATCTGACATGAAGACTATCAGATTTCATTGACTAACTACAAGAAAATAGGACACGGAGGTTAAAAATTTCATTGGCTGAATACATTTTTTCCAATTTGATCAGCAAGATAATTTAGCAATCAATTAAGGAATTGAATGTATTTATACCAGCTAGAAAATTCCTTCTCCAAAATAAAATATATTATTACATATCCCAAATAGCATTTCAATATGTAAATAAAACAATCATGTTAAATGCATGACGATAGGCTGCAGTTTAGCTTGCAGTATTATTATATGCACATATCAATATGATTATTAGTTCTAAGAAAAGAAATCACCAAATAAATCAAGACTGTTGACATGTAGCCTATTAATATATAGGAGAATATAACAATTATCTCAAACACAAGAAGGTTGGTACATGACCCTTATCTTGTTCCAGATTCCTTTTTTTTTCAAAAAAAAGTATAATTCCATCTGAAAAGAACAAAGTGCTACTTTAGTTTTCATATATGAAATTTTAAATAAATTTTCTTACCAAATCTGACCAGACCAATTCTGTTTTTGCCATCAGCAGAGCTTCTGCTCATAGCTTGGATACCACTAAGGCTGTTAACCTAATCTACACTTCTCTATCACTGAAAAGGTTTGTGTTATGCAAACACCTTGATTGACCAAAGCTATGATAGGCAATGGAAGTCAATATCTACAGTAAGAGTAAATAGTAAAGAGCATAGATTAAATAAAGGAATTCACTTTAAAAAGTATCTGCTTAAGTATGACTATAGATGTATAAATAAGAATTGAAACAAAAAGCATGATTGATACAGCTGTTTATGAGGAAATATTGAAAAAAGCCCTTTGAAGCATATATGGGTTAGGGCTAAGAGTGAAGAGTATATAACATGGAACAAATTTTGTTTTAAGTTTTGGGAAAAATAAACAAGGATGAAAATGGAATGACTGTAGGAAGTGAAGGCATAAAAATGTATTATAGGATAGCTCCAACAGAAAGAGATATAAGAAGATGTGAAAACTGCTGGAAAAGAAGTACAATGGATTGTTATAGAAGTAGGTAATTACACAAATGGAAAATATGACTAGTATCCTTGGTGTAATGATGAAATAAAAAAGGCTGTAGATAATCATATACAAAATGTGGTTTTGTATATGTGGTTTCCTCCCCAAACCCCCAAAATTTTAACCTTAGACTGTCTACAGTAGACCTTTCTCCATTTCTAAGAGGTCTGTAAGGGGCGTGCTTAAGCGCACCACTGTGCCTACCGTCCCTGTCCTACTGTCCTATTGTCCTCTATTATTGGTACTTTTTACTTATGTTATGTTTATACAAACAACTACTATCCTGTACATGTTTGACAAATTAAATAAATAAATAAAATAAAATAAAATAAATAAATAAAAATTTATTGTTGCAAAAATGAGAACATAAAAATATATGTTAAACCTGTACTGTAGATAGAAAAAAGATGGTCACAAAGAATGTAATCAAAGAGGGCCACAAGCATTACGATTAAAGAAGTTAAATTAATGTTAAAAGAAGCATAAAAACAATGTTGATGAAAATAAAAATTTTGTTTTTAGAAAGTGGGTTATGAGGGCTAAGCAATGAACTTTCAGCAGTCTGAACAAAATTAAAAATGATTTTTTTTAATGAAACAGACATGAAGGAATATTGGAAAGGATAGCTTAGATATTTGTTTAGAAATGATAACAATATCATTGCTATCAATTTTATTGTCCAATGCTATCATGTTACTGTTCAGAAAACGTGCTATGGAAAGAAAGTTGCAAATGCTATGATAGTTTTGAAAAATAGCAGGCCTATTGTTGGGCCATATGTTAAAATATGGATGTGGTTTGCATGTGGAATGTCTGTACTACTTGTTTAGTATTTGTGCAATGATTGCCTGATGATTGGGAATAGGCCATGATTGTTCGCTTGTACAAAAGAAAAGTAAAATAGTAAGAGTGAATAAAGGTTTTTAGGGGATTAATAAATTAAGTGAGCGTAGTGGAAAAGACCCTTAAAAGTGAACAAGGGAACAAGAGGTGGCAATTAACATTTTGTTTCTGGAGTTGAGATTTGGATATGTCAAACAGAGTAAAATGAATGCCTTGGAAATGAGATTACTTAAAAAGCGTGTGTGGATAAAGCAACAAAAGGAAAGATCGCAAATGAATGGGTGCTGAATGAATGTAGGTGAATGAGGATGAACTGTATAGCAAATATATGAAGAAAGTAAATGGGTTGAAGTTATGGTTGTATTGAATTTTATGAGATGTATAAAATGGTAATAGGGTAGAAGCAACAATGATTTGCAGAGATAAATAGATTGTTAGTTAAGAAACAATAAAACCAGTTAGCTGTTTCCTTTTATATTTTTTAATCCCAAATCCTTAATTCCTTTGATTTAGCATTTTTTATTCTTTTTCTATGTGCTGTATAAAGTTGCTTACCTTGAAATGAAACACCACAGTAAGTATACCTGGCTTTAAAAATAACTCTCTTAATTTCCCCCTCCCATTTTCTTTCCTTTTTGACAGCCCTATGTTACTGTCAATCAAATATAACTTTGAAACCACATTTTAAAATGTTCACTGAACCCTTTCCAATATAATTTGTTGTGTGATTTACTGCAGGATCTGAGTTCATTATGTATTAAGGTACACCAAATGTCCTTATTTCTTAAATTATTTTGTTGTTTCTGACAAATATCCTTTGAAGATGTGTCTCTTGTACAATTCTCTACCCAGATACTTTTTAAATTAGCATCCTTTTTTCTAATCTCATTTTTTAATATAAAATCATGCTGCCTTCCCTGAAATGACATGACATGCATTTTATAAATTACTATAATACAGGAAGTTAAAAGAGACATGAAGTTTCACACTGCTCTGAAAAGAGAATATTGATGCTAATGTGAAGACTAAAACCCTCACCCAAATTACAGTTCAGAAACAGCATATTTTGCTTCATGTATCATAAAAAAAAAATCCTGAACAGGATTACAGTATTCATTTAGTATTAAAAAAAATTGTGGCTTCTAGAATTACAAATACTTAAAACTAGATATTTTCAAAATTCTCTGTTTAACATTTTATGCAGACTTGTACCTTATATGTGAAAGTTGTCAGTCAGCAACACTTTGTTTGATATCATTAACCCTTGTTTTTTTTTTAAAAAAAATCCTGGTGCTATATGTAACTGTTTATTTTTCGTTATGAGCATGTGCTTTGTTTCCTTGTAGTCTGCACATTTTTAAATCAATATATTGTTATAGTTAGGGAAGTTAATTTAAATGTTGTCACCGGGTGATGGATATGACCACATTCTGGTTGTGGATGTCCTCAGGGAATGATTCCGGTAAGAAAAATAGAATGGAGTAAAAAAAGTAATAATGGATAGACATTACTCAACAGCTCTGTGGAGTGTACTGGATTATCTTGTCCCAATTCTAAGTGGTATTTTTAATAGCCTCAGACATTTGTTGCAAAACTTAGCTTTTCATGAACTTACTGTAGTTCTGTAGTCCTCCAATTGCAGCCGGTTGATTAATGACTGTTCAGAGTTATGATGGACTTTTAGAAACCTACTTACAACCAGTCCTCGAAGTTATGACTGCCACACCCCATGGTTACATGATTAAATTTCAGATGCTTGGCAACCAACTTGCCAACAGCTTGCAGCATACGGCAGTAATGTGACCATGATTTGCAATAGTTTTTTTATGGTTTTTGGCATTTTTTGATAGTTTCTGGCAAACATGCCTATTTAGAAGAATAGATTCACTTAATAACCACGGGATTCGCTTAACAACCATGTGATTTGCTTTAGAATTATGGTGATTTGCTTTATATACAGTTGTAAAATCAAATTCAGTCACATGGTGTCTTGACTTCTGACCACAATGGTTTACGACCAAAATTCTGGGATTCATTGTAGTCAAGGACTACCTGTAGTAGCTCATCTCCTGCACCTAGAGTAGTAAGAGTCAACTGGGGACATTGTCCAAGTGAAATTGTTCTGGAGGCATTGTTATAAGTCCCTTTTATCTTTTCCAAGATGCTGCTAAATATTTTGGTAGAGCTGCAGTATTTAGATTTCTTTATTTGAATGTGAGAGAGCATGGGATGCTCAGTAGTGAGTTCCACTTACTTTTGCTACCGGTTCGGGAACGAGGGGCGCGAGTGTGCTTTGCGTGCACGCAACGCTTCTACGCATGCGCACAGTGTTTTATGATGATGTCTGGGTGGGTGGGCGGAGCCTCCTGCCACCGCCGCTACCGGTTCACCGTACCGGGTCGAACCAGTATCAACCCACCACTGGGGATGCTTCTGGTTCTTTTGTAATATAACTTGTATTTACAAATATAGTAAAAGAGTCCCAGAGGTGCTTTTTCACAACTGAACTTTCTTTGTTTTTCCTTGAAGATGTTTCGCTTCTCCTTAAAGAAGCTTCTTCAGTTCAGAACTAAAGAAGCTGCTTGGATGAAAAGCGAAACGTCTTCAAGCAAAAACAAAGAAAGTCCAGTTGCCTTTTGAAAAAGCACCTTTGGGACAACCGTGACCTGGATGACTGAAAAGCTCCATAGACATATAGTAAAAGAGATTCCGGAAAGTTGCAGAGTACATATTGATCCAGCACTGGGTTTGAAGAAAGCAACCATTTCAGCCTATTCCAGGTAAAATGTCTTTGCTCCATATTTGCTTCACTCCAAATGCTTCTTACATTTAGTGTGGCTCCCTGTGAAATATCCACGACTATGATTATGTACAGGAGAAGGGTGTGGGGAACAAGAGCTCTGACTACAAAGGAGCCTTGTAAAGGGACTGAAGCAGCACTGGGCTGCTCCCGGTTCGGCCCGGTTTGGCAAACCAGTAGCAGTGGTGGCGGGAGGCTCCGCCCACCCACCCAGGATGCTTCTGCGCAAGCACGCACGAGTGCACGCACACGAGCAAACCAGTAGTGACGGGATTTACAACCCACTACTGGACTGAAGGATTTCTTTTAAGGCAGTGGTTCCCAACCTTTCTAATGCCGCGACCCCTTAATATAGTTCCTCATGTTGTGGTGACCCCCAACCATAAAATTATTTTTGTTGCTACTTCATAACTGTAATTTTGTTACTGTTATGAATCGTAATGTAAATATCTAATATGCAGGATGTATTTTCATTGTTACAAATTGAACATAATTAAAGCATAGTGATTAATCACAAAAACAATATGTAATTATGCCAGATCAGAAATTCTCGGGCCTGTCTTTGCAAGAGTACAAGGAATATCATCTTCCACAACGTCTACTTCTGTATTTAGACTTGATAACCAACAAGTGTACAGCAATATTTCTCAATCTCAGCAACTTTTAAGGTGCCTGGACTTCAACTCCCAGAATTCAAAGCAAAGCTGGCCCCTTAGCTGATGCCGTCAAAGCTCGGCCGCCAGGCGTCACAAATGCCTCTCACCGAATGGCACCTCTCCTGACCAATCGGAGGGCTCAGGCGAGTTGAGTTGATATGGCCAGGCTTGTGGCAGTGGAGGGGGGGGAGCTAAGGATGCCCGGGCGACCCCTGGGAAATGGTCGTTCGACCCCCAAAGGGGTCCCGACCCCCAGGTTGGGAACCACTGTTTTAAGGGAAAGGATAAAAGAGTGGTGGTACCAAGTGGATGAAAAAGTTGAAAGGAAGAGGCATGTCTCAAGAAAGTGAATTACTTCTGGTAGAAGCAGATGTGTGAAGGAGAGAATGCAAGGTAGTGCAATGAACATGGGAAGCTGATTGACTCTGACCTGGGATGTGGCATCTATTCTGAGAATCGTGGAAATAGACTAGCCAAGACTTTGGATGCAGCAGAAAGTTTGTTTACAGAGCAAAGTAAGTTTGTTCAGTATCTCAGAAGGCTGCGATACTGAACATGCAGATGCTCTGTATGGCTAAAACTGATTCATGTTTCAAGAAGCAGATGAATATTGAGCTCCAAAGCTAGCTAATTGTACAACATCCAACAGTTTGAAGCTTGCACTGCTGAGGGCTATTCTTAAAATGTGGATGAGATTATTTACATAATTTTTTTTTATTTTTAATGTTATTTATCGTTTTATTTATTTTATTTTAAGGAGTATTATAACTGCAAACTTCCAGCTGCAGCAGGAGGAAATTAAACAATTACTTTTTAAAAATAACTAAACAAAAGCAACAAGTATTATTTTATGTTCCTCGAAAAACAAGTCTGGTGGTTTCTTTCTTTGGCTCATCAATAGAAGGACTATCATGTCAAAGCTCCTTCTACTTTTAAGGTTTTTTTTTTCCTATTGAAAATGGGAAACGGCAGCCTGTTCAGTTTTATGAGGGAGGTCAACTCAAGAAACTGATACTATGAAAACTACTGATACTCTATTGTTGCCAGTTATAATAAAAGCATCTTGGAATCTTATACCAAAGAGAATAAAGATGGGGCAATTTATTTATTTATTTATTTATTTATTTATTTATTTATTTATTTATTTATTTATTTATTTATTTATTATCTATCTATCTATCTATCTATCTATCTATCTATCTATCTATCTATCTATCTATCTATCTATCTATCTATTACTTGTATTTATATGCCGCTCAACTCCGCAGGGACTCTGAGCGGCTAACAGCAATACAAATAACATCAATATAAAAACATTTAAAAACAGACTTAAAATACAATATATAAAATATATAAAATAATCAATCAAATCAATCATTCAACCCTTAAAGCAATCTTTAGCTTCTTTCTCACTCCCTTTTCTCTTCTTGGCTGAAGCAGGTATTTACCTAACAGCTGTTTAATACCTTCTTCAAAGCACTCTCTAGTATAGTTTATTTATTTATTATTTATTTATTTTGTCAATCTCGTATTAGATAATACATATAAGTATATGGATAATTTGAATACATGAGAGGAATAAAAGTAAAAGGGAACATTTGGACAGGGACGGTAGGCACGTAAGTGCACTTATGCACACCCCTTACAGACCTCTTAGGAGTGGGGTGAGGTCAACAGTAGACAGTCTAAGGTTAAAATTTGGGGGGATTGGGAATGAAACCACAGAGTCGGGTAGTGTATAGTCTACTCTATAGTCTACCTGGCCTTTAAACAGGTGAATAAAAAAGCAAGTGTAGCTATTAAGGTAGCGTTGGGAGGTGTTGTGAAGTTAAAAGAGTTGAAAAGAATTTGGGAAATTAGTGAGGAGAGTCTAACGGAATTAGGGGTTAAATAGCCTCATACTGATCTTGTAATGCAAACACTCAGACATTTGGCACTTTGCTAATTGATTCAGCCTTCTGATTCATCAGGCATTTGTATACTGCTTTATGGAACCCTATGGTCCTTTTCCCCTTGGAAAAACTGTGAGAGTTGTCCCATTCTTAAAGTTGAAAAGAAATTCCGAGTTGTTTTTAAGGAGCAGCCTCTTTCTAAAAAGGCAAAGATGGTTAGGCAAAAGCAGAGGGCACGTTTTGTTGATGCTAGCTGACAGACACCATTGGATAAATTCAGAGCAGCCTACTCTGGAAAATAAAATTACATGACAGGCTGAAAATAATTTCAAAAGATAACACAATTAACAACTTACATTCACAAAGAAGGCCTCCTCCCCCATGTAATGACCAATAAATGCTCTCTACCAAGATAAAGCAATCTTTGTGGAAACCTAATTATTTACATTCAGATCACCAATATTCTCTCTCTTGGCTCATGTTCTATGCCTCTAAGAGCACATTAAGATATTCTTGAAATTTCTTTTTGTCTCCATGGCCTTATGACTAGAAGCATCTGCAGAAATCTAATAATGTTATCAGAATGATGAAACAAATATTGTGCTGTTATGATGCAAGTTCCCCGTTTTCATAAGTGCATATAATACCATAATGTATGTACAAAGGGGGCATCACTTGCATAGGGTTGCTGCAATACTCATTTCATCATTTGCACCCCCTTCCTTCCACATGGATGGCTCTGCTCATGATACCTTCTCGACCTGTCCCATTTACAGCTTCAGCAGTATCAAGTCTTTCTTAGCTGTTCCACTTTAAAGTCATGTCTTTCTTCTTTCAACACAATTTTTCCATACTTCACCAATGAAGTGGCTGATGATATAGTCAGGGATGGAGATGTGCCAGTTCGTATTAGCCACTTTAGGCTGGCATGGGCCATTCCCTTTGTACAGTCTCCATTATCACAATTGTGCTGTAGGAGATTATCAGGCTGAGCCTGAGGGATGGGTCAAATGCATCATCACTCATGAAACCCTTTGTGCCCACAAGAGATCTAGGTCCACCCCCTCTTGAATTCCTTCTACTCTTATCTACTTTCCTTTGGCCATTAGTAGTTCAGATTCTTATACAGAGCTTAAGCTTGCAATAAATCTTTATACCCATTTAATTATCTGGATCTCCTGATTTCCCTGGCACATGACATTAATATGAACTACTAATGGCCAAAAAGAATTGGCGATAGATAAGGATAGAAGGAATTCAAAGAGGGCTGGATTTACAGTAGAGCTCTTGTGAGCACGAACATACTCAAGACAGATGACACGTTTGACCCCTCCCTCGGGCTCAGCCTGATCATCTCCAACAGGTGCTTTTTGTTTCAGGAGAACCTGGAAACTTACTAGTTATCTTCACAAGAGCTGAAGGTGAGATTGTACAGGCAAAGCCAAGAAACAGTTTACCCATCTAAATTATTATGCCATTTAGTGAGTTTAGTCATGCGATCAACTAATTTTTAACTTTGCGTGGTACCTAAATGTGTGTGTCAGATAGGAATTTTCCTATCAAGAGGCGATTTAGGATCTTGCTTCCCTGAAGTCATTCGTACTTAGAAAATAAAACTGAGATTCAATTCTAATTAACAAAATATTTATTTTAGTACAAAAGTAACAAAAGAATAAACCTTTAATAAGCTACATCTTCTCAGCTAATGGATTCACATCTGCCTCGGACAAGGCATCGAAGAGAAGGAAGGTAGGAGGAGACAAACTCCTGGAATGCACGCATGCGTAGTAAAACATATCACATGTCTGCTTGATTAGAAATTACAGTAAACCTAGAAATGGTAGAGATGCACAACTGGCAATTATTCACATCGTGACAGTGTGCAAGAGAAGAGAAGATATATTGATATGAAAGAGGTTGGATGAAGAAAGCTTTCCTCTTGCCTTTTCAGTCCAGCATGCATCCTCCCAAGTTTAACAAAGTGTTTACCTTAAGATCACTGCTTTCCTTGGGACAATCCACCCAGGCAACATGGGTTCTCCACTTCATTGATTTCCTCTTGCATTCTTGCCTCAGCTGTCTCCTTTGTGTGCATCTTGTTCCTACCCACCTGACATTTTGAAACAAACGATAGCTAATTTAAAAAGGCAATTTCACACCTCACCTCCCTATCCAAATTGGCCACTTCTGCAAACAGGGAAAGCTAGAAACTGCAAATTCAGAATTTTCACAAGCCTCAAGTAAGCAAGAAGGAAGAGGAGCAATGGCTAGTAAGATTAGGGAGTAGAGAACTTGATGTATGGGACACATAGGTTTTCCTTTGGAGAGAGAATGAGAAGCCCTGGATAGCTGTAGATATGACAGGTAAGGTGGCGGTTGTAAGGTGACATGGGAAGGTGCTCACCCACTGTCCTGATCAACTTCTGCTTCACTAGTCATAGGTTCAGTGCTCTTATAAAAAAAAGTCCTATTAAACTCATGTTTGAGTCTGAATATAGACCTAGGGTTCATTCAAAAATAAATCCCAAAGCAGCTGACAACACTGTCTGAGAGGTCTGTGTGGTGAAGCAGATCTTTGTCATTTATCATACTACTAACTCCAGCAGAGCTGGATATGGGGCTGATTGATACCTGGAGGGTTTTCCTGCTGTCCTTTCCAACCCTTTTCTCCATAGGTCCTGTCTTTCTTTACCAGGCAGCCTCTACTAGATTACAAGCCTCGCCATCTGGGAAGACTCAGTCCTCATCAGCTCCAGTTGATATTGGTAGACGTTTTCCCAGCAGGAAGTCACATTTGATAGGAGGAATCCACTAATTGCCTTCTTCAAATTATCACACATTCAATCAGCAAAGGCCAATAATTCCCCTCCTTCCTGCAGCAGTGTAGGCATTACACATGAAGGCAGAAAAGTGTACATTGTGCGTACTTCCTGTTCAAGGTCTGCTGGCCTGACCATCTCACTTTAACCTCACACAGAAACACAGATATAGATACAACAGAAGCATCTCCACAAATCCATTATCCCTGTTTCAAACTTTTATTGATTTATATTAGAATAGCCATCCAAATTTCTTTTCTTGCTGTTCACAAATGCAAGTTAGCATTTTCTAGGCTTAGTTGCCCATTCTCAGTTCAATGCTGAGCCCATATCTCTCCATAAAATATTATCCCCTTCATTCAGCTTCTGTATCCCATTACTCTTTTCTTGAAGCAATGCTCACTTTGGTTAGGATTCCTGGATTTTTTTTCACAAACACCATGAATCCCTAGTCCAGGGGTCTGCAACCTGCGGCTCTGGAGCCACATGCGGCTCTTTGGGCCCTCTACTGTGGCTCCCTGTCGGATGATCCCATCACTGACTGGCCCTACCCCTTGCCCTCCCCTCCCAGTCACTCCTTGCCTAGCCTGAGAAGGTAAGGGCAATGGCGGGGGATGAGAGGGAGAGATACACACACACAGATACAGAGAGGGTGAAGAGAGGTGGGGAGAGTGAGAGAGATACACAGAGAGATACAGAGAGAGGGGGGAGGGGGAGGGGGAGAGAGAGAGGGAGGGAGGGAGGGAGGGAGGTCAAAGGGTTTTTTAACAACTAGTTGTCTGCCCTAATGATCGGCTGGATAGGCGTGGCTAGAGGGGGTCATGTGACTGGGTGGGAGTGAGTGACATCAAGTTGGCCACACCCACCCAGGTTTTGTGGCTCCTGGTGTTTTCTTTTCTGTGGGAAATGGGTCCAAATGGCTCTTTGAGTGTTTAAGGTTGCAGACCCCTGCCCTAGTCAAATTGTCCCAATCAGCCACCTAAGTCTAAGAATGTTTAATTTCACAGTTTAGGATACAAAGGGAAGAACAAGCTCATTATTTTTAGGTTATACTGTACATTAACTGCATTGTATCAACAAGCTTCGGGAGCCCACAATAGAGTGGAGCTTGTTAGTTGATTATATGATGGTTAATTGACACACACTCTATATACTTCTGCCAGTTTTATCATTTTTATTTTTATATCTTTTTTTATTTTAAGTTGTCATTTTATGGTTTTTATGAATTTGGTTTTTGTGTATTTTTATTATGTATGCTGGCCAGAGTGACTGTAAATGAGATGGGCAACTGTTAGCTGTCACCATATGCTTCCTGTGCTTCACTGTTATGCAGTGACAGGCTGCCATGAACTGTGGGGAGGGGGTATGAGGAAGGGGATACTTGGGGAATCGAAAGTAGAAACTGTACCTCCTCGAGATGCTGCCCCAAGGTCATCCAGCTGGAAGAAGGAGGGAGCTGCATACCAAATTATGCTTGGACTGACCATTATGAAAACAACTTGCATGGGCTTGATTGGTTACAGTGGGGTGGGCAGCAAGGAATAGTTGGGGGGTGGAGTAGAACTCAGGGATTTTGGCACGCAATTCTCAGTTCTGGCTATGCACTACTGCAGTACATTTGATCTCTAATAAAACTATACCTTTCTCAACAAATGGAGCCAAGAATCCTTTCTATTTAGAGATTTAGGTTGTGGCCAGTCTGACAGGCAGCTATACGGATATGATAAACAAACAAACAATTTTCAGAATCAGCAAAATGTAACATCTTTGGATTCAGGGTAAATTTTATTAAATCATTAGCATAGGAATATTTATAGATAATATGGAAACCTCTTGCCAAGAATAATGCAGTGCATTAAAAATTATACTGCTTTTGATCAGTCCGGGATCTTCAACTGGTTTGCCCCTTTACTTGTATGGATAAATAAAGATACTATTTTCTTTTTTCTTTTTTTTTTTAAAGTCTTTGAGTTATACGGAAATAAAGATTTAGAATAATTGTGAAATTAATAATTTGATATATATGGGAATGTTAGTCTATTAATGATACATGTTTAATTTTTTATATTATGTTTAAAAGGTTTTTGAGTAACAAGGAGTTAAAGAACTAGAGGAAATTTTGAAATTAATAATTTGTTATAGCAATAGCAATAGCACTTAGACTTATATACCGCTTCATAGTGCTTTACAGCCCTCTCTAAGCGGTTTACAGAGTTCAGCATATTGCCTCCAACAATCTGGGTCCTCATTTTACCCACCTCAGAAGGATGGAAGGCTGAGTCAACCTTGAGCCGGTGAGATTTGAACAGCTGAACTGCTGAACTAGCAGTAGCCTGCAATGCTGCATTTAACCACTGCACCATCTCGGCTCTAGTATATTTTAATTTTATGTTTACTGAACAATATACCCTGTGCTTTTTCTGGGAAGTCGGGGGGTGGGTGGGTGGGAGGGAGGAGGGGAGGGTAAGGGGGGTGGGGAGGGGTTTGGGGGGGAAGGGGGAGAGAAAAGAGAAAAATGTTTGTACTTTGTACAATAAAACTTTTTGAATAAAAATAAAGATACTATTTTCAATTTCAACCCGCACTGCATATTAAACATTAATACAATTAAACGAGTCCAGAGATATTTCACAAGAAATGTCCTCCACTCCTCTGCTCGCAACAGAACACCGTATGCCACCAGACTTGAAATTTTGGGCCTAGACAACTTAGAACTTCGCTATCTTTGATCCAACCTAAGCATAGTACATAAAATTATCTGCTACAATGTCCTACCTGTCAATGAATACTTCAGCTTCAACCACAACAATACACAAGCACACAATAGATACAAACTTATGGTAAACCGCTCCAAACTTGATTGCAGAAAATACGACTTCAGTAACAGAGTTGTCAATGCCTGGAATGCACTACCTGACTCTGTGGTTTCTTCAGAGGTGGGTTCCTACCGTTTCTAACCGGTTCTTTAGAACCATTAGTAAATCAGTGATGACATCATCTGTCATCTGTCGGTGCCGGTCCATGACCGCCACCATCTTGGATTTTGCTTCTGCGCATGCGCAGAAGCTACTTTTTGATTGCTGCGCATGCGCAGAAGCTACTTTTTGATTGCTGCAGGGGGCGCGTGCCCAGAGCGACCCTGAGCGAACCGGCAGGAAAACGATCCACAATCCATCCTGGGTTTCTTCCCCAAACCCCCAAAACTTTAACCTTAGACTGTCTACTGTTGACCTCACCCTATTCCTAAGAGGTCTTTAAGGGGTGTGCATAAGCGCACCAGCGTGCCTATATCCCTGTCTTAATATTCCCTTTTATTTGTATCCATTTCATGTGTTCATAATCATGTTTATACTTATATCTGTTATCTAATACATGTTTGACGAAATAAAATGAATAAAATAAATAAAATGTGTAGTTATGTTTTTATATGATTCATTTTTAACTTAGATTTTCGGAGCTGCATAGGTGTTTATCTATCTGGCAGCATGGGAAAGAGAAGAGAGTATGGGGAAAGGGAGTTATGTGTCAACCAAGAACATTTAATGATGAATGATGAATTTTGGCATGTCATGTAACAAAAAATAAAATAAAATGCATAGATAAATGCTTGCATACAGCACTAATTCTTACACATGAATAAATTGTCTTTTTCAAACCATTTTCAACATTCTGTTTTAAAAACATAAATATGTAATTCCTATACATACATATAAACATAGTTTCCTAAAATTGCACACTATCAAAAATGAAAGAAAGCAACCACTGCATTGAATTTAGCTCCAATGTTTAGTTACCCGTTGCTTTTTTTTTTAATCAATATTATCTACTACACTGATTTTCTATTCCCCCCCCCAGATATTTGCAAACTGGGTGTGATATGCTGTTAACCAATTAGGGGTTTTGGTGTACAAATTCAAGCATATCCATAAATCATAGTTTAATAGCTTGTTGTTCTTCAGTGCCAGCCATCATTCATTGTCTAAACCTGTGATCCAATATGAGTTCTAGCCAAATTGTTAAGACTCATACAATTTAGAGAAAAAGTAGTAGATGACACTGGTACATTATCATTATTATACCATTCTTTCTACTACAAGAGCCTCAAGAATTATGACAATCACAGGCTGTAAATAGAGCCCTTGTTTAATCTGATTGATAATCTGTTGGTAATCAGAATGGCGTTGATTTTCAGCATTAAAAAAAACACGTCAAATATACAGCCAAGTACAAATACTTTACCCAGAATCTCTACTGTTCTATCACTTCTACACTGACAATCTAAATAAATCCAGCTGAGCACAGTTTGATAACATCTGGCTTAACAATAGAGGCACCTAAAATATTAATAATTTGGCACAAGTGCTTTGACCCACTTTCTTTTTACTTAACACATTTTTATGATAATCTAAGATAATTTAAGGTACAAAACGAATATAAATTGCGTGTGTGTATGTATCAAAGGAAAATCTGTAGTTGAATACTTAAAATGAGGAAAGGGCATCTCAAGGTTAATTGCTCTTCTTGACATTTGGAGAAGTATGAGTTTTTGAAGTAGTTCAGGCATAAAAAACAATTGGCAGTACTGATAGAGAACTGTAGAGCAGAGAAGAAACAGTGTGTACCCCCACAATGAGAAAACTACCTTTTAAACTTAATTAGTACGTCCCTGTAGAACTAGAAATGACATTGCTATTAAATCTAGTATTAGCTCAATTACAAAAGAGAAAGAACAATCATAGCATTTTCTCATTGCATATTTGATCTTTTTAAAGCTATTCAGATATTTGAGGGGAAAAATGAACAAAGGGTATCATGAAGATATTTCAAGCAGCAAAATAAGCATAGAGGAACAGTTTGTATCTGGCCATTTTAGGTTCCTTACATTCCATCCAAAGAATTCAAAGAAATAGTTACTACATATTACCTTTTCCTTATGGGAACCACTATATTAGGAACTCCATGTTAGGATTCACTATTTCACTTTATAATACTAAATTGGCTTCCATATATCAGATTCTGTACTACTCACTCATTAACCAACATAGTAACACTCTCTGCTTTTAAAATCATTCATATATTCCAGCATAATATATATTAATCCTTTCATTGACATGAGCTAAACATTTTCAAAGAGCTTAGATTCTGGATGGATTTGGCTTAAATATATGTGTGCTAAATATGCTAATGCTAAAATCCTGTGAGATGAAAATTTACTATATTACCATCTCTTTGATATGCTAAACATTTCCAGTGAAAACAATGACAGTTAAAACATGCTTAACTTCAATGAGATCATTAAGTTCTCCATGTATAAGTTTCCCTGCAGAACCAAAGATTCTTAAATCACAAAAATGTCAGAGTTAAAATAACAGTGGCTATTTTTCTGTCAGCTTGCTCTAGTCTGGTGTCTTCCGTATAAATATTGGCGTT
Organism: Diadophis punctatus similis; assembly: GCA_023053685.1. Classification (NCBI taxonomy): domain Eukaryota; kingdom Metazoa; phylum Chordata; class Lepidosauria; order Squamata; family Dipsadidae; genus Diadophis; species Diadophis punctatus. The sequence goes on from JALIGW010000002.1 coordinate 27,757,393, forward strand.
CAACTCCCAAAATTCCCCAATTCAGGGATTATTTGAGCTGAGCACAACACATTGGAATGGCACCACTTTGGAGAAGACATTAGTATATTTTTGGGGCAATGCTTTGATTTGGGGCAAACCCCAAATCTGAGGCAAATCAGGGCAATAGAGACTTTTGCTCAGTGAGTTGAAACTGGCACCCAGTGCCAATCTAAGAAAAGAACTTCATAACCTCCATCTGTAATTTGTAAATCCAGAGTTCTTCTGTAATAGAAATGATTCCACAAGGACAGTTGTTTAAAAATACTTTGGTGTGGTGGAATGTAATATGGATTCCCAGGAAGAAACGGCCGATTTTGAGAGGGCAAAGAGGCAGTGGAGCTTGGAATACTTGGTTGGCAGAAAGAAAGTTAAAATGTCTCCTCCCTAGTGAGAGAAAAAAATCCCATTTTTATCTGGATATATCTATTGGACTCTTTCTGAAATATACCGGTATATAGAATTGCTATATTCCACTTCTCCAGCAGGATGGAAGAGAAAACTGAAGTATTATTATCTGACTTTTTTTTTTTAGAATTTCTAATCTTGGTTTATATACAAAAGACCACACTGGAGTCACCAATTAAAATAAAAACAGCTTCATCTCTTGCATAATCCATTTTAGGTTGGCTCATTTTGCCTCAGAAAAGAGTAGAATGGCATGAGAAATAAGGATATAGCCTGTCACTGTATGCCACCCTCAAGATATTTCTTTCTTTCTGTTAGAAATGTCTTCCCTCAATGCTTTTGTGAGATAAACACTGATCTAACAATGAAAGTACTTGAAAAGGCAACTTCATTGGAAAGAGAAGTGTGTGGGAGATAAAGCATTATGCAATCTTCTCTCCCATCTCTTTCCCCTTGCAGCTAAAAGAGGGGAAATACATTGGGTCATTTCTTTTCTCAACACTTCTCTAATGTCAATCTAATATATATGAACTTTGGCCTAATGCTTATCAGATACGTTGAGCTCCAATCCTTAAAATTCCAGGTCTGCACCAGTAAGTATGTTTTCCCAAATGACTGCAAAATGATTGTTTTTTTTTTGTACTGAATGTGGAAATAACAATAATCAGGGAGTTAAAGAAGTAGGAAATCTACAGCTACATTCCTGCAAAATTGATCTAACTTCAAAAACATATTGATGAAGCTTTATGTTTGCCCGTGAGCAAGGGTTTTCTGTGTTCAGTAACTTCTTTATAACTTCCTGGCTTATGTCATCTATGATATCTGTAGTATATATAATAATACAGATATGTACATTCATATGCACTCAACCACGTGATCAGCATAAATAGCTGGAGAGTCCAACTTTGAGACACAAGTCTCCATTGTCTCATGGAATAATGCCAGACCAGAAAATGAGCCATCTATTATGCTGAGATCAACTAATGTTTCAAAGTATGTCTATCGCTCATCAATTACTTCTCAAGAGCAGGTCCACTGTAAAGCTTGGACATGATGAATGAATGAATGAATGAATAATGAATGAATGAATGAATGAATGAATGAATGAATGAATGAATGAATGAATGAATGAATGGCAGATAACAGCTCCTATAGTATTTTGTAGCTTGCATTCAAGTTTCAAACAAATTTGAAATGAACAGGGATATCCAGTGCATTTCCTCCTCCAAACAAAGTACCGTATTTTTCGGAGTATAAGGCGCACCTTTTTCCGCCCTAAAAGTGGCTGAAAATTTGGGTGCATCTTATACTTCAAATGTAGCTTTTTTCCAGCCCTAACTAGGTGCTAACAGATCTTCCCAGCTCTTACCTTGCAAGCTTTTTCATTGTTACTCTCTCCAAAGAATGTTTTTCCAGCCCTAAGTCTTTGCAGAATTTTTTTTCATTGCTCTACTTGCTCTGAATAAGTTTTTTTCTAGCCCTAACCAGGTGCTATCTTCCCAGCTCTTACCGGCTTGCAGGCTCTTTCATTGTTATTCTCTCAGAAGAAGGTTTTTTAAAGTCCTAACCAGGGGATAAAATAATGTGCTGAAGCTGCTCCGAATAAGTTTTTTTTTAGCCCTAACCAGGTGCTAACAATCTTCCCAGCTCTTACTGGCTTGCAGGCTCTTTCATTGTTATTCTCTCAGAAGGTTTTTTTAAGTCCTAACCAGGAGATAAAATAATGTGCTGAAGCTGCTCCGAATAAGTTTTTTTCTAGCCCTAACCAGGTGCTAACTATCTTCCCAGCTCTTACTGGCTTGCAGGCTTTTTCATTGTTACTCTCTCAGAAGAAGGTTTTTCCAGCCCTAAGTCTTTGCAGGGTTTTTTTCATTGCTCTACTTGCTCTGAATAAGTTTTTTTCTAGCCCTAACTAGGTGCTAACGATCTTCCCAGCTCTTACTGGCTTGCATGCTCTTTCATTGTTACTCTCTCAGAAGAAGGTTTTTTTAAGTCCTAACCAGGGGATAAAATAATGTACTGAAGCTGACCAGACTAAGGATGCTAGCCAGATGAATACCTGGTAGGCAGATTGTTTTCCCCTATTTTCCTCCTCAAAAACTAAGGTGCGTCTTATACTCCGGTGCGTCTTATACTCCGAAAAATACGGTATATAAACTTAGCTTTTGTGTGCAGGACAAAGATATATATTTTATAGAGCCATGGTGGCACAGTGGTTAGAAGCAGTACTGCAGGCTACTTCTGCTGACTTCCGGCTGCCAGAAGTTTGGCAGTTCGAATCTCACCAGGCTCAAGGTTGACAGTCTTCCTTCCTTCTAAGATCTGTAAAATAAGAACCCAGATTGTTGGGTGCAATATGCTGACTCTGTAAACCGCTTGGAGAGGGCTGTAAAGCACTGTAAAGTGGTATATAAGTCTAAGTGCTATTGCTATTGCTATAAAAAGAAGAAAGAAACATAAAGGGGAAAAATAATACAATTGGAAATCTTAGTTTTAAAGACAGCAGTGAATCTTAATCAGGAATAATAATATTGATCAATTTATAAGCAGAGCATAAATGCATATTATTAATCCAAGACTGAGGCTTATAACATTAAATGGATGTCTTTGAATTTTTTGCTGATACTACATTGTGTCACTTCCACTCTCACTTTTTTCTATTGTTTTTCTACACTTTAAGCAGAATCAATATATCCATTTATCAGTGGTTGTCTTGTTGTAGATACTGACTCTGTCCTGTGCTGCAATTGCGTTCTAGATACAGTATGTAATATTTAGATTTTTAAAATAATATACGATAGTTTCAGTATTGCCATATTTCTATCGATTGTGACTGAAATGTCAGCAGGTGGGAAGCGGGGTGTGTGGGGCACCTTTTCTCCCATAATGTCTTCCTTAGGGAACATCCTTTTGTCCTGAGATTAGGATGGTCTCAACCCTGCAATCTTTCAGAAGACTTTGAAGACCAGGCTATGTGCACAGGCCTAGGGTCCCGAGTGTGTGAAGCGCCCTAATTCCTACCTAATTCCTAACTATAATATCTGAGTTGCTATTTGTATTTGATTTTGTTTTGTATTGAGTTTTAATTGTTTTGTTTTTATGTTTGTTTGTCGCCCAGTCACTGGTTTGAGATAAGTAGCTATACAAACTGAATAAACAAACAACAAATAAACAAACATTGTGACTTTGGGTTTGAGGTTCTTAACTGTTATTTGTTTTATATGGTAGCATTTGGGTTTCTTTTTTTTTTCTTTTGATATTAGAAGGTGTTTGAATTAATTTTTAAGTTTAATTTTTCACGCAGCATGCACCCTAATTCAGTCATTGGTTCGAGATAGATTTTAGTATAATACGTTAGATAGTAGAACTGAGACGCTATATCTTTGGGCTTTGTGTGAACTGAGCCAATTTTGCTGTACTCAATTAAGCAGAACATGTTTATCTAGTCAGGATGAGTTATTGTGTTGCAAATGTACCCGGGCCTTTCCATGCACACACTTTAAATTCCAACAAATTCAATTTCCTTACAAATAAAGACAGGTTATAGTCAGTAAGTCAATTTCTTAACTGGTCAAATGAAGAAGCAAATCTGAAAAGGAAGCTTTTACCAGGGCAGCAGGGTGGCGCTGAATATACCTTGCATATTCCTGGCTTCCTTGATTTTACTGGCTGGCCTCTAAAGCAGGGCTGGCTTTAGGAATTCTGGGAGTTGAAGTCCATATACCTTAAAATTCCTGAGGTTGAGAAACACTGCCCAGCAGTTTCCTTCTTCAAACAGATGAGCAATGACAGGGTGATGCCATTCCCCTTTCCCCAACATTTTAAGGTTGCTAGTTCAAGACCCCATTTCATTCATCATGGCAAGAATGTCATTTACCAAATAGGGTGTCCTTCCTTTTAATACAGAGGTACACAGGACATGAATCAACCTTTCAGGGTAGCTTTTCTTTTTTCTCAAGAGATCCATTCCCAATGGTATCTCTTCTTACAAAGTCTTATTAGTGAAGGGACATAATAATAGTAGAATAGGTGGGAATTACTGGGACATAATAATAACTTGCTATTTCACTTCTGTAAGAATTGCTTTGCTCCTTTAAGAATTAGAATTGCCTCTGCCATTTGCTTCTACCAGTGATCTAACTCCTGTTATCTTGTATTTTTGTACAACTCCGTGCCTGGTGGATATCTCAAGAAGCGGGGTATGTCATGGGTTGGCAGGGTTACATCGGGAAAATACCTGTGTTGCTAAGCACTCAGCCCCCTTGTTCCTTGCTGCACAGCCAATGCAGGGCTACAAGGAAGGCATGGGCCAGGGGGCAAGAATTGGGTACTAAGCTGATGTCTCTGAAGGTATGAAAGGACGCCATGCCTTCCCTAAGATGTGGCCTTTCACTGCATGCTCTTTGTCTGTATGTTGTGGAATGGTCTACCCAGTTCTTCTTTGTACAACTAAAAGCTGATATTTTTTCCAGGCCTCTTCTTGGGGTCTCTCTCTTTGGCATTCTGATGACTCAAGTACATTTTGGGACCTTGCATTAGAAAAAGGCAGACATACAAACCTAAGAAACCAGCCATCAAGACCTGGATCCCAGCCAAAGAGAGATATGCTCCAGTGCATTAGGCGGAGAAGTTTTTGTTGTGCAGCTGATTAAGTTAGGATGTCTGGCTTCAAACTGAAAAAGCAGAATTAGTGTGGCAAAGGACCTTAATGAATGGGGGTAATTTTAAGGGTGTAATTCAAAGGCAAACCTAAAGCAATATATCTGCTGTGATTCGATAATGGTTCAACAAACTACAAACAAACAAAAAAAGCAGCTTTTTCTTCTGAAAGAGAAAATGGCAGTGATTTATTTGAAGGAGTCTGGTGGCATCTTTTCTGATTAACAAATGTTATTAAAGCTTTTGTGAACTGCTTTAATAAGGTTCTCCTCCTACAATGTCTACCATATTTGATATCAAAAAAGGGACACACTCAGGCCAAACAAAGGATCTGTCAGTTCAGGATATTGCTGCTCTTATATCTTAAACAAAGGGTGAGAAAAAGTAATAAGGTGGTGTTTTTTTTAAAGGGGGTTGTTTTGCAAGCCTTGAAGACTCAGGATTATTTGAATTATAAATTATACACATACACACGCACACACGCACACATACAGTTGTAATGATGATTTAAAATAGACCTCAACGTCTTTGCAATGCAAGTGCTCTTATGTACATTGCAGGGGTGAAATCCAGCAGGTTCTAACAGGTTCTGGAGAACCGGTAGCGAAAATTTTGAGTAGTTCGGAGAACCGGTAGCAGATATTTTGAGTAGTTCGGAGAACCGGCAAATACCACCTCTGGCTGGCCCCAGAGTGGGAAGGGAATGGGGATTTTGCAGTATCCTTCCCCTGCCACGCCCACCAAGCCACGCCCACCAAGCCACACCACGTCCACCAAGCCACACCCACAGAACCGGTAGTAAAAAATTTGGATTTCACCACTGGTACATTGTATATAAAAAAGGAGGAGGATGAAATCAAGAAAATAAACAGGAAAGCACAATGAGGTTGTCAATAATTCAAAGTGCCTGCTTTGAGCTGTAGTCACACCCACTACAAACATATGAAAGCAAAAAAGAACCCTGGTGGCACAGTGGTTAGAATGCAGTATTTCAGGCAAACTCTGCCTACAGTCTGGAGTTTGATCTTGACAGGGTTCAATGTTGATTCAACATTCCATCCTTTCAAGGTCAGTAAAATGAGGACCCAGATTGTTGGGGGAAATATGCAAATAATGCTTCTTCATTGTAAACCACCCAGAAAGTGCTGTAAAGAGCTAGTCCTCAACTTACAACCATAATTGAGCCTAAATATCTGTTGCTAAGTGTGACACTTGTTAAGTGAGTTTTGCCCCATTTTACAACTTTTCTTGCTACAGTTGTTAAGAGAATCACTGCAGTTAAGTTAATAACACGGTTGTTAAGTGAATCTGGCTTCTGGTGTCAGGTTACAGAAGGTGGTCACGTAACACCAGGATACTGCAACTGCCATAAATATAAATCAGTTGCCAAACATCTGAATTTTGATCAAGTGACCATGGGGATGATGCAATGGTCATGTGAAAAATGGTCATGTCACTTTTTTCAGTGCATTTGTAACTTCCAACAATCCCTAAAAGAACTGTTGTAAGTTGAGGCCTACCTATATAAGTCTAAATCAGTGGTGGCGAACCTATGGCATGCTTGCCAGAGGTGGCACGCAGAGCCATCTCTGTGGGCACAAGAGCCGTCACCCCAGCTCAGCTGTGCCGCGCATGCAGACGTGCCTCCTGCTGGCCAGCTGGTCTTCAGGTCTCTGCCGTGCACGTGTCATCAAATTTTTCATTTTGCACCCTATCTTGTCACCTTGGTGAAGAGAAGCACCACAGTTGTGAAATGCTGCAACGGGCATAAATGTGAGGATGGTCGTAAGTGCAAGGATCAGTTGTAAGTGCGAGGACCAGTCATGATTCACTTTTTTCAGCCCTCTGAGTAGTCCCTATGCATGTAGCCATGCCCACCTGGTCACATGTCCAGCTAGCCATGCCCACCTGGTCACATAACCACCAAGCCACCACCCCCAAATAAGCCACACCCACAAAACTGGTTGTTAAAAAATTTGAATCCCACCACTGGATAAAATCCACTTAGGTTGTGGTCTCCATGAATTTGGAGAGGAAAATGGACATCACCAATCTATTAGGAGCCCAAGGGTATCATTAGGAAGGTGCATACTTTTTGTAACTGCCTTATCTACATTTCCTGGCAAAATACATGGGAAATCCCATTGGGTTAAAATCCACGTAGGATTAGGGTTAGGTCCCCATGAATTTGAAGAGGAAAATGCACACCGCCAATAGATTCTGAGCACATGGGTATGGTTAGGCGGATGCATGCTTTTTGAGACTGCCTTATCTCCGTTTCCTGGCAAAATACATAGGAAAATCCCATTGGGGTAAAATCCACTTATGTCAGATATGTCATATTCAAGGCCAGTGGGCCTGATCCCACCTGCGTTTTGGTTAGATCTGTCCATTGGGGCTACCCTGTCAATGGCGATAAGCCAGTATCCATAGCATCGACCCTGGCCCAGCCCAACACTGCACTCCTCCTGGGCAGCAGTCACAGGAGGCAGTGAGCGCATGGGGGCTGGCAGTGCCTGGCTGCCCCTGCAGCTCATTGGCCTCACCTCGCCTCCCCCCACCCCACCCCTGTGATATGTTTCTGGTGGTGTGAGAGCTGATTCTGGCGGTGTGTGGGAGTGGTGCATTGGGGGGATCTAATAGAAGCCTTTGACTTGTTTCTGGGTAGAAAATTAAACCAAAGCCTGCCTGTCTGCCTATGGCTTTGCTCTCCCTCAGCAGCACGGGCGCCACACGGATCCACAAATGCGGCAGCAATGCTTTGCCCCATTTTAATGGTAGGAGAGCTCTCCTAACACAGTTTTATCTCCAGAAGACAAGAACAATCAACCTGTAGTCATTGTTCAAAAGCCTCTGCTGTTTGCCCAGCGCCCCCACCCCACCCCCAGTGATAACCTCTGCACAGCGCTGTCATTGCAAGTTGCTTGGTGCCCCCGTACCTCCTGTGATCGCTTCTGCGAGACCAGCCGACATCATGCATGACATGGAGAAGCTGGATGGGGGGGGCAATAAACTGCAGCTGCTGCTGGGCACCACAAGCCCCCACGAGCTTGCCGCCTCCTATGCGCATGCCCAGGGGCAGTGGTGGGCTGGGATGGCCGGGACCGCAGGGGTTGGCCGCTTGCTGTTTCCAGGGGCAGCCCTATGTGCTCGATCTAACCCCATCACAGGCCAGATGTGGCCTGCAGGCCTTGAATTTGACATGCCTGAGTTAGCCAGTGTGACTTGTTCCATACCGACCCAGCCATGGCTAGTGAGCGGCTTAGAGCCAGCCATACCCATTCAACCATGCTCACCTGGCCACACCCACTTGGCCGCTGTGAGTCATCATACTTTACATGCAACTGGCCCTTGGAGGGCAACCATGATGCTGATGCTGCCCTGAATGAAATTTAGTTTGACACCCCTGTTCTAAAATATAGTATGCAATAACATGTGTCCTTCTAATAGGATGCTAAAAGTCATTACACGTTATCTCCAGCCAAATATGACATTACTGAGAAAGTACAATTTTGTCATCAATACTTACCAGGTATTCTGTTTTAAATATAGTCTTTCTTTTTAGCCTTGGCTTAAAACACATTTGTATTACGGTTGGTTAGCTTGAGTATACAGCAATGAGGAAAAAAATCCTAGAAAAAATACATCCCATTTTCTCCCTTTAATATGGTATCTTATAAAAATGAATTTGAAGTTAAATTTTATATAGTAGAACTGTTCTCCACCACCTTTTTTTCTATTATGGATCTAAAATACTTTTCAGCGAGAATGAACAGCTTGCCTCCAGAAGTTGTGAATTCTCCAACACTGGATGTTTTTAAGACGATGTTGGATAACCATCTATCTGAAGTAGTGTAGGGCTTCCTGCCTAAGCAGGGGGTTGGACTAGAAGACCTCTGTTGTTGTTGTTGTTGTTGTTGTTGTTGTTGTTGTTGTTGTTGTTGTTGTTGTTATTATTATTATTATTATTATTATTATTATTATTATTATTATTATTATTATTATTATTATTGCAGCGGTTCTCAACCTGTGGGTCGCGACCCCTTTGGGGGTCAAATGACCCTTTCACAGGGGTCGCCTAAAGCCATCGGAAAACACATATTTCCGATGGTCTTAGGAACCGAGACACCGCTCCTCTATCTGTCTCCAGCGGGTCCACCCACATGCAAATAGACTACTGCAAAAAAAAAATCTGTACCATGGGAACTTCTGAGCATGTGCAGAAGCCGAATTTCCGGCACTGCGCATGCGTCGCCATCTTGTTTTCACCTTTTTTGTTTTGCAATTTTTTAAAAAAATTCAGCACTGCGCCTGCGTGCGAGCGCAAAGTGGCCACGAGGCGCGGCCACGCAGCACAGGAGGAAGCGAACCAGCAGCGAGGTAAGTGAGAATCCACCCCTGAGTTTCCTAATAATTTTATTATTTTATGGTTGGGGGTCACCACAACATGAGGAACTGTATTAAAGGGTCGTGGCATTAGGAAGGTTGAGAACCACTGTACTAATGGAAGCTTTTAACATTCAGCTCTGGCATGCTTTCCAGGAGACAATAATAAGATATGAAAGTTCTGAGAGTTATTTAAAATTGGATGTTGAAGATGTTCTTTGTTCAGAAAAATAGAAAATAGCAGTGCAATTTCTCCAGCTTTGTTTCCATTGTATTGGAGCCATTCCAGTAAATACATCTTGGCTTGCATAAAGCAATCCATATGCTAATGAAGCTTATTATTAACTTCATAACTTATGAAACATCAATCGATCAGGCAAATTGCCTAATGCAGCAGGATCGTCACTAATGATTTATAGCATCTTCTACAGTCATCCAACCATTATTGGCCTATACTGTATAATAGTAATGAGGTCATACTTTATACTGCTTTGGCAAAGGCTAGATGACATGTGAAGATACTATATAGTGGGGAAATGACTAAATGTTTACTCAGTAAAAGACTGATTCAGTTATTCTGCTTTATAGTCTTCCATGCTTCCATTCAAGGAAAAGCTTGATTTGTAGTTTAGATCCAAGAAAGGACTGGGTTGACATTTAGACTGATGCAAATAAAAAAACCCAACATAAATACCATATTCCAACAAGAATGGTTGATGTTGCCTTTCTAACCTGTTACCTTCTATCAGAGATAGGATACAGCTGGAATTCTGGAACTTGTGATTTGTGCACATCTGCAAGGTGTCCATTTAACAAAAGTTGATTAAAGCTTATTTCCTTGCTAGCTAAATAAAAGTAGTTGCAGTTTAAAATTAAATATTCCAGTGAATGGAATGAAAAATGATTTACTTTTTAAAATGCTATGTCCAAGACCTGAAAATTAAGATATGATTCAAAATGGTTGTTAAGTTGTAAATTACTGCTGGTTTTATTTGTTTTATTTATTTATTTTTCCACATTTTTAAACCACCTACCCTACCTTAGAGAGGAACTCTTTTGATCCTCTGTGTACTCAATGATTAAGTGATTTAACCTATAGATAGTCCTTGACTTATGACTGTTTGATTAATGACAGTTCAACCTCAGAAAGTGGCTTATAATCCATCCTCAAAGTTACAATGGGGGCACCACTCCTATGGTCCCATGACTGCAATTCAGGCTCTTGGCAACCAGCTTGCATTTGTGACAGTTGTATTGTCTTACAGTTATGTGATTGAAGTTTTGACCTTCTCAGCTGGCTTCCTATAGGCCAGGGGTCTGTAACCTTAAACACTCAAAGAGCCATTTGGACCTGTTTCCCACAAAACACAAAACACCGGGAGCCACAAAACCTGGGTGGGTGTGGCCAACTCAATGTCACTCACTTCCACCTAGTCACATGACTCTCTCTCTTTCCCTCCCTCCCTCTCTCTCTCTCTCTCTCTGTCTATCTTTCTCTCTCTCTCCCTCCCTCTCTCTCTTTCCATCCCTCTCTTTCTCTCTCTCTTTCCTTCCCTCTCTTCCCCCCTCTCTTTCTCTGTCTCTCTTTCCCTCTCTCTCTCTTTCCCTCTCTTCCTCTCCCCCCTCTCTTTCCATCCCTCTCTTTCCTTCCCTCTCTCTGTCTTTCTGTCTCTGTATGTCTCTTTCCCTCCCCTCTCTCTTTCTTTCTCTTTCCCTCCCTCCCTCTCTTTCTTCCCCCCTCTCTTTTTCTCTGTCTCTGTCTCACTCTCTGTCTGTCTGTGTCTGTCTGTCTGTCTGTCTGTCTGTCTGTCTGTCTGTCTGTCTGTCTGTCTGTCTGTCTCTCTCTCTCTCTCTCTCTCTCTCTCTCTCTCTCTCTCTCTCTCTCCGTCCCCTGGGGGGGGAAGGAACCCCTGAACTGGTGCTGGATGGTGAGAATCTGACATCCGGAGGCCGCCAAACCCAGAAGCAGCTCACCAACCATCAGCTGGTTAGCTGAGAGCCGAAGACCAGCTGGCCAGCAGGGAGGTGGGGCATCACAACACCGGCGGCTCTGCAGGAAAAACAACTGACATCTGTGAGGCAAGAGTGAGCCACCACCACCGCTCTGCATCATAATAGGCTCCAGAAGGAGGTGACCCCATTTGCCCCATTGTGAAGTGCGCTAAATTTCACTGTGCTGCACAAGGCATTGCGAGAGCAGCGGGAGGCCATGGAGGCAGCAATAGCAAATACAACGCGACGAAGGCGGAATGCTGTTTCGGCAAGTGCAGGGGCGCTTCGCTCCCGCACTAAGGCTCCGGCCATCGCCACTGCCGCGACAGGTCGACGGCTGTTTCATCCCTCTGCTGCAACAGGGAGCCGCAGCAGAGGGATGAAAAAGCTGCATGCGGAGCCGCAGGTTGCCAACACCTGCTATAGGCAATGTCAATTCGGGAAGCTAGATTTGCTTAATGACCATGTGATTCACTTAATGACCATGTGAATTGCTTAACGGACACAGTAAAAATTGTTGTAAAATTGATATTCAGTCATATGGTAACTTGCTTAACAATCACATTACTTCTGATCCCAATTGTAGTTGTAAGTTGAGGATTATCTGTATTGTTTCGACAAATATATTTGAGTATGATATTTGATCAACTGCTGAATTTGTAGTCCCTATGCCTTCAGCTTTGGTATTACTGACTAGTAGGTTGGAGGATCCAGCTGCTGTCAAACCTGGCCAGGTGCAACACTCGTAGGTATGTCTGCATGGGCATAACCTACTAACATTTGTATGGATATATGAATCACAACCCCAAAGAAATAAGTTATTTGACTTCAAGCACTTGAGTGACACTTAAATAAGAGAACATGCTTTGTCTTGGCTATTTAATAAAAAAAACCTACTCAAATTTGATTACGGGTATAATTAATTATACAAGACCAAAAAAAAAGAGTATGTCCAGCATTCTGAATCTCCTTCCCACAAATATATTTTAGTTCATTGATTCTGTGAAGGTTAATAGCTATTCATTTAAGAACATGAGGAATAATTACTGGGCTCTCCAATTCAATTGTGTTTTTCTCTCCTATAAGTTAGTTCTGTCTTTTAGCTTTATGCAATTCACTGAACATGCAGCACTAACATACCAGTAGTTTGTCTTCCTTTGCAGTGAATTACCTGACAGCTGGTTTTCAAAAACTGTGCAACAAAATAAATTATTCTTTTTTTCCTAGTATAATCACCAAGGTAATCTTCCAAGCACAGCAGCATGTTCTGCTCTGTGTATCCTTAGCAACACAAGTCCAGTTTTTGAGCACATTAGAAAGCAAAAGGGATTACATCTTTCCTAAACAGAAAAGTATTGACAGTTCAGAGCTTCAGTACTGCGGTTGTAAGAAGGAGATGAAGGAACGGAGCATCTCACCAAAACAGTGTACAATTTCAGAGGATAAATAACACTTGCGTTATTCCCATGAAGTCCATGAAGATCCATTACAAAACCTTGTTGCAGATCTCATAAAGTTGTTGATGGCTAAGAATTGTTTCAAAGTTGAAAATATGAAAGGTGGAGTGACCAGGGGTGTCCATAAGGGGAATAAAAAAATTAAAATGGCAACGGGGTTGTACAATCAAAGCCCTGCCCCTTTTTACTGCATCACACTTGTGGCACAAGTAAAAAAGGAAGGCGTTTCAATTACATGATCATGGCTGCCATCTTTATTTTTTTTCAGTCTCCCAGGCAGACACCTTGAAAGTCTTATAGATCTGTTGTCACTATCAACAACCTGAAGCAGATGTTGGTACCTTGGGCCTTAATGCTTATTTTCAGTCTGTTGATTCTTTTAGCAGCTAGATAATTATATATTTTGCACAGTGCCATGATCATACTCTTGTTCCAAGGGACTGTAGAAATAATTAATGAAAACTAAACATGAGCAAAAAAAAAATACTTGGTTAATATGTAAAGGTACATTTAAATTTTAATAAAAGAAATTCATTCATCCATAACCAATATTTCCATCTAAATATCTATCTCTAGAGGCAAAGGTGATTACTTTGTTTGTTAATATAACAGAATAACCCAAGTTGGAAGGGACCTTGGAGGTCTTCTAGTCCAACCCCCTGCTCAGGCAGGAAACCCTATACCAGGGGTGTCAAACTCGATTTCATTGAGGGCCGCATCAGGGTTGTGTTTGACTGCAACCCTCTGCCAGTGAAAACAGAACTCGGGAGGGCCATGCATGGCCCTCCCGAGCTCTGTTTTCACTGTTAGAGGCACTACAGATCGGTCCTTCCCTGTTTCCAGGGCAGTCCCACTGGCCAGATCTAAGCACCCCCCGGGCCAGAAGGCCCCCGGGCCTGGAGTTTGACACCCCTGCCCTATACCATTTCAGGCAAATGGGTGTCCAATCTCTTCTTTAAAACGTCTGCTATGAATACTGCTATCATGTCACCCCTACCCCTTTTCATTAAAATAATAATAGAATGCCAAAACTATTTTTCCAAAATACTTTGAAGATATGTTAACTGTTCATCCAGTGCCATTTCCCACATTTTTAAAGCATACTTTATTTTCTGGTGCTCTTCTGAGAAAAATCTGACACACAATAACAAAAACTAAATTGATTTCTTATGTAACACTACCTTGTTTTGGGGAAATAGACAATAAACCATACTGTTTAATTAGAAATTACAATTATTTGAATAATTTGTTCCTTTGTATCCTGCCTTTATTATTTTTACAAATAATGCAAGGTGGCAAACATACCCCGTACACCTTCCTCCTCCTATCTTCCTTACAACAGGTGAGTTGGGCTGAAAGAGAATAACTGGCCCAAAGTCATCCAGCTGGTTTTCATGGCTAAGGCTGGACTTTTGCTTTCTAGTCTAGACCAAACATTTTCCAATTAAACACTTTCAGCCAAAATGAGCAACTTTGTGGAATTACACCACTATGACAGCACTATCCATTAACTACGTTACAACTGCTTAATACAACCCAGAAAGGCTTTTACAGTAACTTTCAGGAATAATACCATTTATCCCAACAGAAAAGAATATCTGTAGGTCAGAGCTGAATGGTGGCATCTTTGGTGCTCTCTGACCTTGGTTGTTTGCTTGCAGTTGTTTTGTTACCCTATTACCATGATGGCGAACCTATGGCACGGGTGCCCAAAGGGGCACGCGAAGCCATGTCGCCCGGCACGCGCGGACTTGTCTGTTTGTCTTCCGGGTTTCTGGTACGCATGTGCGCGTGACAATCAGCTGTCCTTTGCGTGCGTGGCAGTGTCAAATCGGTGTGTGCATGCGCGCCAGCCAGCTGATCATCAGGCACGCTTGCGTGTCAGAACCCGAAGGTTCGGCTTTTCCGGAGCGCGATCCCTTCGCGCGCGGCAGTGCTGAAAACTGGCCTGCGCATGCATGCTGGCCAGCTGATCGTCAGGCGCACATGCGTGCTAGAACCCAGAAGTTCAGCTTTTCCGGAGCGTGACCCCGACGAGCACACGTGCGCGATGTTTCTGCGCGACCTTTTTGGCACTCGGTGCCAAAAAGGTTCGCCATCACTGCCCTATTACCTAATAGGGCAGTGATGGTGAACCTTTTTGGCACCGAGTGGTTTTGTGCACTGATGATGTTACCAGTAGTACCATTTGTGAATTATTTTGTAGTCTATTCTTGATGACTTATTAGCAATTGTGGATTTAATGAGTACTTCATTTTTCATTTATTTTCATTTATAATTGCTTTTAGTTATTTCTAAAAATGTAATTCATTTTTCCTACTTTAGAATTGTTTAAAAAATGAAAGTGTGGTACGTATTTTATAAAAAATAATAATAAAAACATAAAGTTTAAATGGAAACCCATAGGCATTCTCTAAAATTGTATTATACGAGTGACATGATGAAAAATTATAACTGCATTGCTCAGAGCATTGCTAAGTAATTGTATTAAAGCTCATTAGTATAGAAGGCCCTTCCGAGAAATACTGCCATGGGTTTCCTCAAATTGGGAGTTCATCTTACAGGTTCCAGCCATTGTTCACCACAGATTAAAACCACATTGGGAACTGACAATTTCAGACATGCATAACAAAAACTGAAGAAAAACAAGATCAGGTTATACAATTTGGAAAAAGAGACAGAGCCCCAGTCTCTTTTGGCAGTTGCAGCTGCCATCTTGATTTTTTTTTTTTTTGGTCCCACTCCCACCCCTAAAAAGGTGTTTGTTTTGTAATTGTACAATCACCTTCCAAATTAACCACGCTTCAGTTCATGAGGAAAATGTCCCCACTGAACTTCGGAAAATATGGACAGTCAGCATGGAAAGTAGCCCAATCAAAAAAGTTAATGCCCCCTGTGGCACCTTCCACCATCTCTGACAGTAAATTTATCTCCAAAATAAACTCTTGAGGTTCTCTCACATGACTCAATAACTGTAGTTCGGAGATACCCCCTCAATTGTTTTCAAAGGGCACATCCTCATAATGCAGCTTTTTCTCACTCCTAGTCCACTGTGAAGGCATCCTAAATTAAGCCTTAGTTTTTCCAGTTTTAAAACAGCATTATCTCTTTTCCTTAGCACTAGTCTTGGCACACCAAGACTCTAAAAATGCCTCATTCATAATCGTAACGATTGCATGATCAAGTTAGCATTTCACGAGTTCCTCTTGGCTGATCAAAGCTGTTATGGGCAAGTCACTTCCTCTTAGATATTGCCTTCTATGACCAATTTGACATGGACTTCAGGACACCTGGTTTCCATGGAAGCATCTATCCTTCACCCATCCTTATTATTCCTGACCTGCACTTCACAAAATGCCATTGTGCAGCTTCTTTATATATATTACAAAAAGACCTTCTGCAAGACTAGTGGACCTGTTTACTAGTGGATCTGCTCCAAATTTATTTATTTTATTTATTTAGCGTTTTTCTATGCTGCCCTACTCCCTGAGGACTCAGGGCGGCGTACAACATTTTAAGGAACAACTAAACAATAACATTATTAAAAACAATTTAAAAGAGTTTTAAAAAGACATACAAAACCATGCATACATGGGGGAAAGTTGTCTCAAAATCACCCCGCCTGCAGGAAGAGCCATGTCTTAATGAGTGTGCTAAAGCTTTTCTGCAGCTATTTATGGATTTCAGATATTTGAGAGTCAGAAATTGACATGAGTCTACTAGTCTCCCTTCATAGTCTTAATATAAGAATGTGAGAGTTGTTTCTCACATTAATAAAGAGGCATGTCCTCCCTCACAAAAGAAACCAGCTTCCATCCTTTCACATCAAAAAAGCAGGATGTAATAGAGAAGATTTCTGCTGCCATAAATTGCCTACATAAAAGTGTCTCATCCGAAATTAAAGTAAATTGCTGAAAATGTGATGCTGTATCTTAAATCCTTATAATAAATACTATTATTTGATGCACCAAAATTCTTGATCCATGGAGTTCCATTTTTTAGTCCAGACTGCAAAGAGAGAAGGCTAACAAGGAAGGCTGGTCAATTTGTCTACTCTATTAAACTTTCACCAAAAATAATATAGTTGATAAATCAGTGGGTTGGAAGACAATTCTGGAGTAGTGCAAATACCTGAAAAGAAGCCCTCCCCTCCTCAGAAAATGACAGTACTGTAAAGTAGGATTTATTTTTTTTTAAGATTCAGAGTCAGCTGAATGTTTACTTGAGACACTTCCTTTTCTCACTAAATCTTACAAACCTGTAATGTTTTCTCCATTGTTCTTTGGTTTTTGAAGTAGCTGGCCTAATTAACAAAAGCATGAAGGAATCCTATCTCCCTAAATACAAATAAAAACCTCAAAATTATATTTTACCAGATTGATTTTTCTAGCTTGAATGAAAATTCTGATCACTTCAAATACTGAATCAGACCTTGGATAAGACTTTCTCCAGGTGGGTGCTCATTATCATTATTATCATTATTATCTGAGTGCTCATTAGATACTCACCAGTGGGTTTATTATTTAGACGCTCTTATAGGCCGCCCAATCCCGTGGGACTCAGGGCGGCGTACAACATGAGTAAGAAGCGTACATTTAAAAACAATAATCATAATTAAAATATAGTTAAAAAGAAAAACATTATAAACACAACATTCAGGGGGAATCTGATTATCCTATTCACCCCATCTGCCGGAAGAGCCATGTTTTTAAGGCTTTACGGAAGGCCAGAAGGGTGGGGATAGTCCGGATCTCTGGTGGAAGTTGGTTCCAGAGGGACGGGGCTCCCACAGAGAAGGCCCTCCCCCGTGGCCCCGCCAGTCGGCATTGTTTGGCCGACGGGACCCGGAGGAGGCCCTCTCTGTGGGACCTAACCGGTCTTAGGGAGGTATGTGGTAGGATGCGGTCCCGCAGGTAACCTGGCCCTGAGCCATGTAGGGCTTTAAAGGTAACGACCAACACCTTAAATTGCAACCGGAGACTAATTGGTAGCCAATGCAGCTGGCGAAGGAGAGGTGTTACGTGGGTGTATCTTGGTACACCCACTACAGCTCGCGCAGCTGCATTCTGTACCAACTGGAGTCTCCGGATGCTCTTCGAGGGTAGCCCCATGTAGAGCGCGTTACAGTAGTCTAGCCGTGAGGGGACAAGGGCATGAGTGACTGTGAGCAAGGCCTCCCTCTCCAAGTAAGGTCGCAATTGGTGCACAAGACGGATCTGTGCAAAGGTCCCCCTAGCCACAGCTGAAAGATGTTGATCCAATTTTAGCTGTGGGTCTAGGAGGACACCCAAATTGCGAACCTGTTCTGAGGGAGCCAATTTTTCTCCCCCAAGAACCAAGGAGGGACAGTCGACATAGTCCTTGGGAGGCAATATCCAGAGCCACTCAGTCTTGTCTGGGTTGAGCCTGAGTCTGTTCACTCCCATCCAGACCCTCACATCGTCCAGGCAGCGGCACATTACATCAACTGCTTCACTGAATTGACACGGGGTGGAGATGTACAACTGGGTATCATCAGCATACTGCTGATACCTCACCCCATGTCGTCGGATGATCTCACCCAGCGGTTTCATGTAAATGTTAAACAGGATGGGCGAGAGGACCGAGCCCTGTGGCACCCCGCAAACCAGGGGCCTAGGGGCCGACCTCTGTCCTCCTGTCAACACCGACTGCGTCCTGTCAGAGAGGTAGGAGGAGAACCACCGTAAAACAGTGCCTCCCACTCCCACCTCCCCAAGACGACGCAGAAGGATACCATGGTCAATGGTATCGAAAGCCGCTGAGAGGTCAAGTAACACCAGGATGGAGGAATAACCCCCATCCCGGGCTCGCCAGAGATCATCCATCAGCGCGACCAAAGCAGTCTCCGTACTGTAGCCGCGCCTGAAACCCGATTGAAAGGGATCCAGATAATCAGTATTCTCCAAAAGCCGCAGGAGTTGGAGTGACACCACCTTCTCAACAACTTTACCCAAAAAGGGTAAGTTGGAGACTGGACGGAAGTTTTTTAAATCCGCTGGGTCCAGGGAAGGCTTCTTGAGGAGGGGCCTCACCACCGCAGCTTTTAAAGGCTGTGGGATGGATCCCTCTCTCAAAGAAGCGATCACAACCGCCTGGAGCCAGCCGCGTGACACCTCCCTGCTGGCTGAGACCAGCCAGGAGGGGCACGGGTCCAATAAACAGGTGGAGGCGCTCATCGCTCCTATGGCCTTGTCCACATCCTCAGGAGTGACAGGCTCAAACTCGTCCCATATAACAGGACTAAGACTCGCCCCTGTCATCTCGGCTTGCTCTGTCCAAATGGAGTCCAGGTCTGTCCGAATCTGAACGACTTTATCCGCCAGAAACTGAGAAAATTCCTCAGCTCTGCCCTGCAAGGGATCTTCAACTCCCCCCTTGGCTAGGAGGGAGCGAGTCACCCTAAACAGGGCGGCTGGGCGGGAGTCGGCGGACGCAATAAGAGCGGAAAAATGCGAGCATTTTGCCGCCCTTATCGCCACTAAGTAAGACTTAATGCAAGTTCTTAAAAGTGTCCGGTCAGACTCAGCTTTACTGGCTCTCCATCGTCGCTCTAGGCGTCTCTTAAGGCGCTTCATCTCCCGGAGCTCCTCAGTAAACCAAGGAGCCCTCCGGGATCTGCTGCCACGGAGAGGCCGCAAAGGCGCAATCCGATCTAAAGCCCCCGTTGCCGCCCGATTCCAGGCAGCCACTAGAGCCTCAGATGAATCGTGTACCAGGGAGTCAGGTATTTCCCCAAGTTCCCTCTGAAATCCTTCAGATTCCATTAGGCGCCTGGGGCGGAACCACTTAGTCGGCCCCGCCTCCTTGCGGTGGAGGAGTGGTGCCATGAAATCCAACCTCAGAAGGGTTGCTGCACCAGTGCTACTCCTGCTCTTCCTTTCATGTCAAAAGACCTTACTCTTTTGGGGATCCTTGAAATGAGGCACAGTGGGTGAATTTTGGGTTTGCACATGGAGTTCTGACTCATTTCCCACTTTTTTCTCACTTTTTTAAATGGGAAGGGACTATGGATAATTGCTGATAATGGATCAGTTCATATGATAGGTTATTATAAACTTAATCTGGCAACAGAGTGCTAAGTGTTACGCAGGTCAGGAATGTGACCTTCCTCTACTTTCATGTGCATGGTATTCATCACATTCAAATAAAGTATATTGTGGCTACTTCATTGAGTAGCTAAAATTGGGAAAAACACTGAGCTTTGTATAGTAACATGCCACATAGAATTCCTCTCCGTCTGATGTTTTGAGCTTCATAAACTTCATAAAAGAGCCTGTAGCCGGATCTGGTACTTGTGAATCATTTTTGGCAACAAGTCTGTCAGATGAAATGATCTGGAGTTTAGCTCTGTTAAATGAGAATAGGAAAGCCCCTAAGGGTACCTCAGTAGTATTTTTCTTATTTCAAGAAACCTGGACTTTTGGACTATTTCCAGACAGACATTATAGAAAGAGTGAAAATCACTTTAAGGAAAAAAGTCAGTGGGTTGAAGGAAGGCAAGAGGAATGTGGAGTTAGTTCTTTGAATGTGTCATGTGAGCATCCTGGCCCCACAAACAGACAGCAGGGTTATTTCTGTACACAAGGCTCCCAGTTTTTCAGTAGGAAGAACTCTGAGGAAATGCAAGTCACAATCTACATGGTGTTACTAGTTATCACAATATTTGGTTATCATTACATATTTTATCCTTATACTGAAGGGTTTAGTCGTTCTGGTTTTGGAGTTTGGTAAAGTGCCATGTGCTGTCAAATCACTGCAGAAAGGCAGAAAGATTGGACAAGCCTGTGGTTGTGCTCTGTGTGCTTGCATGGGAAGTTGGTGTTATTATTTGACATTTCATTATATGACAATTTTATTCCATCAAGAAATTCATTTTTAGTCAATGATTTCAAATAAATTAATGTATGCGAAGAAAAGAGGAAACAACAGAAAAGCTGGTTCTCTTGTGGAGAAAAAAGTAGTATTGTCTAAAGCCAGTAAGAAGTGGAGTGAATTTTTGTCATTTAAGATATTATTATTCATTGTTATTCATTATTCACAACAATAGCAGTGTATAAACAAAAAAATATTGAATGCTTCAGGCTGAGTAAAGCTATTTTCTTTTGTGTTACTTTTTTAAAAAGAAAAATTCATTGAGCGAATGAATGTTCTGGAAAATAATTTTAAAATAACTTTAAAATGAGATTGTTCATCTCTTTTCAAAAAAAGTGAATGAAAAATTACCCACTTAACAAGTTTAAAATAGTAAAAAGAAATACCATATATGGCAACATCAATAATTCAGGGGAAGAAGCAAAGTAACAAATCATATCAATCCAAAATGATTGATGAAACAAAGATATTTTAAGAGAGAGAAAGTAAACTTTTTACTATGATGGGAAGAAAGAATTGTTAAGTATCTTACAGGATACTGTATTTAAAAAATCCTATCTTGACTTCTACAGAGATCATCCCATCCAGTACAGGGACTTGATCCAGAAATCTGGGAATTTCTAATTAATGGAAATCACTCCAGAGACATTGATTTTCAGAGTCACTGTATAGCTTGGGAAACACAGAAAAAGGGTATCTTTTTGTTTTTTCGTTAATTAGATTAATTAGCCAGTTTGGTGTAGCAGTTAACGTGCTAGCCTAAATACTAGGAAACTATAAGTTCTAGCAAGTAAGTTATTTTATACCTTAGGTGTAAAAGTCAGCTGGGTGACCTTGGGCCAGTCATCCTCTTTTATCCAACTCCCCTCACAGAGTTGTTGTTTTGGGGAAATAGGAGGAGGAAGGTGTTTTGGTTATATTCAGGGTTATCTGAATGTCCAATCAAAGGCCAAATTATATAGAAAAAGATAATATGAATTTGTGTGAGATATTGGTAAACTGAATGGAACTAATGAGACAAAGTTTATTTTATTATTTATTTATTTTATTTAGCGATTCTTATATGCCGCCCTACTCCCTGGGGACTCAGGGCGGCATACAATATGTACAAGAACAGCTATTCTAATACAATAGAAAACAACAACAATAAAATAGCAATTAAAAGAATAAAAACAACACCAACAATACATACATGGGGGAGACCAAGATATTCGACGGTCTCAGAATCACCCCGCCTGCAGGAAGAGCCATGTCTTAATGGCTTTCCGGAAGGCCAGCATAACAAGTAAAATAGGCTAAAATTAAAGATAAATTCTAAAGAAGTTTAAAACAAGTTTAAACCCACTAGTTTCCTATAGCAACTATATTATTATTATTATTATTATTATTATTATTATTATTATTATTATTATTATTATTATTATTATTATTATTATTATTATTATTATTATTATTATTATTGACATTTATATACCGCCTCACAGTGCAAGCACTCTCTAAGCCAGTGATGGCGAACCTTTTTTTCCTCAGGTGCCGAAATAGTGTGTGCGCGCGCTATCGCACGCACATGCGTGCCCACACCCGTAATTCAAAGCCCCCCACTCACCCCACCCCCCTGCGCATGCGTGCGTGACATCTCCCACTCCCCCGTTTCCCGACTTCCAGTGGGCCCAGTAGGCCCGTTTTTTCGCCCTCCCCAGGCTCCAGAGGCTTTCTTGGAGTTTGGGGAGGGCAAAAACACTCCCCCCTGCCACCCCGGAGGCCCTCTGGAGGCCGAAATCACCTTCCCAGTCTCCGTGTGAGCCAAAAATCAGCTGGCAGGCACCCACATGCGCGCTGGAGCTGAACTAGGGCAACAGCTCGTGTGCCGGCAGATATGGCTCCGCGTGCCACCTGTAGCACCTGTGCCATAGGTTCGCCATCACTGCTCTAAGCAGTTTACACCAGTAAGCAATGTATATTTATATTGCCCCCAACAATCTGGGTCCTCATTCGCAACTTATCAACAAAATTTAGCAGCTTTCTTAGAGACATGAATTAATAAGTAATGGAAAGTATACAATATTGGACTGGAGATCTGTTGAGAGTATTTTTCACAGAGTCAGTTGGTTCTGTGAAGCAAAGTAGATTGTTGTACAAAAAATAGCCTCAATGAAAAGCATTATGGTCTGGAGCAACAGAGAGAAAAATACCTTTAGCGTTTGGCCAAGCATACAAGGAGAAAGTTGCTTCTTCAGGTAGGCTTATCTTAAGATTGGAGGATTGAAGGTCAAGAGATAAAAGTTCAGCAGGACTAGCTTCATAGTAAATGAGCCTAGATTTCATCCCTATTTGCAAGTAAATTCTGAAATCAGTGACTGCTCAGTACATATAATCAGGACTGGACTTCTACTTAGAAGTTGAACAATTAATCAGTGGAACGACTTGCCTCCAGAAGTTGTGGATGCTCCAACACTGGACGTTTTAAAGAAGAGATTGGACAACCATTTGTCTGAAATGATATAGGGCAGTGATGGCGAACCTTTTTAGGTTCTCGTGCCAAAAAGGGGGGGAGGTGCGCGCGCTAGCGTGCGCTCGCATGCCTATACTCATTCCCTCTCCCCCACGCATGCGCACAACACCCCCCATGCTGCCCCCTGCGCATGCGCGCACACACCCACACCCGCACAAAGGCCTTACCGGAGCCTGGGACGACGAAACGGGCAAACCGGAAGTTCGGAAAAATGCACTTCTGGTTTGTCTGTTTCGTCGTTTTTTGCATTCCGGGGCTTCAGGGAGCTTCCCTGAACCCTCCGGAGTGCAAAAAACAGCTCACCGGCAAACCAGAAGTGCGTTTTTCCGCACTTCCGGTTTGCCGGTGGGCAACACTCGCGTGCCCTCCGCTATGGCTCCGCGTGCCACCTGTGGCACGCGTGCCATAGGTTCGCCACCACGGATATAGGGTTTCCTGCTTGAGCAGAGGGTTGGAGTAAAAGACCTCCAAGGTGCCTACCAACTCTGTTATTCTGTTATTTCTATGAAAAAAGTATATTTTTCTTCCAAAGAAATTAGGATTATGATACTAATTCACTTCCATCACAAATGTGATAGCAGAATGTAATCTTTATGTGGAAGCCATCCAAGATTCCAATGATGATTGACTTTAGGATTTCTTGGAAGACAGTAATGTATGTTTTGCAAACTGAAACCCTTTGGGAGCTGCCTATTTAATTTTCATTTCAACAGAGCTGAACTCCAGATCATTTCATCTGACAGACTTGTTGTCAAAAATGATTCACAAGCACCAGATCTGGCTAAAGGCAATTTTATGAAGTTTATGAAGCTCAAAGCATCAGATGGAGAAGAAGTCTATGTGGCATGTAGCTAAAATTCCCAATTTTAGCTACGCAATGAAGTAGCTATACTTTATTTGAATTTGATTTGAATATCCATGAGCATGAAAGTAGGAGGAGATCATATTCCTGAAACTGTGCACATTGTCAAGAAAAACTGCAAGGGCTTGTCCAGGCAGGCACCAAGAGTCCACACTGACTCAAAGGCACACATACAAACATAAATTAAGAGCCAGTTTGATGTATTGATCAAGACATCAGGTTAGAAACCAAGAGATTGTGAATTGTAGTGCTGCCTATCAGAGTTTGTTGCATAAACTTAAATCCAGAAAGCACACACAGGCAGACTGATGCAGCAGGATTGATTTAAATAAGAAACTTCTTTATATACAAGAATAGCAGATGAGTATTTACAATACCAGTAGCAGAGTTCTTTAACGCAGTGTTTCCCAACCTTGACAAGTTGAAGATGTCTGGACTTCAATTCCCAGAATTCCCCAGCCAGCGAATGCTGGCTGGGGAATTCTGGGAGTTGAAGTCCAGACATCTTCAACTTGCCAAGGTTGGGAAACACTGCTTTAACGTAGCAGCAGTTACAGGCAGGAGAGAACAGTTAGTTTCATTTCAGAGTTCAGAGTGGACTGAGCCAGGCCCAGCCTTCTAGCTTCAGTTTCGATTCTCTGCACAGACTCAGATGTGTTCTTTGGCTGACTTAGAAGCTATAGCAATAGCAATAGCAATAGCACTTAGACTTATATACCGCTTCATAGTGCTTTCCAGCCCTCTCTAAGCGGTTTACAGAGTTCAGCATATTGCCCCCAACAATCTGGGTCCTCATTTTACCCACCTCGGAAGGATGGAAGGCTGAGTCAACCTTGAGCCTAGTGAGATTCGAACAGCTGGACTGCTGAACTAGCAATCAACTGAAGGTCGCAATGCTGCTTTTAACCACTGCGCTATCTCAGCTCTTGAGATATGCCTATTCATTGGCTGACCTTGTTACCATTGGCTCTCCCAGTTCATGAATAATCTGACACTGCCTTAGACACAAAGCCACCTGGGTAACCTTGGACCAATTCCACCCCCCACCCCATCCTAGGCTAAGAAATAGGCAATGGCAAACCACTTCCAAAATCTTGCCAAGAAAACTGCAGGGACTTATTCAGGCACTTGCCAGGAGTCAAGACTAGCTCAAAGATACCCCCCACTCCTTCCCCCCCATGAGCACACTAGAACTTCACTAATAGGGCTTCACTTCAAGGATATTCTTGTTTTATGAATGGAAGGGCAGAAGGAGTACTAATGCAGCAGCCTGTTGGTGGATATCTGCTGAACACTCATCTTATGGCAAAAAATATAATTCTGAGACGTACATCTGTATTTAGGGAGATGGGTACCCTCCCAGTCCTGCTGATTAGGCCAGTTACTTCAAAAACCAAAGAATAATGGAGACAACATTACAGGTTTGTAGGATCTACTGATAAAAAGGGTTTCAAGTAAACATTCTGCCAATGCAAAATAAACCCTGATTTGATCTTATCTGTTGAGGAGGGGGAGGGGTTTCTCTGGAGTATTTGTACCACTTCACAATCTTTGGACCTGGGCGAATTCCTCCTCTTGTCTATATTGAGCAGCAAGTTGATTAATTTCTATCGCAGCTTTGCTCCATCTGAAATCACTGAAGCTGTGAAGCTGATGGGCAGACAGCTTTTGCAGAGTTCTTGCCTCTCTCCACTGCCCAGCCCCAGGGCCCTGGCTTCAGCAGCTCATTTCCAGTAGTAATCACTCTAGGGTTTTTGCCTACAGTCAGACAAATGATCCTGACAGGAACAAAAAAGCAGAGGGGGGAGGGAAATATCCTCTTTCTCTGTTGTGCGTGATAGGAGTAAGGAGATTTGGAGGGTCAGTGATAGGTTGGGGAAGCAACAATTTAACTCCCATTTTTGCACTATCCTCTGCATCGTTTGGAGAGTACTGTGACTGGGTTTTTTTCTCTTTAGCATTGAGAGGTTGATGGATGTAAAGGAAATTGCAAACCAGGTTCAGAAATCTTCTACAAAGCACTGTGGAAATACAATGTCTCTTCCCAATAGGATGCATTGTCTAGAAAATAAACTGAGCCACTTCCTTTTCATTTAACTTCTCTTCCTCCTTTTCTCTCTTTCTTATCTTTGAATTCCAAGTTCTTTCCCTACCTTATTTTTTAGGTCTTTTTCTTCATGGTTCCTCCTGGGTTGGTGGTGCCATAAATAGATCATGACAAAACTATTCCTTAAATAAAAAATGAAGTTTTATTTATTTGTATTCCACCATTGTTATTTTTATAAATAACTCAAGACAGCAAACCAGAGGTGGGTTCAGGGGTGAAATGGTTCGGGCGGGCCGGTCAGTCGTTGCAGAGCCGATGGAGCCGGTGGCGGTCGCGGTGCGGGGCTTCTCCCGCCCACTTCCCCCGCCTGCCTGGATGCCGCCATTTGAGTTCTTTTACCCTCTGTGCATGCGCAGAACGCTTTGTGAATGTGCAGAGGGCAAAATAACCCAAATGGCGGCGTCCAGGCGGGCGGGGGAAGCGGGCGGGAGAAGCCCCATGCCGCGACCGCCACCAGCTCCATCGGCTCTGCACGACCGACTGGCCCGCCCGAACCGGCAGCATTTCACCACTGGGTGGGTTCCTACCGGTTCTAACCGGTTCTTTAGAACCATTAGTAACTTGGTGATGATGTCACGGAGCTGATTCTGTCGGTGTCTCAGTGGGCGCTGCCATCTTGGATTTTGCTTTTGCGCATGCGCAGAAGCTAATGTTTGCTTCTGCACATGTGCAGAAGCTATTTTTTTATTGCTGTGTGGGCGCGCAAAGCGCGGGGGCACGCACAACGTGACCCTGAGCAAACCAGCAGCAAAAGGATCCAGAACCCACCCCTGCAGCAAACATATCTAACATAAATGACCCAATATAGAGAAACAGACAGGACATATAGGATAATTGTATAGGTACATTATTTTAATGGGAATAGTTCACTACTCCCCAATTACAGTTAACTAATATTATGGTGACTTAATATTAAGATAACTATATTAGCTTCATACCATGTTGTGTTGGCAATGCACCAGTGCATTATTTGTTGTTATGAGGATTAATGTAATCATGCACAGCTGGATCTCAATGGCATGAAAGCAACTGTAATGCAATCAAACAAAATAATAGGTTGGGCAGCCTCCACTTATCATTTTCTAAATTACCACTTTATCCAAAGTCAAGCATTTATTAATGGTGCCATAAAACTAATCAAATGCTACAGTTCCATAATTTTGGTGACTTTGAAAAAGAGATTTTAAAATGAGAACTCTGTAATCACAACAAAATTTGTTTTCTTTGGCCCAATTAACACAATAATTCAAAGTTTAATTTCTCAAATATTAAATATCAAGGCTTTGTCTTTGTATTACTGTTTGGTAATTTCATCTGAAAACAAAATAAAATAATGCAGCATTTAAAATATACCCATCATATTTTTTGTGAACCTTAAAAAATAGCTAAACAACATTTTTAAGAATAGCCTATCACATACTTCTGTTGTAAGAATTCTGCCTGTTTCAGTAGCCCACACAAGAGATTGAGTTTTTTAGAAGCACTTAAGGAGCAATTTCTCCACTGAACAGATGATCAGAAGAAGGAATAAAATGAATGCCAAAATCAGAAGGGATGATGCTAAGTCAATGGTTGTGTTCCTACAGCATGCTCAGTTATAAATTATATGGCTACCCTTTAGCATAGACTAACATTACATGAGAACTCAGCCAATATTTGGGACGAAATCTGAGAGTTTCGTTGGTTTATACTTCAATGTATGTGTAACCCAACCAATATAAATAATTTACCCTAGGGCTATCATGTCCCCAGGCTACAAAAAATTCAGAAGACTATAAAATAGCAATAAGTTGGGTTTTCTGTACCTTTGGTGCCATCCAATAGTCATTCAAACTTTTACAGCCCAGATATAGAAGCCTTAGTAGATCCTGATTTAATTAATCAGGTATTAGCATGTTATATCAGTATATTTGCTGAATATAAATTAAGTGTTTTCTATCAAGAGAAATTGGAATGGCATAACACTTGTTGATTATTGTACAGGGATGCTTATCTTGAAGATTCAAAGAATCATGAATAGTTTTTACATAATGCAGTGATTATAGTTATATAATCCACAATAAATTTCATAAATTCTTGCACAACCATATGAGTTGAAAAAGGAAATAATACACCCAGGGGTGGGTTCCACTTACCTTCCCTACTAGTTCGCATCGCAACGGAAGTGCGCCCCGTTACATTGCGCAAAACACCCGGAAATGACTCTCTACGCATGGGCAGAAGCCTTTGCATATGCGCAGAGGGTTTTTTTTGGCAAGCCACAGTGACCGGAGGACCGGTTCGCGGGTATGGACTGCCAGTCATCGCTGCCAGTTCGGTGAGTGGCGGTAAATTTCTGCTATCGGTTCTAAAGAACCTGTCCGAACCGGCAGCAACCCACCACTGAATACACCTGACCATGTTGCTTTCTCCTGTAATAATTTGTTATTTTTATTTTTCTGAGCTAATTTACATGTTGCAAAAATTGTTTTCATCCAGTCTCTTATTATCTTTGTGTTTGTACTTTAAAAATAGTATATATGAGTAACATGTCCTTTCTGGGGAGACCATGTTGTTTATTAATCAATGACAAATGTAAGAAATAAGACTGATATTTTCGATGGCATATAGGACTGCAAGGAGCAGTTCTAAGGACATCAGTAAGTATAATCTGATTCCAGTGTCGCTGTCTGAAAGGCCTTGATTGAAAAATAGAAACTATCTGAATATTCCAGAATTTGCTTTAACAGTTATGATCAATCCTATCAAAAATAAAAAAAGCATCTGTTGTCATAAAGTCTGCAATCTCTAACAGACCCCATTAACCTGTGTCACATTTTATTCTAATTCTATGGCCTATAAAGATATTAAAATGCTTTAGTAGAAAATAGTGATCCTTGAAAAGGATATGGACAGCTCTGTTTTACTCTTAAAACAATGCATTTGATGTACAGATGATAAAATCTGTCCCTTTCATTTTCTTTCTGCTTCTAATTTTTTTCAGTTTAAATCATTCCTTCTAGTTTTGCCTCATTGTGAATTTTCTTGCATATTTTTCACAGCATGTCTTTTGTGCCTGTTTTTGTGTAAAATGTGTACACTTTCCCTTAAAACATACATGTTTAGTGCATACTTTTTTGGACACACAGAGGGTTTACAATACCTAGGCAAGTGCATATCAACATACAATGGTCAGTTTGCCTATTTACATTCAGGAAGGATTAATGAGGTAAGTGCACATTAAAATGTGGATTGTATTTCCTCATCCCTCATTTAACATTTCAAACAAACCTGGATCCAAGAACCTAAAATCCCTAAGATCCTGTTTAAATGCTTCAAGCCAGAGTGTATCGTATTATTAGGTAAATGGCCAGAGGTAGAGCAGCTGGTGAATTAGCTATTCTCATTAACCTACAACTGACAATCAACTATAAACAGATAAGCTTTGGAAATCACTCATTTTTGGCAGTTAAGGTTTGGCTGGAAAACTGCTTTTGCAGATAGTGGATAATGATGATGTGCCATCTAGAAATTCTAATCAGCTAATGCTAAAATCACTCTGGTATCTCAGTTGTTGAATTATTGGAGCTCATGTGCTACATACAATGACCGAACTGGCTTAGAACCTTAATGCATCATGGGTCACAAGGATAAGCTTGTCATCTATTCCCTGGTTTACATTAAAATATTGTGAAGGTGTCTTTATTTATTTAAGAGATTTTAACACTGATCATGCTGATGCCCAAATGTAAATCAGATTTTTATAAAGAAAGTGTCTATATAAAGTTAGTTTGGCAGATAGATTAATTTTGAAACTCTCAGTGCAGATGACACCCTGTATGTGCAGTGGATAAGATTCCAAACTAGAAACCAGGAGACTGTGAGTTCTAGGGCTGCCCAGACACAAAACCAGTTGAAGGACCTTGAGCCAGTCACTGGAAAAAGGCAATGTCAAAAAACCACTTCTGAGATAGTAAATACATGAATGCAAAAAGGTTTTAAATCTCCATGTATACTATTTTCAATCTCCTATCTCTTCTGGCAATAGTTAGTATGGACCAAGTACAATTTGTTGATATCCTCAAAAAGATGTTCAGGCACTAGCCAGACCTTTTTAAGGCAGCCTTCCCTCCCGATTTAGGCTCTGGGTTTCTCTTAATATTGCCCAGATGTTGAGCTTCTTTGCATGGACCCTTTTTGAATATATTTGTGATTTAGCATCATATTTTTTAAAAGATCCTCTTTAAAACAATCCTTTATTTCATAGGCTGTCTATTAGAAAGACTATATGCAAAATCAATGGGGAAGCCAGCCAAAGTCAGAAGTTGCTCCAGCTCACAGTGCATTATATACTGCAACAGATTTTCAGTCAAACTACCTCAAATCTGCTAAGATAAGAATACCCTTAAAAATTATCATTATGAAATTTCCACGCTGTTCAGACCAGTTTTCATTGCAATATTCTGGCTGTTGCAGTGTTCTTGTAATTATGTGATGTCCATTGAAGCATATATTTTAACCATAGGTTTTAGTAAAGTTCATATAAAATTACAGCAATCCATATCAGTTCAATAAGCATGTGCTTTTGTATCTTCCTTGCAGCCATTGCAAACAATGTGATGTGATCAATATATTCTTCTGAAAGAATAACAGGACGATCCAGCATTGGGGTAAAAAAAATACATGGTCAGTCTAATTATGCTGTATAGAAAAATGTCAGGGCAGGGAACCAAAGCAATAGCAATAAAATTCAGGAAAATTTAATATTCATTCTGCTCACATCAGACTGTGCTTCTTTTCTCTCAAAGGATGACCCAACAGGTCACAGGTTGTCTAGTTATCAACAATTGTCATAATTCACCTTTTGCTGTGGCAAAACCATGTTTATATTCTAAGCATTCGAATCCAAGTGGATTACACTGAGATGCCAGCGGTGGGAACATTGAAGTATCTGCTGGTGATAGTGGGTCACTTAACTGGTTGGGTGGAAGCATTTCCATGTGCAAGGGCAAATGCTCAAATGACAGTAAAGATAATATTGGAGCAGATAATTCCTAGATATGGGTTGGTGGAAACCATTGATAGTGATAGAGATACACATTTCACTGCCCAGGTAGTGAAACAGGTAATGCAACAATTGGGAATTGATTGGCAATTCCACTTGGTAAATTGCCCAACATCTTAAAGTTATTTTTGGAACTGCAAATACCTTGGATGAAATAGCTATAGCAATAGTAATAGCACTTAGACTTATATACCGCTTCATAGTGCTTTACAGTCCTCTCTAAGCGGTTTACAGAGTTCAGCATATTGCCCCCAACAATCTGGGTCCTCATTTTACCGACCTCAGAAGGATGGAAGGCTGAGTCAACCTTGAGCCGGTGAGATTTGAACAGCTGAACTGCTGAACTAGCAGTCACTGAAGTAGGTTGCAGTGCTGCTTTTAACCACTGCGCCACCTCGGCTCCTTTACCTGTTTACCTTTAGCATTATTGCGAATTAGAACATGTCCGAGAAAAGACATAAGAATTTCACCATATTAAATGATGTTTGGTATACCTTATACTGGCAGTGTGGGAATGCCAAAGATAGAACTTAAAGATGTTTGTCTCCAAAAATACAGTATATACAAGGACTGTCCCAGTGTTTTTCTCTTTTTAAGGTCTAAAGGACTATTGGCACAGACTCCTCCTCTTGACTTTCAAATACATGACTATAAGAGCAGTGTGGGAAGGACCTTTCCAGGTGCTGTTAACCACCGAGTCGGTTGTGCGGACAAAGGAGAAAGGCTGGGTACATTTTTCAAGGAAAGGACCAGTGGCTTCGCCTTATGGATGGACAGTGACTGTGAATACATGAGATCCACTTAAACTGACTTTTAGGAGGAACAACTCTGATTAATGGAACATTGGGCGGTTGAGTTGCTTATTTGGTTGTGGGTAATAAACTTGTATATTGTGTTATTGGTTATACTCAGAGAAAAGATATAGTAGAGTGGTGCATATACTGTAGAGATATGTGGATGTAAGTCCCCAAAGTGACAGTTTTGAAGTCTGATCATACCATATATAAATACCCAGCGGGGGCCCTATTCCACTAGAAATATGAAGTCAACAGTAAAAGTGATGATTTTTCATGATCAACATGAACAGGAAAGAGTGTGAGACTAGGAAACACCGACATGAGAAAAGGAAATGTGTGCATGTCAGAATGTTATGTGAAAATGCTAGGGAATTTCCATGCTGGGAAGGCACCCGATAAAGATGCCAAAAGTTTTACATAATATGGGTGGACAATAAAGTGGGAGGAGTAAGATCATTGTTTGCCTGTAAAGATGAAATGTATTTATACGATGTATTCAGACCAGAATGTCACTTGGTCTGAGGTTAAGGCCTCTTTCCAAGACCTTTTGCAAAAGTTATCCAATAAATGCTCAATTTTTTATTGTTCATTGGTCTCCTGCTGAGTTTTTGGGTATATTTCTCACAGAAGTGACTCTTAACATTCTGTCAAAATCTAGGCAAACAGACTTTATATTGCCAATCAATCATATGAAATATACTTGATAGCGTGATAGTGCAGTGCAAAAGTGTCCTCTGTGCTGATATTCTAGGGCTATAATTATTATTATTAACCTTGGCAATCTTAAGACCTCTGGACTTCAACTCCAAGAATTCCACAAGTCTAAAAGTTGCCAAGGATGGGCACTCCTGTTCTTGGGTTTCTGTAGGGAATGTACATTTCTATATTCTCCTTCTTGATCTGTGCCATTGGGATTTCAAAGGTCTTGATCTGGTATGAGTGCAGGTAATCCTCCACTTACAAACGGTTGCTTAAGGACCGTATGACATTATAGCCTCAAAAAAAATGTTACTTACAACCCATCCTTGAAGTTATGACTGCCCCATAGTCACATGATTGTATTTCAGGCACTTGGCAACCAGCTCAGGTCATCAAGGCAACTTGGCGACCAGTTGCGGCATCTTGCGGTGATGTAATTGCATTTTGTGTCTTTTTTTTGCTATTTTCCAGAAAATGACCACTGGATAAGCTGGATTCATATTTACAACCACATGATTTGCTTCGCCACCATTGTGAAAACAATTGTAAAATTGAGCCTGGTCACATGGTGACTTGACTTGTAATCGCAATGATTACGGCCCAAAATTCTGGCCTCAGTTGTGCTCATAAGTTGAGGACCACCTGTTTCTAATGTATTTTTGTTTGAATCAATGATTCTGCTAATTAGTTTTGTGATGCAAATAGCCTCTCCTGGATTACATCATTTGTCATACAAAAATGATTAAATATATTTAGACAAGACATTTCAGATTAACCATTCAGTCATTGTTCAATGATCGTTTCATTTTTCTATTTGGGGAAATTAAAGAAGCAGAGCAAGTTTTTTGAAATAACAATATAGTCTACCGGTCACATGCTCTGAATAGTCTGAAGAACCTTAGACACTTAGCTACTGCAGATTGTACTTTTAAACACACTTCACTGCAGACCACAAGGCAAGAGTAACAGCTACATACTAGATCAGATTCAAAAACACAGAGAAATAATGGCAACTGTTTATCAAGTGGACTTGATGAAAAGCAATCCATGTCATTATCCCTTTCCTAGATTTTGTCCTTTGACACTAATATAAATAAATTTGTTTCTTTTTTCAGCCATTATTACACCATCCTTCCACTGATGCCATAATAATTAAAGCAAAAGAAAAAGGTTATTCTTATGTTCTGTAGATTCATGGAAACTTTCTAGCAAGGAAGATCAGATGATTCAGCTCCACAAAAACAAAACAGCTTACACTGAATGTTAAGTCCAACCTACCTATGCTGCAGTTGTAAGATTGTGCAGGAGGAAGGTGGAGGAAAGGGAAGGGAAGATCTGCAGTATTGGGGGCTGGGGGTGGGAAAGCAAAGGAAACCCAGAGCTTAGGCAGAAATTGTCCCCTGGGAGTTGTAAGAGCTGAATGGAGCAATGACCTTCGGTGGGGTAGGGAAAACCCAGAGCACAGAAAAGTCATTGGCTTAATGGGGCATGTTTCATCAGCCACAAGGTAATTAAGAAATGGCATCTGCCAGCCAGTGGGGGACATAAGAGCCCAGCAGTCCAGGATTAAATGACTCTAGGACAGCAACCAGCCACTGGAGGGAAGAGGGACAGTCGGGTGTAGCCAGTAGGAACCAGGGCTATTACTAGATTGGGAAGAAGTGGTGTGGGCTTCTGCTTGGAAGGCTTAAGATGGCATATAAAGGAAAGCAGCAATTTTGAAGGTGATAAAGCAGAGGTGTCAAACTCCCGCCCCTTGGACCTGATGCATCACGTGCTGGCCCCGCCCACCTGGGTTTAGCAAAAGAGAAAAAAGTAGTGATATGTCACGTCATGACAACGTGACACTGCGAGTTTGACACCCCTGTGATAAAACATGAGTAAGGGGCATATTTATGTTGGGCTGGATATAGGTAGGAGATGTCATCCATTCCTCCACTCAATAAGCTGTGCATGCCCCATACTGGCAATTGAGCAAGCAGGAAGCATGGATCTGCCCAAAGCCCAAACTAAGCAAACTATAGTGTATTTTAACATGTATGACCCAATTCAGTATTAAGTAGCTGTCCATGTTTAGAAATACTAATACATAGAGGATGTAGTATAAGGAATGTTTTGCCCATGCTTACTTGCCTTATTCTGTAGTATGCACCATAGATAATGCATATGCCTCTTTTTATAAACATCTTTGCCTTGCTTTTTTTTTCTTTCTCCTTTTTGTGCTATCTTTGGTGTATATCAGGGGGGTCAAACTCGCGGCCTGTGGGCCGGATGCGTCACGTGCTGGCCCCGCTCCCACCTGGTTTAGCGAAGGGGGGGAAAGCCCCAATACGTCATATGATGCTGCTGTGACAACATGAGTTTGACACCCCTGGTGTCTAGGAACCCTGGCTTCTGCAGTAACACTTTTCCTTTTTAAATAAGTAATAACACCCTGTGGGCACAACAAAATTTAGGGCAGTGTAATTTCATCCTGTTTGCTTTAGGACTGGATAACAACATGACAAGGCAGCTGTGTGGATGTGGGCAGAGTCATTGAAATAAATAAACTCTTTCTCCATTGGGCCAAATGATCATGTTAATTGTTCTTCATATTCATGAGTATCATAAATATTAGATGCACATATA
The DNA here is from genome assembly GCA_023053685.1 of Diadophis punctatus similis. NCBI lineage: Eukaryota > Metazoa > Chordata > Lepidosauria > Squamata > Dipsadidae > Diadophis > Diadophis punctatus. Next base: position 27,792,855 of record JALIGW010000002.1, read on the forward strand.
ACTTCAAAGGGGCATCCTGATTGGCAAGGATCTTTCCTCTCTTGGAAACAGATTGGACTCTCACATAAAGGTGATAATGTCGTTTTGACTTAATATGTCATGTGAATGCAGCCATCGTAGTTTGTAGACCAAGATCAGTAACTCTGACCCAAGTATTTAAAAGTTTTCACAACTAAGCTTCTAACCATACTATTCATTCCACTGGGACAAAGACCTGAAGCAAGTATCAGCTGTAGTGAGTTCTGGTCTTCCATACCTACATTATATATATATATCAGATTCTGTTAGAAGCAGAAGATTCTCAGGAAGATTCTCAGAGCAGAGATGAGGAGAATGTAAATCCACAACAGCTTCAATGAGTAGTTCCAAGGGAGTGTGGAAAAAGGAAGGGCAAAGCTGTTTTACACAGGAGAAGGCTTGGAAAAGGGCATAAAAGAGGAGGTGTGGTTATAGAAGAGACTCTACATAAACTCTTCTATTTGGTCCCAGACTATAAATTAGTTGTTATAGCCTCCTTTCCTGAATTGCAATAAAGTTCCTAACCAGGCTCATCCATCTTCTCGGGGAAGTTTGTTGCTTAGATCCTGATGTAATATCCATTCTACTCTAGAGTTAATGAGAGTTTGTTTATTGTTCACTGTGAAAGAATAAGCAGATGGGTGGAGAGAGTAAGCTGTAGGGAAGCTTAATAAGATATACCAGGTGTTACTATTTATTAGATGTATAAACTACCTTTCATAAAGGAGATCAAGACAGTCCTTCTATTTTTGCTCATAACAATACCTCCATGAGGTAGAGCTGAGAGAGAGATGACTGACCAGGGTCACTCAGTGAGCTTCTCTGGCTAGGATAGACTAGAATTTAGGACTCTTCACTCCTAGTCCAACATTTTAATTATTACAACACACTGATCCTGGTTGGCTTCAAGATAATCTTCAGAGGACATAAGTAGAGAAGTAACACTGATAAAAGCCAATGATAAGTTTGCATGGTATTGCTAATGTTGGAAGAAATTTCCTGTGTTCGTTTCCCAGCTGGGAAGCAGTCACCAATGCTGAGAAGAAATAGACATGGAAGCCAGATGCCAGAAAAGGGATTCTTTAATTCAGGAAGGCAAGAAAAGTAGTGACACAGCTCCAGCGTTCCTGGCTTGCAAGCAGATTGGGGGTATGACTCTGAGCCTCTTATGCTTAATTCCCCTTTGTAGCTCCTGCAGCTTGATGTGTTTATTTGTGTGCCTCTAGTTAAAGTGATTGCCCTGGATCCTATATTCCTGCCTTAATGGGTTAATCCTAAGGTGACCAGACGTCCCGATTTTGGCGGGACAGACCCGCTTTTTAATCATTTGTCCCGCGTCCCGCCCGCCCTCTTAAAAAGTCCCGATTTTTTAAAACAATGCCCGACTAGGGCATTCTTTCAAAAAATCGGCCTGCAGGCACTCGAGGACGGCCAGGTTGGGCCCAGCCGCAGGGGCAGCAGCAGCAGCAGCAGGCCCTCTCAAAATCGGGACATCTGGTCACCTTAGTCTAATGAGCCCCCGCTTCTTCCTCCAACCAGATGCGCGCCCGAGCGACAGGCTTCCGATTCAGTCCCCTCTATTCACAGGGTGGCGCGGGGCAGGGAAGAGCGAACTCTGGGGGGGGAGCGCAACTTTGCACTTGTCTTTCAGTCTGTGCCGCGGCAAAAGGGGCGGGGCAGGGCTGGGCGCGCGTCCTACCTGGGACTTTTCCTGGTAGCTCCAATCGCGTTCCTTGCTAATAGCATCCAGAGCAGAGCAGCCCCTTCCAAAAGATCGCGAGACGTTATCTTTTGGAAGGGGCTGCTCTGCTCTGGGCGCTATTAGCAAGGAACGCGATTGGAGCTACCAGGAAAAGTCCCAGGTAGGACGCGCGTCTCGCGCTGGGGGTTGGGCGGGCGGGGCAGGACTGGCGGCCAACTACCTGAGCGATGGAGGCGCGGCGGCCGGTTTGGGGCTCGGGGCGGACCCCGGAGGCCCCACCACCCCCGCCGGATCACACAGAGCGGACATGCAGGCACTGGTCGAGACGCTAAACAGCTAAAAAGCCCCCCCCGCCACTTGTTTTCCTCTTTTGCGCCTGCGCACGCTGGGCCCGAGCATGGGGGAAGAATTAAAACAGCGCACCGAGAGCGTCACCTGAGACGGTTGTAAGGATCTTGCCAGCCAGCCAGCCTAAACCATTGCCGGCTCCCGAAGGGGAGGCGAGGAAAAGCCTCCCGCCTCCCCCCCCCTCCACCCACCTGGACGCCGACATTTGCCTTCTTTTGCCCTCTGCGCATGCGCAGAGGGCAAAACTCAAATGGAGAAACCCACCCCTGTCAATGGTGTCCCGCCTGAAGAAAAAAAAATCTGGTCACTTTAGTTAATCCTGTCCCAGGATCTTTGTCTTTCCTATCCTGGGGGTTAATCTTGTCAGGGGGCAGGAAAAAGGGAGTTCTGGTTTTGCCTTGGTGAGTTATTTTTAGCCTGATTCTCCTTATCTTAATGGCTCTACTGAAGTGTTTCTATTGTCAGCTCTGTTAGCAGGGCTGCTCTGAGTTTTTTCTTTCAGCTGGTGCTTCTTGGTTTTCTTAAAGGGGTAAGGGCTGGCTTGAGTTTCTTGGCACTGTTTTCTGAGGTTTCTGGTGCTGTGAGGTTTCTGGCACTGTCCTTTTGGGGTGTACTTCCCACACTAATACAAACAATTCACTGCTAGTAGATGAATAGTGTCAAAAGAGCCATCAAAATCTCAGCAGATGTAATAGTTTTAATACTTTAGCATTTATACCTATTAGGAAAAGATCTGTTGCATATTACAGTCTGAATAAATATTTCATTAACTAAGTTTTAAGACCTAATACTGTAATGTTATTTTAACATCCATCTTGAATAAAATGTGTGTCTTTTCCAAAGTTGCCACCACAATGAACAATGCAGAAATTGTTTTTAAAACAATTTTTAAAAATCATTTTTAAAAATGATAGAAATGATAAAGGCCTAAAAGCATCCAATAGTTTTGTATTAATTCAGCAAGCATGTTCCCTATTGCCCCACTTGCAGTCTACTTAAGAGCGTTGCAAGGAGTTTTCCTGCTTGCTTTGTTTCTAATTATTATAAAGTGCAATGGGAACAATGTGCAGCTCACAGTCCATGTTACTTCAGAAAATGGGACAGCTTGAGGACCCATGGAGTTTATTGCCTCAAGGAACTCTGAATGACAGGAGAGGTTTCTTATTGATTTCAAATAATGGCAGCTTTGGGTGGCAGCCAGCTGCAACCCAAGGCAAATTTCAGTTTAATCAAACTGCAAAGGAATAGGGCTCCATCACATTTTTCTTCTGTCAGTCTTGTGTTATTAGTTTGGATGCTTTATCTAGTGAAAATTAAAATGATTCTCTTCCTTCCTCTCTTTTCATTACCTAATTAAATATTTTATGCATATTTCAGAACTTCCTGCTTTCCTACCTAAATATTAATATTGTTAAATATGTAATGGCAATGAATAAGTAATAAGATATGGTATAAAAGACTATTGTACATAGGTGTGATGACACGGAGGCAACACAGCCAGAGAACCAGTATGAGTCCCTTTATTGGCACCAACTTTGCCCCAACGTCCCATTTACTCTCCGGCCTGGAGAAAAGCTCTCCCACAAACCTGCAACAGCTTCTGGCCGCAGATATTCCAGTCCAAACACTGTAAGCAGAATGACTGCAATCAATCATTCCAGCAGGTCAAGATAATGAGTCCCAGAAGTGAAGAATTCACAGCAATAATTCCAGCAAGACAAGCACACAGAAGCACAACAATAATTCAAACAGTCAGGAGGAATGCAGGCCACAACTCTCAACACTATATGAATTCAGCGTTTCTTCCTGACAAACTCCCCTCCCAACTGCCTCTCCTTTAAACTCCATCCCCAGGTGTACCTTGTGAAGGGAATCAGGGCCCTTTCCTTCCTTGTAAGCCACGCAACCCATATTGCTCTCTTCTACATTCTTCCCTGCGCACCCTAGGATGAGGAGAGGGTGGTTCTTGGTCTTCATCTGAACCCCCTCTCCCTTGTTCTACATCTCCCCTGCTCTGCCCAGCCTGACTTTGCCCTTCCCCAGTTTCCTCCACAGCCAACAGAGCGACTCTCCCGCTCTCTGTCAGCTGTTTGTCTTCCATCTCAGATTCAGACTCCGATGGGGGCATGATACATAGGAATACATATGCTGTAACACCCTATGCCATGCCCAATTTACTTTCAGATTGTATTACTGCAGTATTTTATATGATATAGAAGCTTTTGAGGGATACAATAAAGTTCTGTTGGTAATAAATCCAATTAGAGATAAGGACAATTGGTAAGTATCCTGCTTTAAATATTCTTGTCATGGAATTGTAATGCCTGGCATATGAAAGCATGAAAGCCCAATTCAAAACAAAAGAAAATCTTGCATAACCCACCCACCACCCTTTACCACCACATTATGTGTGTGTTTTTCTGTGAAGAGTCAAACTTTCAAATAACCGAAAATATATGCTGATATGCTGCAGTGTCTGTCAGAGTACAGAGCGAAATAATAGTACATATAATTAAACTCAGTTTAATGGTTGTTAATTCCACCCACAAGCAGCCTCTAGGGAGGATCTTTCTATGTTGTCATCCAAATGCAATCAGTTTCCAACTGGGACTTGTTTCTCAAAGAATCCACCCACTTTCTGCAGAATCTCTGCATCACTTTCTAGACAAAAGTTGGCAGCTCTAAAAAGAATTTTGCAAAGGATGGAAGCGCAGAGAAATGTTCCAGCAGACTGCAAGCACTGATCACGACAAATGAAATTCAAGAATAATGTGAATAATTGCTGTGTGCAACATAAAGCTCCTTGGGGTTTTGTTTGTTTTTGTTTTTGTAGAAACAGCAGATGGAAATCTTAGAAAAAGACAGAGCAACTCTGAGGTGGATTGACTGGATGCTGGAATCCTTTTCATCTGAAAGTCACTATTGCAATTACACCATTTTGTTCCATTGTTGGTCGATGGATGTATGGCAAGGCATATAGGGAAACATACACTGTACTTGCAGTACAAACATTGACACATTAAATTATAGCAATGTTAATGGAAGTAAAATAGAGGTTTTCAATAACTATGTAGTATTGCTTCTGATAACTGCCATCTCTCTTCATTTTTGCCCACTGTAAATTAAATCTGCAGATTCTTAGCAATAGAAATTCCACAAGATTTCAGAAGTGGTTTGCCATTGCCTGCTTCCTAGAGCTGAGAGAGTGACTTGCCCAGGGTCAAGTAGGCTTTGTGTCTAAAGTGGAACTAGAACTCATAGTCTCCTAGTTCTGGCCTGCTTCCTTAACCATTAGACCAAACTAGCTTTCCCTACGATGTATGCAAAGATAGAAAAAGGCTGTATCACAGTGGTAGCATATTTTCTCTCATGCTGCATCCAAGCATTCGCTATATATCCTAACCAGAGGAAAGGAATAGCTGGTTACCAGAATGAGAAAAAATTATGTCTTGTATCCAGCATGTGTTTCAATATGTTTGCAACTTTAATTGATCATAAATCTCCCTTGTCTTGCACTTATGATACATTTTGTCCATGGTAATGTAGAAGAGCAATGATATAATGTCAAATCTCATTCTTTGTTCCAGTAAGAAAGAAAAACAGTCCAGTAAGGATAGGAATATAGATATAAATACATAGATTTTGAATTATTCAGGTAAAGTATGACTGACTATGAAATCTCATTTAAGAACAGTTTATTTCATGGTATTCCAGATATGACTTGGGTTTTTGATATAACACCATACTAATACTACATTACCTGGCATACCTAGAATCTTGTTGAGCCCAAGGGAACTTATTTCTAAAAAAAAACTTGTACTATATGGTGACTTTTATAAAAATGCAGCAGAAAAAAAATGCAAACTTATACTATATGGTGACTTTTACAAAAATGCAGCAGAGAAAATACATTTAACATTTACATTTACATTTAAAAACCTGAGCAGTATTGAAAAGGCATTCATCATACTGTCATTTTTTATCAGGATTAACTCAGTAACAAATAAATTGTGTCCCAAATTATATAGCAGTAAATATGGCTCTGTGTTTTTCATATCTATCTCTCTATCTCTCTTCATCCATCCATCCATCATCTCCTGTCATGATTCAGCATCAGGTTTTCTCATACCACCACTTCCTGCTGAAGATATCCCATGATAAAATTTTAAGTTATGATATCCATGGAGTTAGAGTGATTGATCCAAGATGATTCAGAAAGGGGAGTTTTGAATGCGGATCAAACAGGTGGACAAATGCTAAGTACTACTTGAATAGCCACTTAACTAACAATTCTAATGCAGCATTCCAGTAGCTACAAAATGGACAGGGTTATGCAAATTCTCTAACCTCAGGTGACATTTTAAAAAAGACCTGAGCCACCATGACCAAGTATTCAGATGGAAAAATATCAGACAAGAGGTGAGCACATTATTGCTGCCTCCATCTGCATAGAGTGATGGATGCAAAAAACAAGCCGAGCTTTGATCACATGGTTGTGGCCTTCCCTTTCATTGAACATAAGGGACTGATTTTCTTCAAAAAGACTAAGTATAACTGCAGTCTATATTCTTTCTTTCCACACCTCCAACTACTAGTTAGGTTAGTTGAAACCATTCTAAAAATTAAATAATTTTGAACAAGGCACACTATTTGATTTATTGAAATTCTTGGAAACATTAAGTGAACATGTGTTACCTTAACATTAAGGGAAACTTAACTGATCAATGCTTTTCTGGCACAGAGGCAATTACAATTAAGAAAGTTTTAAAAGCTGGTTACCAAGCAACTGTATCCAGCCTGCACTTATTGTCTTTTCATAATCTCTAGAAAATAACAGAAAATGACAGGCTGTCATTACAGAACAGAGACCCACTAAATTATTACATTCTTGCTCCTGCAGGCAAAAGGATCAATTATATTTTTTATGTAATGATTGGACTAAACACTGTTGTAAGTATAAAATGTTAGGATGTCCCAGATAAAGGCTGAGAGAAAAGTGACATTATCCAAACTCCGATATGAAGGGTCCATGTTCAAGACCCATTTTTCCCTCAAAACAGACTCCACAATAATGTGAGAGGAGGGTTAATTGTCCCACTATGGAACAATGTGTTGGTTATTCTGACAGCTAAGACAGAGCCAATACCAGCATTTCTTAATGGTTGATTCCTTGTATATGTTACCCAGGAGTGATTGAGCAAATATCACATCTATTCCAGGGGTGAAATGCTCCGGGTTCGGTCGTGCCTGTCGGTCGTCAGAGAGCCGGTCGCGAAGGCAGTGCAAGGCTCCGCCCACCCACCTGGACGCCGCCATTTGGGTTCTTTTACCCTCTGCACATGTGCAAAGCGTTCTGTGCATGCACAGAGGGTAAAAGAACCCAAAGGGCGGTGTCCGGGTGGGTGGGCGGAGCCTCACGATGCCTTCACGACTAGCTCTCCGACGACCGATAGGCATGACCGAACCGGGAGCATTTCACCCCTGATCTGTTCCCGATATAACTTACTAAGAGCTGACTTTTTAGAATAACTGAGCAACTGTTTGACCACATCAGGAAATTAAACAACATTTTCTAGGCATCTGGACTATTGTTCAGTAAACAGGCCTCAGTTTGCTTATTTCCTTCTTCTTACCATGTTTGTTTTCTCCGTTTCTGTTCAATCATGTCCGATTGTCAGAGAATTATCCTGCTACACAAAGTCTAGTTTTCTTTTTTTAATCAAAAAACTGCCCCATTGGTAGCAATGTTTTTTTTAATGCAACTATTTGTAAGTTTCATCTGCCTGTGATACCTGTCTGTTGCATTACATCAAAAAAAGGACTGCCAATCAATAATTATGCTATCTCAAAAATTATGCCATTACAATATTCTGAAAAAAGATCCAGAACCTGAACAAATTTCATTTTCCTTACACACACATACCACTGAATAATGCATTCATCCAAATTCTAATTGATGACTTCTTGTCCAAAAAGCTCCATGAATTTGCCTTATGGGAACTAAAAATCACTACATTCCATCCCCATCACTGGGTGCTGCACTATTTGATTTATTGCTGCTGTAGAACAAATGTGTTAGTGTCACCGTTAGGTTATCATCAATAAGGTTACCTTCTGTTTTTCTTACACATTTTCATATACATCCAACTTTTATTTTGGTTAAGAGAGAGAGAGAGAGAGAGAGAGACAAAGAACAGAAACCTGTATCAGGAGGTATTCTTTTTTTCTGCCTATAGTTCTGTGGCTAGTCATTAATAAGAATTTTTTAAAATGCTCCCAGTAACAGCTGCCATTGATGCACACCACTAACTTGCACATAATGCCGAGAAAATGCTTTCTCCGTAATTGAAAATCTGCAGCAACCTTTCAGAAGAAAAGATCAGCACAGAGGGAACAAAAGGCTTACTCAGTGTGCTATCTGTTCTCACTCCCTGAGCAAAAGAGATTTGGGGAAATGGTACCCTTCTTTAGCTATTTTGCTGTCTATCCATTTTTCAGGATTGATGTTCTGTATCATAGTAGCTTGGGAGCCAGGTATTGTAAACCAGGAGTTGCAGGGAAAAAATGGATGGGTTAAACTATTTTCCATATCCTACACCCTTCAGATCTGATAACCAACAACTTCAATAATCCTCAGTAAGAGTCAGGAGTGTCCATAGGGTATGGTTAAAAAAAAAAGGCACAATGGCAGCCAAGATGGTGTGATCAAAGCTCTGCCTGGGTTTTATGTGCAATTAATCTGATGGGAGTTTTAATCCAAAATCTTGGCATCACCAGTTTGGGGAAAGGTTTGATTAGAGTAATGCTTCATCTTCCTTGTATGGTTTTTCCAATGAATATTAGTTAAACTCCGTATTATCCTCTTAAGTACAGTATTTTTTGGAGTATAAGACGCACCTTTTTGCCCCCAAAAAGAGGGTGGAAATGTTGGTACGTCTTATACACTGAATACATCCATTTTTGGCATCCCGAAGCCCCGCCCCCGCATCCTATTTTTGCGAAAAATGGGTCATTTTTCACAAAAATATGGGCGTTTTTGCCTCCCCCCACCCCCTAGGAATGCTCTGCAGGCTTCCCAAACCCTCTGCATGCCCTGATTTTGCAAAAAAATGAGCGAAAAACGGGCGAAAAACGGGCCGTTTTTTGCAAAAATTGGGGCAATTTGCCTTCTCCCACCCCCTAGGAGTGCTCTGCAGGCTTCCTAAACCCTCTGCATGCCCTGCTTTTGCAAAAAAAATGAGCGAAAAACAGGCCGTTTTTTGCAAAAACTGCGGTGTTTTTGCCTTCTAATTACCTCATCTAGCATGACTGGAGGAGGAATTCTGGGAGTTGAAGTCCACTAGTGTTAAAGCTGTCAAGTTTGAAGATCCCTGGGTTAGGGGTTAAGGGTGCAAGGGTCTTCAAACTTGGCAAGTTTAAGACTTGTGGACTTCAACTCCCATTCCTGAGCTAGCATGACTGGAGGAGGAATTCTGGGAGTTGAAGTCCACTAGTCTTAAAGCTGTCAAGTTTGAAGTTTGTAAAAAGTATACATGGTTGTAAAAAGTATACATGGTTGTAAAAAGTATTCTGCTACACTGGTATTTTATTAAATAATATATTACTGCACCATTTGGTTCAGAATACTTTTTTCCTTGTTTTCCTCCTCTAAAATCTAGGTGCGTCTTATACTCCGGTGCGTCTTATACTCCGAAAAATACGGTACCTTGACACAATGCTTCAAATTCTCATTAACATCCCCTAAAAAATGTGGATAACCATTTGCATGTTTGAATGTAACTAAACTTAGCAAGATATATTGAGCATCTAAATCAAGGGTGTCAAACTCAAGGCCAGGGGCCCGAATCCGGCCCATGGGGTGCTTAGATCTGGCCTGCGGGGCTGCCCTGGAAACAGCAAAGGACTGGCCCATGGTACCTCTGCGAGCAAAAATGGAGCTCGAGAGGGCTACCCATGGTCCTCCTGAGCTCCATTTTCGCTCGCAGAGGGTTGCAGGAGGCCGTTGCAGCCGAAAACAGAGCACAGGAGCCCGTTTTCTCTGGCAGAGCACTCGGGCCTCCACAGGCACCCATGACATGAGTGATGTCTGATCACGTCCACTCTGGCCATGCCCACTCTGGCCCTTCCAGGTCAAACACAACCCTGATGCGGCCCTCAATGAAATTGAGTTTGACACCCCTGATCTAAATGAAAAGCTATCCTGGACCTTTATCTACATACAGTATAAGGGGAAAGGTAGTTCAAATGCCAGAAGCACATGAAGAGTTTCATTTTTCTGAACTCTGAAAGAAATTGACTTAATTTGTAGCTTTAAATTAATATGTACTGTACATCAGGAGGTTATCAAACTTTGGATTTTACACTTGTGTATTTTGCAGTGCAGTGTTCGACTCAAAATTGTATTAAAGTATGTTTTACAGTGTTTGTGTTATACTAACATTGTACGGTATGAACCTTAAAATATTTGTTAAATGTCTATTGTCAGATAAAATGGATTAAAAGTATATATTTAATGGAGAAGAAACTAAGTAGAATTTATAAATGAACAAATGAGAATTTGAGAAGGACTAGAAACTTGCTATCGTCTATCTCTGCAGACATAGAGCTGGCAACACTTCCTGTCTGCAAGGGCTAAGACTTTAATTTATAGTAACACCATCCACCCTGGGAGGCAACTAATTTCGACAGGGGACTCATTAGTAAAGTGACCAGATTTTTTTTTTTTTAAGCGGGACACCGAAGGGGGCGGGGCCGCCTGGACGCCGGGTTTTGCCCTCTGCGCATGCGCAGAACGCTGCGCATGCGCAGAGGGCAAAAGACCGCTAATGTCGTTTCACAAAAGCCGTTCGCGTGCAGGGCAGTTTATAAATAGCGGCCGCCAGGTAGGGAGCCGGCCGGGGTTGCGCAGGGCTGGGGGAGGCTCGCTAGCCCAGCAGCTCCGGCCGCAGGAAAGAGTGGGGGGAGTGTGCCGTACTGGGAAGGGCCAGCAGTCGCCGCCGCCTGAGGGGGCCACCCCCCCCCCCGCCCGCCCGCCCGCTTCGCTGCAGGGGACGCTGCACCAGATCCCGAGTCGCGCCGGCTCTCCCGCGGCCACGATGCCCGCCGACCTGATGGAGAAGAGCTCCTCCTCGCCCGCGGCGGCCATCCCGGCCAGCGCCGGAGGAGTCAACGCAGGACGCCCGCCCGCCGCCCACAGCTGAGAGGCCTGCTGCTGCTGCTGCTGCTGCTGCGGCTGGGCCCCCAGTCCCGGTGGCGAGAAGGCTGCGGCGGCGGCCCCAGCCTGCTGAACCAGCGCCGGCCCGAGGGTCATGGATGCGACTCCTTCGCTCGGGCCGCCCCGCCCACCGCGACGCCGGCCTTTTCAAGAGGGCGGGGCTGCATCAGGCGCCTCTCCACCTTCCAGGGGCGGCCCGAGCGAAGGAGTCGCATCCATGACCCTCGGGCCGGCGCTGGCTCAGCAGGCTGGGGCCGCCGCCGCAGCCTTCCCGCCGCCGGGACTGGGGGCCCAGCCGCAGCAGCAGCAGCAGCAGGCCTCTCAGCTGTGGGCGGTGGGCGGGCGTCCTGCGTTGACTCCTCCGGCGCTGGCCGGGATGGCCGCCGCGGGCGAGGAGGAGCTCTTCTCCATCAGGTCGGCGGGCATCGTGGCCGCGGGAGAGCCGGCGCGACTCGGGATCCGGCGCAGCGTCCCCTGCAGCGAAGCGGGCGGGCGGGCGGGCGGGTGGCCCCCTCAGGCAGCGGCGACTGCTGGCCCTTCCCAGTACGGCACCCCCCCCCGCTCTTTCCTGCGGCCGGAGCTGCCGGGCTAGCGAGCCTCCCCCAGCCCTGCGCAACCCCGGCCGGCTCCCTACCTGGCGGCCGCTATTTATAAACTGCCCTGCACGCGAACGGCTCTTGTGAAACTTGCCAAACTTGTGAAGAGCCCTTGCAAAGCCGTGCCCGCCGAAAATTGTATTTGTCTTTCGCCCCCCCATGAGCCGCGGCCGGCCGTCCCTGCAGGGGAGAGCCCGCCCCCCCAGCCCTCCCTCGCCCCTTTCAAAAAATCGGGACTTTTTAAGAGGGCGGGCGGGACGCGGGACAAACCATTAAAAAGCGGGTCTGTCCCGCCAAAATCGGGACGTCTGGTCACCTTACTCATTAGACTCCACATGGAGAATGTCTTCCTCTGCGGCTTCATTTAGTAATTATTTGTAGTTGCAGAACATCTGCAAAATGCAAGGACCAACTACCATATTTTTCAGAGTATAAGACGCACCGGAGTAAAACGCACCTTAGTTTTGGGGGAGGAAAACAAGGGGGGGAAATCTGCCTCTGCCTCCCAGCAATTTGCCTCCCAGCAAAGAGCAAACAGTACAGATGATATACACTGTTTGCTGTGTATTTCTGTGCATGTGTGCCTGACCCATAGAAATAGCAAAGAATTGGAGAAATGTACATTATGGCAGTATATTAATGCCAGAATGTTTTCTTAAATGTAGTCACACTAACTCCTCCCAATTATTTAAATAGATCTACTCCAAACATGACTAAGTCAGGGTTTAACTCAGCTGCCTTATCTTAATACTAAACAGGACACTGTTACATTTCAGACTATACTTGTACAGATGCTGTTAAAATTGATGTGGCTTTCTTGAAGTATACATTATTCTCTGCTATTTAAAAGAAGATACAATAGCACTATGCCTCTTCAGATCAAGCGTTTATTTTAAAAAGCTTCTTCATTTTGTTAAGTTGTCTAGAACAATAACAAAGCAGTCTTTAAAAATAAGTCTAATAATTTGAACATTCTATAGACATTTATAGTTATTGACTTACCTCCTTGCATCCAGTTTCAGCAACTGATTAGCACAAGAAAATAAAATTCTGCCTCTGCCTCTCCTTCCCAGCAATTCGCCTCCTTGTAGTTTTAGTTTCACTTTCATTTAGCACTTGGGCCTGCCTGCAGCTTCAATCAGATGCTGGTCGGGAGGCCGATAATCAGTTGCTTGGCTTAACACATTCTGTTCTGTTTGCTGCAAGGAGGTAAATTGCTGGGAGGCAGAGGCCAAAGGGTGGGGGGGCTACATTCGGTGTATAAGACGCATCCAAGTTTCCACCCTCTTTTTGGGGGTATACTCCGAAAAATATGGTAAGTTTCTATTCTTCTTCTTCTTCTGCCATATCCATCATCAGACGTTGGAGAACATGTTGGCAATTCTATTTTTATCAACAGCCGCAAGAAAAAGTGCTGCTGAGTTTTGTCCAAACCAGTTCCTTAGATTTTGAAGCCACGATGTTCTTCTTCTGCCTGGACCTCATTTGCCTTCAATTTTTCCCTGGAGGATTAAGTGAAGTATGCCATATTTTTCCGGGTGTCGTATCACATGTCCAAAATATTCTAACTTTCGCTTTTTTTATGGTTTTGATAATTTCCCTTGGCTTTCCCAGGTGACATCACCTCCTCATTTCTGATTTCTGATCTCATTACTACGTTTCTATGGAAGGAGAGAATTTACAAGGTTTTCTATACAGCTAGTCTTCAGCTTATGACTGCAATTGAGCACAAAATTTTCATTGCTAAGCAAGGTAGTTTAAGTGAGCTTTGCTCCATTTTACAACCTTTTTTTGCCACCGTTGTTAAACGAATCCCTGTTGTTGTTAAGTGAATCATGCAGTCATTAAGTGAATCTAGCTCCCCCACATTGACTTTGTTTGTTGGAAGCCAGCTGGGAAGGTTACAAATGGTGATCACATGACCCCGGGATAGTGCACCTGTCATAAATATATGCCAGTTACCAAGTGACTACATTTTGATCACGTGACTGTGAGGATGCTACAACGGTCGTACGTGTGGAAAAACGGTGAAAAGTAACTTTTTTCAGTGCTGTTATAACTTCGAACAGTCACTAAACAAATGATTGTAAATTGAGGACTACTTGTAAAATAAAGTCCTCCATGACAAAGGACACTGGATCGAATGAATCCTGGTGTGGTTTTATTTTTTTTTTTCTAAAAAGAGGGCAAAAGAACGCAAATGGCGGTGTCCAGGCGGGCAGGGGAAAGCAGGCGGGGGAAGCCCCGCGCCGCGAATGCCACCAGCTTCTTCGGCTCTGCAGCGACCAACAGGTAAGAGCGTACCGGCAGGAACCCACCTCTGCATCAGTCACATATATTTTATGCCTTAAATTTACAAACCATATCAATTTACAAACTAATCTAAATAAACCATAAACATGGCTTACTGGAATGTATCAATCCAGCCTCTAACTGTAACCTTTCCTATGGACATTACTTTATAATGATTCATTTTTGATGTGCTTTTTCATCAAATTGATAGATCTAACTTTTATGCCTTGCCTAAAGTATTTCACCTTGTACAATCTCATCTTGCTGAATAGACAAAGAATTAGCTTGATATATTTAAAGCTGTGTGATTCATACACTTCTTGAGAAGAATGTCAACTTAATGTATACACAAAAGAGAGGATTAATGTCCTTTTAGGTCCTTGAGGAAGTCACTGATCATAGAAAACAATTCACTTGACAAGAAAAGCAAAATTGTATCTTGCAGTAAGATGGCAAACCTGATTAACTAAAGAAATACCATGTCAACTCATTGCAAAGCTCTTATTGAGTACTTTTAAATAAGACTATAGAACTCAGACAATATGAAAAGATAGAAAAAAAACATTACAGATTTCTTTTGAAGAGAATTAAAAGAATTCATTAAATAGAAGTGATTGTAATTTGTGAAATCTGTAATAGAAATCTTGCAAGTACTTTAGATATATTTCATAATCTTCCTTATCATAGATACTTGCATGTATGAACTGGGCATTTCTGTTGCAAAGAATTCTGGGAATTGTAGTCCACATATCAGGAAATCACCCAGGTTGGGGAATGCTAAACAAAAAGATGGTATTGAAACTAGTTGATCTAGAGCAGTGATGGCGAACCCTTTAGACACCGAGTGCCCAAACTGCGCACATGCGCATGCCCAAACTGAAAGGTGCACACATGTGCAAGCGCATGCATGTGCGAATATGTGTATGTACATGCCCGAACATGCATGCATGTGCAGCAGAGATCCAAAGACCAGCTAGCTGGTGGGAGGCAGGGCATCCCAACACCAGCAACGCGGCAAGAGGTAAGATCTTTTTCTTTCATGAGCTTCTGTTTCGTCATTTGCAGGGAAACAGAAGCTCACGAAAGAAACACCACGGAGATCTGACCTGGGGCGACAGCGCGCGTGCCAGCAGCATGCGTGCCATAGGTTTGCCATCACAGATCTAGAGTATGATTGTTGGAAGAGTCTAGGACATTCATTTTCAGCTGGGGTTCTAGAGAACCCTAGGTATCTATGAGAGATCATTACGAGTTATGCAAGAGACTATGACTGGAAAGAAAAACATTATTGTTTTGAACTTCATATGCAGTGCAATATTACAGTTCTTGTTTCACAGGTTCCTCTAAGGCCGTGATGGCGAACCTATGGCATGTGTGCCAGAGGTGGCATGCAGAGCCCTCTCTGTGGGCACGTGCACCGTTGCCAGCTGCTCTTTCGGGTTCCGTCGTGAAGACCAGCTGGCCGGTGTGCATGCACACTGTTCTGCCCCAGCGTCGGGTCCAACCAGAAATACGCACACACAAACTGTTTTAAACATAAACTGTTTACTACTAATAATTCCTTAGCAGCAGTGTCCTTTTAAAAGTTCCTTAAATCATAAAATAAGTCTTTTGCGGAGCCCCAGCTGTTAATTACTGCTTAACAGCTGGCCAGAGTCCAAGCACAAAACACAGCAAACAATCCCACAAGATTAGTCCATCCGATATTGTTCACTTTGAACTTACGAAGGTTGGCAGAAAGCCCGGAGCTCAATTAGCAGAGTAGAAATGCCGGTTGAAATCCAAAAGCCAAACAAGGGAGGTTTCAAGAACGTGGCAAGACCTGGGTCGAACGAAAGTTGTCTCCAGCGCTGAAGCATAGTGTGGCTAAGGCTTAGTCTAAGGGCGTGGCCAATTAGCCTGCAGTTCTACTTACGAGGAGGCCTCCTCCTACGTAGCCACTCTTGCCTGCTAGCAGTCCTGCGTGCCCTAGCATCAAGAAGAGGCTCCTCATCTTCTCCTGAGTCATTCATTTGTACCTCAGGAGGTGCAGAAGGCCCTGGTTGACTTTCAGCCTCTGGCACTGAGTCTTCCTCGCTATCGGACTCGGGTGCCAGGTGCACGGGCCGATGGTACCCGCGCCACAATCGCCTCTCAGTCCTCAGTCCTCAGTCCGTGACCAGCTGTGCGGGGCACGGGCAAGCCACAACACACACGTCGGAACTTGGAAGAGAGCAGCTGGCCAGCACGTGCATGCGCACATGCCTGCTGCTCTATTCCAGGTTATAGTGCTCCAGCGCACACGTGCTCCAGTTTCTGCACTCGGTGCCGAAAAGGTTAACCAGCACTGCTCTAAGGTAAAAAGATTGAGAAAGGCTGATCTAGAAAAAAATATATCTAACCAGCCTGAAAGTACTATAATCATTTACCAAAAATAATGGACACACTCAGTCTTCTTACAAGGCCATCCCTTTATATTGCAATTTAACATTACATTATAGGATAATGGATAAGCAATGAGCCAACTTACTTAAAACCTTGGAATTCTATTTCAGAAATCTATTCTGCTAGTACAATTCTGATGTTCCAAGTCAAAATAAAAGTACTGTTACTTATATAGAAAGTCAGCACCCACCCACCCACCCTCCTAGAGAATGAAATATTTTGAGGAATATTAAAAAGGCAGGATAGAATATTTCCCCTAAAGGAGAAATGGGAAAAAATCTTAAAGGAGGCAGAAACCAGCCCCAGTCTCCCTGCCCCAAGCAGAAACTGAGGAGGCCAGCTTTTAGAAATGCAGATTTGGTAATCCATTCAGAAAGACTGGGTCAGACAGAAACTCCAGATAAGCAACACACAATTAGGCAATCCAAAGGTTGACAAAATTAGTTCAGACAAACACCTAGGATTTGCATTTCTCCTTTTGCCTATAGAACCAGCCATGACCCCTACATGACCCCATAGGAATCAAAAAGGTATAAAAACCCCACCCACTCTCCATTTTGTCAGCTGTCCCAGAACTGCACTGTGTATATTGGTTCTGCTCATCAATAAACAGAATATTTCTTTCCAATCAGCCTCCATTTTATTCCCGGCTTGGAACTGGACCTTGTATTTTTCTTCCAACAGTTATATGGCTCTATATGGTATTGGACAAGGTAGTTCAAGAATGTTTTCTCTCATACCAGCTTACTCAGTGCTTCTGTAGATATCCATGACATATATGGTAAACATCTTTCAAGTATCTTGTAAAATATTTGCTTCTGATACCTATTTATTGCTTATTATGTGTACTAACTACAACAAAAGATAGATTAAAACATCTTAATTAAAACAACAAACTGTAATATTAAGTGAAAAACTATAGCAGCTAAAAGAATTTGGCAGCGTAGTAGGAGTCTTTAAGATCCAGATCCATTGCTTCCCTTCTGTGATTGTTGAATTGAGATCTAGACTATTTCATCAATATTGACAGCCACCGACAGAAAGAAGAGTAAAAACATTGGCTGAGCTTGACTCACAGTAAAAGAATTTGCCGGACTGAAGATTCAAATCAATGATTGAAGAATTATATTAGTAGTGGGTTCTAAAACCCTTTGCTACTGGTTCGCGCATGTGCAGAAGCGTCCCGGGCAGGTGGGCGGAGCCTCCTGCCCCAGCCGCCGCTACCGGTTCTTAGAACCGGGCCGAACCGGGAGCAACCCACCGCTGAATATTGTCTTCATTGTGAATAAAAGTTTCTTAAGTACTACGAGAATCAATTTGTCAGTGTATAAAGGCATGATGTTGAAGTCCATCTCTTCAAAATATTACACGACATACAGGATAATGTCTTACACTGACCTTTCATTTCCTGGATAAAAATTAAAAGATTTCTAGATTGTGGCTATTTAGAAAAACATTGCCATGAGGTCTTATTATAGCTTATTATGGCTTATTAGTTTATTACATAAGAAATTAAAAGCAGCTGTTGAGACTTGAGTGGAAAAGAATATAAATAATTCTTTATTGGGTCTTTCTACTCAACTGCCTACTGCAAGCCAACTCAGGGATAAATGATGATTTTTCTGAGAAAGAAGTGACACTTATCCACAGAATCTGACACTTATTAATGCATACCAAGTTTTAAGGAAAGCTTAATTTTTCAAGACAGTTTATATCCAGTTATTCTCAGCCATCTTGAGAAAGGCATGTAGTTCTTTTCATGCTAGCATGGTACACATAAATCAGATTATGAGCTCAATTTCAAAATCAAATAATATCTTATGGGGAACTAAAGGCATTAACACTTTGAATATTATAACTTCAACTGAGAACAATTTCTCCTTGAATTTGAGGCAGGAATCCTTTTCCTGACTCCTTCGATTCCCACCCCCCCTCCGAACCTTCTCTCCCAGCCCTCTATCACTGTTATTACACTTCTTTTGTCAGCAACTAAGAAAAAGTTTTGCTTCAAGAAAATAAAAAAGTCAGAAACAAGAGCTATAAGAGTTTAAAAAGCTAATAAATAAACTCCAAGCATCTGAATGCAAATTAGGAAAATGTTTGAATTTATATCTCTAATGCTCTCAATCCTTGTTTTTAAATCAAGCTTTCCTATTGATTTAACCTGCCTATTTTATTATCTTTATTATTGGTTTAGATCTGACCTTCAGAACAGTATTTACATCAGAGACAGAGAAAGTGAGGCCTGAAAGCCAATTTTTCAATTTTCTGGCTGAGTCACTGAATGTGGCAGCAATAGAGAAATGAAGATGGGTCCGCAGAGAGCAGAACCAACTATCATGGTGGAACAAGGAGCAGGTATATGGACCATCTTTTCAGAATTTCTCTCAGAACAAGGAGAGGAGACAGGATTACCCACATGCCCATTTAAAGAAGTGACTTCCCATCTTTACAACAAGAATAAACAATTTTAGTAATTTATCACCGCTTCTTTAAAATACAGCAAACGATCTTTTCTTCCCATGTCCCATCTCTCCATAATCCATAAAGCATCATCATTTCAGTCTTGAGATCAGTAAAAGTCCATTAAGTTACCAAAGATAACAACATATCTATTTTAACTTTGATCAAATAAACTAACTTTATATTCCTTCCTTTTACTTCTATCAATCTTAATCTTTACTCCCTTCAAACAATGTTGTAGAACTTTATTTTTTTTTTAAAAAAATATCTTTGTCACTTCTCACAAAACTTTTCAAAATGTTAACAAGTTTCTTTTTTAAATCCAATATAGGAAAATTATCAAGGTCACTCTGATGGTGTGGTGGAATCTGACACTGAGTTATGGGAAGGAGAGATAAAACAAAGAGACTTTAATTGTTGTTATGTAAGATCCTCTCTAATTCTTCACAGCATTCATCATATAGTTAGGTGAACTCTCCTTCAGTCTAGCAAGATTCTGTCTATTAGGCAAACAGCAATAAAGAAAATACTTTGGAACAATTACTCGTGTTGATCTTGGTTTCCTGCACCTGTTGGTTGGTTTGTTGTTTGTATATTACTTTTAATTATTAAGGCATCAGCTGGTTTGTTTTGCACATCCATGCAACATCGTTTTCCATGACTTTTCTATAGCCTGCCATTTTAAAATCCACTTCCAACTCAGTTTCAATCTTGTCAGGTAGAACCTGTTTATCTTTCATAACATCTTTTAAACATAATTTACCTACAAGAAGCAGATAATTGTTAAAATTAACCTTTTGGTCCATTGGTAAAAATATATTTCAGTATATCCATTATTAAAATATTTTGCTTCATTCTGTAACTGTAAATCAATTTTAAGTGTTTTCTTCCTTTAACTGTAATCTTTAGTTCCCTGTAGTTCCCTCTAGTGTCCAATTTTTAAAATAATACATTATTTTGTTTTGTTTTAAATCAAAACCAAAGTCCTTTTCCATGGGAAGGATTCTTTATCATTAATTCCAAAATCTTCAGATTTATCTGGACCCTTAGTTCATGTGTAACTTTCTAAAATCAAAATTTTAATCACCCGTTTGCTGTTAATTCCAATTTTCTAAAGTTCTTAAACTTGTACTTAAAACTTGTTTCACTAAGGATTGAAGGAAACTCACCCAGTGCTGTAAAACATGTTGATCTAAAGGTTTCTTATAACAGAAAAGGAAGTGTGCAAACATGTCTTTTCAAAGATGTTAATAGCAGTTTAAACAAGATGGTTATTCCCTTGTCTCCTGAAGCTCTAAAAAGCTATAAATCCTCCAGAGATCACTATCTTGTGTCTCCTCACTCACTCTTATTCCACTACAGTCATTGGCTCCACTTGTTGCTCAGCCATTTTCAGTCTGCCATTTCTTCCCAGAGGTCCAGCATCCAAATATTCCTGTACAGCAGTGGTGGGTTCCTACCAGTGCGGTCCACTCTATAGCACCGGTAGCGGCCCGCTGGTGATGTCACAGTACCGGTGCGGTTGGTTGCCAATGCCTGGGCGCCGCCATTCAAAATTTTTTTTTAAAATTTTTTAAAAAACATTTCTTCTGCACATGCCCAGAAGCCGAGCTTCTGGCACTGCGCATGCCCTGCCTTCCTACCCCACAGTGAGTCCAAGCAGGGGAGGATGGCTGAGGGAGCGCGTGAGACGCTGAAAGAACGGGCGGCAGGAGCTATCTTCATTCCCCTCCCTTCAGCAGTCCGAGAACCCACAAACGCTCGGTGATGATCCTAGGCATTTTCGCACGTTTGAGGCTTCTCGAGCTGCTGATGGGAGGGGGAATGGGCGGCAGGATCTATCTCAGTTCCCCTCCCTTCAGCAGTCCGAGAAGCCACGCCCACCCAGTCACATGGCTGGCAAGCCACGCCCTCCCAGTCACATGGCTGGCAAGCCACACCCACAAAATAAGCCACGCCCACAGAGTGGTAGTAAAAAATTGGAACCCGCCCTTGCTGTACAGCCATCCCCAACCTGATGCCCTATTCAACCTCTTTCAACAGTCAACCTGGTTAGTGTAACAGATCCAGGTTTCCTTTTTCTATCTGTTAGATTATTCCTCTCATCCAGGAACACAAAAGTTGAGTATACAAGGACCATACTTGACACTGTATGATGGTTGATATTGGACTAATTGTTAGAGGAGTGAGTTTTTTTAAAGTTTAAACTTTACAATAACTAAGGTATTTGTTTTGCACTTTAAACCACTCAAACCACACATACACAAAAAACAGAAAAGGGCCCCCAAACTGTTTAGCTGACCTATTTTAGAGGGATCTGGAGGCTGCAAAAGAAATTGGGCCACATTTTTTCAAAAAAGTTTTATTAGTACAAACTTACATAAGTAGTAGCAAAATATTAAATATAAAGTACAAACATTTTTGTTTTTTTCTCCCCCCCCCAAACCCACCCCCTTCCCTCCCCACCTCCCCCCCGGACTTCCCAGAGATAATACAGGGCATAATAATAAATTTAAATTGTTAATAAAAAGAGAAAGAAAAAAGGAAAAAAAGAACACTATTTTTAAAAAACTTCAACTCCAAATTATACACTGCTAATATATCGCATTTGTATACAATAGTAAAGATACAAAAAAGAGAAAAAAAGAAAGAAAGAAAGAGAAAACTCTTTAACAATACAAACAAACAAACCTCCTACCTCCTCCCTTCAGTCCTCTATCTTATACAAGGTAAATGTTACATAAGTAATAACTAAATATAAAATACACAAATCTTAAACTAATATTATTGACATTAAAAATAACCTCTAAGATAAAACTTAACTAAATGTTACATAAGTGATCATCAAATATTAAATTTCATCATGATATTAATAAGATAATATTATTCTAAATTAATTCACTAACTTCAATAAACAAAAAAAGAAAATGAAAGAAGAATAAACAAATCTTCAACAAACTATATATATCTAATATTATCAACATTAAAAATAACCTCAAAATTATATAAAACTTAACTAAATATTGCATAAGTAATCATTAGATAGGGAAAAGATAAAATACAATCATATTAGTCTCTATCCGTCCAATATATTTCAACATCACATCGTTTTGTATCTTGATAGTTCATCTTTTAATAGTTCAATAAATTCGAATTTGTCGAGTCGTCTCCCGTCTAATCCCAAACCTCCATCTCCTTTTCCCCAGCTATCTGATTCAGGCACTCCTTTTGGATTTTTGAATCTATTTCCTTTTGATCCATCAAAGGTGGCTTCCCCTCCTCCTCCTCTTTTATTTTCATACATCCTTCCTCTGGAATCTTGGATATATCAGCCTTTAGAACATTGACATAAAATTCAGTAGCTTTTTTTATCGTGTTGAGCCGGTATCTTTTTCCAGAAAATTTCACTGCAACTCCAACTGGCGCTTCCCATTTATATTGTAAATTTAATTTCTTAAATTCATCAATCAAAAAAGTATAGCTTTTTCTGGCTTTAAGCATTTTAGAGGGGATTTCTTTCCAAATCTTTAGTTCCTGACCATTCACCATAAGATTATTGTTAAACGTTGCTTGTATAATTCTGTTCCGTAGAGCTCTTGTGGTAAAATATATGACAATATCCCTTGGTAAATGCTTTTGTTTAGCGTACCACGAATTGATTCTGTATATTTTGTCGATTTGTGTAGCCAATTCCGCTTTAGAAATTCCAGACACCTGATCCAATATGTCAACCATCCTGCCTTTTAAATTTTCATATAATCCTTCTTTCAAACCTCTAATCCTTATAGCAACTTCCATGGATCTGAACTGAGTCATTAAGACCTCTTTTTCAAAATTTGCAATGTCATTTTGGATTTTATCTATGTAATTCACCGAAGTTGCCAAAGCTTGTTTATTTGTTTCATTACGTTCTGCCAAAACTTCAATATTTGTTGCTAAGCCTTTGCAAACCTCTAACACATCAAATCTTAGTTGTTGATTCATATTCTTCAAAGCAGCCTGCATTTTTTTGTCTATCTCACTTATTTTCTGGTTAAATTCCAAAGTAAGTTCATGTTTCATAATCTTTAAATTATTTAATAAATTTTCAGGTGTCAAAAGCTGTGGAGGTGTTAGCTCAGTGTTAAGTTGCATTTTAGAAATATATCCAGATGAATAGTCATTTCTTTTAGTCAAAACAATCTTTCCAGACTTTGAAGCCATTGGTGTTTCAAAAGAGTACAAAAAAGAAAGAAAGCCAGATGCCTGATTAAAGTTCTTTCCAGTTTAATAATCAGATAGTCTTTTATTATTGGAAATATTTCTATTATAACTTTAATCCAGAGTTAGGAGACAGAGAGAGAAAAAACCATTTTTCCAAGTTAAAAGTTTCCATAAGAGAGAGAGAGGAAAAAAAAAAAAAGCCTCTGGGAAAACGAAAGTCACTTTCACTTCTCAATCGCCATATTGTTACTCTGTTTCCTTTGTTCCCTTGCCGAAGTGAAAGCTTGCCCAGGAGTTGAAAAAAAAAAGGAAAAAAGAGGTTTCAGTACTTGCCCATCTCACGCCTGTTTCTCTCTGTCTGCTTCTGTAGTTTAAATATAATTATAAATCCCATTCTTGAAGCAGCGGCTGGTCACGACATCTAGCTCTGCAAAAGCAGAGGTTTCCTGATCTTCGGAGCTGGAGACAGGCTGCATGGGGAGCTCTCCCTTCGCGCCCTACCAGATGGCTCCTAGGGCGCTGGGGGGGCTCTACCCCACCTGTCAGGCTCTCATCTCTCCCCTTTGCCCGGGGAAGAGATTTCAAAGCCGCCAGACAGCTGTTCTGGCGGCTTTTAACAAAGATCGGAAAGGCGTCCAACGAGGGACGTCCGCGATGAAGCGCTCCAAACCGGAAGTTCCTAAATTGGGCCACATTTTTAACATCTTCTCAAAAAACAAACTCCAGCATAAATCAATAATGTCCCCAAACTGCTATTATCTATATAATCCATAAGCAGAAACTATTTTTTCTCTTAAAGAATACCAGTATTCTCCATTTGCTACCTTTTATAGAAATTAAGATCCAAACGACTGTACTAGCATCTGAAGAAAAGCTGTGCAAAACCTGTACATGTAACAAATATTTCATATCTTACAGTGCAATATTTCATTGCCAGCGAGGGCTTGAAGGCCTAATACAGGAGACTTCTGCAAAACCACACTCTTACTGTGTGTCTGTCTTTCCCGCCAGTTTTCCAGCCAGTCAGCTTGTACTGTTTCTCTTCACCTATCCCATTCACTGGCCTAGAGTGAGTAGTTTTCATACACGTCTGTTACATGTATAAGTTTCCACTATAGAGTTTCACGCTGCTAATAGTCATGTTGTCTTAGGATTGGGGAAAGTATTCCAATACAGCTGGAGAGCGATAGGTGGTTTTACTATACGTTCAAACAGTAGATTATGGACAAGATTAGAAGGCTGTTATTTAAAAAGAAAAATCCTGATTAGAACTGTGGGCTCAGTTAAGAGATAAGCCTGTGCTGCTGCAATCCATCTCACTCGTGAGATTTGTGGCTTAAATAGCTTTTCTTTATAGGGATGTTAACTTCAGGAAGAGAAACTTGCAAGCAGTGGGAAGGCAGCTTTTGTTCTTTCAGACTGGTTCATGCTGTGCCAATCAGTAACAGGATTCATCATAACTCATACAATATGCAATCACTGCTGTGAAGAAAAACACTTTGCATTCTCTTATGACTCAGGAGCAGACCAAACCTGTCTCTGAGTGAAGTTAGATTTCGAACAGTTTTCTTTGTCACTAGAAAGTTAGGGAACAATTTACCAAATGTAAAATGAAACCTCTGTAACTATTATTTGGAAATTATAATTTCCCAATATGGAGTTCATTTAGGGCAGAGGTGTCAAACTCAATTTCATTGAGGGTCGCATCAGGGTTGTGTTTGACCTTAGGGGGCCGTGTCGGGTGTGGCCAGGGTGGGCATGGCCAGCTCGACGTCACTCATGTCACAGGAACCTGTGGGGGCCTGAGCGCTCAGCCAGTGAAAACGGGCTCCGAGCTCTGTTTTCAGCCGCGACGGACTACTGCAATCCTCTGCCAATGAAAACGGAGCTTGGGAGGGCCATATGTGGCCCTTCCAAGCTCCGTTTTCACTCGCAGAGGCACCACAGGCCAATCGTTTGCTGTTTCCAGGGTGGCCCCATGGGCCAGATCTAAGCATCCGCAGGCTGGATTCGGCCCACGGGCCTTGAGTTTGATACCCCTGATTTAGGGCTACTAGATTTGGGCTACAAAAATGTTCATGAAATGGCAGCGAGGAGTAGAGTTTCTGTGGGTCTTTTTCTACCATCTAGTTGTTGGCCAATTTTCTGTAACCCAGGTCTGGTATGTTACCATTAGCTTACTACTATAACAAACTGGTATTTGGTCCTTTAGTTAGGAAATACGGGCCAACAGTTTAAGCCATGATATTATTTGTTTGATTATGCTTATATGTTATGCAAAGCCATCTGTCGAAGTTTGCAAATGATGCTGTCAGCTCCAGCGAGCCTGCCGGCCCAGAACTGTCATTCAGGCTGGGAAGCAACAAGAAGCCTGACAAGACAGCCCACCAGTACCTGGTGTGCAACAGGGTCACTGATCACTGCGAAAGATCCTGTACTGCCTCTGTGAGAGAACTGGTAGCCTGCAAGCCGGTAACGGAGCAAAGAGGAGGTGGACACTGACAGATGATGTCAGATGCCGTCACAGCTGACTAACAGCTGGGAGTCAGCTGCAACAACCTGGAACAGGATCCTAATGCAGATTGGAGGGCTATGAGTCACATGGGTGCAGCGCACAAGAGTTAAAGGTGGTGGGGTGCACGCAGCATGCAGATTTGACACAAACTTCACTTCACTTAGCAGTGTTCATCAGTTCGTGCTGGAGAAGCCGTAAAGGCAAATACACAAACCAGCATTGAGTTTGTGGTCCTTTATTTCTACGTTTCTGCCGGAACCTGACAGATGCTTTGACTTAGCATGTCAAGTTAACCCAGCCTGTTTCGTTTTCTTCAATATAATACAATTCAGCAAACTGTATCCTAGTATGATGGGTGAATCCAATCTGAAGTTATGATTGAAGCTCAACTCATAGTACTTCGGTATTTGGAAAATGTCTCTACATAGGTTTTCACATAAATCTTTGATTCTCAGAGGTGGTATTTAGCCGGTTTGGACTGGTTCGGGTGAACTGGTAGCGAAAATTTTGAGTAGAATAGAATAGAATAGAATTCTTTATTGGCCAAGTGTGATTGGACAAATAAGGAATTTGTCTTTGGGGCATATGCTCTCAGTGTAAATAAAAGAAAAGACACATTTGTCAAGAATCATGAGGTACAGCACTTAGGGTACAAATAAGCAATCAGGAAACAATCAATATTAATATAAATTGTAAGGATACAAGCAACAAGTTACAGTCATACAGTCATAAGTGGAAGAAGATGGGTGATACGATGAGAAGACTAATAGTAATAGTAATGCAGCCTTAGTGAATAGTTTGACAGTGGTGAGAGAATTATTTGTTTAGCAGAGTGATGGTGTTCGGGGGAAAACTGTTCTTGTGTCTAGTTGTCTTGGTGTGCAGTGCTCTATAGCGTCATTCGGAGTTCGGAGAACCGACAAATACCACCTCTGCCTGACCATGCCGCCATCCGTCCGCTCGCCACTTGCCCCACCCGCCCGCTTGCCACTCGCCCTTCCTTCCCACCACTGATTCTCCTGCTGAAGATCTAGAGAAAATCCCCACTCTTATCAGACTATGCAGGATGGTTTACATTAAAGTATTGTGTGACAGGATGCCCAAAATTGTGGCCATCTACAAGTTAATTGACTATCTTCCCTCATCTATTATCATTGGACTTGATGGCTACAGCTGATAGAATTGGAATTCAACAATACTTGGAAGGCCTGACTTGTATGGTCTATTCCTTACTTGTATTTCTCCACCTGTAGTATAAAGAATTCCAATTTTGCTCTCCAACAGGAGAGGGGAAAAGGCAAGACAATATAAAAAGCGGGCATTTCGCAGCCCACAGGCCACATCTGGCCCTTTGGCCCTGTCAGACCCATGGCATTGGCAGTGGTGGAGAGGCAGTATTGGCAAAGGCAAGGCATTGGGGCAGGGTGTTGGAGGTGAGGTGAGGCAGAGCATCAGCAGGGAGCGGGAGCATTGATAGCCCTCTACAACAGTCCCGGTTTCTCATGTGGCCCCTTGGGAAAATTAATTGTCCAGCCCTGATATAGACAGAAAAAAAGTAGAATAGTTCCAGGATGTATCCTACTATGTAGATACCTTGGTATTCAGGGTGCTACTAAACTTATGATTAATTCTGGTACCAGTCATTGGACACTATATTTATTTTCCTGAAACAATAATAAAGAGCAGAATTATTAGAAAAATATAGGTGGCAGCCTATATTGAACCCCTCTAAATTCTCTTGAGAGAGACAGTGTTATTCTATTTTAAAAGTTTTAGCTTATGAATAGTCAGTCAAACAGCAGAATTTTCAGCTTGTTAACCAGTTTTTGTATATGCCTATCTTATCTGGGAAGCATGCATTTGCCAATCTTTGTTAAGAACCTTTAACAGAACACTAAACCATAAATATTGTGGTTGACTGACATCACACAGTGAATTAGATTTAACTTGCAACCTGTTTTCTTCTTCTTTTTTCTAGTTGATCCAATACAATGGAATTAATACACTATGGCATACCATGATGTAGCCTGTCGCTTACTACGTATTGTTTGCAAACAATGATTTATAGCCAGTTGGAGTTTATTCAATTAAAAATAGTTAAACAAATTATAGGTTAGTATGATATATGAATCAAATCCATGCTTGAGATCACACATGCTTCTTTTATTTTCCCAGAAACAGCTGGTGCACTACTGTAATAAATGACTGAAATATTTTTTTGCATACCTACCTCATGGCTGAATAGATCCCGTATGGTAAAAGGGAAAAAGAAAGTCGTAATCAGGACTAAGAAAGCATTCAAGTTCACAGTATGGAAGAATAACAAATTAACTGCTTTGCAGTCAAAGCTTCAATTTAAAGAAATGCAATCAAAGTACTATTTGCGAAGTTTCTCTTCTTTTAACATTGGCCAATTATAGTCAGAACTGAAATAATTATAGTATATTTTTATAACAGGTATTATAGAAGCACAGTTGTAAGACTTTGTATTGGCGATGAAACACATGAAACCAATCTTCCATTGTGAAAATAGTACTGAAAATGGCTGGAAAATGGCATGAAAATAATGGTTTATATGTTGTTTGTATGTTGTGCTCAGTCCTGCTGTATATGTGGCCCCTTCAACTCCTTCTGCTGAATGAGGGTCCCATTCTGAGAACAACAGTCCTAATATGCAAATATTTTTTTCAGAGGTCTAGTTCCATCATTCACATTGACCTTAATCCAGTCAGAGCTTTTTCTCAATGGTTCTAGCAAAACATAATCACATTAATTGGGTCAAAAGTTCCCAATTATTTTTTCTAGGAATTGTGTAATATCTCATCAGCTATTTTACCAGTGAAAGCCTGGCAAGATGTTCTGTCTTTCCTACTGATCAAACAAAATATAAGCTTTTTTGCTGCTTGCTTTGCTGAAACTTCTAAAAGAACTAATTCTAATGAGTCTAATGAGCTATCCAAAATAATTGAGCAACAATATACTTTTTGCAGTCATGCTTAATCAACTACTAATAACAATAACCTGATACAGTATGCTAGACTCCTCCACACAAAGATGCAGAGCCTGTTATATCTAGTATGCCTTTGCCTTTGTATTTTAAAGAAATGCTGTGGTGGCTTTTGTATGAAAATAAGATACGGTCTGTCACTGCAAATAGGAACACTTGGTGCATGTGGAGCAGGGGCGGGTTTCTCTTACCTGCCTACCGGTGCACTGCGCGCACATCATCTCATTTCTTGCGTGCGCACGCTCGCTACATGCGTGCATCCCATCGCGCGATTTTGCTTCCTGTGCATGTGATTTTTTGCTTTTGCACATGCGCGGAAGCAAAAAATCGCCAAAATCTCACGCGCATGCACGTCCCCTCATGAGATTTTGCTTCCATGCATGCGCAGGAATGGAAGCAAATTCCAGAAAAATTCCAGAAAAAAGATGGTGCCACGCGACAGACCAGCGAAGACAGCAACGGAGCCGTCGCACGTAAATTGCTCAATCGGCAGGTCCCTACTGGAATGGCACACTGGACTGCACCGGTAGGAACCCACCACTGATGTGGAGGTACTGAAGACTATGAAACATTCACCATTTAGGTATCTATTTTAAGGAGAAATGCTACTAGAGATAACTCAAATATTAAATTTAAGGGTCCAACTATATCAGGTACTATTTCTTTAATCTGATGTGTATTTTTCACATCATAGCAAACAAGGCAACTAGCCTATTTGTTTGACTATATTCCTTTTGAACATTATTTGTAGCTTTGCCTTCAAAAAAAAAAAGCCTAATGGGGTATATCTGAGCAGACGTGGTAAGCAGAATATCTTTTTGTGGATTAAATATGGACTGCCGTAGATGAGAGTAAACTCCTTTCTGGTCATGCATTTAACACTCAAAGCAAATCTCAGCTTCTTTGCCTATTTGGTACATTATTTTTCTTCTTAATGGCCATTCACTGCTATCTTTCACAATGCGACTTAAGTGCCATATAGTGAGACACCACAATTCAACTTCACTGATAAGTGGGTGATTATAACATGTGAGTACTGTGTCTGATGTCACTTTTTTCCTTTTGGCTTCTGGGAAAGCTTTTTTGCATCATTTTGTACATTGCTATGCCCTTCACATTTGTTGGAAACTATTTAAGGGATGAAGCATTGTAGGCATATTTTAAAAATCTGATCAGCTAATGGATCTCCTAAAATAGCTCAGAGGTGTATTAACATTTTTTGTAATACTTATAATTGTTTGAAATTTCTCTGCATGCTTGTATACACTTTGTGCATCAATGGCTTGACCACAATATGTTGTGTTAGGTTTAAGAACTCATAATTGTTGCATCATACTTGAAGGCCATAGTCAACCATTCTCTGGAACATTGTGTGAGGTTTTGCAAACACATGTCAACCTGTTCTCCAGTGATAATTGTGTAACTTAAAGAGCACTGAGTGCTTGGACAGTCTTACAGTACCTGGTCTCTGACTCTTCCTCAAACGTCTACTTCAAAAACAAGTGTGTTATCACAATATAAACCTTTGTGCATAGTTATAGAGAGAAACACCGTGGAATCTTCCTCTATTTCTATGCATGAGGTAACAAAAAAATCCTCAATGCGGTTCTGTTGTATGTCTAGCAGCAGTTACCCTGGAGATAACCATTTTAAATGATACATTTATCTCTATTAAGAATCTTTTTTAATGCTTTATTTCAAAACTCCACAAACTAGTCAAACTCTTTAATATATCATTTAGCTTTTCGCCAAATTTGTAATGTTTAGATAGCTTTTTAAATTTGGTTGCATATGCTGCAAATGAACTTTCCCTCTTTTGGCTTGCACTTACGAAACCTGAAAAATGCTCTGTAAACAATAGAGGTTTTGTTGTCAAATGTCCCTGCATTTTTTTTCCTAGTTCTAGAAAGCTGAAGTGTTATAATTTTCATGAAAGAGTTAAGTATTTTAATAAAGCTATGCCTTTCCTCCAATAAATCTCAGTAAAACAAGCACTTTTCTTTTCAACAACCATCTCTTTTCCTTAAAAAATATTCAATTCTGTGTGTATATATTGTCAAGTTATCTGCGGCATTATCAAAACACATTCATCTTCCCAATAAGGAAAGACATCCTGCTATGCTCTTTCCCCTTTGTCTTCACCTACTGTGGCCAGCTCAGTGTTATTTTTTCCCCTCTAATTTAACTGCCTTTTCTCCCTTTTTTGGAGGTAAGGCTTCTTTTTATAATTCCATTTGGTTACAGAATTCCATTTGGTTACCTGACTTTTTACAGAAGTCAGGCATCGTTTCTGCTGCCAAGGTAAATCTGTGACAATACTAGATCTGCTTAAAAACCAATAATCAAATAACTTAATACCCTTACAAGGCTTCACTGCAACACTCACTCCTTATCCAGTGGACAAGCAGGTGTGTGTGATGTTGCAAGTAATTCGTGCTAAGCAGGCATGTTTTGAAATTTGAGAGGAATCTGCCAGTGAGTTCTATAAATGGGAATCTGTCTTTTTTATACACAATTTATTTCCAGCTCAATTTCTTGGAAGAATGATTACTCAAGTTTTAGCATTATCCAACTTTGGGCTGAATGATGGTGTTCACAACACAGACCACTAAGTAAAAGTGGTTTAACCCCCCCCAAACAAAATGAAAATTAATCTTCTCTTGCCCACTACTGATTGTATTATATTTGCACAATACCTTTGCCCTGCTGTTGACCCATTAAGCATATTGTGTGTTAACTCAGGCAAAATAAACTTTTTTGCATGTTACCAAGTTTACATCTTCTTGAGGAACTAACTTCATTAGAGTATCATGTTTATCCATTTTGCTTGTTTTTCTTTAGTGAGAAGTAAAATCTTTTTAGTCTGTATTAAAATGACTATAGTTAAGCAAAATGTCATGTAAATAGAAGTAAAACCCCTGTAATAATTCTCCCAGCTTCTTATGTGAACATTTGGGAACAAATTTCTGCTTCTGCAGCACGCACACACAGAGATCTACCGTATGAAATGTAACTGGGAACAAAGACTACAGGGAGTAGAATTTAATGGATTCTGATTACTGTTCTGGAACAGAGCGTACCTCTTTATTGCCCATGAGAAGACAATGTGAACTGAATTCAAACAAAGGACTGATCAGATTCTACTACAAGCTATAAAAATGTTCTCATAATTTATCTTTTTAAAATAGATCCCCAAGTTTTTGCCTTTTTAAGATTTAAGTAGAATAGTGCTAATTTTCCTTTATGATTTATTCCCTTGCAAGAAATCCTGTATATGACCTTTTTTGGTGAGCTATAATATTTTTATGTTTGGATTTTCTGTTAATTTCACTTCACATTGCTTTTTGAAGGAGTACTTCCTATATACGTCACAGATTGTTTGATTTCACAGTGAGGCAAATCAATTGTTCCTCAGACAATAAATTCAAAGAAGACATTGTCATTTGAATGGCAGTTCTATCTGGTTGTTACCTATTGTTGTCCAAATTAATCATTCAAAAATATGTCATTACATCATGTTTTTCTCAATTTCAAGGCAAAGAGAGAAATTCTAGACTAAATAGATCAACTTTCTTGATATGTGCCTTCTAGATATGGAAATATACTTCCTTATTTCCTTACCAGCCTATTAACTGGATGTTCTACAGATATAGTCTAATACATCAGGTGGACTTAAGATAGAGAAGGGCAGAAATGAACCTTTGGTCTGAGCATGGACTATAGTAATACTGAGATCCTTGAAAGGTATAGAAATGGAACAATGCTTGCTTTATTATCAGGTGTTATTATTTGAACAAATACAATGCAATACAAATTCATCAACACAATGTATTATGAATTATTGCACTGGAATTTTGTCATTGTACAGATCTCTCTAGGATAGAAAGTAGAAATCAAACATGGTCCAAGAAGCTTCAGATTTGCAAACATCAAGTCAAGGTTTAGCAATGCCACACCAGAGATCAATAACAAATTGGTTCCAAGGGCAAAGTATAGAAGTAGTATCAGCAGACAGTTCAAAATCAGTAACAAAATAATTACAGAAATTAAGCATCAGTTGTGCCAAGTTGTGTGCAAGAAGTATATTAATGACCGTAACTGAGCCCAGAATTATGGTTGTAAGTCTTGGCAGGTCACTAATTTTACAACCTTTTTGCAGTGGTAATTAAGTGAACATGGTGGTTTTTCTCAGTGGGCATTTTTTTTTGCTGGAAATGGGAAGTAAAAACTGGAAACCAACAAAACCCATCAAAAATGGCCATAAATGCCAGCCTTTTGTTAAATGCTCAAAATGCAATTACATGAGTATGGGTGTTGGTGGTGGCCATTAAAACTTTAAAAATGGGTTGTAAATAACTCTGGGGAGGTCTGGTGTAACTTCGAACAGTCGTTAAGTGACCAGTCATTAAGTGAGGACAACCTCTAGTCTAACTAGAATAAGGCCCAAGATCAGGAGCTAGGCAACAGGAACAGATTGTAACAATTTGGCTGATATAGTTATTGACAG
The DNA here is from genome assembly GCA_023053685.1 of Diadophis punctatus similis. Taxonomy (NCBI): domain Eukaryota; kingdom Metazoa; phylum Chordata; class Lepidosauria; order Squamata; family Dipsadidae; genus Diadophis; species Diadophis punctatus. The sequence goes on from JALIGW010000002.1 coordinate 27,826,144, forward strand.
GATCCCAATAGTGGTTTATTTTCTGGAGTCACTCAAGCATTTCTTGTACCAAAATAAGGGCAGGGGGTTGGACTAGATGACCTGCAAGGTCCCTTCCAACTCTGTTAATCTGAATCCAAACAGCAAGCAGAATAGATCTTATATTACTGTATCTTAAAATGGCTAGATGCTGCTAAAGTCAATTCACTGGTGGTGAAATGGCCATTATTTCAGCATTCCGTGTTTTGGTTTCACATGAAGACATTTATGCATCTTCCTTTAGAGATCCACTAATGTTCATCAATGCCTAAAAATTAATAGCTTAGGTGGGAACAGGGGTTTGCTCTGAAATAGTTCTTTCTGCAAAGTATTTCCTTACAATCAAAACACTTTTGGATATCTCTGGATCAGTTTTCCTGGATTTGGCAGGTACTCCATCTTTGAGGCAGACTTCACTATCTATTTGTACCCTGAACTCTGCTTTACTAAGAGAGGCAAAACAAAGGATAATATGTACCAAATATCCAATTAAGAAATAATCTCTGTATTTTTGCTCATTGTGTCATTATTTCTCCAACTGTCTGTTATAGTACCAAAACAGACAGCAAAAATCTTTTACAGATCCTGAGTAACCATCTGGTTTCAGCTAGTTACTAAAACTGAAGAATATTGCCTAATAAATTGATGTATCCCAATGGAGACCACACAACGTCTCTGCAGTGTTATCTTATCAAGAAAAAACGGCTTGTGGCAAATCATTTTGTGGGAAGCAATCCAACGGCATTCATGAGTGTATTGATGAATTTAACCCATCTGATTCTGGATAATTACTAGGAATCAGTCTCTGTTTTGGCTAGCTGTATCTATTAATAATGTTTACATGATGGCAGCAGATGCAACCTATGTTGATAGCCACATAAAATAGGTTATGACTGACACTGCATAAACATTTATGTACTAGAAGTCCATTAATAGTTTATATCTGCGTAGATATGGATAAACTTGCAGTATAATTACAGACTTCCAGCTGTGTACCTTCAACAGAAAAATAAGCTCACTTTGCATTGATATTTTTTTTATTTGTATATATGTATATATGTATATATAGTGAATTAAATATATTGTGGGTGAATTCTCCCCCTTTACTTCAAGTTTTTGTCTTCCCAGTGCTGGGGGCCATTTTCTTGTCATATTTAGATTTAGAGCAGGTTTAGCTTTTGAGTCAAACTTGACTTCAAGTGACTTCAAGGCTATATCCATGGTTTGTTTGGCAATGGAATGAAGGTAATTTGCCATTTTCTTTTTCTGTGATGTTTTTCTATTTCCTCATCTAACTTAAAGCCCTGGTACTTGTTGGTACTGTAGCCTAACCAAGACCTGGTTCTACTTAACTTTCCAGTCCCGATAAGGTCAGCTAGGTAGTGTTTCCCACTGAGATATTCTTTTCTTACTGTACAGATGGTGCTTAATTTATGACCAGTTGCTTAGCGATTGGTTGCAGTTACAATGGCCTTAGAAAGGATGCTTTACAGCCCATAAAGCACTTCCAGAAGCTGTAAAACATTGCACTGCTCCCAATGGTCATGTGACCATATTTTGGGTGATTGGCAACCTGGTTTCATTTATGGTGTAAATGGTAACGCCTCCAAAAAGGGAGTTGCTTTAAAAGGGTCTACAGCAGGGATGGCCAAACTATGGTTCTTTGAGGACCTGTGGATTCAACTCCCAGAATTCCTGAGCCAGCCATGCATGGCTAGCTCAGGAATTCTGGGAGTTGAAGTCCACAGGTCCTCAAAGAACCATAGTTTGGCCACCCCTGGTCTACAGGATCACAAAAATAGTGCTCACTTGCAGAATGGACTGAGGTAACATCTGTAGAAAGGCTGTGCCTTGCATCAGCTGGGTGTATCCATCAGAAGTAATTACCAAGATTCTGGGCCCAATTCCGGTTGTAAACCTGATGTCATTTACTACAAATAATCCATATTGATGACACAGAAAAACAAATAGTTCCTGCAACATAAAGTTGCCATGAAGAATGCTATTATTTAGGATGCCAGGCAGCTGATTCTGATCTCTTCCAAGAAATTGTGTTCCATTTTCTATCTTTTTTTGCACCCACTCCCCACTGAAGTCATACAGTACTCCGTAGATACTGAACAATTCTCCTGGAGTTTGCAGGGGATGATATACTAGGCTAAAATGGATTTCAGTTCAGTGGTGGGTTCCTACCACTCTGGTCCACTCTATAGCACTGGTAGTGGCCCGCTGGTGATGTCATAGTACCGGTGCGGTCAGTTGCTGGTGCCTGGGCACCGTCATTTTTTTTAAAAAAAAATTAATTTTTTTTTTAAAATTTCTTCTGTGCATGCCCAGAAGCCGACCTTCCGGCACTGCACATGCGCTGCCTTCCTACCCCACAGTGAGTCCAAGCAGGGGAGGATGGCTGAGGGAGCGCGTGAGACGCTGAAAGAACGAGCGGCAGGACCTATCTCAGTTCCCCTCCCTTCAGCAGTCCGAGAAGCCACGAACGCGCGGTGATGATCCTAGTCATTTTCGCACGTTCGAGGCTTCTCGAGCTGCTGAGGAGAGGGGGAACAGGCGGCAGGAGCCTAGGATCATCGAATGGGGAGAAGCATTCAGGCCGGACGGAGCCTCCTAGAAGAACCACTGCCGTGGTCTTGCTACTCCTGCTGCGGGGGGGGGGCTGCATTGCAGGTGGGCAATGCCCCCCTGCTTCTCCCGCTGCTGCCAAGCTCCTGAGGCCCACGCCCACCCAGTCACATGGCTGGCAAGCCACACCCACAAAATAAGCCATGCCCACAGAGTGGTAGTAAAAAAATTAGGAACCCGCCCGTTTCAGTTGTTTGCGGTTATTCGTGTTATGTGAATCAGGCATCGCAATGAGCCATATGTGTTTGGGCATATGTGAATGTAGCTTTTATGTTTTATTAATTCAGGTTTTGTGTTGTGTAAATCTAGCCACGGCAGAATATAGGTCTTTCCTTTTCTATTTATGGCCCTTCTATATTTCTTGAAGTTCTTTCAAGCTTGCGAATACGTCGGTCCCAGACATGAATGGTATTGTTTAGGCATAATGCAACCAGCACTTGAAAAATGGAGTTGCTATTATTGTATGATAATTTATCAAATGGCTTTTTTTGAAGTCCTTCCTTCCCTTCCCTTCCCTTCCTGAGATTTCTCAGTGTTTTTTTGTGCTAATAAAACATGACAACCCAAATGATTGCATTTGTCATATTCCTAGTCACGTTGAGGTTTTCTCTGTTCCAGGGGGTCTATTTTCTTTTTTACTTGAGCCTGCAGTCTCCCTTACTAATGGCTACTCTTCTTTAGACTTCTTCCCCCATTCTAGCCCAAGAGACATTTCTTGAAGAAATACAATTACCTAATGGTGCAGAACAGGCACGACAGTCCCCTTTGATGAGCACTCCATTTCAACAAGATGTTGCGTATAACTCAGAATGAATCAGACCGGAGAAAGAGAACTGCAGTCTCAGAAAGAAAGGATGGCAGCCTACAAGCTACAGCCAGAATGCCGCACTGCCTAATCATCATTACTTGCCAGCCCAATTGTAAAGTACATTATGCATCTGTAATAGAATTAGTGTATATACATCAATGACCATGCCCAGAAAAAGCTGCTAATTAACAACAGTGAAGCCTAAGTAAATCATAATCTGTAGTTATTACATTATCTGCATTGTAATTTGAAAGAGTAAATGACAGCAGCAAAATCAAATTTTTGGTGTAAATGATTCTGAAGAAGCAAGGGAAAACCAGGAGGGGACAAAGGGAACATTCTTGTTCCCATTTGCCACATTTACAATTAGTATGTAAGTTACAGTTCATTGCTCCTTTCATCTGCAATGCTGCAAGTCACACAGGCTAGCTTTGCACAACAAACTATGCTAGGGTACAATGGCATTGGGGGGCTGTTCAGTGTATTGTGGGAATCTAGCCATTGTATCACTGTATTGCTGGAACCAAGCCATCACATTTAAAAATGGATTGTTTTGAGTATTGCATGCTCTATGAAAACAGCATCAGCCAGGTTTTGATAACCTAGGTCAGTGATGGCGAACCTTTTTTTCCTCGGGTGCTGAAAGTGCATGCACGCATGCTATCGTGCATGCGCGAGTGCCCACACCCATAATTTAATCCCTGGGGAGGGCAAAAACATACTCCCCCGCCCCCCCTGGAGGCCCTCTGGAGGCCGGAAATGACCCATTTCCCAACTTCTGGTGGGCCTGGTAGGCCCATTTTTCACCCTCCCCAGGCTCCAGAAGCTTCCCTGGAGCCTGGGGAGGGTGAAAATGCTCCCCTGCCCCTCCCCGAGGCCCTCCAGAAGCCAAAAACACCCTCCCAGAGCCTCCATGTGAGCCAAAAATCAGCTGGCCGGCGTGCACATGCACGCTGGAGCTGAGCTAGGGCAACGGCTCGCGTGCCGGCAGATATGGCTCCGCGTGCCACCTGTGGCACGCGTGCCATAGGTTCGCCATCACTGACCTAGGTTTTTTATTTAGCAAGTTGTGTGAATCCTGGCACTGGTTCCAGGTTTTTTAAGCTGAACTGAAAATAAAAAAATACCTAATTAAAAAGACAGTGCCTCACGCTTAATACTGTACAGGAAAGATATTTATTCTATTTATATAGCCATTCATCTCACAGAGTGCAACCCTGGGCAGTGCACACACACGCACACACACAAACCTAACAAAAACATTGTAAATTAAGAACACCAAGTGTGTTATTTCCGTAACTCCTTCTTGATGATTTGATAGGCATTTGAGAAAATCTATTTTATTAGTGGATCTTTTTCTATTACAAGTATATCAATGCATTAATTCCTATTCATTAGGAACAAATAACATTTATGTGCAGTAAATTTAAACATTAAAAATACAACATATCCATGTTGGAGGAATGAAGAAAAAAAATACCATGATGTATTTATCTGGTCACAAACTTCTCAAAGGAGAAGTGATTTATATTTATTATAATTGTGTATAGTCTCACTGGCATTGTATACAGCTGTGTATCTTTTATTGCTATTCATTTGCTCCTGTTCTTTATTATCTTCTGGAACCTCACACTTGAATACAAAACATTCGCCAGACCAATCCTCAAATACAGCTCATCTGTCTGGAACCCACACCGTATATCGGACATAAATACATTGGAAAGTGTCCAGAGATACTTTACAAGAAGAGCCCTCCACTCCTCTACTCGCAACAGAATACCTTACACAACCAGACTTGAAATCCTAGGCTTAGAAAGCTTAGAACTACGTCGCCTTCGGCATGACCTAAGCATAGCTCATAAAATTATCCGCTACAATGTCCTTCCTGTCAATGACTACTTCAGCTTCAACCACAACAATACACGAGCACATAACAGATACAAACTCAAAGAGAACCGCTCCAAACTTGACTGTAGAAAATATGACTTTAGCAACAGAGTGGTAAATGCCTGGAACTCACTACCTGACATTGTGGTTTCGTCACCAAACCCCCAAAACTTTACCCTTAGACTGTCCACTGTTGACCTCACCCGATTCCTAAGAGGTCAGTAAGGGGTGTGCATAAGTGCACCAGCGTGCCTACCGTCCCTGTCCTAATGTTCCCTCTTATCAGTACCAATGTTATGTACATAAACAATGTTACATCTATGTATATTACTAACACATACTTGACAAAATAAATAAATAATAAACCAAACCTATTTGATAGTGATACAAAACCTTTATCAACACTGCTTTAGTAACCGAGTTTACAATTGCTTTTTCTCAAGGTTTGTTATGCATTCCCATCACTTTATTTGCTCCAAGTGATCATCTGTCAATTTGTTGGTGCCTTATATTATGATGTGTTGCCACCTGCTGTAGAAATGATGTAAATTCCTGGCAAAAAAGAAAAATACAACAACCATACAAGTTGTTCAGTTTATTCAGGAGCTGTCTGGCAGTTATATAGAAAACAAATTCTTTTTCATTTTTAAGTATTTATTCTATTATTTGGTATATTTATATGCATTGTTTAGCAACGTCAACTACAGTGGTCTATGTTTTTCAAATAAGTAAACTGGTTTATTGTTAAGTTTCTAATTTGAATTATATGCTACCCAAAGCCATTGTTTCTTAACTAAAGGCTTATTACAAAAGTGAGTGTAATGAGTCTCTGCCAAAATGCCTTGCTGGTTTTCACTTATCCACACATACACCCAAACAAAACAGTTTGGACTTTCTTTGCTGATAATAAACAGAGAGTAAAGAAAATAAGAGTTTCTCAGCTTTTTTACGCCACGTTGTTTCTGGAAGCGCCTGGTGGTTGTTGTTTTTTTCCCCAGGAAAGAGGACGGCGTGAAAGGTTGCTCTAATAAAACAGCCGTTATTATTAATTATTATTATTTATAATCATCATCAATCATCATATTTCAGCTACCTCCTTCACAATAATTTCAACAGTCCCAAATGACCCAAACAAGTCGCCGAACTCCCGTCCACCCCGCCCCAGTCCTGTCGAACCTATCTCTGCCGTTAACACGTGACATCCATTAAACTGTCTCCTCGCTACCCGCCTCTTGAGCCCGGGCTTCCAATCAACGGACCAATCAGCACGGCGCTAGGGCAAATTCTATTACGGCTTCATCTTTGTCCAGTCTGCAGTTGGGGCGTTCTGTGGTTTTTCATTGGCTGTTGTCATCGGCGAAGCCCTGCCTCCGACTTTCTTGCCGGCTTGTCGATTGGTAAGTGAGCGGCTGGAAAGCTTTGTCCTGTCAGCGGGCCTTTAACAAAAGGACTGGGACCAATCGCGGTAGCGCTCTCTTTCGGTGCAGTCAGTTTGAAACTGCCAGGCTTTTGCTGGGGAGAAGAGGAGCGGCGGCTGCTCTTCAGGTGAGCAGTGGGCGTCTGGTTGCGACGGTGGGGAGGTGGGAAGCCCAAATGAGGTTCAGGAGAGAAAACTTAACTGGAGTGCAGAAGGTAGGACAAGGGATCCACTTCTCACTTCTAGACTTTCCTGCATTTAGCATGTATCTTCCTAAAGCTGGAATCTTTTTTTCAGTTTCTTCTTGCAGTTCCTCGCAGGCGCAGTTCACTCGTGGAATTGTTCAGATTATGTCGAACCAAAGGGCGCCGTTATAGATATGCTGACCCAAAACTACAGTTACGGGTGGGAGGCATCAAGCTTGGAAGGATGATTTCCCCATCAGGTCAACTTTTCTTTCTAGATGTAAGCCAATCTATAAGAGCAAGTATAACAAAGCCATGGTTTTCCAGACCCTGAGCACCAGCCAGTTCCTATTACAGGTAGTCCTCAACTTAACACCCATTCGTTTAGTGACTGACGGTTTGACATTACAACGGCATTGAAAAAAATGACTTATGACCAGTTTTCACACTTAATGATCATTGTAGCATCCCCATGGTCACGTGATCAAAATTCGAAAGTTTGGCAACTGGCTTGTACGTATGACGGTCGCAGTATTATGTGATTTACATTTAGATGCTTGATAGTGGGTTCATATTTATGACAGTTGCAGAGTCCCAGAGTCATGTGACCATCTTTTGCACCCTTCTGATAAGCAAAGTCGATGGGGAAACCAGATTCATTTGACAGCCATGCTACTACCTTGCAGTGATCCACTTAACAATGTGGCAAGAAATGTTGTAAAATGGGGCAAAACTCAACAACTGTCTCGCTTAGCAATGGAAATTTTGGGCTCAGTTGTGGTCATAAATTGAGGACTACCTATAGTACCAACTGGCACAGCCAAAGACAAAGAAATGATGGGAACTGTAATCCAGCTATTCATAAAAAATATCATTCTCAGAACACAGCAAGAAAATACTGTATAGTGCAAGTTTGTCACAAGAATATAGTCAGACATATGGCTGTATTGATTGCTTAGGGATTTCAAATTCTCAGACAAAATATGCTGTTTGATAATGAATCGATTGATGTCCAGCATGCCTTTGTAGAATCATGTCTTTGTTTCACCTGTTGAAACGGTTCCCAACGTGACCTATGTTACTCAAACACGATTTTCCCTCTTCTCAACTGCCCTTCTTTGAGAGAAGTATTAAGGACATTCATTTAGCCTAGTAAAAGTGGTTTACTGATAAGTCTGATTCAAATTTTATTTCAGATAAGCATCAACATTTATTAATATATTTATAGTTCAGATAAGATAAAATGAATGCTATAGAGCAGTGATGGCGAACCTATGGCATGGGTGCCACAGGTGGCACGCGGAGCCATATCTGCCGGCACACGAGCCGTTGCCCTAGCTCAGCTCCAGTGCGCATGTCCGTGCCCGCCAGCTGATTTTTGGCTCACGCGGAGGCTCTGGGAGGGCGATTTCGGCCTCCGGAGGGCCTCCAGGGTGGCAGGGGTGGAGTGTTTTTGCCCTCCCTAAGCTCCAAGAAAGCCTCTGGAGCCTGGGGAGGGCGAAAAACGGGCCTACCGGGCCCACTGGAAGTCGGGAAACGGGGGAGTGGGATGGGTCGCGTATGCATGCGCAGGGGGGTGGGGTGAGTGAGGGGCTTTGAATTATGGGTGTGGGCACACGCGTGTGATAGCGCGCGCGTGCACTATTTCGGCACCCGAGGAAAAAAAGGTTCCCCATCACTGCTATAGTGAAATAATGCATCACAAAAATCACAAGGAAAAAGGCCCGCCCATGCTAATATAAAAACATTTTATAAATTGTTAACTTTTTAAGTGCTACATAAAAATGTTTTGTATGATGTCCTTTCTCATTTTCTATACTTGTTTTATATCCATCTTAATTAGGCTTTAGATTAAAGTTTAAATAAGAGAGAGAGAGAGAAATATATATATATATAGAGAGAGATAAGGCTGCTTTTGTAGGCTACTAATTCTTGCATTGAGTAGGGCTTCCTTAAGATCAATGAGTTAGTCATTTGTTTAGTCAAAGTCTGCAGATTTTTCTCCTGAGGTTTAGAAGACACTATTTGCAGTGCTAGAGCTAGAAAGTACAGCTAAATAGAATTCTCCAGATTTCTAACTTACAGATAACTAGCAGTTTTTGTAGTACCAGCAGGTTTCTGGCTTAGTGGCTAAACATTCCATAGAAACTTTTTTCTATAGTTTGATTACTCTGATGCATAAGTTAAGAACATTATTCATCACTAGCAAACCAGATTCAGGAAAAAATTTCTTGGCTTGATTTGGAAAGCCAAACACCCCAGTTACTGATTGCAAGTAAAGTTCAACTTCTGGAACTTTTTACAGGAAGTGCTTTAATGCAAGATGTCATCATCTGAAGAGAAAAGTGCAAGTCCTGTTCTACCAAAAGATTCTGATCGAGGCAGTTCTGTCTCTTCTGATCTTCAGGTAGGCCCAAAATGAATGCTTTTTTCTTGTTTATTTGGAGCTTGTACAATATCTTGTAAATGTCGATCTTAAAAATTACTTTGTTAGAAGCTGCTATTTTTATATTAAAATTACTTTTGTATAAATCCAATTAACTTGCAAATGCAACAGTATAGAAGAAACGTAATATAAAAATTAAGACATTAAATAAATTCTTAATAGACCATGGATTTTGAATTCACAGTTGCATTAGCATAACATGCTAATTATGAATCATGGTTTAAAAACCCATATTCTTAGTGCCGTGAGTGAACACAATGAGTACTGTGAGAAAAGAGTTTTTTTAAAAAAGGTGCATCCTTTCTCTGCAAAATAAGGTGTTTTTTTCTCTAATGACTAAACTTAAACAGATACACTTTAGTTGCTGGATGGTCCCTGCTGCCTACCTGAGTTCACAATAAATCTTCAACCAGGGTTGTTGTTAGGATGAATTATCACCAACTGGGAAACCTAGCTTGAATTTGACCTATTTTTCTCTGTACTGCTACTATCATAGCTCGTACTAAGTATGGATACAAGCCAGATGAAAATTAAATAGAGCATTTAGGGTTTGTCTTTTCATCTTGTTTGCTTCTAGGTTTTCAGCCAAGAATAACAACTGAAGCTAAATTTCAGGCTTAGCCTAGCAATGTCTAGTTGATCAACAACTGTTGCCTTGGAAGCTTTTCATATGGCTTTTTTTTTGAGGCTAGCTCTGCTTATTGTTGATTTGCTAACATTCCTGCCTCTTTCTATTTAAACAGTAATAATGCCAAAATAATATACAACAATGTAGCTTGTGTATTTTGATTCTAAAAAAGATTATTTGGAGTTCAAAGACTTCACTTACCTTCAGCTTTTTAAAGTAGCTACAGTACTTTGTTTCCTGAGATCATGTGGAGTTCATGATCCTAGGGCAGCGGTTCTCAACCTGGGGGTCGCAACCCCTTTGGGGGTCGAACGACCCTTTCATAGGGGTCGGGAGACTTCGCCCGGACACCGCCATTTGGGTTCTTTTACCCTCTGTGCATGCGCAGAACGCCTTGCGCATGTGCAGAGGGTAAAAGAATCCAAATGGCGGCGGTGGGGCGGGGGCACGGCGGGGGGTCATGGGGCGCGGCATTAGGTAGGTTGAGAACCACTGTCCTAGGGAAAGACATAGCTGCTTTGAAGAATTACAGACAGGAGCTACATAAATTTTCCTCATATTCTGAAGTACCATTTTCAAACAATTTTGAAGCTTTGCAGATCCTTAATACCGGTAGTCCTCGTCTTACGACCCCAATTGAGCCCAAAATGTATGTTGTTAAGTGAGACATTTGCTAAGTGAGTTTTGCCCCATTTTACAATCGTTATTGCTACTGTTACTAAGTGAATCACTGCAGTTGTTAAGTTAGTAACACGGTTGTTAAGTGAAACTGGCTTCCCCATTGACTTTGCTTGTCAGAAGTTCAAAAAAGCTAATCACAGGACTCTGCAACAGTCATAAATGTGAACCAGTTGTCAAACATCTGAATTTTCATCACGTGACCGTGGGGATACTGCAACGATCATAAGTGAAAAACGGTCATAAGTCACTTTTTCCAGTGCCGTTGTAGCTTTGAATGGTCACTAAATGAACTGTTATAAGTTGAGAACTACCTGTAAAGAGTTATGCACTCATGTGGTAAATGTTTACTTTCACTTAGCAACAAATATTTTTATCTTTTTATTGTAGGATGAATATGAAGAGTTGCTTCGTTATGCAGTAGTTACCCCCAAGTTTGAGCCAAGTGGATTACGACAATCAGATCACAAGGAGGTTCATCAGAAACCTGCAGGTAACATATTTGAAACTGAGCTTTTTTCAACGCATAAAGGCTGGCTTATTTTATAAACAAATTAAAGGTGCAAGACCACCCATGCTGAAATTTGAGAATCCATGTCCCAAAGGTGCTTTTTCAAGAGGCAACTGGACTTTCTGGTTTTTCTTTGAAGACATTTTGCTTCTCATCCAGAGCTGAAGAAGCTTCTTGGATGAGAAGCGGAAGGTATTCAAAGAAAGACCAGAAAGTCCAGTTGCCTCTTGAAAAAGCACCTTTGGGACAACCATGACCTGGATGACTGAGAATCTCCATAGACATTGGGAATCCATGGCAAAAATAGGGTTTCTAGTTGAATAGGCTGAAGGCGGTTTTTTATTTTGGTATGTAGATTATACTATGTAGTTTATTGCTTGAGAGTTATACGTATGCTTTTGAGCTAGCCTAACCCTAACCCTGAGCTATCCACTAGTAAAACCTGCAAAAATTATAGAAAGTTAACTTAAACAAAATCAAGCCCTGCGTTCATCTGGTTCAGTCTCATCTGTGATGATTGACTGAAGGTCTTCAGGATTTGGAGAGTCCAGAAAATTGGAATTTGACGAGTCCTGGTATTTATTCTGAGATATTTTCTATTTTATCACCCAACTATAGGTAGGTCCTTTCCATAACTTAATTACAATGTTGTTTTCTAATAGAAATATTCTCACAATTTCTATGATCCCTATACAATTATTTGTAATTTTCCTTTACTAAGACATCCAAATTAAGATGCTTTGTTAATTTACCCCACCCAAGCAAAAAACCACAGGGAGTCTGGGATGACAAAAGGTAGATGGCCCAAAGTTACCCTGTAACTTTTCATGACTGAATGGGGTATTGAAACCTTTCTTCCTCCAGACCACACAAACCTAGTTCCTAGATTGTACCAAATTTTTCACTGTTCCCAGTTCTTCTCCTCTTTACATATTGAATCTGCAGACATCTCACATTTATTTGGTGCTTAATATAAAACATGATGATGAGTAAAATAGAAAATTTTGCATTTTTTGAAAAGAACTCTTAAGATTATGTCAAGTTAACAATAATGTTCCACATAACTGCATATATAAAAACTGTAGGAATAGAGTGCTGAATGAGGAACTAGCATAGCTGTTGAAATGCAGCTTCTTAATAGCATATTGCAGAAACTGCCAAGATTCAAATAATGGGAAGATTCTAGAATTCTTAGTATTCTAAGAACAGTGTCAAGACGTCTTGACACTAATGAGAAAAACAGTATTTTGCAAGGCTTCATATCAGCTTCAGATTTAAGTCCTAACCTATTATGACAAAATACTGCCCAAAAATTCTCTATTTCCTCTTCTCTGAAATCTTCTGGAGAGGTAGCTGCAGAGTTGTCAAGTACTAGAGGTAACAATACTTTCCTGCTTTAATGGTGATGTTGAGGACTAATTACTATTCTCCTGGGTGAGTCTAGCACAGTCTTTGTTGGTTAAATACTTGTCCGGAGAAGTTTGGACTGAATCCTCTTAAGTGTAGATAAAGCTATGGTGAATGGAAGGCAAACAGTCTTTGTAATAAAATGGATCTTTTGAGAGGACCAACTATAGAAAATCATTATATTCATCATGTTTGCTACATGTGTTTATTGTAGGAGTTGGGGGGGGGTATTTTTGGGAAATGATAGGCTTGAATGCAAAATAGCCTACCATAAAATACATTGACCAAATGTATGTTGTTACATTCAGACATACAGGATATTCTCTTATTGATTTTGGTGTCTCTTATGTTTGTGAATGATTCTGGGTGGCGTGGTGTTATCCATCAGTGATAGATTAGGTTCCTAAGAAGGAAAGCCATATTCCCTTATCAGGCATTTATAATATAAAATGCCATTTGTGCTCCCACACAAATGGATGCACAGGAAGGGCCATGAAAAGCTTTAAGAATAGAAAGGAGGAATGTAGACAGGTTGAACGAAGAATGAAAGTAGAAAATGATAAGTTTTGAAAAGATCCCAGCTAGGTAAGTAGATTGCATTATAACTAATTATATTTTTAATTTTAGGAAGCCCTTACATCTCATGGTGTTTTTACTTTTAAAAATAGCTTGGAAAATTGTGATGCCATCATGTTTTCCTGCCTGATTTTCTCTGGTATTTTTCATTTTATGAGGTAAATCATGAATTGTAGACCTTCTAGTTGATTGAGCACGCAGAGAAGTTGATATCTGCAAAAACTTTAAATTGAATAAAACAAGACTCTATGGATTAGATGCAGTGCATTTTGACAGGTGGCTTTAGTTACTAATCAAAAACCTTCCCTTGAATTTAGATTTAAGGATAATTATATCTAAAGCAAGTTTTGTTTCTTGATGGGGGAAAATCAGAATAAAGTATGCCATAATGTTCTTGCATTTGAATGCTTTAGCACTGAAGTTTAATTTCCTGCTCTGTGTTAATCAACGTAGTTAACTAAATCTCAAAATTTGTAAGGCTACAGTAGAGCAGTGGCACATATATGTCTATTTTGTATTGCTTCTCAGCAAGGTGAGATATTCCAGTAAGGAGTACTTGTGTTTCAGTGAATCTGCCCTAAAGCTTGACCTTCTTCTGAAGTACTTTATCAAACTTGTGATGGTGCTATTATCTATAAACCGGCACTCATTCAAATGGCTTTTTTAAAACTGTAAAATACTATTCGAAAGATTTTCCATTCAGGAAAGACTAGTTGATTTAGAGCAGTGATGGCGAACCTATGGCAATTGTGCCACAGTAGCATGCAGAGCCATATCTGAAGGCACATGAGGCATTGCCCTATGTCAACTCCAGCACGCATGCATGTGCTGGCCAGCTGATTTTTGGCCTTCTTTTCGGTTGTTTTCACTCTCCCCAGGGTTCAGGAAAGCCTCCTGAAGCCTGGGGACAGCGAAAAATGGCCCAACAGCCCAACTGGAAGTTCATTTCCGAACTTGGCCTGTTGGGCCATTTTTCGGTCTCCCCAGGCTTCAGGAGGCTTTCCTGAACCCTGGAGAGAGCAAAAAACAGCCCAACAGGCCTACTTGAAGTCTGGAGGCTTCAGTGAGACCTGTGCGCATGCGTGGGGGGCAGAGGAGGGTTGTGGACATGTGTGGGGGGAGGGCATTGTATTATGTGTGTGAGCACGCACGCGCATACACCCTTTTGACACCCGAGCCAAAAAAAGTTTCGCCATCACTGATTTAGAGTAATCATGTGAGAAATGTATCCCATAATCTTGTATCCCCATTTCATATAAATTTAGTAGACAAAATAAGAGACACTTTCCTCATGTAAGTATTGATGCCTGATTGCAGTCTTGCTACTTCTTGCTTCTGTTCATGCCTATATTTCACTCTGACTGCAAGTAATAAAGTCTGTGCGTCTGTTTCCCTAGAGTCGAATTCCTTTCATAGCTAGCTTCTCTTCTCTTTTTTTTTGTACCTATTGATAGGTGGCATAGTCCAGTTAGGTATTACCAATTGCTAGCACTAATATTAAAACAGAAGACTTCAGATCAACGGCGTGAACAGTGCAGAGTTGAATATTTGATTCTGCCTGTCTAAATATAGCCAGTCTTTTTTATCTGAAATAGGAAAGAGTCCAGGAATGACTGACTACAGGCATGAAAGTGCAGGAGTAAAATGGAGGTGCCATGGAAGAACCCCAGAACTTGCAGCATCTAGTCGAACAACAAGGATAGAAGGTATAAGTACTAGGATGAGAAAGAGGATAGCCTTAGAGGTTATGTTAGCTTATTATATAAGCCTAATCTGGTGGTGATTTCTTTTGTTTTTTTACACATAAATCCCCATAGTTGTAACCTGCTTGTATCCTATACACCTGTATGTCTCTTATACCATACTGTCTCACTTAATCAATGGTCTTAATGAAGACCAAATACACTATGGTCTTCAAGTGTATTTACTTGTAAATGTGTACAATTATTATCTAGTTATTAAGTTACTAATTATTATATGGAACCCTTTTTATTCAAAAGTAGCTTCTCTAATGAATATGAAGCTGCCACTACTTTTTAAAAATAAGTACAATATATTTCCTTCCCCTTTTTGAAAGAAAGGAAAAGTAACACTAAAGAAGCTTATTACATATATAGCTTTTTTATTCCATAACACATGTATAAATAACAGAAAGAGTTGGAAGTGACCTTGGAGATCTTCTAGTCTAGTCCAATCCCCTGTTCAGGCAGAAAACCCTCTACCATTTCAGATAAATGGTTGTCCAAACTGTTCTTAAAAACCTCCAGTGCTGGAGCACACACAAATTCTGGAGGCAAGTCGTTCTACTGATTAATTGTTCTGTCAGGAAATTTCTCCTTAATTCTAGGTATGTTCTCCCCTTGATTAGTTTCCATCCATTGCTTCTTGTCCTGCCTTCAGATGCTTTGGAGAATAGGTTGACCCCCTCTTCTTTGTGGCAGCCCCTTAGATATTAGATAAATATATACATATTACTATTGCTCTCTTTTATGGCAGAATTTAAAAGACATTTCTCTTACCCAACACAAATCATATATTTGTGAGAACATAAAACAAAGAAGATGTGTATTCTTTACAGAAACTGCCAGATGTTGAAATGTATTACTTTTTTAAAAAAAGAGTTACTGTTATTTAAAATAATTGGAGCTATTGGTGTTAAAGTCTGTTATAGCAAAAAGGATATTTTTAGCCCATTAAAGATTAGCAAATTTGTTGTAGCTTAAGTCAGTAAGAAGCCACAAGATAGCATTGGGCTTTTGCAGAAGCATTGGATTTTCTACACACTTTTGTTTTCAATTTATACTCTGCAAATCCAGAAAAATCTAGTACAGTGATACAGTATTGAGACATAGTTGGCTTTCTGTTTTTAAAGTTTCAGCGTCAGTAAAGGAGTCAGCTCATATGGATATGGAAGGACTTTGCCCAATCCGTTCAGAAGAAACTTCTCCACCAGGGTCCTCATCTAGTCAAAGAGATCTTCAAGGGACATACGTAACTGACATGAGCCTTTCCGATGATAGAGTGACCCATATAGAGAGCATTCTTGATCTGTGGAGTGGCAGCCTTAAAGTAGGTAATTTGTGTACTATGTGTTAAATTCTGCTGTGGATAACCTGGTTCAGGGGTCTCCAACTTTGGCAACTTTAAGCCTGGTGGACTTCAATTCCCAGAATTCCCCAGCCAGCTGGGAGACCCCTGACCTGGTTCATTGTATCTTATTTTCCTAAGCCTTTGTTCTGGAATATTATACCCCCAAAGACATCTTTTGACTATGTGCCTATGCCACTGTGTGTGTATATAAAATAAATCTTCAAAAAATCAAAGTTTAAATTATGTTTAAATTTAAAGAGCTAGCAAAAAAAGATATGGGTATAAATGTTGCTGAGATCTCATATGACTGATCACAATCTGATTCTTCTAATAAATAGCAAAAAAAATAAAATAATTCAGGCTATACAAGGTATAGAACAAGGAGGGAGAAGCAACATACCATTTCTCCATCCATTGCAGTTGTGTGCAAAATTGTTGATCTAAGCTGTTCTTAAATGGCTTGGATGTCAGGTGGCTAAGAAGGCCCTGACCCTTCCTTGTTACTTTTGGAATTCGAATTGCTTAGAATGCTTTCATTTTAAGTTACATTAAAGTAACTTAAAGTAAAGTAACTTAAAGTAACTTTATGCTTAGAAGTTACATATACGACCTGAAACTCTACAGAACATAGCATAAATTTAAATAAATATGTACAATCGGGTGAGTTGACCTCACCCGATTCCTAAGAGGTCAGTAAGGGGCGTGCATAAGTGCACCAGCGTGCCTACCGTCCCTGTCCTAATGTTCCCTCTTATCAGTACCCATCTTATGTACATAAACAATGTTATATCAATGTATATTACTAACACGTACTTGACAAAATAAATAAAAATAAATAAGTCCATACTTTAAACAGAAAACATGTATTTACTTTCTTTTTCACCTGCTTTCTTGCATATTCCTTAGAATAGCATTGATAATTAATATCTGTCGTGGAAACTTTCTCAAAATTTCAAGTTGTAGCACTTTAAACAGTTCTATGTTTTACTAAAAAAACACTTGTGTCCTTAGCCTTTAAAAGCTCAGCCTGATCTTTATTTCTTTACTAAACCACGCCTTCACTTCTTTTAAGACTAATGTTTTGACTGAGCTGAGGAAATGGAAACTTCATTTTATTGAACATCATACCTTAGAAATGAGACAAGAAAGAGAAAAGCATGCAGCCGATGTGAGACAATTGACTAATCAGATGGAGAACTTGAAGGAATTGCTACATACATACGAGATTTCCTTAGGGAGAAAGGATGAGGTAACAAGTTCTAATTTACAAGAGGAATTTTTACATGGTCCTCATTTTCCTTATTGGTTACTGTTAAGAATTGCCTTTGCAGCAAATAATTGTTTGGAGAGCAATATTTCTTTATCCCTTGCCTATGTGCTTAATTTTAATGACCAAGTTCAAACAAATTAATTGCATAGTTAATGTTTTTATGCATTTTCTAATTTCTTTTTGTTCAGGTAATTGCAAATCTAACACATGCAATAGAGAAACAAAAGGACAGAATAGAGTTAATGAAAAAATTCACAAAATGGCGACTTCAGCATTTTTTGGGCAAACAAAAGGCCAGAGAAGAGGTATATATGGATTTGCTCATGTTAATATTTTTTTTAAAATTTGAAAAACTGTATTTTAAAAAACTGATCAAATTAACAGTTCTATGTGGAATCCTTCGTCCTCTTTTCTATAAATAATCTGTCACTGTAAACTGCATTTGCATTCAGTCTAAAAATGATGTTTTGCACTTTAGGATCATGTTATGGCTGTTTAGATTTATGTTACAATCATCGCATGAATATAAAAAATGTTACAACATTATTCATCCCTTCTGGTTTGTAATGTCAACAAAGCATAAGATCTGAATTTTAACATGTCCAATGTCAATTCAAGCTTTTGTTTGATTTCATGCTGAAAGTTAGGGTTTGTTTATAATTGTATTATAGTTTATACAGTATAAAACAGAGGTGGGTTCCTCCCGGTTTGCACCAGTTCTATAGAACCGGTAGTAAACCGGTGGTGACGTCACCGAGCCAGTTCTGTCGCTGCCAGTCTGTGGATGCCGCCATCTTTTTTTAATTTTATTTTTTTGCTTATTTTTGTTTCTGCGCATGTGCAGAAGCTGAGTTTTTGGCACTGCGCATGCACCCGCATGCAAAGCGCACACATGCATGTGCAGCCATGCAAAGCACACTGCACGTGCAGCCATGCAGCGCAGGACAAAGCGAACCGGCGGCGAGGTAAGTTAGAACCCACCCCTGGTATAAAAGTGCTTTACAGATACTGCAGTACATACTTAATACTTTTTATCCTCTTCACCAAATTCTGGTATGGTACAACTATAGCACAGGTAGAATCCTGTTTTGGGAAGAATTAAAGTGTAGTGAAACTCAGACCTGCTTTGCTGACATTCCTTTCCAGTTGTACGCAAACAAACTGGCTGATCGGCTGTATAAATTAGGCTTGTTGAAGAAAGCCTGGGCGATTTGGCGATCCGGCTTTAATACAAAATGGAAAGAAACCATGGAAAAGGCTGTTCAGACAAATGTGGAATCTATGCGTGCTGCACTCACCAATGAGTATGAAGCCCAACTTCAAACAGTAAGGAGTTTGGAATATTTGAGAATGTTTAGCCTTGAGGGAAAAAGTCTGATATGATAGCACTCAAGGGTGTTATCTAAATTAGACAAAACCTGGTTTTGACAATATTTCACTTTAGGAGAAAGGACCCATAGGATTTACTTCCAGGAAGATTTAAATAGGATTATTGTAGGCAAAGGTGACATTCTGATTAGCTGCTCCATAAAGTACAGCAAAAGGACAAGGAAACAGTAAGCAGCCTGAACTTCCGGGTTCCTTTTGAGTGCAAGACTGAGCCTCATCCCCCAATGGGAAAGGGTATACAGTTTTGGGAAGGAGTCATTCTGCTTGAACTCCTCCCATTTACCATTGTAGTCACACCATTTCTGTAATATACATAGTTTCTCATCTTTTTTTAAAACATTGAATATTGTACAGCAGTCAAGAAACAAAAATTTATTAGTACTGATTCCATTTTACTTTTCTTTTATTTAAAGGAGCCCCAATTAACTGCAATTTTCCCTCACCTCAATTGTTTATCAAATATGCTATGCGATTGTCATTACCGTATTTTTCGGAGTATAAGATGCACCCTTTTACCCCCCAAAAGAGGGTGAAAACTTGGAAGCGTCTTATACACTGAATGTAGCCCCAGCCACCTCCACCCTTTGGCCTCTGTCTTCCAGCAATTTACCTGTTTGCAGCAAACAGGGAAGAGCCTGTTAAGACAAGAAAGTCCTTAGCAGCTTCCCAATGCCCAGCTGATTTGCCATGTGCTAAAATGAAACAAACTGAAACTGCAAAGAGGCAAATAGCTGGGAGAGACACGCAGATTTTTATTTTCTGCTGAACTGCATGCAAGGGGGTAAGTGAATAACTAAATGTCTGTAGAATGTTCAAATTATTAGACTTATTTTTTAAAGACTGCTTTATTATTGTTCTAGAGCCAGGGGTCTCCAACCTTGGCAATTTTAAGACTTGTGGACTTCAACTCCCAGAATTCCACAGCCAGCTTTGTTAGCTTTGCTGACTGTGGAATTCTGGGAGTTGAAGTCCACAAGTCTTAAAGTTGCCAAGGTTGGAGACCCTTGTCCTAGACAACTTAACAAAATAAAGAAGCTTTTTAAAATAAATGCTTGCTCTGAAGAGGCCCAGTGCTATTGTATCTTCTTTTAAATAATAGAGAATAATGTATATTTCCAGAAATTTTAATTAATTTTAACAGCTCTGTACAAGTATAGTCTGAAATGTAACAGTGTCCTGTTTAGTATTAGAGTTAAATCCTGACTTACCTTGGAGTAGATCTATTTAAATAATTGGGAGGAGTTAGTGTGACTACATTTAAAAAAACTTTCTGGCATAATGTACATTTCTCCAATTCTTTGCTATTTCTATGGGTCAGGCACACATGCATAGAAATACACAGCAAACAGTGTATGTCATCTTTGCTGTTTGCTGTTTGGCAAATTGCTTGGAGGCAGAGGCCTTTTTCCCTTGTTTTCCTCCCTCAAAACTAAGATGCGTCTTATACTCCGAAAAATACGGTAATTAAATGTTTTTATTTCTTGGTTTAGGTAAATAGTGCACTTGAGGAGGCCAGATCTGAAATTATTGAACTGCAGAACCAAAGACAAGATTATGAAGATTCCATGAAGAAGGCTTTCATGCGGGGTGTCTGTGCACTGAATTTAGAGGCAATGAGCATGTTTCAGGGCAAAGATTTCAAACTTGACCAGGGTTAGTATTATGAGGGGAATGAATGATTATTAGCATGCTGGCCTTATGTCAACGTGTAATCTCTGCTGATTTCCCTAATGTGGTGCTCTTCAGATGTGATAGACAACAGTGCCCAGAATTCCTCAGCAAGTTGAAAAGACTGAACTGATGTAAATTTTTCAGGTTTTCTAACCATAAAAATACTGTACTTTTATGGAGGATTAACAGTGTTGGCTTGGGGTTAAGAGGCCAGTGAAGGAAATAGAAATATATAAGGTATGTTCTAAGTTTCACTTTTGTGCTAGAAATAAATGGATTTTAAAAACTTTGTGGGACGTATCTATAGAGAATTATAACTTCCACAAATAATAATGAGAGACCAAATCAATACTCTGTCCCCCTTTTTTAACCTTTTTAATCACCTTCTGCTTCCTTGAAAGAAAAAAAAAGTGTTTTTTCATCAGTTTCAGAGGAATTACATTCTTTTCAAGTATATTGAATTTTTTTCATAGATTTGTGACTGAGTTTATTATGTTGTCAGCATAATTATAAATACTTTCTGACTTTCTCCTTCAAGAACTGAACACTTGGCGCACTGTGGCTTAGGGGTGCTTTTAGCTCCCCCCCCCCCTTTTCCTATTTTGAAATGTGAAACCAGCCCCCAATTGGCCCAGCATGGTGCAGAAGAGTATTTTGGTGCACTGAGGCTCAGGGGCTGCTTTTAGCTTTTCGTTTATTTTTTTGCAGTGCGAAGTCAACTTCAGCCTGGCCCATCAGTTAAATCAAGCATATTTCGTCAGCATCAGGAGCAAGTAAACAGTGAAGGTCAGTTGGACCAATGGAGTGAAGGGCTGCAGGGTGTTAAAGTGTAGGATGGGAAAAAAGCGATTTGGTGCACTGAGGCTCAGGGGTTGTTTTTTAGCCTTTCTGTTCTTTTATTATTATTATTTTTGCAGTGCGAAGTCAGCTTCCGCCTGGCCCATCAACCAGATCGAGCATGTTTCGTCAGCAGCAGGAGCAAATAAACGATGATGGTCAGCTGGGCTGATGGAATGCAGGGATTTTTGAGTGCAGGGTGGCAAAAAAGCATTTTGGTGCACTGAGGCTCACAGGCTGCTTTTAACTTTTCTTTTTATTTTTTGCAGGGAGAAATCCGCTTCATTCAGGCCTATCAACCAGATCAAGCATGTTTCGTCAGCAACTGGAGCAAGTAGACAGTGAAGGTGAGCTGGGTTGGTGGAACTCAGGGCTGCAGGGGTGTTGGAGTGTAGGATAGCAAAAAAAGAAAAAAAGTATTTTGGTATAAGTGAGGCTCTTAGGTTGGTTTTAGCTTTTCTTTTACTTTTTGCAGTGAGAAATCCGCTTCATCCTGGCCCGTCAACCAGACCAAGCATGTTTCGTCAGCAGCAGGAGCAAGTAAACGGTGAAGGTCAGCTAGGTTGATGGAACACAGGGCTGCAGGGACCTTGGAGTGAAGGGTAGCAGAAAAGTATTTTGGTGCACTGAAGCTCCTACGCTGGTTTTAGCTTTAATTTTATTTTTTGCAGCACGAAATCCGCTTCAGCCTGGCCCATCAGTTAGATCAAGCATATTTCAGCAGCAACAGCAGGAGCAAGTAGATGGTGAAGGTTAGCTGGGCTGATGGGACGCAGAGCTGCAGGGGTCTTCAATTGTAGGGTGACAAAAAAGTGTTTTGGTGCACTGAGGCTCATAGGCTGGTTTTAGCTTTTATTTTATTTTTTGCAGCGCGAAATCCGCTTCAGCCTGGCCCATCAGTTAGATCAAGCATATTTCAGCAGCAGCAGCAGGAGCAAATAGATGGTGAAGGTCAGCTGGGCTGATGGAATGCAGAGCTGCAGGGGTCTTGGAGTGTAGGGTGGCAAAAAAGTGTTTTGGTGCACTGAAGCTCCTAGGCTGGTTTTAGCTTTATTTTATTTTTTGCAGCGCAAAATCAGCTTCAGCCTGGCCCATCAACCAGACCGAGCCTGTTTCGTCAACAGCAGGAGCAAGTAAACGGTGAAGGTCAGCTAGTTTGTTGGGACGCAGGGCTGCAGGGATCTAGGAATGAAAGGTGGGAAAACTGTCTTTTGGTGCACTGAAGCTCCTAGGCTGGTTTTAGCTTTTATTTTTATTTTATTTTTTGCAGCGCGAAATCAGCTTCAGCCTGGCCCATCAGCCAGACCGAGCCTGTTTCGTCAACAGCAGGAGCAAGTAAACGGTGAAGGTCAGCTAGTCTGATGGGACGCAAGGCTGCAGGGACCTTGGAGTGAAGGGTGGGAAAAATATCTTTTGGTGCACTGAAACTCCTAGGCTGGTTTTAGCTTTTAATTTAATTTTTGCAGCACGAAATCAGCTTCAGCCTGGCCCATCAACCAGACCGAGCATGTTGCAGCAGCAGGAGCAAGTAGACGGTGAAGGTCAGCTGGGCTGATGGAACGCAGGGCTGCAGGGGTCTTAAAGTGTAGGATGGCAAAAAAAGCACTGAGGCTCGGGCTGCTTTTAGCTTCTCTTTTTTGCAGTGCGAAGTCAGCTTCAGTCTGTCCCATCAGCCAGATCGAGCGTGTTTCGTCAACAGCCGGAGCAAGAAGGCGGTGAAGGTCAGCTGGGCTGGTGGGACACAGGGGTCTTAGAGTATACCAGCAGTCAGGGTAACTGGGACTGAGCTAAGGCAGCTGCAGCTTTCTGGGGTGGTGGTGGTAAGCAGCCCCAGAGCCACATAGTTTGGGAGCTGCTTGCTGCCTGCAAGGCAGAATGCAGGTTGACCAAAGAGGCAGAGCTGGGGAATTTGGAGGCAGTCACTTCCCTTCCTGAGGCTTGGGGCTGGGTGGGATCAAGCTCAGAATGGCTTATATTGGAGCCCATAATGTGAATCAGTGCTTTTCTTTTTTATTTCTCTTCCTAAGGCAGTGTTTCCCAACCTTGGCAACTTGAAGATGTCTGGACTTCGACTCCCAGAATTCCCCAGCCAGCAAATGCTGGTTGGGGAATTCTGGGAGTTGAAGTCCAGACATCTTCAAGTTGCCAAGGTTGGGAAACACTGTCCTAAGGGAAGGCTTTTTTTAAAAAAAAAACCTGAAACAATTAATTGACCACCGGGTGGCACACCAATACTTCATAACATTCAATGGCAAGAATCCCACAGGTGTATATAGGTAGTCTTCAACTTAAGGACCACAACTGGGACTAAATTTTTGTCACTAAGCTGTGTGATAGTTAAACAAATCACCACATGACCAGAATCACGTGGTCATTAAGTGGATCACACAGTTGTTGAGCAAATCCCGCTCCCCCAATTGATTTGCTTGTCAATTCACAGTCACATAAGACATTGCAGCCCTCAGAAATACAAGCTGTTTGCCAAGCATCACGAGATTGTCGTGGTGTTGCAATGGTTGCAATTTTGAAGACAGTCATAAGTCACTTTTTCTGAGGCCATCATGATTTCAAACCACTGTTAAACAAACAGTCTCAAGCTGAGGACTACTTGTATATGTTTGTGAACATGGGCACTCCTGCTTTCATTCAGTCTATGCCTCAAGGCTGCTCATTAATAATAGCAGCCCCATACTTTACTGTGTCTTTATACGTATGCCATAGTTGATGCCAGAAGAATAAGAAATATCTTAAGAGAGACAGTTGTTCCCACCAGACATCCTACTTGTGGGGAAATGACACTTTGTAGACAGAACTTGAAGAGGAGATTATCTTCCCTTCCATAAATTTCAAAGAATCCTATGGGACTGAAATACTAATATTGCTACGTATAGTTTAGTCCTGGATTTCTAATTGCTGGCGCATGGAGGAAAGTAAAGCTTTTTGAGGAAATAATCCTCTGAAAGCTTGGCTGATTTGCATGAACCATTAAGATCAGACTCTCTATTTTGTCCTGAATCTATCTATCTATCTATCTATCTATCTATCTATCTATCTATCTATCTATCTATCTATCTATCTATCTATCTATCTTATTTTTCGGAGTATAAGATGCACCGGAGTATAAGACGCACCTTAGTTTTTGGGGAGGAAAATAGGGGAAAACAATCTGCCTACCAGGTATTCATCTGGTTAGCATCCTTCGTATGGTCAGCTTCAGCACATTATTTTATCCCCTGGTTAGGACTTAAAAAAACCTTCTTCTGAGAGAGTAACAATGAAAGAGCATGCAAGCCAGTAAGAGCTGGGAAGATCGTTAGCACCTAGTTAGGGCTAGAAAAAAACTTATTCAGAGCAAGTAGAGCAATGAAAAAAACCCTGCAAAGACTTAGGGCTGGAAAAACATTCTTCTGAGAGAGTAACAATGAAAAAGCCTGCAAGGTAAGAGCTGGGAAGATTTGTTAGCACCTAGTTAGGGCTGGAAAAAAAAGCTACATTCGAAGTATAAGACGCACCCAAATTTTCAGCCACTTTTAGGGAGGAAAAGGGTGCGTCTTATACTACAAAAAATACGGTATCTATCTATCTATCTATCTATCTATCTATCTATCTATCTATCTATCTATCTATCTATCTATCTATCTATCTATCTATCTATTGAACAAATTTATATGGCTGCCCAATTCATACACAGCTCTGGCCGGCTTACAGCATTACACATTGTAATTTTGCAATGTTAATGTTTGCTAATATTAATTTTGGCAATGCTATAAGCTACTGTCTCTCTTGAATTTACTTGGGTCTGATAGTCTATTAAGTGTCTTATTACAGATAATCCTTGACTTACAACAGTCATTTAGTCTATTTAGTGACTAAGTTAGAATGGCACTGAAAAAAAGTGACTTCTGATCGTTTGTCACACTTATGATCATTGCAGCATCCAATGGTCATGTAATCAAAATTCAGATGCTTGGCAACTGGTTTGTACTTATGACAATTGCAGTGTCATACGTGTGATCAACTTTTGCAACCTTCTGACAAGCAAAGTCAATGGGGAAGCCAGATTCACTTAACAAACGTGTTATTAGCTTAACAACTGCAGTGATTTACTTATCAATCACTGTGGTGGGTGTACCTAGGTACACCCACATAACACCTATCCTCCGCCAGCTGCATTGGCTGTCCATTAGTCTCCGGATCCAATTTAAGGTGTTGGTTTTGACCTTTAAAGCCCTACATGGCTCAGGGCCAGGCTACTTTCGGAACCGCATCCTGCCGCATACCTCCCTACGACCGGTTAGGTCCCACAGAGTTGGTCTCCTCCAGGTCCCATCGACCAAGCAATGCAGTTGGCGGGGCCTAGGGGGAGAGCCTTCTCTGTAGGAGCTCCCTCCCTGTGGAACCAACTCCCTCCGGAGATCAGGGCCATCCCCACCCTGCTGGCCTTCCGTAAAGCAATAAAAACCTGGCTCTTCCGGCAGGCGGGGTGAAAGTGAGACCGAGCAGATTATACTTGGGTCTCCCCCCCTTGTTATGAATGTTGGAGATTTTTTAATTTTTATATCTTTTTAACTGTTATATGTTTTTATTTGTAATGGATTTGACATGCTGTGAGCCGCCCAGAGTCCCCCAGGAGTTGGGCAGCATACAAATCTATTAAATTAAATTAAATTAAATTAATCAACTGTGGCAAGAAAGATTGTAAAACGGGGCAAAACTCACTTAACAAATGTCTCGCTTAACATAAAATTTGGGCTCAATTGTGGTCATAAGTCAAGGACTCCCTGTACTGCAATAAGTCGGATGGCACCTTTATAAAACATGTATGTGATTTATGTCTTTACATTCCTTCCTACATAATAGTTTTCCACTCTTGGGAGTAGCCATTCCTTGATCTTTCAAGAAATATCTATTGAGTAGTGCTTTCTTTTCTTTTTAATCTCAAATTTATCTTGTCTGGAAAGATGTTGTATTGAACCTTAAATCTTATCCACTTCTCCATGAAAGAAAACCATAGAATTTTTTTAACTGTGTGACTACTCACTATGTGTATGTCTCCTGCCTTTAGGCCAAATCAGTTCCCTCCTGCCCCAATAGCTGCTCCTTTAAAATTGTGTATATTTGTGTGTGTGTGAAGAACACTTGTGCGTCAAAAATGACAAAATTAAAAACATAATGATAAAAGGGAGGGGCAAATGCAACACAAATACATAAATACACACAGATATTATTTTGTTTTCTCTAATATCTAGTCTACAGGGTAAATTAAAATGTCTTTATAATTTCTCAACATAGATGGTAGGAAAATGAGTTTTTCAATTTAAATATACATTTAAAAACTATTTGGACGATTAGCTTCTATCTATACTGGATGGATATATATATATATATATATATATATATCCATCCAGTATAGATGGAAGCTAATCAAATCCAAATAGTTTTTAAATGTATATTTAAATTGAAAAACTCATTTTCCTACCATCTATGTTGAGAAATTATATATATATATATAGAAATTATATATATATATATATATATATACACACATATATATACATACATATACATACATACATACATACATACATACATACATACATACATACATACATACATATATATATATATATATATATATATATATATATATATATATATATATATATATATATATATATACTGCCTATTTATTTATTTATTTTAAAATTTACAGACCGCCCAATCTTACCACAGGGTAACTCTTATTATATCTCTTAGTCCCCTATGTTGAATTTAGAGATTATGGTTTTTCTTGGCAAAGATCTAGTAAGGTTACGTATTAAACCTTAGAACTTATCTGAATAAACTATCATGTATAAAGATAATACATAATTTTAAGACAGCCACCATACCATACTGAATAAATATTGTAGGGCTATTTTTAAATTAAGATGGCAACAATAGAGCTGATAATTTCTGTAAGTCTCTATATTGGGAAGTAAAAATTATACAGCTTTTAAAAAATTTATACAACTCTGCACTTTCCAGTTTTGTTTGCAAAATTACATAGATACATAGTTATATAACAAAATAGATATATGCTATCTAAATATTAGCAATATTTATCTCTTCGTTATTTTGTTAAGTTATGAATGTTTGTTAATTTGTTTATAGTAGTTGATCTATCAGAAAAAAGAGCAGAATCTGGTGCTGGCACTGGTGGACCTACAAAATTTTCTTCATTTCAGCCTATGCCATCTACTTCCTCACTGCCCCAACCAACACCTCATTTTGCTCCAACAACAGCTGGGTCTGCTCCTGCAGAAGATCTGGTAAGCTGTCATTTATCACAACCTTGATCAGTAGCAGATTTCAATTCCGTTGAACTGAATCTTAGGGCAGTTTAATAAACGAGGATAAGTTATTAAATCAACATTACAAAGCTATTGGGCCTGAAACAGAGGTTGGTTCTGACCGGTTCGCCGGATGTCACAATGACATCACGGAACCGGTTCGGTCGGTGCTGGTAAGTGGGCGCCATCTTTTAAAAAAAATTGAATTTTTTTTTAAATTGATTTTTTTTAAAAAAATTGAATTTTTTTTCTTCTGAGCATGTGCAGAAGCCGAGTTTCCAGCACTGTGCATGCGCTCGTTATCTTGTTTTCAGCTTTTTAAAAAAATTATTTGTTTTAATTTTTTTTCTTCTGAGCATGTGCAGAAGCCGAGTTTCTGGCACTGTGCATGCAGTCACCATCTTGTTTTCAGCTTTTTTTAAAAAAAATATTTTTTTGAATTTTTTTTTTCTTCTGAGCATGCGCAGAAGCTGAGTTTCCGGCGCTGTGCATGCAGTCGCCATCTTGTTTTCGGCTTTTTATTATTATTATTATTATTATCCTGATTTTTTGGCACTGCGTGCACGGGCACAAAACAAGCGCGCGCCCACGCGGCACCGGAGGAAGCAAACTGGCAGCGAGATAAGTTAGAACCCAGCCCTGGCCTGAAAATCAAGACAATATGTTGATATTAATATTTTGAATTAGGAAATAGGTGGTATATATTTAATCTTAATCAGACTATTGCAATTTTTTTTCCTGCTGTTTTGCAGTTTTCTTCTCACCAAGGCCATGCAGTAACATCTCAAACCAGATTAGACTCTGCTGCTGCATTAACTGCCTGCGGTGCTGCTACAGGAACAGGCACAATGTGCACTTCAAAACTGGTAAAAAAAACCCACCCCAACAACATTATTTTAATTTTTTAAAACTATTTTTGTTCTCCACACAATTAATGGGAATTTTTTCTATATAAGTCTGGAACTGGAACTTCAATATATATCTGTATCTGGAAGCTACAAGTTTAATTAAAACGTAATAATTCATTTTTATGCCATTTTTCAATCAAAGTTGAGGATAGGTTCAAGTGGTGTGAAAATACTAAGTAAGAATACTCATGTGGTCCTCGGCATACGACAGCAATTGGGACCAGAATTTCCATTGCTAAGCAATGCAGTCATAATGTGCAACTGCATCTCTAAACTATGGCAATCTCTGCAGTCCTGGTGGTGGTTGTTGTTGTTAACTGAATATCAGGCAAGGCAACTTCCTGTCAGCTTTCCACAACCAAAGTCATTGGGGAAGCCAGCAGAAAGTTGCAAATCCCAGACAGGCAGGTTCATGGCTGCTGCCAGATGAAGAAGGTAAAGATGAAGTGTGGGAAGAATGTGCCAGGGTGTGGTGTGGGTTGGGAAGGATGCATGGGATTGTGGCACAAATCAAGGTTACACAAAGGTGTGGCATGGTTTGGGGAAAGTGCAGCACAGGTTAGGGAGAGAGAGAGAGAGAGAGAGAGTGGCCAGAGCAGCATGAAAGCAGAGAAGAGAAAAAGAGGATATACAGGTGGAGGAGACTTACCCCAGGGACTTTTGACTTTCCCTGCCAGCCTGCCTATTGATTTTCTGAGAAGCCGGCAGAGAAGGTTGCACATAATGTTTATATGATTACAATGCACTGCAATTGGCTATAAATCCAAATCAATTGCTAAGCTCCAAATTGTGGTCACATGACCATGGAGGTGTGCTGGGATTGCTGGAACCAACCACCATTTTGCTCAGCTCCATCTTAACTTCAGTCTCTGAGTGATCATAAGTGAAGGATTACCTATATGTCAATTTTCCTATGTCAGTCAGTTCTTGCAATAGGGGAAGACAAAAAAAATGCCTGTTGTTGAATCACTGGTGTTGACTCGGCAACAGTTTCCTTGTATTATCAGGTAATCAATGATTATGAAATGATTTAATGCTGTCCTTTCTATGAAATATTTGGAATCTCGAAAGTGAAATTCTAGACAAGAAATGAAATTTATTTGTTTGTTTGTTTGTTTTATTTAGGATTCTTATATGCCGCCCTACTCCCTGGGGACTCAGGGCGGCTTACAACATTTGAAGAACCACTAAACAATATAATTTAAAACAATGTAAAATATATTTAAAAAAGCATACAAAATCTTACATACATGGGGGAGACCAAGATGAAGTTGTCTCAAAACCCCGCCTGTAAGAAGAGCCATGTCTTCACGGCTTTTAGGAAGGCCAGCAAGGTGGGGACAATTTGTATCTCTGAGGGGAGTTGGTTCCAGAGAGCAGGGGCCCCTACAGAGAAGGCTCTTCCCCTAGGACCCGCCAGCCGACATTGTTTGGTTGACGGGACCTGGAGGAGACCTACTCTGTGGGACCTAACCGGTCGAAGGGAAGAGATCAATGAACTGCTGCAAAGAATAATAAGGAAAAGGTCCCTGAAGGTGTGAATGTCTCTGAAATATTTCTTTTTGGTGAGAGCACCAGAAGCTTTCATAAGGCTATTGTTCCCAGGGTTTCCTTTCTAGCTCAATTTTTTTTTCAAAAACAACACTTATGCAGCGCTAGTAATTAAGGTTTTTTGTTTACACAGAAGTAAAGCTTGTGGGCTACAATGGAATCTTCTAGTCGCCTTGTCTGAAGAAATGCTTGTCATGATACAAATCCATAATCTACAAATAGGACTGTATAGCAAGAATGTGCCCCATTGTTGTAAGAATATGCTGTTAGGATTTAATGATCCAGGAACCAAAAACTTATATATTCAGTTTTTCCTAGCCAAAGATAGGGAAAAATAATATTAAGAAATCTAGCTTATAATTTAAAACTGCTCTGAGAAGTGCTATGTGTTTCTTATATAATTGGGATTTTTATTTGATTTGCCACAGCCTATGACTCGTGTGGTAACATCAGGTCAACAAAAGGCTGGAAAAACAGTCACTGCTAAAATCACTGGTCGTTCAGACTTTTCAGCAAAGAATCGTATTTGCAGTAACTTAGATGTCTTGGGTGTTTCGCCCCCCATGAATTCTGTTGTGGTGGAGAAACATCATCCTGTCACTCAGGTAAATGAGTTCTATGAATTAAGTTCTGCGTTTTATGCCTCCTTTTGATCGGTGACTTTTGCTTTAGGATTCTTATCAGAGTTATTGTGGAAGTTCAGATTAAAAATGCTTACTGAATTAATTTGTCTACACTTTTAGGTTACTGTATTTTGTCTAGCATGTGATGGAATTCTATGTGTCCTATTAGGCAGGTACTGGCCAATCAACCAAACATTGTGATAGTAGATAAGGAGCGGAAGATGGCAGTAGCGATAGATGTAGCAGGGTCAAGTGACAGCAGCAGATGAAGGAGGAGTACATATAAAAGCTGGAAAAGTACCAGGGTCTGAAGGAGGAATTAGAGAAGATGTGGAAAGAAAAGACCAAAATGATCTCAGTATTGGTAGGAGCATTTGGCACTGGGGCTCCTAAGCTAGGCGAATGGCTCCAACAGATCCCAGAATCAACATCAGCGTTTTCTTCCCAAAAGAATGCAGTGCGAAAAACAGTTAAGACAGTGATTCTCAACCTTCCTAATGCCGCGACACTTCAATACAGTTCCTCATGTTGTGAACCCCCACCAAAAAATAATAAAATTATTAGGAAACTCGGGTGGGTTCTAACTTACCTCGCTGCCGGTTAGCTTCGTCCTGTGCTGCGTGGCCGCGCCTCATGGGCGCACGTGCGCTTTGCACGCGCATATGCAGTGCTGATTTTTTAAAAACAAAATTGCAAAAAAAAGAGCCAAAAACAAGATGGCGATGCATGCGCAGTGCTGGAAATTCGGCTTCTGCGCATGCTCAGAAGTTCCCATGATACAGATTTTTTTTTGGAAGTAGTCTATTTGCATGGTGACGGATAGAGGAGCAGTGTCTCGGTTCCTAAGACCATCAGAAATATGTGTTTTCCGATGGTCTTAGGCGACCCCTGTGAAAGGGTCGTTCGACCCCCAAAGGGGTCGTGACCCACAGGTTGAGAACCGCTGAGTTAAGAGAACTGTTTCTCGCACTGAACAGAACCATCAAACTCCAGGCCTTTGGTAGAGGTCCAAGATTGAATAAGACACTACCATCCACAGGTTGAGAAGGGATTTAAGTCTATATTTAAAAAGTTAGAAATTAGAAAATATTGTTCACATAGCTGCAAAACTCACCTTAAACTATACCACACCCGCTTCCTAATACGAGGTAGAATTGGTCAGTCGTCTTCAACATTTGTCTGAAACTCGAGGGATTTATGAATTTGGAAATAAACCAGCATTATCTGTTTTTGGTTTTGGTATAAACTTTGTATTTCTCAATATTCAAAAGTGTATATTTTGTAAATTTCAAGATTCATAAAAATAAATAGGAGGGAACCCCAAATAGCTTGTGTGATCGCTGGGGAGTCTTGAATTTGGAATGTCAGTTGGAAGCAAGAAACAGGATGGGATGTATCTTAGTGCTCCATAGCACTCTAAAGAGACTGTTCTGTTAACTGGAATATGGAAATAGGAACATATGGAAGGTGCCAAATTAATTTTGAGGTTTTTAAAATGTGGTTAGAAAAAAATGCTGGTCTGGAATATTTCCAGTTATTAAGGAGATTATGGAGGAACCAAGTGTCTGATTTAGTATGAGAGAGATACTAATGGGGATAGATGCTCTGCTTCCAGAGTAAACATATACTTCCATTTTCCTTGATTTTCATTTTGATTTCCATTATGTACTGTATATTAAGCAAAAGTAGTGTCTCTCAAACTCAGATGAGAGCATAGGGAACTGGTGGTGCAGTCTTCCTACACTGTTCTTAGATATTTTAAATGGAAGAGTTGAGCAGCAATTGCTGGAGGGAGATTGTGAAGAAAGCCTACCCCCTCAGGAATTTTCCCTCATTCGACAACTGGTATTATAGGAAACAGTTGAAAACTAAGGAGAAATGTCTCCCAAGAGGGGCAAGACTAAAGAAAATGAATGGAACTTGTGGAAGCTAACAGGCTAGATCAGTGGTGGCGAACCTTTTTCGGCTCGCGTGCCAAAAAGGGGGGGGCGCTCGCGCGTGCTCGCATACCCACACCCATTCCCTCCCCCCCCACGCATGCGCACAACACCCCCCCATGCTGCCCCCTGCGCATGCGCACACTCCCCCACCCCCGCACAAAGGCTTACCGGAGCCTGGAACGACGAAACCGGCAAACCGGAAGTGCGAAAAAACGCACTTCCGGTTTGCCGGTGTGCTGTTTTTTGCACTCCGGAGGGTTCAGGGAAGCTCCCTGAAGCTCCGGAATGCAAAAAACTACAAAACGGACAAACCGGAAGTGCGGAAAAGTGCACTTCCGGTTTGTCCGTTTTGTAGTTTTTTGCATTCCGGAGCTTCAGGGAGCTTCCCTGAACCCTCCGGAGTGCAAAAAACAGCACACCGGCAAACCGGAAGTGCGTTTTTTTGCACTTCCGGTTTGCCGTTGGGAACCCTCGCGTGCCGGCTTCTATGGCTCCGCGTGCCACCTCTGGCACGCGTGCCATAGGTTCGCCACCACGGGGTTAGATAATTCTGCATTCTACATCTGAATTAGAATTCGGCACTCAATCCCAACTAAATCTTAAGTACCTTTTTGTTGTATAATAGTACGCCAGAGTACGAGCACCACCTAAGAGAAGGCCTGTTTAATACTGACCAGGATGATACTGTCAACTTGTGGCAATATATAATTAATAATTGGCCAGTTCTTCATCACAAGCTAAACAGAATTTTCTAGCTTCTTTGATGTGTGGTATCTATCTTTTGGCTCTCCTCACATTTTTGTATATTCACAGATTTGCATGTTAATTGGTTTCTTTTCTGTCAGTTTCTTTTAAAATGATGCTGTAAAGGAAAATAGAAAGTCAGAGAAAGCTTTTGAAAGCAGTATCTCTTAAATTCATTTTAAATAAACATATGTGGACATTACTTTGTGACAGGTTATAAACTGGCATTACTTGTACCATCTGTGACCAGGCAAATTTTGTCTTGTTAATGTTGTTGCTGTTGATGGATCGAGTTCAGTACAGCAGGCCTAGCTGCCTTCATTTCTCCGACTAGACCAGGGGTGTCAAACTCGATTTCATTAAGGGCCACATCAGGGTTGTGTTTGACTTCGGGGAAGGCAGGGGGCCGTGGCCAGCTCGACGTCATTCGTGTTGGGAGCACCTGTGGTGGACCGAGTGCTCTGCAAGCTCCATTTTTGGCTGCGACGGCACCCTGCAACCCTCTGCCAGCTAAAATGGAGCTCCATTTTTGCTGGCAGAGGAACCGCGGGCCGGTCCTTTGCTGTTTCCAGGACAGCCCCATGGGCCAGATCTAAGCACCCCACGGGCCGGATCCGGCCTCCGGGCCTTGAATTTGACACACCTGGGATAGACGATGCTGGTTGTAGGATGGCCCCATGTTTGCTTCTCTCCTTGCTGTGATGTTTCTATTGGGAGACTGGATGTGAACTCCCAGTGATCTTTGGAAACCTGACTGTGTTTGCAAAGACCAGAAGAAATTCCTTCCTCTTCTATGTTCCCATGGCAACTCAGCAAAGCACTTGAAACATGTACAGTACACAACTTTTATTATTAGATCCAACAAGATATGAGATTTACTAGTAAATGAGGGCCGATGTTTTGCATTTGAGAAGAATCCTATGCTCATTTGTAGATTCTCTACAAAAGAGCTGCAGCTATGTGAAAAGGCTGAAAATTTTGCATCTCTATGGGCTGACACATGGAAGTCTGGGAGATGATTAGGGGACTGGAGGCTAAAACATATGAAGAACGGTTGCAGGAACTGGGTATGTCTAGTTTAATGAAAAGAAGGACCGGGGTGACATGATAGCAGTGTTCCAATATCTCAGGGGGCGCCACAAAGAAGAGGGAGTCAAACTTTTCTCCAAGGCACCTGAGGGTAGAACAAGAAGCAATGGGTGGAAACTAATCAAGGAGAGAAGCAACTTAGAACTAAGGAGAAATTTCCTGACAGTTAGAACAATTAATCAGTGGAACAGCTTACCTCCAGAAGTTGTGAATGCTCCAACACTAGACATTTTTAAGAAGATGTTGGATAACCATCTGTCTGAAGTAGTGTGGGGTTTCCTGCGTAAGCAGGGGGTTGGACTAGAAGACCTCCAAGGTCCCTTCCAACTCTGTTATTATTATTATTATTATAGATTATTATCACTCCATTTCCAAATGAAAGCAGGGGATATTTGCTTCATTGCATAACTAAGTGCTAGAGATAATTAATTCTTCCTATAGCTGCAGCCACAATAACCCACATCTAAAATGGCCCAGAACGAGAGAGAAAATTGTACTGTTAAGGCAAGTGGGCTGCTGGGTGATTTCTGTACAGAGGACTTGATTTTTTGTGGTGAGTGTTTCTTTTTGTTTCAAGAATATCTTGAGAAAAGCTGTTAATATGGATTCTCAGGCTATCTAGGCTATAGTTTACTGTTTTAAATAGGAGTCCTGGAACCTGTTTGACTAGACAGGTTTAACTGGTTTATTAAAAAAGCTTGGAGTGGCTTAGCAAAATCTGAGGGTATTGCCTGAGTTATGGAACAACTTCTGGCAAGCCCTGGCCATGTGTGTCCTTTGTGTTCAATTTTTTTTTTAATATTGTTAAAATGATTTTACTTTATGGGATTGGATATGCTTATATATTTCAGCAAACTATATCTCAAGCTGTTGCTGCTAAATATCCTCGAACTCTGCACCAGTCTTCTAATGCTATTGGCGTGAGACATCTAGGACACAATGGGAAAACTGCCCAGACTCACAACAACATCCAGTCAATAAAGGTAGTGGAGTAGGTTAGCCGGTTGAAACGCCTGTATTTTATTTTAAGCACATGAAGAAAATTTTCCAGGTTGTTTAAAACGTGCTCCCTGGTGTTTGCAGATTAATGGAATAATAACCCAAGACGCATCATGTTTTTCCTCTCAATAATATTGTACATATAGAGATATTTTGAAGTGTAAAAAGTGTGCCACTGAAGATGGCACAATGTAGTTCTGTGTAACTGCAAATAAGGTATACTTGAAATTTTTACTTTCTTAAACTTATTATATATGCTTATTTAATGTTTTTAATAAAAATGAAGCATTGAACTTGTATATTCTAAAAGGTATTTCTGCTTTATACGTGAACAAGAGCATAGATCTTTTTGCCACATTCTGAATTGCTATCTAAATTGTCCATATAGTAATCAAACTTGATATTCAGAATTTTTTTGGTTCTGTTATATTTTATCTTCAGCCCTTCATAGAACAGGTACATTGCAGAGAAATTTCACTTTGTGCAACATAAAATTGGTTTATTACTCCACTATGGAGCGGTATATAAATCTAAGCATTTATTGCTGTCACTGTTTACAGTGGTGGGAATCCAGTTGTGTGTTTCCATTAGTAATATTCACTGACATCTCAACCCCATCTGTACTTTCACCAATTGTTCTACAGATTCCTCCGGTGTAGCTTTTAAGGAAGTACAAAAATACCCCCCAGGATTTGGGGGGGGGGGATGAGACAGGAAAGGAATGACATTAGATACTGTAATACCCAGAGGTGGGTTCCTACCGGTGTGGCCCACTCTACCGGTAGCGGCCAGCAGATGGCGCTATTTGAGCGCGGCTGCACCGGTGCCAAATTTTGGGCCTTTTTTTGCTTCTGCGCATGTGCGGAAGCAAAATATCGGCGAAATCGCGTGTGTGCATCCCCTTGCAACATTTCGCCAAGATTTTGCTTTGCGCATGCGCGGAAGCAAAATTGCACAAGGGGGCGCATGTGCGTAGCGAGCACGCGCGCACACCAAACATGGCGATGCGCGCGCAGAGCTCCGGTAGTGAGGTAAGAGAGCAACCTGCCCCTGGTAATACCCTAAATCTAGATGAATAAATAAACGGCAACATTTATGTAAAATAGCAGTGCTGTGAGTCTTCTCCATACTGGGAATAATTTTTCCCATTGCAATTTGCAGTGGGAGCATTGAAGATTTGAAGTTTTATGTTCATGGTTTTTAATCTTTTAGCTCCAAAGACTATTCCATTCTTGCTATCTCTTATGCCCATGATGGCGAACCTATGGCATGCGTGCCCGAAGTGGCACGTGGAACCATGTCACCTGGCACGCATGGCGTCACCCGTTCCTCTTCCGGGTTTCCAGTGCGCATGTGCACGCAACGATCAGCTGGCCTTCGTGCGTGCGGCAGTGCTGGAAATTGGAAGAGCTGGTCTTCCATTTTCCAGTATGAATATGCGCACCGGCCAGCTGATCGTTGCGTGCGCATGCGTGCCAGTAATCGGAAGACTAGCTGGCGCGCATGCTCCCTGGGCAGCTCCTTTTCCGGGTTCCGTGGCAGACAAGTGCGCCCGGGCGCTCCCTTTTCAGCACTTGGTGCCGAAAAGGTTCGCCATCACTGTCTTATTCTATTGTAAGGAGATCTCAGTAAGCATAATGGAATGTGGGAACTGATGTCAGTCTTTAGAAGAAAACAAAGAAGCAGCAATGTAGAAAGCGGTGGCTGTGGTGTGCTAATGGTGCTGTATTAACTAGGATCTCTCAATCTGAGAACAGTTGCCAGGATTCTTCCAGTCATATTGCCCACCCCAATGATCAAATAGGTGTGCCAATAGGGGAAAACAACCTGCTACATCAACTTGCTTCTCCCTAAGGTAATTCTTAAGTATATACATCACTTGTACACTTACTGCTAAATGGCTAACTGCAGCATGAGGGGGTAATCTGGGTTTAAAATGTATGCAGGAGCTTAAGTAATAAAGCAGATGTATTGAAAGTGATCACACAAGTAATATACTATGGATTGGGCCATGTAGCTATTCAGACTGAAAAGGAAAATGCAATTGGGATATATTTAGTCATGTTAGCACCTCAGATGCATTTTTTGTATCTCAACAAAAAACATAGCTGAAGTTGTTACATAAACAGTCCTGTGCACTCAAATCACGTTTTCTCCTTCAAATCTGAATGGCTTCAGCTGTATCATAGGTGTATGTTCAGGACCAAACCATAGTTACTGAGAAGTTTGTTTTGTTTTGTTTTGTTACATGCAATAATTGTTGATAAAGGGGCAAATGTGCTTTAAATTTACACTAGGAATACTAAACACTGTTTATTTACCTCAGATTCCTAATAATAAACTAAGTATATTATAAGACTATAAGGTCTGCCTCAGGTTGAACTTGGCTCCTGATTACCACATGGAGACATCCATGACAATAGCATGAAGTATTTTACCATTACCCATTTCATTCATACACACACACGCACAGACTCACTCACTCACACATATGATATTCTCATTTGGGGGTAAACCAAGGCTCAAAAGAAATAAATAATAAGCAAAATAAGTTTGAGGCAGAACATAGTGAAAATTTTTGTTTTCCCATATTTTCTATCCTTGCACATCAGTTTCATCTTCTACCACACCCATCCACCAATTCATACTGCCTACTGCAATTTAAATATCTTATAATTAATATCTTACATTCAAGGATGCACTTTTTTTGCTTGGTATGGCTGTCTGCCATATTTCCCTGTACAGATTTCTACTCAAAGGGTCTCAAACACAAAGTCAACTTGATTATGAGATGACGGTGTTTGAAGACAGAGTTTGTCTCATCCTTTAAATCCTACTTCATTTGTTTTGTTCATAATATAACGTGCTACTGTTTTCACACGAGTGTTCTTAGAAAATACTTTATTTAAAATATCAAAAAAAATTAGAAGTATACTTGTGGAAGCAATGTGACTATCATCTCAAGAAATGTTTCATTCTGCAAAAAATTAACTGAAAGAGTATTATGTACAGATTGCATGGCAGAGTTGCTAATATTCCCTCAGGTGCAAGTGGATTCCTACAGGAATTATCGGCCATACACAAAATAATAATCTATCATTGACTGAAATTATTTTCTAGCAGATCTTCATCCACTGCCACATTCATTTCCCCATTGCTTTTGGAACCCAAGAAGTCACATAACCCCCATATTCTTTTTCCACCTCCAAATATAGGTCACTCCTGCTAAGTGGGATACAGCCACTCAAGATTTTAAATTTTAAAAATGAATCAGAAAGCTGGAACATTCTGAATGGTGAAGTGGGATTGGAAAGGGCCAATGGAGGTGGAAAAGTGCTAGTTAGCATGGGAATAGGAAGTTGATGGGACGGGAGATATTACAGAAATGGTGAGAAGGTAAGATTTCTTTATAGAGAAACATTGGAGAATTTGTTTATAAATAATATTTTAATACTCATTTATTATCCTATTTCATTGCTTCAGATTCCCTTGAATTTCATGAAACCGAACATTTCTTGGATTCTGTGCCAGCATTGTTTTCTGCTCTGAACTTTTCTGCAAGAGGAAATATTCTTGTTAGAATTCAGAAAACACAAATATGCCTTTAATCTTTTTGAGGTGTGAATAGGTTCAGGCATAATATACAAAGTTTAGTAGCCACTCAAAACCATATGCTGCAATTTTAAACAAAATATATATGTAGTTATTTAAAATTAAACTAAAACTATTACAGATTTATAAAGCTGAAAGAAACCCCTCTCAAAATAAAACTGGCTTCTTTGCTTTTATTGTACTAAGAAATTGGATATATTGACAAGCTTACCGCCACCTTGTTTCTTATATGCTTACAAAGTCAACAGGTTTTTCAGTTGCCATTCTGGGCTTATCTAAAATCTATCAAACACACTGAGGATAGGTTTTGCCTAGAAATATATTCATGCATCCAAAATTATACAGGTAGTCCTTGACTTACAACAATTCATTTAGTGACCGTTTGAAGTTACAACGGTACTGAAAAAAGTGACTTATGGCCATTTATCACACTTATGACCGTTGCAGAATCCTGATGTTCATGTGATTTACATTTGGATGTTTGATAGCTGGTTTCATATTCATGACGGTTGCAGTCCCAGAGTCATGTGACCATCTTTTGCGACCTGCTGCCAAGCAAAGTCAATGGGGAAGGAAGATTCACTTAACAACCGTGTCACTAAGTTAACAACTGCAGTGATTCACTTAACAAATGTGGCAAGAAAAGTCGTAAAATGGGGCAAAACTCACTTAACAAATTTCTCACTTGGCAACATAAATACTGGGCTCAATTGTGGTTGTAAGTCCAGGACTACCTATATTTGCAGTATAAAGTTTGATTATACTTCTGCCTGTCCAGCATACTTAAGTTGCTTTTTTTTGTGCTTAAAAGAGCATGTTCTCCCTCTCTGCGTTGCCTCTCCATTTTTGTATTTGATTTATATCCCCCTTTCTTTCAGCAGCATACCCAGTGCTCGCTTGCTCTCCTATTTTTCTCCATAACAAACCCTTTGCGCGGTAGGTTGGGCTGAGAAAGTGAGTGGCCTCAAGTCACCTAGTCAGGCTGGCTGGGGAATTCTGAAAATTGAAGTCCACGTGTCTTAAAATGGCTAAGGTTGAGAAACACTGGCCTAGAGACTCTCCCTGTTTGAAATATGGAACCTCCTGGCTTTTACCATGGCAAGCTATTCTGCTGGAGCAGGACTGGGTAATAAGAACTCGGTGAATAATGTCATTTGGTTCATCATGTGGAAACATGATGTGCTTCAAGTGTTTTTAAGGGGCTTCTCACTAGGAAGTATTGTTTGAAGACCCTTTCAGGTAGGAGCATGTCTGTAAATCAGCTCTCTGTAATCTAACTGTTTGTCCTGAATCCTTTTCCAAAAGGGAAAGGTGAACTACCCTAAGAGGCTCTAAGTGTGATGCTCTTACAACAATTGCTCACCAGCCAGTTGTTGAAATCCCATGCTTATCAGATCCTCATATAAATGTTTAATAGGATTCTGGCCAGCTATCAGAACACCGTGTAACCAGATAAGAAACATTCTGTGTCCATGTTCCTTGTAGCTCTTTCCTCCTAGAGGATAATATACAAAATGTTAGCCTACTGTTTGGAGAAATGCTTCTATGTCACATTTTTGCCTGCAAAGATTTATTTCAAGAGTTTACCTAGATTCTTAAACTTTTTTGTTGGAAAGGGAAGGTGGAAGAGACTAGTAAGGATAGAGCATAATGAAGATCAGGCCTATTAACCCTCTTTTGTTCCCTCCACTAATTCTTATGGGGAAATATGAAGAGATCTACTACTACTAGAGATTGCAAAGATAGAAATGTTGAGGAGGATATTACACAAATGAGACATTAAAAACTGAGGACTTTAATCTTTTTTTATATTAAAAGCTGTAGGAGACGTATTCAGCCCCACTCCACCTCACCACATTAGCAGTCAAAATGTTATTTCCTAAATTGCTTTTGCTATCTAGGATGAAAGTTATGGGAATTCTGTATCTTTCTATGGGTGAGACAGTGGCTTTGGCAAGTATGATTTTGAGAAAATAATAACAGGAACAGAAAGGATTAAACAGCTTTGGCGTTCCCATCTCCAGTTGGATATTCATTTGAGAAGGGTTCTATTGCCCCTCTCCTCATAGTTAGGTATTTTAGTGCTCTATGGAAACAAAACAAAAATAGTTATTTTTCATATCAGAAAGTATGCTCCAGGGCAGTAGCTTAAGTTTAAAATGTCAACAATATAAAATAATAAGCATCTAAGCTGTGCCGCAATATTAAATAGGACAGAATTCCACCAGCTGAAAGATGTACAAAGGACATCAACATATAAACAAAATCCCGGGGCAATCAAAACATTGTATTCTTTTGTTAAAAATTGAATCTCCTTTGAAGGATCAGAGTGTGTTCATGTCATAGAAAGCACCAATTCCTAATGCATTTATCTTACCAAAGCACTTGGAGAAAGGCCTCCTCTTAAGATATAAATAAAACATGGCAGGTTTAAGCTGGTATGGGGAATCAATAAATACAGGTACTGAAGGGACATTAGTTGGGATGCAAAATAGCCTATTTTAGACCATAGTCAAGGGGAAAAGTTTGTATGTGTGTTATTATGAAGGGATAAAGATGCTTTGTCTATTTTTATCAGTGGAGGTTCCCAGATGTTCAACAGTAAGGAAGGAATGGTCCTCTATAGCAGAGGTCTCCAACCTTGGCAACTTTAAGCCTGGCGGACTTCAACTCCCAGAATTCCCCAGCCAGCAAAGCTGGCTGGGGCATTCTAGGAGTTGAAGTCCACCAGGCTTAAAGTTGCCAAGGTTGGAGACCCCTGCTTTATAGTGTTTATATGCCTAGTCCAACCCTGTAGTTGAAGAAATATCAAGTAGAAACAAATAGTTTTTCACTTAGTGTAACGGAATGAGGCTCCTATTTCCTATATACTAATTGGATGTTTATGAAATCTTGATGAAGGAATACAATTGTCTAGGGAGATTTTCAGTCATCCAGGACATAGTTGTCTCATAGGTGCTTTTTCAAAAGGCAACTGGACTGATTTTTGAGAGAGAAGTAGATTTGTTTCCCATCAGTTGTGACTGGATGATGGGGGGATGGAAGGATAAGTATTGACAGTTGACACTAAATGTGTAAGGATGGAACGATAGGTTCTAACTGGGTGGTGGTGGAAGGATTGTATTTCTCTGTAGCCATCTGGCCGTTGGCACTCTCTGGGAGAACCTTTGAGGCCACTTGCGGGTTTCTCTATGTCCTCAGGATCACCATTCTACAAATGGTTGTAGAATCTTCTTGGAACTGCTGAAAGGACTCCGTTGTAGATAGGAGATAGGTGGTTTGAAAGAGGGGTAAAAGAGTCCATCTATGTTAGAACAGCCCTCCCTCAATAGAGTGGGAGGAACATGACACCACCTATCTCCTGTCTACAATGCAGTCCTGTCTTGTTTGCAGCAAGAACTAGAAGAATCATCAATTTCCAAAATGCTTTTTACTTAATCTATTCTGAAGAAGTGTAAATGTTGAAATAGAC
Organism: Diadophis punctatus similis; assembly: GCA_023053685.1. Taxonomy (NCBI): domain Eukaryota; kingdom Metazoa; phylum Chordata; class Lepidosauria; order Squamata; family Dipsadidae; genus Diadophis; species Diadophis punctatus. Next base: position 27,868,866 of record JALIGW010000002.1, read on the forward strand.
ATCTGATATAACATATACTGAAAACTGCAGCTTGGATAGTGATGAAGTTCATAAAGGTGGGCTCTAAATCCTTTTTTTTTTTAGTGTCTTGAATTTTGACTGGCCTATGTAACAATATACTCCTTTAACATTTAAGAAACTTCACAAAATGAAAGCTAGTCTCATTAAAACTGAAAGTAGGATTTTTAATGTGTTAGAGTCCTAGTCTCTCACACATTCAACATACTGTAATGAAATTGCGCTTTGTTTTTCTTTAACCACACAATCACATATCAATTTTTCTATGTTCGCTTAGAAACAACATTTGCAAGAATATCCAATAGTTATTTTATTCTGTTTTTCTTCCCTATTCAATTATCACTGGCAAGATTCACATTTATAAAGAAAGAAGTCTATATCACTCAGAAATACTGTGTTGGATTTTAGTTAAGTTTCCTGTATTTGGAATGGGAACACTGGTTTTTTTTTTAATCAAGTTACCTGTCCACTGTTCTTCTATTGCTTTGATTTGTCCATCTGTAAACTTCCAAAACTGTGCCAGTTTTACCCATTCTCGCATTTTTAACCCATTATATGCTAGATTCCAAAGAGACGCACGGATCTGTTTTGTCTGCATGTTGTGATCTTGTTTAAAAGACAGATTAATATTTGACACATCATTAGAGTGATGCTCCTGCAAAGGAAATTTCAGAGATTAAATCATGCGTTCTTCAAGTAATTTGCTTTCACTCTCAAAGAACTATTAATCCTTGGATATTATTCTAAATATTTTACAAATGTTAATAATGTCAGATACATGTTTTTCTTTCTTTCTGTTCAATTATGTCCAATTGAATTATGTCCAACAAGGTTTTTTGGAAATAGTTTACCATTGCATCCTTCCCAGGACTGAGAAAGTAACTGGCCCAAGTGCCAAAGGCAGGACTAGAACTCAGCTTGTAGCCTGATGTTTTAACCATTACATCAAACTGGCTCTCTAGGTATATGGTACCTCAAATTCTTCAGAGGTATTCAGTTCTTCAGTTTTATATGCCTTGTTCACCAAACTTCGGCTGATGCATCTTGGAGTACTAGTAGAGGCTTGACAATGCTGAAATCTGCTCACAAATCATGCTTTGGGACTTTTTAAAAAAAATGCATGCAGTATACTCTGCTTCCCCAAAATTGTCCTACTTCTTTTATACATTCTATCTGCATAAAGTTATTTCATAGCTCCTTTCCACTGATAAGAAAATGCCATATTTTTCAGACTATAAGACACACTTTTTTGTCTTCCAAAAGGGGGTGAAAATGTCTCTGCATCTTATAGACCGAATATTGCCGAAGCCCAACCCACCTGCTGGCCATTTTTTGGCTTCTGCACACCCTATTTTTGGGCCTTTTTTTGGCCCATTTTCTGGGCTTTTTTCAGTCCGTTTTTGAGGGTTTTTTCAGCCCGTTTTTTTCTGAAAAAATGGGCTGGGAAAAGCCCCAAAAACAGGCCGTAAAAAGCCTCAAAAATCAGCTGAAAAAAGCCTCAAAAACGGGCCAAAAAAGTCTGGAAAGGGCCCAAAAAAAGGCCCAAAAATGTGCGTGGATACCAAAACCTTTTTGTTGCTGTTTTCCTCTTCTAAAGTTAGGTGCGTCTTATAGTCCGAAAAATACGGTAGCTTATAACATTATAGGGAATATTGTGGAAGTGATCTCTCCTTGTTTGTCTATAGCAAACATTTATAGAGATGCACTTTCTTTGTTCAAAAATCAATACTTGTTCTTATTTTCCTTGGCCACTCTTTGTAATGGAATATCATTTTCCTTCTTTGCCTGTGTTTGTAATAAGATTAGCAGATATATTTATCTAGGCTCCAAAGCAGCCCCTTCTATTCCCTTATGGTACAAAACAGTTGCTAAAAAAAAATCTGATCCATACCAGGTTCACACACAAGACAACTGGGAAGATGTATATTTCCCTATCAATATAAGTTAATATTATCACACGGCATTAAGAAAGCCAAATTAAATCTATTTTATTTGCAACTCCTACTCTGTCCTCTGTCTTCAGTTGTTTTCAGCAGGAGAAAATAATGCCATGCAGTACACAGAGTAGAACCTCCTTGGTCTCTTCAGGAAAAACGGAGGGTTTACAACTTTATACGGTAACAGACTGAATAGATTTGCAATATATCTGTGGGTCCTGTTCTACAGACCTTTATCCCAGGAGTGTCAAGGAAAGAGACATCTGGGGCTGGAACATGGAACAAGTCCGGGGTCCCACATTACTGGCATGGGAAAAGTGCAATGGCCATGGAGAAGTGGGGGGGGGGGTTGCAACCAATAAGCTGTCAAAAACTTGCACTAGCATCAACACAGATGACACCTTAATTCAAGGAGGTAATTAGTAACTAGATTAGGTAGGCTGATGATACTGTATTTGGTATTCTACGTATATGATTGTTGCCTTATCTAGCTTCCTGGTTTGTAATACGCACATGTAGGAAGAGTGGCACAACCTGAGAGTGGAGTTAAAAGGCAGATTAGCCTAGAATTCCTATGTAGCCACAAGCAGACTACCGTAAGTCCAACACCCCTTAAATTCTGTGGACCCTTATCTAATTCCAAGCAGGTGCTGCAGGGGCAGGTTGCTTGTTCTTCGTGCTACCAGTGCGCTGAGTGTGTATTGCCATGTTTCTGCGCATGCTTGCTACGCATGCGCACCCCTTGCACGATTTTGCTTCCTGCACATGCCCGGAAGCAAAATCTCACGAGGGGATGTGCACGCATGTGATTTTGGTGCTTTTTTTGCTTATGCGCGGAACAAAAAATCGCCAAAATCTCACACGCACGCGCGTCCCCTCACAAGATTTTGCTTCCGTGCATGCGTGGAAAGCAAAATCAGCCCAAAAAATCCCCCCCAAAAAGATGGCGCCGTGCGACAGACGGGTGAAGACGGCACCGGAGCTGTCACGCGCAAATAGCGCCATCTGCTGGCCAGTGCCGTAGAGTCGACCGCACCGGTAGGAACCCACCACTGAAGTGCTGTTAGTTGAGACTATTCTTATGGCACAGGTTGCAATACACCAGTTTATTGAATCTTCACATATGGACCTGGTCTTTCACGCCTGACAGCAGCCAACATATCTAAGCAGACACATTTTGGATTACACTTATGAAAATTGACTTTGAAAACTACCAATTTCTACAAATACAATGATTTTTTCTGCCAGTTTTTAACACTATCAGCTAAGAGAGAAAACTGGAAAGTCAAGACTTTGTTACTAAATAGAAGAAGTTAAAAAGCAACCTAAGAATTTAACTTCTTAATATCTTATCATGATGGCATGAGGAAAGGCTGCTGGGCAAAGGGAAAATAAAGAAATGGGATACTTCTGATCTAAGATTTCCTACCAGTTCTGCAAGGAAGCTTCAAACTCCAGAACTAAAAATAAGTTATTTTGCTCATAAAATTCAATATAGTGGAGAACCATGCTTGACCAGAAAAGCTAAATAAGTTGTGTCCTACCTGTTTCCAGATGTAGTATCTCTCTGCTTTTATAATCATGTCTACAATTAAGGCATGATTGCTTCTGGATGCTACAGCAAGTGCAGTTTTTCCTTGCTAAAATGCAAACATTGTTAGTTATTAAACTAAAGGTACACCCCCCCCCCAAAAAAGTGCTAAGGTACAGAATATATTGCAAAATTTTCTAATCTCACCGCCATGTACAGTATCTTGAGAAGTGTTTTTAAACAGTTTTTTAAAAAAGTCATTTTGCCCAGCAACAAGCAATTTTTATAGCAATCTAAATATAATTCTGTATCTAAGTAGGTAAAATGTTTCCATGGATTCTCTATTTCCTCTTAAAAAGTTAAAAATCCTGCAAAACAACCAACTATTGCTTTTTACCATTCCATGTAAAAGCGCAAGTATTTCCAACCCATTAAATTTGTAGAATTTTGAGACGACTTTTTAAAAAATGAGTTAGTAGCTCTAGGTACATTTACATGCCCCACTTTGGTTCAATGTTGTCTGGATAGTAGTTCTTGAAAGACACCTTCACGATACAGCTGTCTTCCCATCCCCATAACAAAAAGCACTTTGATTTTTTCCCCCTAATTTAAATTGATGTTTTCCATTTTCTCCCAATAGATAACCTTACACATGACCTGAGTGCTTTGGTAATAATTGAGCTAATAATCTACTCAGTACATATTGGTCACTTTCAGTGGGTAGTGGCTGACAGGCAAGCTGTCTGCTAGTTGAAAGTTACGACTCTCTGAAGTCCCATTTACACTTCCCTCCACGATTCCATGCATGGTGTGCTGCAAGTCACATTAGCAGATTGTGTACATGGTTGTGGCGTGTGGTCCTGCAGGAACAGTGCCTACTGAGCAGATTGCCAACATGGCTGCTGGCACATCATACTGTGTGCACATACTGAAGTGAGAAGATCATGCATTATGTCATCAGACTGGAATTAGTGCCCTCCTGCTTCAACTACCACCAACTTATGCATGGAATGGTGACCAGTATGTGGGCAAATCAAGTGGTGCGTGAATGGAGGGGAGAGTGTTAGAAACTTCTTGGAACAGATGCTGCAGGTAATCCAGGATGGGTAATCTTAGTAAAGCAAGAGTGTATTGTATATTAGGCTCTAAAACAGAGATAAATATCTAATATAGCTATCAGTTAAAAGTTCGCTCCTTCCCCAGCTTCAGCCTCACCTTGTGGTAGACAGAAATAAGTGATTGTTTTTCCACTATCAGGGAAATCCTATCACTTCACAATAATTTGCCTCTGTTGCAGATAGTAACCAGTCTTGTTAACAATGATAGCAGGGGCACAGGATCCAACAGATCAAAACTTCACCCCTTTTTAATATATGTGTGACATTGCACATATCTAAAAAGACTTAGTGCTACTTTGACCAATATTCTGCCTTTTTTTTTTTGCATGCCCCCTGCAAACTCCTCTGAAAAAATATTTAGACTAGCTGTTTTAATTGTCAAAATAATTTCCCTCTTGCTGAATTCATTCTGAAACAAAAAAAAATCCCAGAAGCCTCAGAAGAGAATAGAGAAATGGAACCATCTCATTTCTAGGATCTTCTCTCTATCTTGCAGCTGCCAAAATTTTGGATTCATTGCAGCAACCTGACTTCATGGTAAAATTACTGTGCTGGGAGCATACACTAATATTTGATTAATCTCTATTTTTCAAATAAATTCAATTCTATTCAAATAAAACCTAAAAAGTTATGTATTTATCATTTACCCGTCTCTTTTGGTTGTTAAAGGAGCTTCATAACATCACAAAGAAGTTACGGTAACAAATATTGATGGCCTACCAATGGCTAATTGATAATTCATTGTGGAAGCAAGGGTTTGGACTCAAATCTCCCTAGTCAAAGCCCAACAAACTCTGCTGTGATGCACTGCTTTAAGGCAACCCTCACAAAGATCTAATGAATGACCTGCTTTCTAAACTTGCACAGGGTTTATTTCATTTTCCTGTGGACAGTCTCATCTAGGCTGCAATAATGTTACTAATGAAGCTGGAATTAAATCTGCTTTTGGGTAAGTAAAGAAAATAAAGGCTGCAGACATGACTATTACATCATCTCTGTCATCCTCATCATCCACAAAGGCTATGTTCACACAACACCTTTAACGGGGTAAACAAAACCTAATGGCTTCACTCACTGGGCATGATTAAATTTGGTAAATTTAACTTTGATTTGGTTTTGGTAGTAATGAAACCTGACCTGTTTGATTAGCTGCTACTTAAGGCAGTGTGTGATTCCAGGAAACGGATCAACTTGGTACCCCAATTAAGTATTCTGGGTGAATGTTGCCAACATGTTAAGAATGGGGTTCTGTAATGGGAAGTCTTATAACTATAGAATTTGGTTACTTAGATTTAGAAGTCTGATTTTTCCACTTAACAATCCATGTGTTCATTTAACAAAGGCACTGGGGAGAGCACAGATGGGGATGTCGTTAAGATAGGGGGTCACTTAACTGCCCTCCCAACTTTCAACCATAATGGGCAGGCTCCCTTACAATTGTAACTCGAGGATTACCTGTACTACTTTATGACACACATACAAAGAACAAATACTGTTATTTCATGTCCGACACCACAGGTCTCATTCCATTATCCCTGTTGCAAGTTTTAAGGGATAACCTAAGTCAAGAATTCTATTTTAATAAGGCATAAACTGAAAACCAAACCAAGACATGCAGGAGAAATGCATTTTAATAGAATCATGAATACCTTATCTACCATGCTGAAGTCACAGCCTGCCTTTAGCAGCGTTTCTATTATTTCCACATTTCCAAGGTCTGCTGCCAGGTGTAAAGGTGTTTGATGTCTCTTGTAGATGTAAAGGATAATATTAGTCAGAAATCTTTTGCATTCGAAAAATGTAACGAAGAAGTTAATATTCGGACCATGCAAAGAATGGAATTAATATGGCAATGAATAGGTTTGGCTCAGGGCCTGTTGCAAGTTTCCTCTTCTTGCAAATATAGAGATATATGGACCAGGCAGTGCACTTTCTCAATGGCAGTCCCCTTTATCCCATCCAATTTAATTCCAAATGTGTATCCATCCAAATCTGGATCTGTATTTTTTTAAAATTATAATTTTTTTTAAATGTATTAATTTCTGCCTAAAATATTCTGGAATATTTTAAAGATCAGAATAAACATGTTATTCAAACTTTTTCTAAAAATAAACGTGGCAATGTTGTTTGCTTCTCTGTATGTATTTATGTGAAAATTAGGAAAAGTAGCTGGATGTCTCAGGAGCTAAGAAGCTGAACTTCTAAAATGGAGATTTTCTCTTTACTTTTGTTAAAAATTCAAGGATTATATCCCTGGTAATTTTGTCTCACAGGGCTATATTGATTTCATGGAAATTTGAGAGTTGAAGTCAAAGGCAGTAGTCTGGACAATGAGCAGCCAAGCCATAAATCAAATTATAATGCTGATATATTAATTTACACACACACAAACATACAAAAATATTATGTCCAATATTCAACTCATATGATTCTAACAAGAATTTCTTACCTTATTTAGGCAATTTATATTATGGTTTGCCTTTATTAAACTATTTATCACTGGTAAGTTGTTTTTTGTGATAGCCAAATGTAGAGAAGAATTATTTTTCTGCAAAGAGAGGAGAAATAACATCATGAAACTATTTCTTATTCATAAGAAATCATGCTTGATCAGGTTGAAAAGCTTTAAAATATGATGAAAACCTGTATTAACAAATCAAATATATTATCCCAATAAGGTTATTCAGGATTTCCATTATTCCACTAAAAGCCACTATTCAAATGGCTAGCTTATGCATTTACTTTAATTGAACTTTATGAGTACTACATCCACTACAAAACTCGAGTTTTATTTCAAATGTGTTAGAATGTTAAAATACCTCTCTCTAGATATTTTAATTTTATATATTCAACAAACTTCTCCCATGGTATGCCTATCATGCTGGTGGTAGAGCTTTTATAACAGCATAAACCAAGGGTATACTCCAAGAGGAAGTCAAAAAAGTCAAGATGGTGATCACAACTATGCGACTGAAGCACACCCTTTTTTATATCCATTGCGACACAAGCACAAAGCAAGGTTTTGATCACATAGCAATAGCACTTAGACTTATACCGCTTCATAGTGCTTTACAGCCCTCTCTAAGCGGTTTACAGAGTCAGCATATTGCCCCCAACAATCTGGGTCCTCATTTTACCCACCTCAGAAGGATGGAAGGCTGAGTCAACCTTGAGTCTGGTGAGATTCGATCTGCCAAACTGCTGGCAGCCGGTGATATCAGCAGAAGTAGCCTGCAGTACTGCACTCTAACCACTGCGCCACCGCAGCTCATGACTGTGGCCATCGTCTTGACTTTTTTGAGCCCTCTTTGTAGACAGTTCTGATACAGACTATTTGGCTACAGTCCTAAATAAATTATGATTATTTAGTTCTAAAATAACATAGCAATATATAGATTGCTAAACTCTTCTCTTTAATGTTCTTGTTAGAAGACCAGTATTGCCAATCAATTTTTTTTTGCAAAATTGTTAAATTATAGAAAATTTCTTAATTATTTGCTTATGCTGTATCTCGTCACACAAACACATTGACTGTTTGTCGTACTGTTTACAACTTTTACTTCTTTTTATTAAGAAATTCTGAATTTTGCCCTGCCAATTTTTCAAATCCAGGTTTTTTAAAACTAATTTCATTCAACCTTTTTTTTTCAAATCACAGCTACTGCTGTTTGCACAAAACTTTCATCATGTACCTTTTTATAGTTAAATTCTGTGATGGATTTTCAAATGAGGAGGATGAGCACTTTGATTCAAGTGTTTGTTGCACTGCTAAAGCAGCTGCAAGCACATCACCCAAATTTATTTGCAAAGCAGTCCCTTGCAACTGTAGCAAATGTATGAGGTACATATATTGTATGTCTGAAAATGTTAAGGGACAATTCCTCCAGCTGAACATTTTTACTTATATTTATTTTACATACCGTATCTTTATTTCAGAGTTAAGCATATTTTAATATTCACTCAGCAAAACTGAAAACAGAATGCTTAATTGATTTAGGCAGACTGTGGTTCTCTTTTTATGTCTTGAATTATGCATAGCTGTAGCTATCACCACTTTCAGAGAATGTCAAGAAATGTCAGGGATATAACATGAGAAAACAATAACAAAAAGTCACCTGAGACTGAGCATCCAGATCAATATTACGACTGATAAGAAATCTGACCAAAGGTGTGTGTCCATTTTCGGTTGCAACATGCAATGCACTGGCATTGTGCTGAAAGAAATATGTTTAAAAGAAGTGAAAATAATTTTGAATGTTAATAGTACAATGTAATTCAAAGCTATGTTTTTGGAAGATATCTACAGTTATGCTAATAACAAAAATTGTTTACGAAAAACTAATTAGGCCAATCTCCAGAAAACACATTTGGAAAATAATTTCTTATCTTTTTCCACAGTTATTTCATGTTTCATCAAAGTCTACATCAAATACATGAATAATGTTTTTATACTCTCTTCTACCTCGTCTCCTTATGTATTTAGTTCTGATGGAGAAATTCTGGTACCTTATGCCATTGTTTCTAATGCTACTCAAATAAAGGAAATATGATTTAAGACGCAATATTTTCTGTGAATATGGGTGTGTGAAATGAGAAAAATGGTTAAGAAAGGAGAAAAATTATAGTTTACCAAATCAAAATCATGTCAACTTAGCTAAATCTATCTGACTAAAGTTGCATTTGTATATTCGCTTCATAGTAAACAAAATTACTTCTCAGAAAATGAAGTTTTTTAAAAAAAATTGTAATTTCCCTAATAACTGTTCCATATCATTAACTTGAATTAGTGGGATGCTTAAGGCATACTATTAACAATAATTTTACTACTGTTTCCTTCAGTTTCCTTGAACTTGTATATTAATGTCGCATCAAGATCCTTTTTATTAGAAAAATAAGTAATAAAGAAGACACAAAAGTAAGATGGAATGAGTTAACTGGGACTATAAAAATCCAGGTGAATATCATCAAATGATATAGAGAACTTGAAATCTGGTGATCATCTGGATTTTGCAGCCCAGATCTGGCAGCCCTACTATACTTTAATACAAATTTCACAAAAGCAATTTATCTGGTTTTTAATTCACAAGAAGGAAAATTCAAAGAAATATTATCTCAGTAAATTAATAAAGAACACCACGTGTGTCTACCTACTTTGTTCAAAATATTGATGTCACTTCCGGCTTCCAGTAAGAGGTCAGCACATTTTTCATGGCCTCCTTCAACAGCCATATAAAATGGTGTTTCGCCATTCTGAATAACAATACAAAAAGGAAATATGCCATTAATGTCAGATACAACTGCTTATATACAGCTACCCAGTATTGGCTCATAGAAGGTAAGAACATTTTTTCAGATAATTTCTATAAAATGGAAGAATTATTAAAGGTAATTTTTCTATTGAAACTTTTGACATGGGACTGCAAAATATGTATTTTTCATTTCATTTCAGCAGTTATTTTTTCATAGGGGGTTCATGTTTAATAATTGATAAAAAATCTCATAAATAATGGTAACCCTAGTACCGATCATACACAATGATTGATTTTACTTGTATATCACCAAATCAATATAGACAATTTACCAAACTATCAATAATAAAACCTATATAAACAAAACATCCATAGCAGATATAATTACACGGATTACAGTAATGAACTCCACATAGGGCTATCCTTGAAGACTACTCCAGAGAAACGGTTGGTCCAAAATGCAGTGCTGTGGGTGGTGTTGGGCATGCTCTGTTATGCTAAAGTGACCAGATTTTTTTTTTTTAAAGCGGGACGGGGGGGGGCGGGCCCGCCTCGGCGCCATTTGAATTTTGCCCTCTGCGCATGTGCAGAACGCTGCGCATGCGCAGAGGGCAAAAGTCAAGAGCTGAGTACGGGGCGGGGCAGGCAGGACGGGGTGCCGGGTTCACGTGATGCTTTCTCCCCTACCTCCCTTCCTGGTATCTGCAAAACCTAAATTTCCTTTGGGGGCCGAGGCCTTTCCATTTAGTCCTCTGGTGAGCTTTTACCCTTTTTTTTTTACTACCTGGAAACAGCGCTAGCAGCGCATTACCAGGGTGCGGGCAACCACGGCTTGCCATTCTCCAACCAAGAGCTTCAGCGGTTCCCTGTGCGCATGTCTCCCTGTCGTGCGTTCCCAATTTGCGCCTGTGTAGAGCGCCTGGCTGGCCGTCAGCCTTTCTTTTGGTCAGGCCCATTGCAAGGCAGCTCCACCCAGGGTGCGGGCAACCATGGCTTGCCATTCTCCAACCAAGAGCTTCAGCGGTTCCCTGTGCGCATGTCTCCCTGTCGCGCTGTTCCTCCGGGTGTGCTATAGTGCTCGAGTTTTTTCTCTCTCACACACACATGCACAACCTTCCAACGACCGGGTCGGACTGGATCTCCCAGCACGACTTCCCGGTCGTTGGAAGGTTGTGCATGTGTGTGTGAGAGAGAGAAAACTCGAGCACTTTAGCACACCCGGAGGAACAGCGCGACAGGGAGACATGCGCACAGGGAACCGCTGAAGCTCTTGGTTGGAGAATGGCAAGCCGTGGTTGCCCGCACCCTGGGTGGAGCTGCCTTGCAATGGGCCTGACCAAAAGAAAGGCTGACGGCCAGCCAGGCGCTCTACACAGGCGCAAATTGGGAACGCGCGACAGGGAGACATACGCACAGGGAACCGCTGAAGCTCTTGTTTGGAGAATGGCAAGCCGTGGTTGCCCGCACCCTGGGTGGAGCTGCCTTGCAATGGGCCTGACCAAAAGAAAGGCTGACGGCCAGCCAGGCGCTCTACACAAGCGCAAATTGGGAACGCGCGACAGGGAGACATACGCACAGGGAACCGCTGAAGCTCTTGGTTGGAGAATGGCAAGCCGTGGTTGCCCGCACCCTGGGTGGAGCTGCCTTGCAATGGGCCTGACCAAAAGAAAGGCTGACGGCCAGCCAGGCGCTCCACGCAGGCGCAAATTGGGAACGCGCGACAGGGAGACATGCGCACAGGGAACCGCTGAAGCTCTTGGTTGGAGAATGGCAAGCCGTGGTTGCCCGCACCCTGGTAATGCGCTGCTAGCGCTGTTTCCGGGTAGTAAAAAAAAAGGGTAAAAGCTCACCAGAGTACTAAATGTAAGGTGACCAGATGTCCCGATTTTGATAGGGCCTGCTGCTGCTGCTGCTGCCCCTGCGGCTGGGCCCAACCTGGCCGTCCTCGAGTGCCTGCAGGCCGATTTTTTGAAAGAATGCCCTAGTCGGGCATTGTTTTAAAAAATCGGGACTTTTTAAGAGGGCGGGCGGGACGCGGGACAAATGGTGAAAAAGCGGGTGTGTCCCGCCAAAATCGGGACGTCTGGTCACCTTATGTTATGCCTGTGTGACCCCATTGCTTTGCAGTCAGCATGGATTTTCAGTTGGCTTATTACAATTCAAGGTGCCAGGTATTACCTTAAAGCCATTCATGGTATAAAGGCCTAATTATCTGAGGGACCACCTGTCTTCAATTGTTTCTGCCTGTCTGGTATAATTTGGCAGAATGGGCACGCTGTGGGTCCAATTGATTGTGGCATCTTTATTTACAAAAATAAAGATGCCCCTTTTATTTATTTTTTGCTTTATGCATCTTTCAGCCTATTTCTAGTGTTTTTACCTGATTGAATTCGTTTATATCTTCCCACTGTTGAAGAAGAATCTCTATCACATCACTGTGGCCATTTTTAGCTGCTAGATGCAAGGCAGTGTTTCCTTCCTACAAAAATGTACAGAGACAACTAAGAATGTAGCCTTGAATTGTCACTAAAAATAAACATTCTTGAACCAAGAATAATAAACATAATGCTAGATCGTTAATAAAAGAATGCATAAGGTGTTTGATACATTGGTATTTTGATAAGAATGCAATCTGCCATTTCAAATAAAATATGCTTTTAAAATATATATAATTAAGACACTGTTCAATATGTTTACAAATTTTCATTTCATTATTTGGCTAATTAAATTCTGGGGCAGGGAGTAAAAAGCAGCAGAGAGTATATTCCCTTGTGGGCCACAAAGGCCCCCACCTCACTTTTTAAGTGATCCCTTCTCCCAGAGCCACTCAGGATTGACACACCCATTCATTGCAAACTGCCATGTAACAAGTTTCTACTGATTTTTTCACAGAAAATGCAATCAGACTTCTGGTAGACATAATACAAATGTTAGACAGCGAAAAGGTAATGTAGCTTCCGCGGCCTGATTCCAAATGACTCACAGGCGAGTAGTGGGCCCACGGTCCAGGGGTTGGGGACCCCTGTTCTAGCATCAGTGTCCTTCGGTGCTCACTAGACATCAAAAACTAGAAAATGTGGCTTAACCTGGAAAAAAAATCTACCTGCTGATTTTAGATTTTTTTTCTACATCCCAAGTGAATGTTAGACAAATCTTAATAGTAAGGACAGTGAAATGATAACTGGAGAAGTGGTGGATTCCCTTTCTCTAGAAGTGCTTAAGTGGAAGATAACAAGATGCTTAATATACACTAAAACAAGAACTGGACTCAGGGCCCAGTGTATGTGTTGGAGAAAGATTCTCGTCATGTGACAGAGCAGAGGGAGAATTTGCAGTTGAGAATATTGTGATGAAATGTAGCTTAGTAAGGAAGTGTGAAAAAGGAGCAAGTATGGATTCCAGCAAGCCAACAGCACAGGAATTGAAGGAGGAAGCAAAGGCCAGAAGCTACTTCACTCCGCCAAAGATACTGACAGCCTACAAGCATATAGCAGTTGTTCCCGCCCGCACCAACACACTGCGAAAGCCACTTCAGCAGTTCATAAAAGTGGATACTGTACACGACGTCTAAAGATGCAATAACTGTCTTTAGCTCAACATAACTCAGCAAAAGAGAAAAAAAATGTTTATAAGACTCTTTAAATGAGATAGGTGTGGCATAGCATATATTATAGGTTTAGTGATGAGTGATAAAGTTCAGAAATAAGTTTTTTTTCATATATATATATATATATATATAATAAACACCTCTCTAGAAATGCAGGGACAAGAGCAGTAGTCTGTTCGTGGTCTGCACCATTTCCCAAAAGAACCCTCTCACAATTTAGTATATGACATACAAAATCAAAGAACCGTCTTTATAAATAGACTTACCTTATCCTTTTCTGAGGTGAATAAATTAAGGGTAATCAACTCATTTATCATTTCTTCATGGCCCATTTCAGCTGCCAGGAGGAATGGCTTTCTCCCGTTCTGCGAGAAAAGTGAAGTTAAAAGACACTAGGGAAGAAAATTGGTATTCTTCAAAGATTAATTACCCAAACTTTTAGCCCAGTTGGAGGTAATGTGTCCCTTTGGATTGCACATGGTCCCGAGCCAAACTACAAAATTATCTACAGGTGATCTACAAGAATGCTGAGCAAGAAGATGCTCAAACTCTGCATCAGTATCTTCTGGTAGTGCTACAAGTGCCATATGAACGTAAGACACACCAGAAGGGTATTTTACTTAAACAAATTTGATTCAGGATGTAGCAATGGCCTTCCAGTCCCATCATCTAACTCACAGTTCCCCAACCTTTCCGGCTTTGCAAACCGGTCCAGGGGGAGGATGGTTCCACACGAGCAGCCAGCAAGTGCATGTGAGCGCGCAGCTCTGCACGCCCACTGCTCATGCAAATGTTAACTGATTTAATGGACAATATACATGAAATAAATATTGATTCAAATCTTTGGGCAGACCATAACCCAATTATAGTAACATGGAAAGGACAAAAGAAAAAGTACAGATGGACTTTGAATCAAGCAATTTTAAATGAAAAAGACTTCCAAAAATTTATGGAGAAAGAACTAGAGTTTTTCTTAAAAATAAATAAGAAGGAAGACACATCACTTCAGAATGTATGGGACACAATAAAAGCATATATTAGAGGCTTGGCAATAACATATTTGGGGGAAAAAATAAAAAGAAGAGACAAACACAGAAGAAATTGGAAGATTAGAGATTAGAGAAAGAATTACAAAAAACCCCACAAATCTGATTTCTCTAAAATTGTTTTATCTTTCCATCCGAAACCATTTCTTGATTATATAGTCTCTCATAGTAATTTTGAAATATTTTTTCTTTTCTTCATTTCTATAACATGTACTTCATTTTTCATCCTGAAGTTGATTAATTAATTTCTTCTCTTTTTCTTTTTTCAATTTATATGCCAACCATCTACCTGGCTTATTTGCATTTTCAAAAAAAGTTCTGCTTGGCTGACCTTAATTTATGTGCCAAAAATTCTTGTTCAATTAAGATAAAACAATTTTTAGAGAAATCAGATTTGCCTAAAATACCTGAACAATATAAGGGAGCCTTAGAAGAAAGGATAACGATGATGGAATTGACAGAAGCGATCAAAAAACAAAAAAATGGGAAAACACTGGGACCAGACGGTCTACCAGCTGAATTATATAAAACATGCCAAGATATGTCAAGCAATATAATGTTGGAATTATTTAATGAACTATTTATGAAGGAAAAGATTCCATATTCATGGACGGAGGCGTATGTTACACTTATACCTAAAGAAGATACAGACTTACAACAAGTCAAAAATTATAGACCGATCTCATTGTTGAATGCGGATTATAAAATTTTTGCACCAACAATGGCAAAGACTAAAAAGGCTGTTAAATGAATTTATCCATATGGACCAAAATGGATTTCTACCTAAAAGACAAATTAGAGACAATACGAGGATAATTTTGAATACTTTGGAATATTATGAGGTACATTCAGAAAAACAATGGCGATGATATTTTTAGATGCACAGAAAGCGTTTGATAATGTGAATTGGCAATTTATGATAGAACAATTGCAGACGATGGAATTTGGAGAGAGATTTACAAATATGATAAAAACAATTTATAATAGGCAATCGGCAAAAATAATGATGGAGAGATGACAGAAAAAAATAAAATAATGAAAGGAACAAGGCAAGAGTGTCCTTTATCTCCTTTGCTTAAGGTGACCAGACGTCCTGCTTTTGGCGGGACAGTCCCGCTTTTTAATAATTTGTCCCGCGTCCCGCGGTGTTTCAAAAAAGTCCCACCAAGCAAGTGTGGCGCGGAAGCTGCTGGTGGGCGAGTGGGCGACAGCCCCCCGGGTGGGTATAGGGCCAGGCCTGTGCTTGGAAGGGGCCGCCGCTCTCGCTGCTCTCGCTCCCTGCCTGGCTGCAGACTCCGCCTGCCTTCCCGAAGCAGCGCTGCCGCAGTTCACTTTTGTTTTGCGGCGGGAGAAGGAAGAAAGCGGGCAGCGAGAGCGGCAGCCTCTTCCAAGCGCAGGCCTGGCTGTCTCCTCACACGGAGGGCTGCTGCCCGGCTGGCTGGCGGCGGCTTCTGCAATGGAGGCAGCACGCAGCTGTGAAGAACCCTCACCACCCGCCCTCCCGGAGCACCACAGCTGCAGTTTGCTTTCTTCCTTCTCCTGCCGCTGTCCCTCTCTGGGCCAGATGCAGTAGAGGCGAGCCCCGGCCATGGCAAACCACGGCTGTGGTGCTCCTGGAGGGCGGGTGGTGAGGGTTCTTCACAGCCGCGTGCTGCCTCCGTTGCAGAAGCCGCCGCCAGCCAGCCGGGAAGCAGCCCCCCATGTGGGGAGGGGGCCAGGCCTGCGCTTGGAAGAAGCTGCCGCTCTCGCTGCCCGCTTTCTTCCTTCTCCCGCCGCGAAACAAAAGTGAACTGTGGCAGCGCTGCTTCGGGAAGGCAGGCGGAGTCTGCAGCCAGGCAGGGAGCGAGAGCGGCGGTAAGGGCTGCGATGAAAGGGGGGTGTTTGGGGGGTGCACAAAGCTGCAGCAAAGCAATCCTGGATGTGTGTCTCCACCTTCATTCACGTGGATGGGCTGCGGGATAAGAGAGACGGACCCCTCCTGTCTTGCTCCTCTGGAACCCCCCCCCCCGTCAATGGTGTCCCGCTTTACAAATATTAAAATCTGGTCACCTTACCTTTGCTATTTGTATTGACATTAGAAGTTTTGAACAGAAACATAAGAAGAAATGAAGAAATAAAAGGAATGAAGATTAAGAAAGAATATAAATTACAAGCCTTTGCAGATGATTTAGTTTTTATTCTGGAGGAGCCTCAAATACCGGGCCCTAAACTATTAGAACAAATAGAAGAGTATGGAGAGGTTGGAGATTTAAAAATAAACAAAGAAAAAACAAAAATTTTGGTCAAAAATATCACAGAAAAACAGAAAAGACAATTGACGGAGAAATTAAATATTCAAATTGTAAAGAAAGTAAAATATTTAGGAATATATTTAACCTCAAGATGCATAATGATAAAGGAAGATAATTACTATAAATAAAAAAAAAACAAATTGAGGAAGACCTGGAGAAATGGAAAAATCTACAGCTATCATTAATGGGAAAGATCGCAATAATAAAGATGAACATACTACCGAGACTATTATTTTTATTTCAGACGATACCGATAAAACTAGAAAAGACATATTTTGATCATCTTGATAAAATAGTAAGGAAATTTATGTGGCAAGGGAAAAAAGCGAGAATAAGCATAAAGCTTCTACAAGATGTGAGATTACGAGAAGGATTTGGACTACCGAATTGGCAGCAACGTTGACTTGGATGAAAGAATGGATTGGACTTAAGAAATATAAAACTATTAACTTTGGAAGGTCATGATTTACAATTGGAGTGGCATGCCTTTTTATGGTATGGCAGAAGTAAGATGCACACTTACTTTCAAAGACACTATGTAAGAAATGCATTACTACAAATATGGGAGAAGATTAGAGTTTGAAAATACCAGTATGGTTATCAACTATGGAAGCGTTAATACATCCAAATATTAGTAATATTAGTAACATTCTTAGACGGCGAAAAACGGCCCAATGGGCCAACCAGAAGTTCGCTTCTGAACTTCCGGTTGGCCCGTTTGGTCGTTTTTCGCTCTCCCCAGGCTTCAGGAGGCTTTCCTGAACCCTGGGGAGAGCAAAAAACAGCCCAACAGGCCTACCGGAAGTCCAGAGGCTTCAGTGAGGCCTGTGTGCATGTGCAGGGGGGCAGCGCAGGGGTTGTGCACATGCATGGGGGGAGGGCATTGCATTGTGGGTGTGGGCACTCGCGCGCACGCTATCATGTGTGCGCACTTCCTTTTGGCACCCGAGCCAAAAAAGGTTTGCCATCACTGGTCTATAAAAATAAAAAAACTTTATTTAAAAAAAAAAGTTCACAACATTCTTAAAGATCCATCTCATCCTAGGCACCCTTTTTTTGAACTATTACCATCTGGCAGACGGTACAGGATAATAAAAAAAGGACAAATAGGCTGAAAAACAGCTTCTATCCCAGGGCAGTAACTATATTGAATTCTACTGTATAGTGCAATATTAATGCAATATCGGTTTTCAATTCAATTGTATAGAATGTGAAGGATGTGTGTTTGTGTTTTATTTTTATAATTATAATGTACACTGAAGATGGAATTTAATTTCATTGTACGAGGTGCAATTACAATAAAGTAAACTAAACTAATATCCATTGTCCAACTAATTGCTTATAGTATTTTTTGCACTTATAATACCTCATCGAGTTTATTGAGTTCCATCAGGTGAAGATCTCGGATAAAATAATTCACTATTCTAACACTATTGTTCTTAGCAGCAAAATGTAGGACATTCATGCCTTCCTAAGAAAAAGAAAGAACAGTTACTGAAAACAAATTAGAAATCCTTCTGTTGTATACATGGTTGTTGCTGGTTTAGATCTTGGAATAACATACCTGGTTCTTTGCTTTTTGATCAGCTCCTGCTTTAATTAACATCAGCATTATTTCCAAATTACCAGACCATGCAGCAAGATGAATTGCAGTAAGGCCATGCTTCAAAAGTAAGTAAAATAAGTAAATATAAACTTCAAAGAGACAATGAAATTCAAAATTAGTCTTTTAAAACTCTGTTTTATTGGAAAATAGGTTGACCCCCTCGTCTTTGTGGCAGCCCCTTAGATACTAAAACTGTTAAAGTTTGTTTCAAAAATCAAAACCAGAAGCACACACAGATGACTGATTCAGCTGGATTCATAAACTTCTTTATAAATATAATAATATATATATTTACAATACCACAAATAGAATTCTTCTTCAATCAGTTACAGGTAAACACAAGCAGGAGAGTTAGTTTCATTTCAGCAGAATTCAGAGTGAAAGAGTACAGAGTGGAGACAAGAGAGCAGAATGGGCTGAACCACGCCCAGCCTTAAGCTTAAGTTCCAGTTTCGATTCTCTGCACAGATTCAGAAGTGGCTAGCGCCCATTGGCTGATTCAGTTGCTATGCCTATTCATTGGCTAACATTGTTAACATGGCTCTCCCAGTCATGAATATTCTAACAAAAACACTGCTACCATATCATCCCTAGACCTTTTCATTAAACTAGAGCTACCCAATTCCTGCAACCGTCTTAGCCTCCAATACCCTAATCATCTTTGTTGCTCTTCTCTGCACTCTTTCTAGAGTCTCACCATCTTTTTTACAGCATGGTGATTAAAACTGGATGCAATACACTATGTGTGGTCTTACCAAGGCTTTATAAAGTAGTATTAACACTTTGTGTGATCTTGATTCTATACCTCTGTTAATGCAGCCTAGAACTGCATTAGCTTTTTTGGCAGCTGCAACATGCTGCTGGCTCATATTTAAGTGATTGTTCACTAGGACTGCAAGATTCCTCTCACAGTTTCTACTATTCAGCCAGGTACCATGTATTCTATATCTATGCATTTGGGTTTTTTTGCCAAAATATAGACCTTTACATTTCTCACCACTAAATTTTATTTGTTAGATAGGGCCCAGTGTTCAAATCTGTCAAGATCCTTCTGTATCTTGAGTATTGGCTATTCCTGCCAGCTTGGTGTTGTATGCAAATTTGATAAGTTCCCTTCTATCCCCATGCCTAAATCTTCAGTGTTTCCATCGAATCTTACAGCACTTCAATTTTGCCTTTAGCCACCTTTGGAATGGCTCTATCACTTTATTTCTTATCTATTTAGCAGGAAAACCCTAAATGACATATTGTTAATTCAATTTTTCCAATAGCCTGGTTATGATTAATCAGAGATATTAGAACTAATGTTTTCATTAAATGTATTATAGGAGGAGAGATGTTTAGTCTATGCTAGCCAAAGATCAGAATTACTCTGGTAGCCTCTTTTTAAACTAACACAGAGGTCCCCTACTCCCAGTCTGTGGCACACCACTGGTCCACACTCCACAGCATGCCAGAAACTGGGCCACGCAAACAAGTGAACCCCCCAGCCCACGGAAAAACCTCTCTCCACAGAACTGGTTCCTGGCATCCAAAAGGTTGAGAGCTACTGGACTAACACATATTATTAAAATTCCTTGAAAGAAAATATGTTAGTCTAAAATGATACTAGCGGATTCCTTCTTTTTCATAAAAGAGCCTCTAAGTCTATTTCAGCTATTATAAACATAGCAATAAGAAATCAGTTGCATATACCTTATCTGCAATATCAACTCTAGCTTTGTGATGGAGAAGAAAGTCAACTGCAGCTATATGACTTCCTGCAACAGCAAAATGGAGGGCTGTGCGCTTCAACTAAAACATAAAATAGATCATTGGGAATAAACACAGAAAACCAGGAGCAAAATTAGACACAGGAAGCATTTAAATAGAGTTAAACTATGGCTAATATGTAAGCTTGTTTAATGGGTCATCACCTTCCTAACACTTCCCCCCAAAACACATCATTTTGTAAGCCTCCACACCTACAGTATAAGCCCAAGAAAAGGTATAGCTTCTGTTTTATTTTTAAAATAAATAATGTAGATAGAAGATAGAAAAAGACAAATTTCAGTAAACAAATGATTTACCATTACAAAAAATGCCAAATTCATTGTTTCATTAATTAATTAAATGTATAGAAGCAGGTCCATTATATCATCTTAAGAAAAGTTTCTATAAAACTTTAAACATTAATATTAATGGTGATATTGCCATTATTTGTCATTGTTCCAAAAACAAACTATAGAGAGGAAAAGAAAAGGAAAAAGAGGAGAAAAAGATAAAATAAATAAATAAATAAAACAAATTAATAAAACAAAGAACCATAAAAACAATATTAAGTTCTATATCCCTTACCATTACATCAAAAGGTGATTGATTGTATTTAACTTTTATAAACATTCAAACTGCTCCTAATTATTATCTTTACATCAATTACTTTTCTTTTAAAAACCAGACTCTTAAATGTCTAAGTATGTGTAGCATATATTTTTATGTAACGTATAATATACAGAGGAGCCAATATTGCTTAAATTTACTCAAAGTTCTGTTCTGGATATGTACTGTTCATTTTGCCATTGCTGCATATTCCCTAAATTTAGTCTCCTGGTCTCATATTGTTAACACAGTGTCTCTTTTCCAATGTTGGGCCCAATTTTGACTGTGTGGCCAAAAGGTTCAGTCTATCCATGGACCAACTGACTGGTACAGCAAGACTGTGCTTCCTTCTGCTTGCCTCTATTCTCAGAACTGCACACCTTTAGTGCAGGGAGAAGGCCAAATAAAAATCCCAAAGAATAAATACTATTTTTTCCTAAATTAAATGAAATAATGAAGAAACAGAATCTGTTGGTTAGAGAAATTCACTTTACCTTTATACTTACAATATTTACAGCATTAATATTAATTTTTTTCCTAAATAACCTTTCCATAGTGTCCAGATTATTAGTTTTAGCAGCATGATGAAGTTCTCTCTCATCTGGAAGCACTGCAAAATAAAGAGCACAACTTCTGTGATACTGCGGAAATTCTGATAATAATCTTAAATGCCTAATTTCAAATTACTTTACTTTTCCCTAAAGTGTTGAGAATCTTCTGTTATAATACTCCCATGAGGAAGTCTGAGTTACAGTACCCACAAATATCTGGTAACTATTACAGCTGAGTTAGATTTTAACTTTTAGCCTTCAGATTCTAGTCCAGAATCTAAAGCTAGTATTTCACACTTCTATTAAGCAATATGAGTATAGTTTTTTATTTTTATTTTCTTAGTTTTCTACATATATCCCTATATATAATTAGAATCAAGTATTTAAAAATAATTTAAAGTTTTTAAAATTTTACAAAACCCAGAACCTGATTATCTCCGGGATTACTTACTCTGAAACAAATCTATGCATTTAGTAAGATCTGTGAGAACAACCCATCTACTGAAAGGCCCATCTCCATAAGAGTACCTTCTACAGGACCCCTGAAGCAAGATCTTTTCAAGGGCGGCTTGATGTCAGCCCTACAAGGTAAACTAAGAAACTGAAGCCATATAGATCACAACTACTTTTATTATAGCAGCTATAGCAACAGACTCTTGCATGTCTGAATGTGCTTTCCCTTTCTTACTTTATCTTTGTGGGACTTGTCTGGGATGTTTACCTACCTTATTTTCTTGGACAGGGCTCATGCCTCTCTTATCTGACCATTGCTTTGGTAGCAGCTTCTCCTACCATCCTTCAAAGAGTTCCCTATGCCCTCTACATTACTCTTGTGAAGCACAGCTTGCTGTTATAGAAAGCTCATGGATTGATGTAAGGGGGTAAGATACTGGACTAGTGAATTTTTTAGGTCTCTTTTAGACATGAAGGCTGGCTGGCTGATTTTGGGCCAGTTACTCTCCCTCAGCAGAACCCACCACACAGGGTAGCTGTTATGGATGACAGGAGGCAGGAGCACCATGTACTGTATGTATACTGCCTTGAGCTGATCAAGAAGAAATTGTTGGTAGAAGGGCAACATGGGAATAGTTTAATGAGTTAATTAATTAAATTACAATAAAGGACAGGAACTGGCAAAGGAGATAGCTTACCTGTATTGATGTTTACAAAAATATTTTTTGAATGAGCAAGCCCACCTCCTTGGCTGTGGCTATCATGAAAAAGAGCTGCAATACAGCAGATAATGCTACCAGTCAAAATGATACTCTATGGCAGTGATGGCGAACCTTTTTTGGTTCGCGTGCCAAAAAGGGGGGGGATGCGTGGGATCACGTGTGTGCGTGCCCACACCCAGAATTCCATGCACTCCCGCGCATGCGCGTATGACCCCCCCACTCCCAGCATGCAATGGCATGCCCATTTTTTGCTCTCTCCAAGCTTCTAGGAGCCCGGGGAGGGCGAAAACGGCC
Source organism: Diadophis punctatus similis (assembly GCA_023053685.1). Lineage (NCBI taxonomy): Eukaryota > Metazoa > Chordata > Lepidosauria > Squamata > Dipsadidae > Diadophis > Diadophis punctatus. The sequence goes on from JALIGW010000002.1 coordinate 27,891,647, forward strand.
TTCTCCACCCCCTCTGGAGGCTGGAAACAGCCTGTTTCCTGACTCCCAGTGGGCCCAGAAGGCCTGAAAATCAGCCGGCCAGTGCGCACATGTGCGCCGGACCTGAGCTCGCGTGCCCACTGATATGGCTCCGCGTGCCACTTGTGGCACCCGTGCCATAGGTTCGCCATCACGGCTCTATGGTGTTCTCAAGCCTTATGAAATAACTGTTCCTATTTTCTATTATGAAATCTAATACTTTGGCCAGATTAATTTTAAGGTTTTTTTTGTTTGTTTGAGTATGTCTTTGGGTGTTGAAGGTTTTTGTTATTTAAGTCAGAGTTGACTATGGGCAATTGTCTGGACTAGTCCTTGCAGTTTTCTTCACTAGAGTTCAGAAGTAGTTTGCCATTACCACCTTTCTAGGGCTGAGAGAGAATGACTGGCCCAAGGTCCCTGGCTGGCTTTGCACCTAGAACTCAGAGTCTCCCTTTTTCTAGCCGGATCTCTTAACCATTACATCAAATTGGCTCTCCAATTTTGAAATAAATAACTATTTTTAAATTTCCTCTGAATTCAAATGAATTTTGAAAAATGTTTGCCACATAATATGAAATTTGCTTAACCTTGGGCAACTCCCTCGCCTCAGGGCTCCAAATGTGACATGGTCGAAATTAGAATGAAATGAACTATATATCAATTATCCCCCTCCAAGAAATTGGAAGCTTACCCTACCTCCAAGCGTTTTCAAAGGATTATTTGAACGCTTAGTAGTTCAAAGAAAGATTATTCAAAGTTTTTAGAAAGCCCTGAGAATTTCAAATTCAAATCTGGGCTGGATAGGATTTCAAATGTCAGAGGGTTTCAATTGGAAATTTCGTATAGGAAACGAACCGCTGCCTTGTTCGATCCGTCTCCTTGTCTGGAGGATTTCCTCCGGAGCGGCTGTGCTCTTTTGCCTGGTTTTTAACTCTTCGGGATCAGCGGAACCTTTGCAGAAAAAAGGCCAGACAAAAACATCCAACCGAAGTAGCTGAACGCCTCGCGATCCCCGAGGGGCGATGGGGCTGAGCTCCACGCTTCGACGAAGAGAGCTACGTGCCGGAAGAGCCCCACAAACTGGCGGTTTTGGCCAAACTAAGGCTTGGAGAGACCCGCCCTCCGCCTCCCTCTCCCCGACACTCACAAGTCTCCGCGTTGGCCGCTTCTGCTGCGGCTGCCGCCTTCGAGCTGTCGCCTTCCTTCGGAGTCAGGTTGAAAAAGTCCCTCAGATCAGCGAGGCCTTTGACGGTGCGGCTCCGGATTTCCTCCATTGCGGTGCTTGCCGAAGCAGCGTCCTGGAGAACGGCCGGCGGAGGAAACCACCCGACCAGGGCGGGTGCCACTTTCTAGTTAGGGACAACTCCCGCCAAGCACCTGCGGGACCCAACCTGGTGTGTTAAGTTTCCTTCGTCAGAGAGCGAGAGAGATGGATTTGAGAAGGAAACGTTTACGGATTAGTGAAACACTTTCTGGATTAGTCTGCTTTTCTTATTAAACTTGATGACAATTCCTTGAAAAGTTGCATACTTCTGTGGTGTCTCAGTGGATCCCAATAAATATATCCCAATCTTGGATTTTTAATTTAATTTTATATTCCTGCTATCACTCATTGCTCAGACCTGAATCCTAATGAGAGGCTTGCCCAAATCTACAACTTCATGACATTTTGGCTCACAAAAAAACAGTAGAAACTGTCCAGTTAATAGAATTAAGATATTCATTTAGTTAAAAGGGGCAACATTTCCCTATACACACATTCTCCATGTGCATTTACCTAAAATGTAATAAATATTAATCTACTTGGTCAGCATCAACTAATTAACAATGAATTGCAAAAAATCCACATGCCGAACTTCTTAGTAGCAGATGTTGAAAATAGCACTTAGACTTATAGCAATAGCACTTAGACTTATATACCGCTTCATAGTGCTTTACAGCCCTCTCTAAGCGGTTTACAGAGTTCAGCATATTGCCCCCAACAATCTGGGTCCTCATTTTACCAACCTCAGAAGGATGGACGGCTGAGTCAACCTTGATGCTGAGAGCGTTTCCAGTCTCTCAATCCTTTCCAAATTCTTATTAACTCTGTCACAATTGAAAGTATTGCCACTACTGAAATATTTACACTGTGAATCAACAGACTAAAAAAAGAACAATACTGAGGGATGTCCCAATGATATGATTTAAAAAGTCAAGATGGCCACAATTATGTGCATTACACATAATGGATGGAATTTGGATCACACCCTCATGACCACAACTGACTTTTCAACTAAAGCGTATGGATTCCCCTGACTCTGATTCCAGATTTTATGATGACTGATTGTAAAGCAACTTTGACCATTTTTAGTCCTTGTGTTTGCACTTTGAAAAGTTTTCTGTATGTACTTACTGTCTGTATTCACTTATTTATTCTTCCCTCTCAGTCCCTTTCCTTTTGTATTACAGTTGTTAGACTGTAAATCCAAAAGATTCTCGGAGTCTTAATGGGGTTGGGGTTTAAATAGTGGAATAAAATATATTTAAGACATACTACTACTACTACTACTACTACTACTACTACTACTACTACTACTACTACTACTACTACTACTACTACTACTACTACTACTACTATGGCTGTAGATCACTTGTTCCTGACCCAAGGTTGGACTACTTCATGGTTGAAATTAAGATCCATGCACGGTTTTAATGAATAAAACTGCTAATTTTCCGCCCTCTAAATAAATGTTGACAAAAATGACTCAGCATGAAAGGAAGTACATTTGTGAAGGAGTAATATTTGTAACATAAAAATAGTTATCCAAGAAACAGTTGTATTAAAACCATTAGATAGTTTTAATCCATTACTTATGCTTACAAATATCTTACAATCAAAATATATATTATATAAACCTTCATATCATTGTATTCCATTGTATTTATTTTATATATGTGAAAAATATGGGAAGATTGAACTAGATGAAAACATCTAGGGGGAAACAGTTAAGCAGCAACCTGTATGCTTTCTGCTAACGATTTCACTTATCTAAATTATGCTTTAAAAACAACCACACACATTTAGAATCCAATAAATCAAATACAGATGGCTTGTTTTAAGATGGCCACTCTGAAAAAGCAAACAGGAAATAGTATTTCAGGGAATTCATTCAGACTAATTGTTCCCAATTCTTTATTTGTTAAATAACCATAACTTTTAATATAATTTTTATAATGCTATAGTTTTATAAAACAGCTGCAATTTTCCAATAAACACATATATATTTGAGATATGCAGGCCATACAGAATTACAATTTATCTGTTTTCAGTTGGGCAAAAGAAGCAAAACGTGATGTATTTAAAACTGGATAGTAGAAAGAATGGTGTGTGCCCATTTTTCAGTTATTTTAATTATAAGAATGAAAGGCTCTGTAGATTATCTCTGTGCATTGCTCAGATGCTGCATATTTTGTTAATCATTTGATCAGCTCCTTGAATTTCTTAAATCTAGTCCACTTGTTAATTCGTCTGCATGCAATTTCTGATGCCTGTAGCTAACAGTGAGTACTTGGAAGTTTAGTATGTCTAATTTACTAATTTTATTTCTGTTTTTAAGAGATCGGGCTAGTTGACTGATCTAGAGCTTTACAAAAGAATAAAAAACCTCCCTTTTTATAATTCTGTAATCCCTCAATCAGTCAGTCAGTCAGTCAGTCTGTGTCTGTCTGTCTGTCTTTGGTCCTCAGCATAGAGTGCAAATGCAAGTGTCATCTGCACCTCTATAACTGTCTGGTTCGGTTCTGCAACCCAACAAGACAGACACAGACTTCAGAGGATAATCAGAACTGCAGAAAAAATGATTATTGCCAACCTGCCTTCCATTGAGGACCTGTACACTGCACGAGTCAAAAAGAGGGCTGTGAAAATATTTACTGACCCCTTGCATCCTGGACACAAATTGTTTCAGCTCCTACCCTCAAAATGATGCTATAGAGCAGTGGTTCCCAAACTTTTTCAGTCCACCGCCCCCTTGGTGCTACAAACTCATCCTCACCGCCCCCCAACCCACCCCCTCAGGTGGGCGTGGCTTAGTAGTCAGGTGACCAGATGGGCATGGCCAACTTGTAAAGTCACGTTTTCTTTCAGAATAGGCTGCCCTGCACACAATAGCAATATCAATAGCAATAGCACTTACTTATATACCGCTTCATAGTGCTTTACAGCCCTCTCTAAGCGGTTTACAGAGTTCAGCATATTGCCCCCAACAATCTGGGTCCTCATTTTACCCACCTCGGAAGGATGGAAGGCTGAGTCAACCTTGAGCCTGGTGAGATTTGAATAGCTGAACTGCTGAACTAGCAGTTCAGATTGCAGTGCTGCTTTTAACCACTGCGCCACCACAGGCCCCAAGAGCAAGGAACGTGAGGGAGCTTCAAGTGCAAAAGCATGGCGAACCACCTACCGCCCCCCTGGCCCCTCTCACTGCCCCCCTGTCACCCACCTTGCCTCTCACCGCCCCCCTAAGGGTTCCCACCGCCCCCAGGGGGGCGGTACCGCCCACTTTGGGAACCACTGCTATAGAGCACTGCACACCAAGACAACTAGACACAAGAACAGTTTTTCCCCGAACACCATCACTCTACTAAACAAATAATTCCCTCAACACTGTCAAACTATTCACTATGGCTGCATTACTATTACTATTAGTCTTCTCATTGTTCCTATCACCCATCTCCTCCCACTTATGACTGTATGACTGTAACTTGTTGCTTGTATCCTTACGATTTATATTAATAGTTTCCTGATTGCTTATTTGTACCCTATGACAATCATTAAGTGTTGTACCTCATGATTCTTGACAAATGTATCTTTTCTTTTATGTACACTGAGAGCATATGCACCAAAGACAAATTCCTTGTGTGTCCAATCACTTGGCCAATAAAGAATTCTGTCTGTCTGTCTGTCTGTCTGTCTGTCTGTCTGTCTGTCTGTCTGTCTATCTATCTATCTATCTATCTATCTATCTATCTATCTATCTATCTATCTATCTATCTATCTATCTCTATCCATCCATCCATCCATCCATCCATCCATCCATCCATCTATCTATTCTAGTGTCCCATGCCGTTATCTCGTGTGCTCCCTAGTCTACTTAGTCAATTTAGATAATTTATTTATAAATTCAAAGAAAATCAGAATTTATCATTATTCACAACAAAATTCCAGCCAGCCTCAGGCATTCTCTTCATATTCAAGTTGTTTCTCAGCCCCATGTAGATGAAAGTGGCTGCCTGTATAATTATTATTTAGTGTATGATAACATGACGGAAGGGAAGTAAACATATACACACAATCCATATAATTATATTCAAAATCTCTATGGGGGTATGGCAGCGGCCTCACAACTGGAGGTCCAATTCAGCTATGCAGGCTGCTTCTTGCTGATCTTCCAGGAAACCAGAAAATGCAAGTCTTGGGAATCTTGCACAATATGGTTAATAGTTTGCATATCAGCACCACAATCACAAGGGGAATCTTTCAATCCCCACTGATACAGGGCAGATGCACTTCTTCCAGTATCACAACTAATTTTGTCTGGACAGAGCGAGGTTGGTCAAAACCAAATGGCTTGGTAATCGCTAATGATTAAACCCTAAGAAGGTACCTTGGCCCATTCCTCTCTCCAGGCATTCTCAGGTTAAACTGGGTAGATATTCAGTGAATAGCTGTTTTCCATGATGGCCTATGGGATTTCAAATCTTGTGATGGACTGTGCATTGTTCTGGTGAATAGGGAAGGCCTTGTTCATCAGCATCCTTGACCATAGCCAAATGAGAGCTTGTTGTCTTCTAATGTGGGTGGTATGATATTGCTAAGTATGGTAATCAGTGCGTAGGAACGGGATGCAATGTGCCAGAGATGATACACATTGTCTGGTGGAGTTGGACATCAACCATTTGGGTGTAGTCTTCATTAAGCCACATGCTGGCACAATATTCCGCTTTCAAGTAAACCAAAGCCAAGGCAATGTCTATGGAGATTCTCAGTCATCCAGGTCATGGTTGTCCCAAAGGTGCTTTTTTTTTCAAGAGGCAACTGGACTTCCTTGTTTTTCTTTGAAGAAGCTTCTTTTGATTCTCATCCAAAAAGCTTCTTCAGAGCTGAAGGCATGAAAGGTGCCTCTTGAAAAAGCACCTTTGGGACAAAGTCAAGGCTGTTGTTCGTAGGGTGTTAGCATCAGCACCCCAGGATGTTGCTGCCTCTCTGTTCAGAAATTGTTGCAGCTTTTCCATTTTGCAACTGTTTTGTTTTCCAGGTGCCCGTACAATACCCCAGTATGAAAGTGGGTCCTATTATCCTGAAAATATAAGCAGAGCAGACTGCTGTATAAAGTCAATCATAGTTTCTAAAGGTGGTGGTATAGAACAGCCTCACAGTTTCACTTGCTAATAAATGGGCATTCTGTGATTAGCCAGCACTCATAAGCCAACTTTTTAACCTAACAAAATTACAAATGCGCTGACTGGCTTAAGCTGGTTGAGGAACTCAGCTGAAGACTAAGGCAGTGAGGCATTAATTTAGTCTTTGACTATAAATTCAACAAAATAGATAAAGCATGAACAGGCCATACAGAATTGGAAAAAGTGAAACAAGTATTTTTATGGTTAATAGAGAAAATGCAAACTAGAGTTTAATCAGTGTATTTATTTTACATATTTTGTGCTTTTTTGCTAAAATCTTTATCTTGAGTTTTACAATTTAAAGAACAGTATCACAATTTTTGGAAAAATGCATCTTAGATTAAAATTATTTTGCAAAATAAATTACATTGAATAAATTACAAATGAAATTATTTTAAAGCACACCAACTCCACAGAATCATAAAGTTGCCAGGCTCATTTAGACTATGGAGTACATCTCAGTGCAGGATTTCAAAGTAATAAGACCCCCAACTTCTGTTTAAAGGAGAGTTCAAACTCACTAGGTCCCATGGTAATTGACTCCTTCAATGAACTGCACTTAATACTGTAGTAGAAAATGATCTCACCATTTAACAGGAATCTGAATTCCTATAACTTTGATCATTTATTCAATGTCTTGCATTCTGATACATATATCTTGATTTTCTATGTAACATCCTTCAGGTACTTTAAAAGTGCAACTGAATCTGCTCCCTCCCATCCACACTTAATATATTGGACCAATTTTTTCCTGAAATGAAATCTAGATTTTTAGGGATGCAACATGAAATTACATATGTCTTTTCAGCAACTGCATCACACTGATGATGCATATTCAGCTTGTGCTCAATTACAATTTGAACTTCCTATAAATCTATATTATATAACAGCAATTTATTTTTTGAAACAATTTAAAATCTAAGTAAATACAAGTGCAGTAGTATCTCGGTTCTCATTGTTAATTTGTTTTGGGAGATACGTTAAGTACTAAAAATGATGAGTGCCAAACAACCCCCATGACTTACCACATGACCCTTTGTTTCAGCCGGGAAGGACTTTGTGTCTGTCCCTTTTCCTATATCAGTGATCTTCCCAGCATGACCGACTTCCTGTCTGCTCTCTGCGGCCGTCCCCCTCTTCCTTTTGCAGCAACCTTCCCAGCATGGCTAACTTCCTATCCGTCCTCTGTGATTCTCCCCCTTTTCCTATCACAGTGCGTTGAGTACCAAACAAACGAGTACCGGGATATTTTCACGTCAAAATGCATTGAGTACCAAATTCAATGAGTTTTGTAATAGTCAAGTACTGAGGAACCATTGTAGTCCTCAACTTACGACCATTTGTCTAGCAACTGTTCAAAGTGCTGACAAAAGTGACTAACATCTGGCCCTCACATTTATGACCATTGCAGCATCCCCATGGTCACATGATCATGATTTGAGAGCTTGGTGACTGGTATGTATTTAACAACAGTTGCAGTATCCCAAGGTCACGTGATTACCATTTGTGACCTTCCTAGCCAGTTTCTGACAAGCAAAGTCAGTGGGGGAAGCCAGACTCACATAACAACCCTGGCAACAGTCATAAAATCAGGAGCAGTCATGTGATGACTCATGTAATGATGGACATTCCAGTCCATTAGCTCGATTCAGGATATGTACGTTTATTTAGGCTGCTTTTACTAATATCATCTATTATATGTAGTACATAAAGTTTTGTTCACCAATGGACAGTCAGCAAGTTCCTACTTCAATTAACAAAGGCTACACGGTTGTACAAAAATCGTGGGTGCTAAATATTCCACGTTTCCTAATATTTTTATACAGAATCAAGGAAAGCAAATCAAGTCTTAAATTTTCATAATAGTGCCTGATCTATAAAGGACAAGTTTTAATTTTTAAATAAAATCCAAATTTTTCCCCTTTCCCTTCCTATCTAAGAGTTGTGAAGATAACAGCCATTACCATCATGTTATTCAAAGAAGAACTGGCTTTTAAAAGTGCTTGACATTCCTTAATAAATAACAATATGCTTATCAGTATATACGTAATATATAATCTATAATATAACTTTATATAATTATATTTTATATAATTCTTTAAAGTTACATAATTTATACACAATACATAAGGTCCAAGTGACATATTTCATTCTAAGCCTCTGTACCATAACAATAATTAAATTAATTCATTGTGTTCATTTGAAAAATGATTCTATAGTGCATCTAGTATTGCCTGACTTGACTTTTTTGGAAGTTGACTGGGGAATTACTGTTCCAGATCTGAAAAGAAAAAAACACATATTACTAATCAAGCAGCCACAACAGCAAAATGTTTTGACATTAATATATTCTAAATATTCAAATATTCTATTAACACTCACTCAAAGCTTACCTTTTTGTTCCTGCTGAAAAGTTTGTATTATATTGTCCTCTATCTAAGATTTCTGGAAAAAAAAGTACTTAATGTTTTTAAACTGAAAGCAAAAATGTATTCCAGTAGAATTATGATTAACAAATGGGAATTAACAAAAACATCTACTATTGTTTTCTTCTCCTCCTCCACAGAAACTGTTCATAAACTCTTATATAAACCATGACTTTTTTAATAGTTATTTTGTTCTTTCACCCTATTTATATCATTTTCGCTTGGGAAGGAAAAATAAATATTTGTCCTTTTAACAATTATTCAGATAGTCTATACTTCCAATGACAATTGACAAATGAGTTATAGGACAGACTGTTGCATAGCTCCTGTGTAATATGTGTATGACAAGAGCCCAGCAATGTTTATGTTTCCTGCATTTAAAAACTAAATTGTTACAATTTACAAAAAAGGTACCTTTTATTTTTCTACAGAAAGAAACATCAGCCTCTTTCTACACAAAATGGAGAAACAGTCAACTCCTTTATAGAAACCTCATATAAATTTGCGTTCTGCACTTTGTTTAACATTCCAAAAAGATGAGTTTAATTTTTTTTATTTAAATGATTGGTAAAAGGCTCACCATTACCTGATTTTTCTGTCAGCTGCTCGATAATGCCTTTGTTTAAACAAACATCCACGTGCCTATTGAACAAGGCGAGATCCTTTGTTTTTTGTTCTATGTTGCAAACTGGACAAACAAAAACATTTTCAGTAATGCCAGAAAAACTTTGCAAATTACTTCCTGAGCAATTTGACTCTTCTTTATCTATTAACAAGGCTCCGGAAGACAAATCATCCTTAGCATGCATTTCAGATATCGAAGCATTAGAAGGATCGCATCCATTCTCATTCTGTTTATGAACTAGGCACTTAGGTAAAACATCTTTGCTACTTGCAGAACCACAATCAGCTATATTTGTTGACTGCTCGTTCACTGGTGGTTTACTTATTTTAACCTTTCTCTCTTCTTTTTTTTCCATATCCACAGGAGGATCATTTTTCCATGATTTGCTATTATCAGTAATTTCTGCATTTTCTTCTTCTTTTGTTCCACTAAGGCACATATCAATATGTCTATTAAATGTTTCTAAAGTGCTATCTTGCTGCTCCTCAAAGCAAATAGGGCAAATAAAGATCTGATGTTCATCATCCTTTCTTTGTTCTCCTGAAGCTATTGTTGACATTGTATCTTGTAGACTCTTCTTGTTTGAAGATTCATTTAAAAATATCCCTTGATTGGTTTGCTCTCTTGTAGCTCTCTTTTTATTGAAAAAGCTTTCTCCTTCCGATACTTTTGGGAAAACGTTGACAGCTTTCTTAAAAGCACAGGCTTGCTTTCCTGGTCCTAAGAAATTAACAATGCTCTTCTGATGGTATTTTTTTTCTTCTTCAGTTAAAAAACCTGATGCTCTTACACCTAAATATGACAGACAAGCCACAAAAAGATAAGTGTTTAAAAATATAATCAAAACAACAAATGGTGAATTGCAGTCTGCTTCACATAGAGCAGTGGTTCCCAACCTGTGGTACGTGTACCACTAGTGGTACGTGAGGGCCTTCCAGGTGGTACACGAACACTTTCGGGTCATGAACGATTTTTAGTTAGTTATTTTTTACTTCACAAAAATGTTTACTGCCTAACACAAGATAATCTGGCAACGATGTGCAACTGTTGCCACACGCCACCCACCTGGTCCCAGCGGCCCGAGAATCCAGTTGCTGGATGCGCGGGCCCAAAAAAGGAACGGTACAATTATGGAAATAAAGTGATATCTGATCGAATTTAGTTTCTCTGGAACCAGGTGGTACGCGGCGACTGTACGGGACCTCCAAGTGGTACTCGATCACAAAAAGGTTGGGAACCACTGACATAGACATATATAGGAATGATTCCCCATTGGAACAGCCCATCCCTAGAAGAATCATGGTGGGAATGGAGACAAAGAGAAACACATTCAGTTTCACATGCTTAAATTTGAATAAAAACTAAGTAATGAGGCAATACGTGAAGCACCAAATGTTCTTTTGATAATGGGAAAATGTTAAAAATACAACAGTTTTTTGAAGGGGACAGTAAAGGAATCATATTTTAAACATATATTCTAACAATTAATAGTGAAGAAATACTGATTTGAGGAACTTTCAATAACCATTTAATTGTAAAGATATAATAGTAGTGTATAAGAACAAAATTTAACAGCAATTGCATATTGATCAAAACTTTCATTTCACTCAAATAACTAGCAATAACTGACATAATTGTACAAGCCAGTAATCAGCATAATTATATGAAATGATATTTACCCATCAATCTTAAACGTAAAGGTTCTGGGGCCACAATCTCCATTTCTGATTTAAGCAAATCTTTAGCAACAGCAAATATTTCATCTTCAGTAGAAACTGCAGAAAGTACTGAATTAGCTCTTGTTTTCACTTCAAAGTTCACGTTCTTCAATTTTAAAGTTATGGTTCTAGCCTATTAAAAATAATAGACAATTTTCCTGAAACTGCAATATTCTGAAATACAGAAATTGTATCATCTTCATTTTCTTTATATTTAAGACTGTTAAACAACTGATTATTTTAATGTCTTGTTTTGCTCAGTTAAAATCTTACAAAAATTCTCTGCACTCTGATTCTTCACATGCAATCATGTCCAAAAAATGAAAGCCAGAGCAGATCTATACAAATATGAACAGACTTAATTTTTAATCCTCAAGTAGAATTTTTGGTCAAAACAAATAGAAAAAAAGGGTGTGAGACTTTTTTTTTTTTGAGTTGATAAATGAACTTCCAAGGGAGTTAGTCATTTGTGCAATACTAGATTCCTTTCCTTCTATTTATTTTCAGTTGCTTATTTGGCAACACCAATTTTTTTTATAAGTTTCATGATTCAAGAAATAAGTCTCCATGTTCTTGCATAGAAACACTGAAACTTACCGTAAACTGAGTCCAAACCATTGCTCCATTTAACATTTCTGCAGAATTTCAATGAAATATTTTGCAGCTAGGAATTAAACCTGAGAAATCAACATGAAAAGCCAAATGTCTACCAATGATCTATAGCCCCTGTAGCTCCTGGTGGGAAGTCTCTTGCAGTAAAGGTGAAGAGGAAGATCAGCTCAATGAAGGAGAACAGGGGCCATATACCATTTTTATCAATAGGCAGTCCATTCATAAGTACACGTTCCGTCTTATATATAAATTTAAGTTAAAGACAGAATTAGGAACCGAATTCTTTTTAACCCAGTGACTGCCTGCAAATCTAACAAATCATCTTCACCCTCAGCATAAATTCTGTTCTATCTAAATTCCTATGACCAAGAGGAATGCAAACAAAAAGTATTTCCCACCAAAACAATAAACCAATAAATATAGAAGATGTTGTTATATAATGCTATATAAGAATTTATAAACTGGAAAGGCCATAACAACAAGTCAGCCAGTGGGAACTGTTTGGTGACTGAGAGCCATGTCAGACAGCTCGGAGCCTGGGTGTGGCTTAGCTTAACTGTTCTGTTTATATAAGAGTTTGTTTGTCCTTACTCCTTGCTTCTACCTCTACTTCTTGTCCTTGTCCACGTTGCAAGAGCTGCATGGGTATTGTATACATGCATCATGCTTTATATTATTGTATATAAAGACATTTCTTCTATAAATGAATCTTGCTGAATTATTTACTTGTGTGCTGGCTGGATAGCTACAGACTATGACAGATGTGACTGCTAATAAACAGGAGAAATACAGAAGGTACAAAGTTACCTACTTTAAGTCCTTCCTTTTTCAAATCCTGAGCAAGGTCACTGCAGAGTTCTTGACATAATCTGTATTGTTCTGATGCACTTATTTCATTAAATGTCCTGCCAAGAGAGAAGAAAACCTCAGCATGTTCTGTTCTTGGAGATTATTCAAGCAAATTTAAACTAAGCAGAAAATATTTGCAAAATCTATTGAACAATACCAAAATACAAAAACAGTTATTTAAATCCACTGCAGCATTAAACAATGAATGTTTCAGCTTATAATAGATGCTACATACTCACTACACAAAAATTAAAAGCCACAATATGATTTCTTGTCCTGTTATGGTAAATACCAAAAGGAAGTTAAGCTTTGGGACAAATGTAACAGTCCAGCTTCCATTTAATAGTGGATGTCGGATTTAGAATTGGATCAAGGACCACTTGTCTCATTTAGTTTGCACTAAAGTTAGACACTGCTTTTACAATTATTCCAATAGTATTTAATTATAACAAATTAATCTTGATCCAGTTCAAATATTTTTATTTATTAAAAACATCCAATAACGACTTTGGTTTTAAAAAAACTGCACAATGAAAAATAAATTTTGGTTCTTTGGAGATCCAACATTTAATTCTACTTGAAGGAATTATTCATTGAATAAAGTTCTGCTCGTAAAGCTTATTAGGGGTTGGGTAAAGAGAATGATCACAATTTCTTGGTATCTTCTCCTTCACTATTTCAAAGGATTACCTAACACTCTTCAGATTTTCAAAGGGGATATATAGACAGCTTATTAAGGAAGAGGAATCAATGAAAATCAGATCTTCCTCTGTTTGGATCAGTTGAATTTTTCTCCTGTATCAGATGCCTATCACTGATGGAAGCAGCATATCTAGACATAGAGGGAAAATTCTATTTTTATCTTAGGTCTTCTTGGCACAGTCACAATAATTATATTTGGTATTGCTGTTCTAATATAAGGTGACCAGACGTCCCGCTTTTGGCGGGACAGACACGCTTTTTAAGCGTGTGTCCCGCGTCCCGCATTCTTTCCAAAAAGTCACGCTTTTTTGGAAAGAATGCCAAAACAGCGGGACGTCTGGTCACCTTAGAAGGGGAAGCACAAAAGAGAGGTACCGGAAGCAAGTTGGGCAAAGGCAAAGCGGAATTTCAGCGAGGCGGCTGCCTGCTGGGGAGAGGGGGAAGGGGGGCTGCTCCTCCTCTCCTTCCCCCGCCCCATCCCTAGCCCCACCCTCGGAGGCGCCGCTGCTGTTGGGATGCGGGTGGAGGGGTGAGGGACGAGGAGCCGTCGTCAGTTTGAGCTCACGAGCGGCTCCTCCGGCGGCGCAAACAGCCCTTCCTTGTCCCCCTCCCCTTCCTTCCCCCCGTTGCCTCGCTGTCGCCGTTGCCCTGGGGCCGGGCGGGTGACCGGGAGACCGCGGCGCTTGGATGCTTGGAGCTCGTGACAGGTAAGCTGCCGGCTGCCTCCTTTCCCCCCTCCCGCCTCCCGTTCGTCGCTTGCCAGCCCAAGCCACTGCCGGCTCCCGAAGGGGAGGCGGGAGGCAAGGAAAAGACTCCCGCCTCCCCCCCACCTGGACGCCGACATTTGCGTTGTTTTGCCCTCTGCGCATGAGGGCAAAACTCAAATGGCGGCGCCCAGGCGGGCCCGCCCCCCGTCCCACTTAAAAAAAAAATCTGGTCACTTTATTCTAATAGGGAAAAAGATTTCTAGAAGAATGTCTCAAAAGAGGTTCAGTTACATACCGTAATTTTTATTTCCAAAGACCCAGTATCTCTTTTACATGATGGGAAAAGTGTGCTGGTACCAGTATTTGGATTAATTGTCTATTATGTTTATACTGTCCATTATCTTTATGTGAACAGAGTTTTAGCTGTTTTTATGGTTTTTCTACTTACGAATGCTTCTTCTATTTATGAATGTTGGGCAATGAAAACACTTAAATAATAAATAAATGAACAAACAAATAAACTAATCCATAGTTCAGGTAACACCAAACTTTATTTGGTAATTTTTTGGCATTGTATTGGTATTTCTTGCATCATGGGGGGGGGGGGAACCACATACTATATTTAAATGCATTCAAGAGGTGAGATGTTTACACTTGATATACCGTACTTTTGAGTACATACCTTTCTGTACTCATACTTTTTCTTTCCCCGTCCCTTAAAAAAAAAAGAGAATGTTCAAGAGTGCTAAATTTCAAAGGTTAGCTCCCAATAAAGTAAGTGTCAAATTTTATAAGCAGACACACACGCATCACAGGAAAAAAGCAATGGAGAAATAATCATTAAAAATTAGACAAAAACAGTTGTCTGAAAAGCAGGGTAAAGCAAAGGTAAGAAATATTAGTAAATGCCATCATTTTCTGTAAGTATTCAATATCACTCTGTCTTTATAAGAAAGTTTGTTTTGTTAGAACGTGATGGAACTGAATTTACAACAGTCTGAAAATATTTTTACTTCACTGAATATTTTTTAAAGTTACAAATATATGTGATCTATTTTAGACTTAAGAATTTTAGGAGAGTTGAGAGAAAGCCCTAAGATTCTGCGATTCTACTGGGAATTAGAATAAAAACAAGGCTAGATTACAGATAAACTTGAATAATACAGTTATTAATTTCATGTGAAATGCAACCAATTAATGAAACATTTAGAAAACAAGTAAAATAAGGATAAGTACATTTTGTATAAAATACCTTTCCAAATGTGTGGAACCCAAACCAAGAGAGATTTCAAGAAAATTGTGGCAGGATGTTTCAGAAAATAGAAGAGAAATCAGAGCCCTCTGCTGGTACAGTTCTGTGCAAGTCTCTATTTCCAAAGCCTTTAGCATTTTCTCTGTTACTTTTCCTATGCCTGGTACCTAAATGAGAATGAATTATATGCCAGTGAAACATGAAGTTTTAATGTGAAATCCTAATTTTAACAGTTTCAATATATATCCTGTTATCATCTATTATTAACAATCACCTTGGAAACTGAGCGTTTTTTAAAGTAACAGAAATAATTACATAGCTTGGTAAACTGCTGCACATAACTGGCGAATTTGTTGTGTTGTTCTGCACTGACATATGTAAGTGAGGCACTATGGGACAGTAACTGATTTTTTTGACCAGTTGTTAGAGCGGTCATTAAGCAAATCATACAGTCATTACATGAAACATGTGGTTGTAAATCTCAATCCACCCTCCCGAATGGGCATTTTTTTACTGGCAACTGGCAGAAAAATCACAAATCATGGTCATGTGATCACAGGACACTGCAACCAATTGTAAGTGTGAGCTGGTTACTACGGTAACTGCCCAAAATGCAGTCACATGACCATGGAGGGCAGTGTCATATTTTACAGTGGCAGATATAGAAGATAAAATGTTGGTAAGAAAATTAGACACCAAAACTATTTCCTGAGTATAACATTCATAAAAGTAGTAACATTAAATAAATCAATTTTTTCACCTTTCTAATAGCTAAATTTTTGATGAAGTCCATCACAGCATCTCTTTCTGGAGGGATTCTATATTGGCCATTAGGTTTATTTTTATCACTGCACATTTTTGCCAACATCGTGTTTGGAGCAATGCCTACAATTAAATGGAGGGGGAGGGAGGATAAAATAGAAACAAAAAAGAATTATCCCTTTCCAGCTTCAATTACATATTATGTAAGAGACAAAGTAATCCAGATTTGAGATGAAACTTGAGCATAAAGAATACTTTTGTGGCAGTGGCTCCATAATAAGTACCACTCCACAAAATGCTATTTCACAGGGACATGAGGTAAAAAATATAACACTTTTTGATTATGCAAAGTAGAGGCTAGGTTACCAAACTGTCACATCTACATCTCATTCAGTATTTTATGTTAACGTAAGGTCATAATATCGGTCATAATATTGGATAGTTCTGTTATATTTTGGCCAGTATACCACAAGCACAACCAATACCTAGTTTTATCTCAAGTGTGCTAAAAAAATGTAAGCTAGTATCTCTAGAATAGAAACTTTCCAAGCCAATATTTTGTCACCTGCCTCTTATCAACTATGAATGTGGGTTAAATTAAAAAATGAGTGACCAGTATGAAAGGAGTAAAATGAGTGATTTGATCATACAGACCAGGGCTTTTCAAACTTGGCAACTTTAGGAAGTGTGTACTTCAACACAAAACACTAATATAGACAATATGAGGATTTAAACGCGAAACAAATATATGCAGGAAGACTGAATGAACTGAAACAAATGGATGACTGAAATGGGATGGAGCTTGTAAGATTGGGTGAGGTATCAGCAGTATGCTGACGATACCCAGTTGTACATCTCCACCCCGTGTCAGTTCAGTGAAGCAGTTGATGTAATGTGCCGCTGCCTGGACGATGTGAGGGTCTGGATGGGAGTGAACAGACTCAGGCTCAACCCAGACAAGACTGAGTGGCTCTGGATATTGCCTCCCAAGGACTATGTCGACTGTCCCTCCTTGGTTCTCGGGGGAGAAAAATTGACTCCCTCAGAACAGGTTCGCAATTTGGGTGTCCTCCTAGATCCACAGCTAAAATTGGATCAACATCTTTCAGCTGTGGCTAGGGGGACCTTTGCACAAATCCGTCTTGTGCACCAATTGCGACCTTACTTGGAGAGGGAGGCCTTGCTCACAGTCACTCATGCCCTTGTCACCTCACGGCTTGACTACTGTAACGCGCTCTACATGGGGCTACCCTCGAAGAGCATTCGGAGACTCCAGCTGGTACAGAATGCAGCTGTGCGTGCAGTAGTGGGTGTACCGAGATACACCCACGTAACACCTATCCTTCGCCAGCTGCATTGGCTACCAGTTAGCCTCCGAGTGCAATTTAAGGTGTTGGTCGTTACCTTTAAAGCCCTACATGGCTCAGGGCCAGGTTACCTGCGGGACCGCATCCTACCACATACCTCCCTAAGACCGGTTAGGTCCCACAGAGAGGGCCTCCTCCGGGTCCCGTCGGCCAAACAATGTCGATTGGCGGGGCCGCGGGGGAGGGCCTTCTCTGTGGGAGCCCCGTCCCTCTGGAACCATCTTCCACCAGAGATCCGAACTATCCCCACCTTACTGGCCTTCCGTAAAGCCCTAAAAACATGGCTCTTCCGGCAGATGGGGTGAATAGGATAAGCAAATTCCCCCTGAATGTTGTGTTTTATAATGTCTTCTTCTTAATTATTTTTTAATTTAAATTTATGATTACTGTTTTAAATTGTACGCTTCTTACTTATGCTGTACGCCGCCCTGAGTCCCATGGGATTGGGCGGCTTATAAGAGCGTTTAAATAAATAAATTCTCCTAAAAGCCAGGCTCATTTGCACGGACAGAAAACATGGAGAAGAATAATGAATAGTGTTAGTGTAAATCTTCCCTCTCAATTTCTTTATCTTACTATGTCTTAATCTTTTTTCAGCATTTTGCATAATTCCATCGTATTATCTTTTTTAAGGTACAGTGACTAGAACTACACACAATATTCCAGATGCACTCACACCACTGATTTTTATAAATGTGTTAATATATTGGCATTTCTATTTTTAATACCATTTCTAATGATCTCTAACATGAATGGATGTACACTGTGTTGACACCTTGATAAAACTGTTTATCACTACCCCAAAATCTCTTTTCTCATCAGTCACTGCTGCTCTGATCCCATTTAGTTTGCATGAATAATAAGGATTTTGAGCACCAATTGCACTTTCTTATCTAAGTTGCTTATCAACTTCCAGGTGCAAAACTTGCTTGCTTTCCTTCTCTGGTCTCAAGCTCCCATAAACTGCTTATTTGGGTAAGGACCTACCTGAACTGAAAGAAGAATCTTTCAAGAAAGAATGTATTCAATCCTTGAATACAGCTCATCTGTCTGGAACCCACACCGCATATCGGACATAAATACATTAGAAAGTGTCCAGAGATACTTTACGAGAAGAGCCCTCCACTCCTCTACTCGCAACAGAATACCTTACACAACCAGACTTGAAATCCTGGGCTTAGAAAGCTTAGAACTACGTCACCTTCGGCACAACCTAAGCATAGCTTATAAAATTATCTGCTACAACGTCCTTCCTGTCAACGACTACTTCAGCTTCAACCACAACAATACACGAGCACACAACAGATACAAACTCAAAGTGAACCGCTCCAAACTTGACTGTAGAAAATATGACTTTAGCAACAGAGTGGTAAATGCCTGGAATTCACTACCTGACTCTGTGGTTTCGTCACCAAACTCCCAAAACTTTACCCTTAGACCAGTGATGGCGAACCTATGGCACGGGTGCCACAGGTGGCACGCGGAACCATATCTGCCGGCACGCGAGCCGTTGCCTAGCTCAGCTCCAGGACGCATGTGCGCGCTGGCCAGCTGATTTTTGTCTCGCACGGAAGCTCTGGGAGGGTGTTTTCGGCTTCCGAAGGGCCTCCGGGGGTACGAGGGAGGGCGTTTTTGCCCTCCCCAGGCTCCAGGGAAGCCTCTGGAGCCTGGGGAGGGTGAAAAATGGGCCTACTGGGCCCACCAGAAGTTGGGAAACAGGCCATTTCCGGCCTCCAGAGGTCCTCCGGGGTGTGTGGGGGAGGCCGTTTTCGCCCTCCCCAGGCATTGAATTATGGGTGTGGGCACTCGCACATGTGTGATAGCACCCGCACACGCACTTTTGGCACCCGAGGGAAAAAAGGTTCGCCATCACTGCCTTAGACTGTCCACTGTTGACCTCACCCGATTCCTAAGAGGTCAGTAAGGGGCATGCATAAGTGCACCAGCGTGCCTACCGTCCCTGTCCTAATGTTCCCTCTTATCAGTTCCCTCTTATCAGGGAACATCAGTAATGTTCCCTCTTATCAGTATCTTATGTATATAAACAATGTTATATCTATGTATATTACCAATACGTACTTGACAAAATAAATAAATAAATAATAAAATAAGAAAACGACTGAGAAAAAAGGAAAAGAGGGAAATTATCTCATTTACTTTCCCTTGACTTCATTTGCCAAATTCTTGACTTCTTTCCTGCAATATTGTTTAACTTCATCTGAACAAACCATTACAGGTCTTTCTAGATACATTCTCTGAGCTATGCTTGGATAATATTCAGCTTCATTATTTATTTGTTTTACATTAAAATGTATGCTATTTAAATAGCATTAAGTGTCTCATGAGTGTTTATCTCTTTTCATTCATTATAAGTACTTTTATTTGGGTTAGCTCTTAATCATATCCATTGACACAATAGCAAAATCTATAATTTCAGACCAATTCAGACTGATTTCCAGACCTCTGTTATTCCAGAAGGTAGAAAAGATGAAAAAATTTAAAGAGTAATGCCTTCTTCTTCACGGAAAGAATTTAAGCAGAGGTTGAACAGCTGTCATGGATTTGGATGACTTCCAAAGTTCCTTTCAACATTACATTCTTTAGCTTTTTAGGGGACCATTAGTTATTAGTGTTTCCTAAGATACAGTCTTTTATAACCAGTTTTTATTTTTGTATGCCTAACTCTTCTAGTATGAAACAATTGAATCCTGTACAAAGGACCATTCCCCCCCCCCCAAAAAAGTAACCAACAGTGATTTGGCCATTATATAATTGCTGGTTTCAAATTTTGTCTACAAACAATGTAAGAACAAAGGTTTTTCCCTTAATTATTATAGATCTCTTACTAAATACCGGTATAAACAATACATTCACATCCTTTGATTACACCCAAATTATTATATTTATTCAGAAAAAAATCAGGGCTAATTCTTACTAATATCTGAGTCACTGTCACTAATTGCAGCCAGCCTCCAGATAAAAATCAAGGCAATAGATATAATTTATGTTGAAGAGAAAGTAGGTGGAAAGATTAGGTGAGTCAGTAATTGAGGGAGTAAGTCTTAACAATCTTTGGTTGTAACCCAATGCAGTAGTGAATGGGAGAATATTTGAGTAATATCTTATGAAAATTACATAATTGCAACTTTGTTAGTTGTGAACATAACATTCCAGGTATAAAGCCTTATTTCTCCCCCAAACAGCATTGTAAAATAACAGCATGGTAAAACAACAACTTAATAGGGAGAATCAGTCTGAAAGCAATTTTGTTGTCGTACGCAAATGCACAAATTTTATGAATGATGGAGTCCAGAGTCATAATTTAATGGTCAGTATTTGCACTGGGACCAAGACAATGCACATATCCAATAAATTGTACAACCTTATATAGACAGGAGCCACGTAAATGAAATAAGAGAACACACTACACACGAGAAGTAAAACATAATTATTCAGCTTTGCACTTTTTGATTGGTATAATATGGTTGGATAAGTATACAGCAGCAAAGAATCACAGATACAACTCTAGTCAATCAATACGACAGATATTTTATGAACATACGTACAGTAAATATGTACAGAATTATTCTAGAATTGTCAGTGTTTTAAACAATAAAAATGTATTTACCAGCACTGGCAGTCATCCCAGTTTTTTGTTCAATTCTCAAACGAATTTCATTTACAACTTCCTCAGCTGATGTTTCCAAGACAACTGACTTTAACTGAACTCTTGACTGTTGGCATTGCTGTTCTTCTAAGGGCAAAGATGGCTGAATAGTCTGCTTATCAATCAGAGTGTCACTGTCAAACAATACTGGTGAACAGGAATGCACATTTTCACTCAAGTTTGATTCATCTCTGTTCTGTTTTCCTTGTTTTTTTTAAAAAATGTAAAAAATCAGAATATCATAAGCAAAACAGTGATTTCAAATTCTCTTGTAAAGCTAATAACAGAAATAGCTTTAGACCATGGGTCCCAAACAGGGGTGGGCTTCAAAATTTTTAGCAAGGGGTTCTCTGCCCGGTTGCTGTGTGGGCGGCCATGGTGGACGTGGCCTAGTCGGCCTCCTGCACCACGGCGGGGGGGGGGAGTTTGCCCTCCCCGGGCTCTGGAGGCTTTCCTCGAGCCTCCGGGAGGGTGAAAACTGCCTGTTTTTCGCCCTCCCTGAGCCTCTGTGCGCGCCCTGCACTTACCTGTATCCAAAATGGACCGCGGGGGACTTCTGGGAGGGGAGGGGCGGGTGGGGCCAGGAAGGAGTGGGATTTGGGGGTTCTCCAAACTGCACAGAATGTTAGCTAGAGGTTCTCCCAAACCCGTGAACCCCAGCAGCCCACCCCTGGTTCCAAACCCCTGAGCAAGGACTGGTACCAGTCCATGGCCTGTTCAAAACTGGGCTGCACACCTGGAGGTGAGCGGCAGATGACCAAGAGAAACAGAAACCATTCCCCCAGCCTCCCTGGTCCGTAGAAAAATTGCCTTTCATGAAACCAGTCCCTGGTTGCAAAAAGGTTGGGGACTGCTGCGTTAGACTTCAAAATCACTTATTTGGCAAGATTGTTGCATATATTGCTTTTAGAAAAAGCAGTATTCTCATTGTTCCTGCTGCAGGGTCATCTCCCATGGAGGAAAAGAAAGAAAAAGACATGGTGGTGCAGTGGTTAGAATGCAATATTGAAGGCTAACTCTGCTGACTGCCAACAGTTTGATTCCAACCAGCTCAAGGTTGACTCAGCCTTCTATCCTTCCAAGGTCAGTAAAATTAGGACCAATTGTCATTGGCAATATGCTGACTCTGTAAACTGCTTAGAGAGGACTATAAAGCACTATGAAGCGGCATATAAGTCTAGGTGCTATTGCTGTTTATATGCATCTAAAGTATTCCTTCATATAGATGAGTTGCACGTTTACAGAACTAAAATTTGGTACTGAAAAAAACAATACATATCTCTACATCTATACATATGTGTACAACTGTATATATCAAGATGACCAAAGAACTCACTGGTATAGGGCAATCTAAAATTATAGTAAAATAGTAAGATTTTTAGGATTTTCTACTTAAGATGAGTAAATAAAAAAAATCCAGTTTAGGATCACAATTCTTTTCCTTTACCAAATCACTGGCCCAAGTTAACAACCAGCACTGGAAAACCTTCTCCGTTGAAATGAGGACTGTTACATTTAGTAAGCGTTCCGAATACACTTAAAATTCTGGATTAAGATCTTACCACTAGCTTTTGCCTTGGCATGAAATTAATTTGAAAGAAACATGAAAGCAAATATTAAAATTTAAAATATTCATGTGTCACAGTTTCCAGATTTACTAGATCAGGGGTCTCCAACCTTGGCAACTTTAAGACTTGTGGACTTCAACTCCTAGAGTTCCTCAGCCAGCAAAGCCACGGTTGAAGACCCCTGTACTAGATCACAGACATAAAAGCAACATAACATTTGTTCTGATCTGGTAACTCCTGATAATTACATACCATTTAAACCAAACTTGGATGTACCAAGATGTTTTCTTTTACAGCAGTGCTTCCGTTCTTCTAAGTAGTCTGTTATGTTCAAGTAAGCTTCATCAAGGCCCATGGGCACGAATTGAGGATCATATTCAGCTAGTATTTCCCTAATCTTCAGAAATATAAATACAAAGTTGCGCTATGATTTACTCATGTTTCAAAAATATACCATGCATCTAATCAGTACAGGTAGTCCTCGACTTACGACCACAATTGAGCCCAAATTTCTGTTGTTAAGTGAGGCGTTTGTTAAGTGAGTTTTGCCCCAAGTTACGCTCTTTCTTGCCACAGTTGTTAAGTGAATCATTGCCACAGATAAATCAGTAAAGCGGTTGTTAAGTGAATTTGGCTTCCCCGTTGACTTTGCTTGTGAGAAAGTTGCAAAAGGTTAATCACATGACCACGGGACACAGCAAATAAGTATGAACCAGTTGCCAAGCATCTGAATTTTGATCCCGTGACCATGGGGATGCTGCCACCGTCATAAGTGTGAAATGTGGTCATAAGTCACTTTTTCCGTGCCGTTGTAACTTTGAAAGGTCACTAAATGAACAGTTCTAAGTCCAGGACTACCTGTACCAGCACCGTAACATTTGGCATACATCACGGATCGATCATACATCAGGGAGGAAGGTCAATTATTGAAGAGTATTTTTGATTCCACTGCCTGCTAACTATAGCATCTTGATCAAATTTCACTGAAGGTATGCTATTAACAAGAAAAACGTGTTCTCAATGTAATAAAATGTAGGACCTAATAAAAAAAATGGATAGTTAAAATATTTTAAGGCCAGAAATGTCTCCCCATTCAAACTGGCTGCTTCCAGGGATGGGTATCTCAGTTACTTTATTTTGTCACACCCTTTTAACAGCAAGTAATAAAACAGACTGTATTTCTTAATGATGCTAAAGATACACTGTGGGAATGTATACTCCTAGTTCAGTGCTACAAAAATATGCACACAATTTTTATGAGATGTCAGAACCATGAACCATAATAAACTTGATGTCAGAGTGAAGATTGACCAGCAATGTTTTGGGTATCAGCATACTAAAATGGACTGGAATCCCATGTCACTTCAAATCAGAGAGTGTCTATTTCTTTCTGCAGGTAAGAAATTCATAGCAGTGATAATGTTGTAGCCATTACTATTAACAGAAGGTGACTTAACTCCGCGCTAAGACACAAGTCCCCAAAATGACAGAATGATTTCAGTCTGAATGCAGAGCAAACCAATAATATTACAGTGGCTCCAGACTATATGCTTCAGTCACACATGAACAGGAAGTATAATTATTCTCTGGAAACCTGCAACAACTTGTTAGCATAATGCAAAACACAGGGGGGGAAATACATCCAACCACATAATTTATTAATTATGGGAAACAAAGTTAATAATATATGGAATAACGGGCAAAGTGTAACATAATTTTTAATTTTAGGTGAACTGCAGATGAATTAAAATAATTAAACTAATATGCATTCAGCTATGCAAATGAATCACATACCTGTTTACTTATTTCTTCATATTTCTTAAAGTTTAATGGTACTATAGTAAGATGTGGACAGAGTTTCTTTGCAATAAATCCAGGCATAGCTGCACGTACCCCATATCTTCTAGCATGGTAATTTGAAGTAGACTTTAAAAAGACAAAACCATGATTATTATTTTTTACAAAAAAGCTTTTTAAGATGGATTGTATTACAACTAGATTACAAAGCTGTTAGGAAAACTTAAGAATCATTAATTCAAGTACTACGTAAACATGGAAATTAGCTTCTACTGTGAATTCAACTCTGATTAGAAAACCATTCCATTTTAAAAAGACTCTGTTTTAAGGGTGGGGGGGATTGATGATGTGATTGAAGGGATGCTTATCATAATTGCAGATTACACCAAGCTGGTTGGAATTGCTAAAACGTCAGAAAATAGACTCACAATTTAGAAGGATCTTGTCAGACTTGAGCATCGGGCCCTATCCCAAAGGCAAGATGCAGTTCAGTGGTAAAGAAAGTAAGGTCATGCACTTAGGCAGGAAAAACCAAATGCACAGGTACAGAATAGGCAGCACCTGTCTCAACAGTAGTGTCAAGAGAAGGATCTAGGTGTCTTAGTGGGCTGCCACTTGGATATGAGCCAGCATTTGTGTGCTGCAGCTACATTTATTTAGCGTATGGCTGGTCACACACAATATTAAAACACTTCATTTTTACAAATTAAAAACAGTTAAAGCAGTAAGAAAAACCTAAAAAGGAAAACAGAAATAACATTTCAAAGCTTAATATCAAGTTTGGAGATCCAGTCAGTAGCTGCCGTTGTTGTGCAGAGGAAGTCCCTACAGTCTCCTGGATATCTTGTTAGGGCATTCCCTCACTATATGCTGAATAGTCTGTCGAGGAGCCCCGCAATCACATTGTGCTGAAGGTGTCTTTCCCCATTATGCAAACTGCAGCTACAAAAAAGCCAATATAGTCCAAAACTGCTTCACAATCACGTGAAATGACAGTACCGCTTTATACTGCACTTGTGATACCACCTTTGGAATATTGCATCCAGTTCTGGTCACGACAATACAAAAAAGATGCTGTGATCCTGGAAAGAGTACAGAGAAGAGCAACAAAGATGATAAGGGGTCTGAAGGCTAAATTGTACGATGAACGGCTAGGGAACTAGGTATGTTTAGGCTAACAAACAGAAGGCTTAGGAGAGACATGATAACTATATTCCAATATTTGAAGGGCTGTCACGAGGAAGAGGGGGTCAATTTATTCTCCATAGTCCCTGAGGTCAGGACAAGAAGAAATGGATGGAAGTTTATCAAAGGGAGATCCAACATAGAACTAAGAAGGAATTTCCTGACAGTGAGAACAATTCATCTATGGAACAATTTCCCTCCTGGAGTTATGGATGCTCCATCACCGGAGGTTTTCAAGAAAAGATTGGCCAATCATTTGCTTGGAATGGTATATGGACTCGTGCCTTGGGCAGGGTTAGGGTTAGGGTTGGACTAGTCCAGGGGTGGGCAAACTACAGCTCTTTGAGGACCTGTGGACTTCAACTCCCAGAATTCCTGAGCCAGCCATGCATGCATGGCTGGCTCAGGAATTCTGGGAGTTGAAGTCCACAGGTCCTCAAAGAGCTGTAGTTTGCCCACCCCTGGACTAGAAGATTTCTCATATCCCTTCCAGACATATGATTCTATGATTTAAGGAAGATTTGAGGATTGCAAGAATAGTGCCCATTTTCAGAAAGGTAAGCTGTATACTGCTGGGTCCTGGAGATAACTGAGGACTTCTGTGTGTGGCTGGGTGGGAAGCAGGTTGAAGGTTAGGTTTGGTTAGATAGGTTGAAAGAATCCAGGACTGTGATAGCTTTGCACACAGTTTTATACACACCTATAGGACTGGACCCAGCCAAGAGGTTCCCTTCCATCCCTTCTGCTTGCAATCTTCCCTGCTGGCTTCCCCATTGACTTTCTGGGGAAGCAGGCAGAGAAGATTGCAAATGACAATCACATGATTTGTAAGGGTACTTAGCAACTGGTCATTAAGTGCAAGCAGGTTGCCAAGGGCTCAAAATGTGGTCATGTGATAGCAGCAGAGCATGCAACATTTTACAAAGGATGGAAATGTTTGATGGGCTGTAAAGTACCTTTTCCAAGGCCACCGTAATTACTAATGGTTATTAAATGACCGGTCATAAATCGAGGACCACTGTAACTTATTTATCACCATCTCTTACATTATAATATATACTTTTCACCCCATATTTCATCTCTTACTAAAAACAAAATTCAAAAATCTCATCATTCATTCCTTATCAGCAACAGTTCAGTAAAGGATGCTAGATATTATCTACCTTGATTATTTCTCAAAAAGTTGTTCAAGAGTTCAACAGATGAGTTTTGTCCATCCAGGGGGGAAAAAAGTGATCAAGATAGATAATATCTAGCATCCTTTACTGAAATGTTGCTGATAAGGAACAAATGATGAGATTTTTGGATTTTGGATGTGTGTGTGTGTGTGTGTGTGTGTGTGTGTGTGTGTGTGTGTGTGTGTGTGTGTGTGTGTGTGTTGTGTATATATATTTTGTTTAGTAGTTATGTATCTCTTTTAGTCAATGAAACATTAACCAATGTCAAGCCCAGGGAACCAAGAAGGACATGTAGTGATTCTTCGAAGCTGAGTTCTTCATTATTCCACACCTACAGACAGAATCTTCCCAAACTAAAGCACTCTAACATCTGCATCTATCATATACTCCAAGAACTATTAGGAAGGGGCTGTCTTCACCCTCTTTCCCAAAAAAATCTCTGAACTGAGCTGCCTTTTATTCCACTGGAATGCAGTCCCTCCCTTCTGGGAATTCAGACTATTGCATTCCATCACAACCAGTTTCATGGTTGTGATGGATGTGGCAAGCAGTGAAAAGGATATCGAAAAATGTAGTTTTTCTATATCCTTTTCACTGCTTGCCACATTTATATCCACAAATTAACTTCGAAGCTAACTGAAATAACTTGTTTTTCTTTTGTTACGTCTTTAACACTCCATCTATCCATCATATCCAATAATTTTGAAGAAGTTTATAAATTTCCACCTGAAAACTCAATGTTATGATATTTTGTTCCATTCTTTGTACTCTTTATTACCCACTAGTTCCATTTTGTGCCCAATCTTCAAAACACCATTCTATCTTGTTTTGACTTATAAAAAACCCTAACAAGTAGAATTTTCCACCAGAAGAGTTATTCTATTTAATTTAAATTATATTTCCAAGTCCCTTAATCTCTAATCCATTATTAACGTTTCAGAAATCACACGTGGCCCTCCTGAGCTTCTTTTTCACTGGCAGAGGCTTGCAGGAGGCCGTCACACCAGAAAATGGAGCTCGGGACTGCTGGCAGAGCGCTCAGGCCACCACAAACACCCCCGACATGAGTGATATCGAGCTGGCCACACCCACCCTGGCCATGCCCACCCCGGCCACCAGAGGTCAACCCTGATGCATCCCTCAATTAAATCAAGTTTGATACCCCTGCACTAGTGTTACACAGAACATATTTGTGCTACCATGTTGTAAGTTAAACCAAATAACTATTTCACTTAAAACTGTAGCACCAAGCCATGAACAAGAACAGGAAAGGCAAAATATTAATCAAAAAAAAATTGTACAGTACTTGCAAAAACAATTTTTATTTTGCTTCCCTATTATCACACATTTAGAAACAAGGAACTTGTATACAATGAAAAGTCATATCTATGTTTTCTATGCAAGTATGTAAACGGTGTATTTCTTCTTACCAGCATACTCAGTGAACCCACTGCTATGGGCTTGTCCCTTAATTCAGGATTGTCTCTCATTTCTACAGCTGCATAAAAGGCATCCATGTCAATGTGTACAATAGTACAACTAAGGTCACGATTCTGATCCAATTCCATTGCAAGTTTATCCATCTGTTTACAAATAAATATACAAAACTGAATAAAGACAGAGTCTGTTCTCTTACTCAAAGTTGGATAAGTTTATAAAAATAACTACAAATTACTTCATAATTGTTTCATAAAGTATATACATACATACAGTATCAACACTGTTACATGGTCCCTTTTATCATTTCAAAGTCTTCCGTCTGCAATAATGTGGAATAATTTGCACAATAATTTTTAATTCGTATCCTAAGTAACAGAAATTGTCACATGAACCGACCATCATTTCAAAAAGGCTCTAAACTAATTCGCTGTGGCATGAGAAAGTGGCATGTTTAATGCAGTAATTATGCTGTGATTATCGTTATGGCTCTCCCGGTTAATTTGTTTAATGTCCGCAATGCTGTTCTTTGTATGTGAGTAAACAAGAACTAAGTGTAACTCACATGAAGCTTTACTATAATCACAATTAACTGCTACCAAGCTCTTTTTCCAAGAGCTTTTTGTGTTTTGAAATACCATGTAATTGATGAAAAATACACGCCTTCCCATCATTGATGTAGAAACATCCAACATTTAATTTCCAAACAATATAACATTTTTACATACATAGGATACTAGTAAAACCCACCATAATCATACAGCTTTGAGAAACTGTTCACATACTTCTTGGAAACACTGGGGCTATATTTAAAACTAGCACTATAGTTATGTGAATAAAGTGTTGTATAGAAATATAATAGCTTCTGGGGATTTAAAAGTTGACATTCATGAGCCCCAGAAACACTAGTTGAAGCACTACAACAGAAAGCCAGAGGTCTTAGAGTTTAGACAAAGAAGATTGGCAAGGTTCAGTAAGTCACAAACCAAAGTGACTTACACTGACTTAAATAGCAACCCTTTCATTGAAGGTTATCTTAACAGCATGCTAATACATGAGGCTGACATCATGGACTTCCTTTGTATTCTAAGCCCTATGATATACTGGTTATTTCAGATTAAATCAAGCAAACCTATGTAAAATGGAGTTAAGTTAAATGGAATAAACTTTCCACATTTTTTTCTTACCTGGCTGGTCTTTTAAATATCTTTAGTGAAATTACCTGCAATTGTGCTTTCAAAATCTGTTGCTCTGTGATTTTATTTTTTAGTTTCAGCATTTTTTCAATCCGTTTATTAACCTGTTGGTCTTTCTTAAGTTCATTTTCATAAAATCTAGAACCCTGCCAAAGAGATTAAAATTATTTAAGCCTGATACATATCAATTTAATTATATTTATGTTGTGAAGGTTATTAGAAGAGCACCTACAAAAGGACTTTGACCTCCAAGTTTGTTATATTCACTAGTAAAGTGGCATTCCTTAGAGCAGGGGTGTCAAACTGGCGGCCCGCGGACCAGATGCGTCACGTGCAGGCCACGTCCACCCTGGCTCCTCAAAGGCAAAAACCATTGAGATATGTCACGATATGTCATGTGACGCAATCAAGTTTGACATCTGTGCCTTAGAGCAGAGGTCACCAATCTTTCGGACCTCAGGGACCACTAAATTCATAATTTTAAATCCCACGGACCACTAATATGATCTGCCTAATGACCGGCTGGGTGGGTGTGGCTAGGTGGTCATGTGACTGGGTGGGCATGGCCAACTTGATGTCACTCACGTCGAGGGGTACCTCACCGGCCTCTACTTGCCCCTCCTCTCCCAGCCACTCCTCACCTGCCCGCCCGGGCTCCTTAGGGCCCCAACAGGAAGCAGTTGTTGGAACTAAGCAGCCACCATGAGAAACAGCTGGCTCAGTTCAAATTGGATCTGACAGAGGAGGAGGCTCAGCAGAAGCACATCACTGAGGACTACAAGCATAGGCTTTCCAAGCAGAGGGAAGACCTGTGGGAGTGCAAGGCCAGGTTCCGGCGCCTGGAGGCTCAGCGGGATGAGATGGTCAGCCAGTTGCAGGCCACAATGCAATCCCACTGGAACAAGGCCCTCTGGCTCTTCACCACTAGTGGCGCTTCCCACCAGCCTTCACCCAAAGCCCCCCACCAGGAGGCTGAAGCACACCCCAAGTTAGAATTTCTGCCCCCCTCCAACCCGCACAAAAGACTCTGAAGGGGGATAATCTCTGCAGCAACACAAACGTACACTGTGCATATCTGGCCCAGGGGCCGTAGTTTGAGGACCCCTGATGTACTGCAATATAAAAAATGCAAATAATTTTTCTGTGGACCACCAAAATTTTCTCGCAGCGCACCAGTGGTCCATGGACCACCAGTTGGTGACCGCTGCCTTAGAGCATAGAAGAAAATAGGAAACACCAAATAACAAATCAAATAGGTACACTGATCTGTGTCAGAATTATATTGTATTTAGACATATAAATATTTGTCCAATATTTTGGTTAAGACATTTCATACCTCATAAAAAGATAAAACTATATAAACAAATAAAACACATCAGAAGAATAATGTTATTAAACAAAAATGAATTAGACCTGTACCTTCAGGAGGATATGTATGTACCAATATTTAGGTACTGACCAGAAGATTGCAGTCTTAAAGCAATTATTTAAACTGTCCCACTGATTCTGAATGATATTGAAATACACTATTATTAGTTGTGTCCTGTCACGAGGTGATTTTTGATTGTCAGCTGTTCTCATATGTCAGACTTTATAACCCAGAGGTTCTTAACAAAGTAAAGCAGTCACGTGAAGAGTGAACTGCGCAAATGTTACATTCCATTCTCATTCTCCATTATTCTTTGCTGCTATCCTCCCTGGAAGGAGGATCTCTTAGATTGTAAAGATGTAGTTCTTAGGTTTTTTATATTATTTTGTACTGAAATAAATATTTTGTTATTTAGATATTTACTCGCGTTTTATTTTATCAAGGATTGGTTTCCAAAGGAAAAGATTCGTCACCTCTAAGATTTATTTTCTCATTGCGTCATGTCTAAAGTTGGCTGAGTATATACATTAAAATATAATTGTTCTTGAATACAAGCTTACCACTACAGTGAAAAAGATGAGATATGAAGTAAACTTGTGTCGTAATGTGCAGCAACTTTATAGACTTAATTTTAACATAACGGTAATTGTAATGACCATGCCTATTACCTATATTATGTTGGTAGATACTCTACATTTTTACTGAATAAAACCAATGTGAATAACTATAACCTTTGTTCATTTTTTAAAAACTGATATAAACAAACCTTGGAGGCTTCCATTATGATTTTGTTGATCTTCTCTTTATCCAGCCCTTGCATTCCAGCTTTGTTATCATTAAGACCCATCCTAAGAAGTAACCCTTCTCTGGAAGAAGCCTTATCTTGGTTTGCATTTTCCATTGTACAACCCCAAGCAAACAGTTTCTCAGTTATTACCCTGAAAAAGAAAAACTGCATAGTTTTAGAGTCTATCGCTGACACTCTCACATCATCATAATATAACAGAATTATCTACACATGCACCCAACAATGTTACATTATTTGTTAATAACAGAAATATATTCACTTGGGAACCTGGGAAAAGCGTGCATACATCTTATTTTCATTTATTAACTCTTATTAATTTATCTTAGTAGTTGCAATATCATTTGCCAAACAAGTGGAAATTAGCAATGTTTTTGGTTGAATTATCCTCAGATAGATATGAAGTCAGCAGCACTAGGCGGCTTTAGAATTCTGTCTTATAACTAGAAGGTTTAATGTTGGAATTTTTGTTGTTGTTTTAAATACATGTATATAATAAATATGTTTATAATGATTTGTTAAAAAATGAAAACAACAGTAAGAGGACATAGTATCAATACAATATCAATAGCATAACTTTAGCCATGAACGCAAACTAAATTATCTTGGGCAAGTCACACTCTCCCCCCAATCCACCTCACAGAGTTGTTGTTGTGAGGAAAATAGGAGGCATGAATGTTGGATATGTTCACTGCCGTGAGTTATTTGTAAAAATAAAGGCGACATACAAATAAATAAACGTT
This sequence comes from Diadophis punctatus similis, assembly GCA_023053685.1. Lineage (NCBI taxonomy): Eukaryota > Metazoa > Chordata > Lepidosauria > Squamata > Dipsadidae > Diadophis > Diadophis punctatus. Next base: position 27,924,074 of record JALIGW010000002.1, read on the forward strand.
TGTCATCATATACCATATTTTTCAGAGTATAAGACGCACCTTTCCCCTAAAAGAGGCAGAAAATTTGGGTTTGTCTTATACGCCGAATGTAGCTTTTTCGAAGCCTTTTTTTCCAGCCCTAACGAGGTGCTAACGATCTTCCCAGCTTGCAGGCTTTTTTCATTGCTACTCCCTCCGAAGAAGTTTTTTTCCAGCCCTAAGTCTTTGCAGGCTTGTTTTCATTGCTACTCCCTCCGAAAAAGGTTTTTTTCAGCCCTAACCAGGGGATAAAATAATGTGCTGAAGCTGACCAGACTCAAGGACGCTAGTCAGATGAATACCTGGTAGGTAGATTTTTCCCCCTATTTCCCTCCCCAAATACTAAGGTGCGTCTTATACTCTGGTGCGTCTTATACTCCGAAAAATACGGTATATAATGTTTCTAAATATTGACAATTACAATTCAACAAAAACTACTCCATGTCTATCGCGTCTGTGGAGTATCGTTTTGGAAAGATGGATTCACCTAATTGAAATGTAGTACCCAAAATATAATACAGGCAATCCTTGACTTACAACAGTTCATTTACTGAAGTTCAAAGTTACAATAGCACTGAAAAATGTGACTTATGACCGTTTTTTCACAATTATGATCTTTGCAACATCCCCATGATCATGTGATCAAAATTCAGATGCTTGGTAACTGGTTCATATTTACGACCGTTGCTGTGTCCCAAAGTCATGTGATCACCTTTTGCAACATTCTGACAAGCAAAGTCAATGTGGAAGTCAGCTTCACTTAACAACCAGGTTACTAATTTATCAATGGCAGTGATTTTATAGATTAGATTACAGATTAACAGAGTTGGAAGGGACATTGCAGGTCATCTAGTCCACCCCCCTGCCCAAGCAGGAGACCCTTACATCTGCCTCTACCTAGGATCGAACTCACAACCTCCTGATTGTGAGGCAAGAGCTCTACCTCTAGGCTTAGCACTTAACTGTGGCAAGAAAGGTCGTAAAATAGGGCAAAACTCACTTAACAAATGTCTCACAACAACAGAAATTTTGAGCTCAATTGTAAGTCAAGGACTACCTATATTAATATATGGTCACTTGGTGTCTTTCTTTTGGACAGAAATTATTTCAAATAGGAAATATTATAGGAAATATATAGGCAGATGATGACACTGGTATTGCATAATTTTATGGCTGTTTAAAAAACAATACTACAAGACTGTCAGGGTACCAATTCTCTGTTACACAATAATCTGAATAATCTGTAAATTTGAAAAAAACAAAACACCAGGTAGTCTTATTTGGGCGTATGTTTAGACACCTAGACTGCAAAATTGATTTCATTTTATTTATTTCATTTTTTTTATCATAAAGCAAAATGACTTAAATGATAGTTTACAGGTAGTCCTCATTTAGCGACCACACTTGGAACCGGCAACTTGGTTGTTAAGGAAAATAATTGCTAAGTTAGGGTTAGTTATTACTTCAAGTTATTTATTCTGCTGAATTATGTTATTCTTCAGATACATTATATTCTTCACAATGATTATCTTTTCCTGAGGACTCTGGATTTTAATAAAATGCTGAAGCTGTAATGAAAGATGTTTTGTCCCATTATACAAAGACTAACTATTCAAAGAATTTAGGCATGAGTCCACAAGCACCTCATACTGTATAACCCTCTTGCACTATTGGACCTTTTCTTTCCATCACTGGAACTTTGCAATGTTAGACGAGTCATGTTAGAACATAAATTTTTTGTCAGTTTTGTTAGTTTCAACCTCCTGCTGCTCCTGGAGATACAGAAGAAATATGTTGTGATTAGCTTGCCTGTGTAAAAGGTTTACGAGGCTTGCTTTATCTTAGGCGTTAACTTACTGTAATAATTTTGTACCCTTTTGTAGTGCAATCATACCTGTGACTTGATTAAGCAGAAATCCCAACAATAATTTGCATTAAATATTCCAAAACTTTAACTAAGCTTCAGATTGACATTGTCAGAGTAATGAAGATTTAAAGCTGACCAGCTGCTTTAAGACTGAGGATGAGTCAGCAGGGTTATTGCTGCTTTAAGACTGAGGATGAGTCAGCAGGGTTATTGCCGCTTTAAGACTGAGGATGAGTCAGCAGGGTTATTGCCGCTTTAAGAAGCTGTCTATATAAGGGAGGCCATGAGAAGGCGTCTCCCTCTCTCCTCGTGTATCTCTCTCCTCGTCGTGTTCAATCTGCATTGTAGTTCTCAGTGTAGAGTAGAAGATTGCTTGCCTGGTATGTGCCTACCACGTGTGTGTGTGTATATCAGGGGTGAAATGCTGCCGGTTCGGAAGGGCCGGTCAGTCGTTGCAGAGCCGATGGAGTTGGCGGCGGTCGCGGCGCGGGGCTTCTCCTGCCCACTTCCCCCGCCTGCCTGGATGCCGCCATTTTACTTCTTCTATGCTCTGTGCATGCGCAAAGCGTTCTGCGCATGCAGAGAGCGTAGAACTACTCAAATGGCGGCATCCAGGTGGGCGGGGGAAGCGGGTGGGAGAAGTCCCGCGCTGCGACTGCCGCCAGCTCCATCGGCTCTGCAACGACTGACCAGCCCTTCCGAACCAGCAGCATTTCACCCCTGGTGTGTATGTATGTATATAGCAGTCTTGTATATAAACCACTGTTTGTAAAACTAACCTCTGTGTACTGTATTTTGCTCCTGGGTTGTCTCAAAATAGTAGTCACGCTGTGCACACTCTGACAGACATTCATCTGGGCTAGTATTTTTCATTCATGACAGTTCATTTTTACTGCATCACAGCTGACACCACTTGGAATTAGAATCCTTTGAAGACACGAAAAATAAAGTTAAGTTCATGTCTTCCAATAACAAAATAAATGAATGTTCTGCTATAAGGAACAATGAAGTTGGACTGTTTGAATAAGAGGACTATAAAAAAGCATCAAGAAACAATGCAATTGTAATTTGAGAGCCGAGAAATAGCCATAGCAGTCACCTGCTTTTTGAACAAGAGATGTGAGTCCAGGGGGAGCCCCAAATTGCACACCAACACTGACTGTAGAAATGCATACAGGTAGTCCTCAACTTACAACAGTTCATTTAGTGACTGTTTAAAATTACGACATCACTGAAAAAAGTGACTTATGACCGCTGTTACAACCTTTGCAGCATCCCCATGATCATGTGATCAAAATTCAGATGCTTGGCAACTGGTTCATATTTATGACCGTTGCTGTGTCCCAAGGTCATGTGATCCCCTTTTATGACCTTCTGACAAGCAAAGTCAATGAGGAAGCCAGATTCACTTAATAACTAGGTTACTAACTGCAGTGATTCACTTAACAACTGAGGCAAGAAAGGTCATAAAGTGGGGCAAAACTCACTTGACAGCAGAAACTTTGGGCTCAATTGTGGTTGTAACTCGAGGGCTACCTGTACTCAGGCAGAGTTAACAATAGAAAATCTCCAAATCAAAACAAAACCTTTATTATACTCAGTGACCATCAAAATCTTCAGAACCAGGTGGCCTTAAAACCCAGAGCCACTAACTAGTCTTGCCATGATTGAACTGAACCCTATTCTCTCCTATCCAAACCCCCATAGTCTATGAGCACTGGGAAAGGTCCTAGTGGCATCACTTTTTTTGGCCTAGGGTAGGGGAATACAACTGGCTATCATCAATGATCTGATATTGCAGCCATGTCATCTGATTATTTTATCTAGCAGCTTCATGTAGATGTTAATAAGAGTGGGGACAGGGGAAGAGTCCTAAGGCAGAACCAGCTCCAGGGAAAGGAGGAAAATCAGTCTAGTGCTATATTTTCTACTCCCAATTCCTGAAAGGGCCCAGAAAAATATCACGATCAACGGCATTGGAGACTGCAGGATAATTGTATTGTCTTCTGTAATGTTTATTTACAGTTACACAGTAGATAAGACCCTTTCAAATATAATAGAAACATAAATCTTTAAAGTATGCAGATTTCATCCTACATAATCTTTTAAGCGTGTTAACTGAAACTAGTGCTATTGATTTTGAAACCCTAACATAAACAATATTGCTGCAATTGGAAATATTTTTTCTTTGTGGCCAAAGCTATTTGAGCATTGTTCCATGATGGATTGCAGTTTTCAGAGAAACTGCACCATCTCCTGAAACTTAAATTTAACTCATCCAACTTGTTTTCTACCTACCTCACCAATTCCCTAAAGGCAGGAATGAACACTTTCAAACCAACTTGCCAATATCTTTAAGAGGTTTATCAAATGCAGCCAGGCACAGAATGGATATTTTAGGCAACTGCTGAAGCACGGACAAAACCGAGATCAATAAGGAAGGAAAAGAGAAGGAAAAGGAAAAGATGTTGCAAGGGATAAAAACGATTGAAGATAATTGCAAAAGCACAAAAAATATAATTGATATTTACTCCCTCAGAATCTGTAGTCAAACCACATCACATTAGTTCTCCTTCCTAAAACAAGACATTTTCATTTGTTTTTTTTACATATAAATAAAAACTACCTTGCTGGAATGAGATCAAGAGCTGACATAGTTCCTACCCTCCATTTTCAACTATGGCCACCTGTCTGTAATGGCCATGGTTAAATTCTGTGCCCTTCCCACTTTTTCAGCACCAGGAACCAGTTCTGTGAAGGGCAGTTTTTCCATGGGGGGTGGGGGGGGCTTCATTCACTTGCATGGCCAGTTCCTGGCAAGCCGCAGACCGGTGCCAGTCCGCGACCAGGGGGTTTACTAAAACTACTCATATATGACATGATATGATATGGCTGTGGGAAGCATTCAAAGGATCTACTTTACAAAGCACATTAGTTGATTGAACCACCCCTCCTGAAAATCTTAAAGCAACCATATACAACTACTTTGAAGTATATTTTTTGTTGTTTGTACAGACCTTCCATTAGGATTAGCAGCAAAGCTGCTGCATATATATGAAATTTCTTTTGAATCAGCCAATGAATCATTTAAATAATGTTGCATCAACACTTCAAGATGATTTATAAATAGTCCTCAACTTACAATTGAGCGATATTTTCTGTTGCTAAGCAAGACAGCCGTTAGTGAATTTTGTTTCATTTTACTACCTTTCTTACTAAGTGAATCACTGTAGTTGTTAAATTAGTAACTTGGTTGTTAAGTGAATCTAGCCTCCCCACTGACTTTGCTTGTCAGAAGATGAGATCACAAAATGTGATCACATGACACCAGGATACTGCAACCATCATAAATATGAACCAGTTGCCAAGGATATGAATTTTGATCATGTGACCATGGGGAGCCTGCAATGGTCATGTGAAAAAAATGTTATCACTTTTTTCAGTGCCATTGTAATTTGTAACTTTGAAGAGTCACTAAATGAACTGTTCTAAGTCGAGGACTATCTGTAGTTAAGCAACCACCAATGAATTCGGAAAAGAATCTCTCTGGAATTTTTTTCACGGGCTCTGTGGCTACATAGCTATACAGCCTCAACTGTATTGTGCTTTTGCAAATCTTTAAAATCTTTCAACAGGCCTGAGGCACACGAGTTATGATTCACTCCTTGCTAATAGATCACTTTTATGATCACGATCAAGTTGTGTTCTATTCTTTTCCCCAATGTATTGTTGGTCTTATTTACAGTTTGCTTATTTTTATTATCTTATGTTTCTTAAACTAATATAAACTGCCTGTGTTTGAGGAAGCATAGATGCTGATTGAATACAGGCCACAGATGAAGACTGCTGAGAATCTGAGGTCTTCAGAGTACTTTTATTTGGCTCTAACAAGCCCAACAAGATTTGGAGGGGGGCGGGGAATAGTTTAGATTTTCACATCATATTTTACAGGGGTTGAAATTTCATTGCAGTAAGTTTCGGATGTTGTGCCTGGCAGTACCAGTCAGATAAGCCTTGTGCTTTATCCGTAACACACTGATGACAAAGTATTTGTGAAAAGACAGCTACTGCAACAAGAGGCATTATGTATCGTTACTCTCCATTAACCATCTGTGCTCTGCACCAAAGTTACCAGTAGAATCTTAAGCTAGCGGTCAAAAGGATTTATGATTTCTATTTAATAACAGGAACCAAATTTGTTACCAAAAGTAAGAACTCTTACAGTAATGAGGACAGCGTTGGGGTGAAAGAACTAGGTTTTAATTCTAAACATATGGTGTTTCTACAAGATTCCATTTTATGAATCTGTCTAGTTTAAACTAATTCTATAATCTAAAGTATGTTCAACCTTGTCTCGTCCAAGCCAAAACGTCCATACACAAAAAAATAGCCACAGGATCAACACATTGACCATAAATCAGCTTCTGTGACTTGCAGTATAGCAAAGGTAACATTATCTTTTATAGATTTCAGATGTTTTATTAGCCCTGTTAAGTTCAAACGAACTTTTCCTCTTGAGTAAATTCGCATTACGTTGCAATTTCGACTCCGTTTGGAGCTAGCAACACATGTAGCTTGTTTTCTCCCCGTTTCATATATTTCCAGATCTACAATGCTTCCACCAAGTAATTTATCAAATAGCTGTTTCAGCTACGGAAAAACAACCACCCCTCATTGTCTTTCCTTCGCTTTAATTGTGTATATGTAAGAGTGGTAAAAGAATGTAAACCTTCCCATTTATAAGGATGGCGTAGTAGGGGAAATCTAAAACCCATGCAAAGGCAGCAAAAAAAAAAACCCTCCCACAAAACCAGTTCCTTCCTAATGACATATAACGCAGCCATAAGCTCCCCAACACACCTCAGTCCCAAGAAGCTTCACCAGCCCCCGTTTCCGCAATAATTAAGTCGCACCAAGATGGCGACCAATTGTGTTTTCAAAAAAAAAAAGAGAGAAAAAAAGCGACACCGGTACTTTGCGGAAGCAAACCCAATGCAACAACCAGGAAACCCAGAGAATTTAAGGGGGAACGATTAAGGCCTGCCGCCCCACCCGCTTTCCCAGGAGGCCGTGCGCCGCCAAAAGCCTTCAATCGACTACAACTCCCAGCATGCTCTCGTTCTAAAGACTTACTCGGTCTGGTGAGAAGCGTTAAAAGGGCTTGGCAAAAAAAAAAAAAAGAGGGGGGTGGCGAGAAAGATGGCGGCTGAGGTAGTAGTACCAGTTGCGACAACCGCCGCCACAAGGTTGATCTGAGTGGAGAAGGCGAAGACGCGCGCTTGGGTCCGCTGAAAGGCTGCTTTCTCATGGTCAGGGCTACCGGCGTGCGCGGAAGGGTGTGGGGGAGCTCGGCGAGCTGCTGTGCCGGCGGTGGCCAGAAGGGGACAGACCGACGGAAGGGCTCTGAAGGTGGCTTAGGCTGGGGCGACGTAGTAACAGTAGCGGCTCCGGAGCAGCGAAGCGTCTTAAATCAGGTAGAGAGCGAGCTCCGGCGGTCTCGGCGTTTCTGCGAAAGAGCAGAGAGGGAAGTGCCTCCATGTCGGACAACCAAAGCTGGCATTCCTCCGGCTCAGAAGAAGATCCCGAGACAGAGTCCGGGGCGCCTGTTGAGCTCTGTGGAGTCCTCAGCAAGGTAATAATAATAATAATATATATATATACACAACACACATATATTTTAAAGCCCCTTCGTTTCCTTTCCTCGCCGCTATGGCTCCTCTGGCTCAGCTTGGACGACCGTCTCTGCCTTAGGGAGCTCCACTTTGCCTTACCTGAGCTGTGGGGGGGCAGTTTCTCTCGCCCCCCCCCGTGGTTGGGGGTTTTGTGAAGGCATTTGGGGGCCAGGGCGGAAGGGTGGCACCGTCACGCTCTCTCTGTCTTCCGCGAAAGAAGCGCTGGCAGGCAATGGAGAGAGCCTGACGTTGAGTCACCTCACGGGTGCCCACCGCCCGGGGGCGGCGGTGGCGGCGCCGGCCTGCTGTCGGACTGGCTTCCTAGTCAACGGGAGGTCCCTGCACGTTTCCTCCGCCGCCCACCTCCGGACCCGGGGTGTGTGTAAAATATGTATAATGCAAGTATATATTGGGATGAAGCGCTTCGTCGCCGCAGTCGGAAAAAAGACGCTGAGGATCTTTTATCCGAGGAGGGGCTGCTTGTCTCCGAAACGATGCATTCGCTGAAATGTCACTTGTCCCTGGGGAAATTCCGTGATGGCTACGGGATTTTTTTTGCTTGAAAGACTTGCTAAAATAACTTAAAAGGAGGAATTTTTCTTATTCATCCGTCTCTTTGCAAGTGCCTGGTAGAGTACTGTTGCAGACCACACTTGTAACCATTGCTTGGATGAGTAAATATTTTGGTGACCGTCTTTGTTGAGGATTGCTCAGGTTATATTTCTTGGTATATACCTGAAGGAAAAGCTAACTTCATTGTTGTCCCCTGAAACAAAAAAAATCCCAAGATTTCTTTCAATTTTTGTTTTAATAAGGGGAAGAAAAATCATGTGCATTTGCAATTAGAACAGATTGTGGCAATATCAGACACGAGTTCTGTGACCTTTGGGCATAGCATCAAATAGTGTCATAAAAGAGGCTGGTTGGAAGATAGAAGTAGTAGTAGTAGAAGTAGCTCTCCCTTTCAGATTTCAGTCTCTGTGCTCTCTAATCTGTATTATGAATCCTTGCTTTGAAATTAAAAGGGATGGGCATGGTTGCTACTTAGCTAGAGATCACTTGGATTAGAAGTTTGGGGAAAAAAATAACAGAAAAGGCAATGACAAGGAGTTCTGTATTGTTGCCAAGAAAACTACATTAATGTATCCATAAAGTCATTTGATGTTGAGCATAGTTTAAAGGAAATCTTACAAATTTTCTGAAAGTCATCCTGGGGAGAAAATGTTGCAACTCTGAAAGTGCCTATTTTAAAAGTGTAGCAAATAGTTTAGGAAACAATGTATTTTTAGAAACTCTGGCTTGTGAATTGCACTGATACAAACAAAATCTAGCTAGCGCAATTATTTGCTAATAACTACATGTTTCCTTTAAATATTCTTAAAAATGTAGACAAGTTCTCTTTCAGATATAGTTTGGTATTTTGTAACAGTGAATAGAGGAAGCACTGCTGATTTATTAGAAAAATCTAAGGGAATGCCTTTGTTATAGGAGCTCAAAAACTTCAAGTAAAAGCTAAAAAGTTTATTCATTAGGTTGTAGCATTTTACTGTAGATGGTCCTTAGAAATGTGTGACTGGCTTTACACAAGAATGATGTATTAGACTGGGATCAAGGAAACTCAGGTTGAAGTCCACACTTGGTGTTGGAGTTCTCCAAGTTACTTTAAGTCATTCATCTCAATCTTACTTCACAGGTTGTTGGTTGAAGGATAAAATAAAAAAGATAATCAGCATAACAGCTTGAGTTCATAAGAACAGGTAGAATTTTAAAAAGTGGACAAAATCAGTATGACATTTTAAATGTGCCTTATCATAGTTGTTGCTCTTTCTACCTGCTTGGTTTGACTGCAGTTGTAAAGAATGGATGGAAAGAACTGCAATATGTGTTCCAAGAACTTCACAATGCCTTATCTATCCATGTTGTCTTCCATATTTTTATTAATAGTTTTGTTTGCCTTTTAGTAAGTTCAGAGCAGATAATTCAGAATGAATAATATAGTAATGGTGCCTTTTCTCTTTAGTGAAGATCAATATTTATACATATTTACAAGCTGTTCTTCTCAATGCATTAAATGTACTTACCTGTTAATAAAATTTTAAAGAATTCACAGAAATTCACAATTCTGTCATCCAATATTCATTCATGATATTTCCTTGAAGATACAGTTATAATCTATTTGGTATAGTCATTAAATTCTGAAATGATACTTCTGGAAAGTTCTTAATCTTCTAAACTCTCTTAAGCACTTTATAGCAACTTTATCTCAAAGTTGTATTAGTTTGTGACACCAAATATTTACATTATAATTTTATTTATTTCAAGATATATATAAGGCTGCCAAACTGAGCAGTGTACAACATAAACAGAAATTACAACAAACAATATATAAATACAAAAGCTAAAATGTAAAATGGCAATCAAGTACAGGGCAAAACAAACATCAGAAGCGGACTGTCACTCAACCAACCTCCAACACTTGGGAGAAGAGCCAGGGGTCTTAAGTGCTTTCCCAAAGACAAGGAATGTTGGGGCTGGAACCTGTCATATATTGGTTATAGGATCATCATTCCAGAGACCAGGGACAACCATGGAAAAGATATGCTTTCTACGTCCCATAAGATGACAAGACTTAAAAAAAACATGGAGTGTGCCCTGTCTGGGGAAGCATGTGGGGTGGGCAAGTCTTTTTGGGAGAAGGGGGTCCCTCAAATACAGCAATCTCTTCCTATATCATGTAGGTCTTTTATAGTTTTCCTGGACTAAGGAGGAGTTTTAAAAGAGTTAAGGCTATCCAGAGCCTTTTGGAAATTGAGTTGCATATGAATAATAGTAATAACTAAATTATTTTGCTACTGAACCATCCAACTGTAATAGAGGCAGGAACTTTCCTAAACTTTTTCCTAACCAAACTATTTCCTAGATTAATTAAAAGAGAAAGCTCTTGCCTTTAGGGTCATAATCTCAAAAGTCCAACATAAAAGGCCTATGGAAAAAGGAAGAGGCTTTGCTTTCTTCAGTTACCATTTTCTTATGTCTTCCTAATATGAAAGTAGATGATCTATGAGCAGAGGACCATAGTCCCATTCCCCTCTCTTCTGTAAACTAATGGCATGCTGAACCTGCTTTATTATTAGAGGGGAAACTTTTTTTTAGAAAGATTCTTGCTTATTGCTCTGCTGCATGCTTTGTACAGTATTCCACTTCTCTTTGTTTTTCAGATATTTTTATGTATTAAATTTATATGCCACCCATCTCATCAATAATACGACTCTGGACAGCTTACAAAATGATAAAAAGATAAATCTTAAAAAGAGTTGAAATTAAGACTTAAATAAGATTGTGGGATCCTTGGTGTTCTGAGCTTGATTGCCTTCTTGCAGATGTTTCATTACCCAAATAGATAACATCAGTGCAATGTTGGGTAATGAAGTGTGTGTAAAAAACCAACAAGCTCAGAGAGCATCAAGGACCCCACAGTTAAACCATAAGCTACAGGTATTCCTTCTATTGTTACTTAAATAAGAACTAAAATATAGGGGGACAGACAGCACAGGGGTAGGGTCTTTTCTCTTAGCCTGTCAACCACCTCCAGCAAAGAGCACACCCATCAGGGCCTCAAACCAGGTAGCAAAACCAGGTTTTAAAACCAAAAGGGTGGGGGCACATGTCCCCTCCAGTGGCAGAATGTTCCACAGGCAGGGACCATAGCAGAAAAGGCTCTTCAAAAATATTAGACAAACAATTGTTCATGGAATATTTTTATATACCAACACATGTGTCCCACAGTGTTTATCTTATAGTATTAAGGATTCAGTCTATTATAGTCTAATGTAGTCCATTGAACATAGAATTCTGGAGGGGTTCCCAAAGCTAAAATATGTTGACTACAATGTAATCGGTTAATAGTTCAGTGTTTTGCGCAAACTGCAAGAATTGTATTGGTTAAGAACTGTGATTCAACTAATTGTAGCTTGACATTAATTACTGTAAATGATCAAGAATTGATAAGGTTGCCTATATTGTAGCATTTAAATAATTTTATGGAGCATGTCATAAATTTAACTTGTCACTATAAAGTGTTCGATGGCCAAGAACAAAGCACTGATATTAAAGACTACGTGTCCCTAAACCTATCTTCTCCAGGCAGAATTTGCCCATCATACACAGTCTATTGAGGACACAATGCTGCAAGTATCCAATCCTTGAAAGATCAAAGAGATGATCTACACCTAGCTGAGTAGCAAAAGCAGAACTCATTTAGCCCATTTCCAACATTTTTATTAGTATGCTCATTCTCCAGCCTCAGAATCAAAGGAGTCCATGACAAAGGAGGTTGGTGTCTGGAAATGTACTTTCTCTGTATAGCTCCTTGATTGTGGGACAGTTTACCCTCCCTATGGTCAGAACATAAGCACCTAGAATCTTCCAAGTTGGGTATGAAAATCACTGCAAAAAAATAAAATAAGTGCTAGATTGTGCATCTGACCAAGAGGGAGAAATATTGGCTAGTCTATCTACTTGTTAGAGGCTTTAATAACAGAAGGCAAAAATAAGACAGTAATTGGAATGCATGCTTCCAATTGATGAAGGTTTGTGCTGCTGAGGTCTGACATAAGAATATTCCAGTTAAGGTTATGAAGCTGAGGCCATGTACTGTATATCACTATATGAAGTTATTTACAAAAAGTGAGTACAATGTTTCTAGTATAATTGAAATAGTATTAATGTCAAACTTATCACATGCTTATATATGAATATGCTATGGATTCTATAATGTAGCTTGCAGAATGCTGTACAAGTTAATGTAAAAGGGATCATATAATTTAATCAAAGCTGACTGCATTCTGTGCCCAAATGAAGCATAAAATACTTTTCATAATGTGGAAATGTTACTATATAGTAGATGTAAAATCATAAAATGAAAAAAGAATATTTAGGTCATTGGATCACATACCCTATTCTGGGCAAGAATCCAAATTAAAGTTTTCACAATAGATAGTCCAGCACAACATACATGCTTGCATACATCCATTGAAGAGGACTTTTCTCCTTCTCATTATAAATGGTTGCACTGTTGCCCCTCATAGTGCTTAGAAATTTTTCTGAATACTCATTCAAAATTTCTTCCTATAATCTATATTTATTACTTTGGGGCAATAAAGAAACAGCTATTGAGTTTCTGTGTGACATTCAAGGTTTTTACTTCCAAGGTTTACAACTCTAGCCTACTCAAGATTCATTTTAAAGGCCGTCTAATCCAATTCACTATGTTTCAATAACATTTTGATAAATTTATTTCCCGTATGCATCACTTCATTCCAGCAGGCCATCACCCAAATAACTGTCCTGCTTCTTTCTAAAGTCCTTATCCTCATCTAACGCCAGATGAGTTTAAGAACTGAAACAAAGTAATCAGGCAATCAGACATAGAAGCCCTAAGTGTTGCAACAGAGGTGAGATGGTGTTAGGAACCAGTCCTCCTGGTGTGATTAATTCAGTCCTTAAACTGAAGGTTCATCTACCAACTATGAAAACACTACTAGCTCTGTGTGAAAAGTTAGAAAACAGGAAGTTAGAGGAGAATTCTCCGTTTATAGAGAAGCATTGGGCACAGGGAGGTCTATTCAGGGGCTATCTCATTCTGGAAATCGGGGTAGTTCAATATCAGCTATGATGAAGTGGAAGCTGGCAATTCCCAATGAAATTCCCATCTGAGTATAATCTTGTATCAGAATTAGAATCCCATATGATCTTAACTTTACTTATATGGTGCTCTGTCTTACTGTGAAGCTTGCTGTGAACCTTGACCTGGACTACAAACACTGCCTTTCTGCTGAACTTTAGCTACAGGTAGAAGTCTATTTCCTTTGTACTTAGATACTTTCAAATTATTCCTATAATGGGTGTGTGAACACATACAGATTGGACTAGCTTGGGTCTCTGAAGATTCCTATAGGCTAGAATCTTTTCTTGGAAGGAGCACTACTAGTTTATTCAGAATTTTAAATGTTGTATGCATTACATAAAATAAGGTCAAAGACTTAAATATAGAAAAAGAAAAAAAAGAAGAGTTGCTTTTTAAAGATGCTTAATTTTAATCAATATGAGTTCAGGACCCTGCTTCTTCAGCCCAATAATCTCTCAGACAATTTCAGACAAGTGGTTGTTCAATCTCTTCTTTAAAATCTCTAGTGATAGAGCACCCACAATTTCTGAAGGCACACCGTTCCACTGATTAATTTTTTCTGTCAGGAACGTTCTCATTTCTAAATTGGTTCTCTCCTTGATTAGTTTCCATCCATTGCTGCTGCTGCCTTCAGATGCTATGGAGACCCCCTCTTCTTTGTGGAAGCCCCTTAGATATTGGAAGACTGGTATCATGTCAGTCCTTCTTTTCATTAAACTAGACCAGGGGTCAGCAACCCACGGCTCTGGAGCCGCATGTGTCTTTCATCCCTCTGCTGTGGCTCCCTGTCACTGGTTGGTGCCACAATTTTGAGAGGAGCTTCCGGTTAAGGGGAGGAAACATGGCATACCAGGAGGAGACTCTATGGCAAGGGGCGAGTTTTCCAGTCGGCTCCACAATTGATAGGGCTTTTGGTTAGGACAGGTGGAGGAAAAAGGACACCGCACTAGGAGGAGACTCTATGGTGGAGGAACCGGACTTCCGGTCGGCTCCAGAATTGAATGGGGGGCTTCTGGTTAGAACCTTTGTGGCTCTTGGAGAGTTTAAGGTTGCCAACCCCTGAACTAGACATACTGTTCTTCATATGTTTTAGCCTCCAGTCCCCTAGTTTCACTGACCCTAATATACAGTCCAAATTCATTAGATCCAGCCCTGCTGCTGGCTGGGAATTGGGTCTGGTCTTGTTTTCTATCTGCCTTAAAGGAAAACACACATATACCTTTCCCCCCCCCCAAAAGACATAATGGATACTGCCCCCTCTACTTGTATCCTAGCCTGCACCTTGGTATTTGTTTTTTCTATTGTATCTCCCCATTACCTGGACAGATAACTACTTTCCACTTAAGCTATTAAGTATGGATTTAATAAATAGAATTTCCTCTTATTCAGTACCACTTCTTTGCCTTATAAATTTTCTACTTTGAATTGTTTATTAATTGACTCTAGCCCGAGAGAGGTAGGACAGAACCTCAGATCTTAAATCTCAGAACCCAAATATCCTATCAACATCTTTTGCACAACCAGTTTTTCACCTTGCATGAATTGGAAGCCTCCAGGTTCTTTGGTCTTCACAGTTATGGGGATATGGTTGTGCCCGTTATTTTGCAATGTAATTTATTCACAGATTGATTAGGGGGACGGAATAATTTTCAGTGGAATCGATTAGTCTTATGAACATTCCTATTCTGTGATCCAGACAGATTCCACACTTCAGGAGCTAATGGTCCTGAGGCCGGTACAACTCCCTCACCACAGTCAACAATTTCCACAACTCTTATCCTTGCTTTCTTGCAGAACGCAACAGTATCCTATCTGTTTTTAAGGGATTCAGTTTCTTGTCTCCTGTTCAGCAGAATATAATTTTTTCTCTAGAAGAATCAAAGTCTGTGTTTTCTAGGAAAGACCAAGAGTTAATGTTGAGTCCTACTAGTGCAAAATACTTTGTGTTTCTGATTCCAGTTTTCATCCACTAGACCAGTGATGGCTAACCTTTTCCAGATGGAGTGCCCAAAGCCCACGTGTGTGAACCCCCAAAATGCAATGACCCCCCATGCATGCACATGCGACCACCACGTATGCATGAGGGACCATCATGCACATATGTGTGACCTCCCGCATGCGCCCCCCACTCATGCATGCACGCCTCCCACATGCCCCCTGCACACACACGCGCGACCACTCCCACATGCTCCACATGCATGCATGACAGAAATCCGACAACCAGCTGGCTGGCAGGCGCACGCACATGCGTGGCAAAGCTCAACTTGGGCAACGGCTTGCATACCCACGGAGGGCGCTGCGTGCCATCTGTGGCACGCGTGCCATAGGTTTGCCATCATGGCACTCAACTGTTTAATTTTCCTTGCTGAGAATAGCTTCTGTGGCTACATTTCCTTTGTTAGATCAAATGCATTTTTATTCTCTTTTCTTGTTAAGGCTGAAACTGACAAAACAGGAGTGAATGGATCACAGATAGGATAGAACCATTACAGTATATAAATGTTGCACAGGTGGGCCCTAATCTCAAGGCTGGAAAGTGAGTGACCACACTTCCATTGAAAATTTCAATTTCCGTGGAAAAAAGCAAGAGGAAAAAGCTGTGCTTTAAATCCTGGAGCAGACATATCTTTAGGATTGGATGCATTCTTCAGTTTATGCAAGACTTTTGTCTGCAATAAACTGACTTATTTAGCTATGTTGACACTGTGAGCAAGTCACATGAGTATTGGGTTAAGTATCTAAAGAATAGAAATGTATTGCAAAACCTGGCATGATATCTGCCATTTATGAACTAAAGCCAGTTGTCCCTAATTTTTTTTAAGCTCTGTTATAAGTTTGCACTTAATACTGGTAGCTCCTACTGTAGTTTTAGACAAGAACACAAGTATACCACAAACATTGCAAGTCATGACATTGCAAGTCATAACTTCTGAGATAATGTATATTCACCTTTAAGTTTATTTCTTAAGTCACCCCTACTAGAAGGGCTTTTCTTTTTTCTTCTTTTCACAGGCTCTCAATTTAGCTAAGAACCCATTCTTCACTTACAGTGTATATTTATTAGAAATTTGCTTGCTAAACTCAGTTGCAAAATTCCTGTGAAGTCACTTCCTGGAAACTGAAAATATTCCTTTTATTGTAATGTATAAATTTATTTTAAGATTGCTATTGGTAACAATAGTTGTGCTAGAAGTTGTGCTGTTGGTAACAATAGTTGTGCTATACTAATAGTATAAATTTTGTTCTAATATTTAGACAAGAATATGAAATTTAAAAAAGCACAGAGGAATGGACTAGGATAGCCTTCTGTAATCTGACACTCTAATCCAGGGCTGTCAAACTCCCAGCCCGCGGGCCGGATGCGTCACACGCTGGCCACGCCGATGCCCAGTTTAGCGAAGGGGGGGAAATCCCGATACCTCATGTGACACCGTCATGACAATGTGAGTTTGACACCCCTGTTCTAATCCAAATGTTGGATTAGAAATGTTATGATCCCCAACCAGTTTATGGAAATATACAATATATGAGGTAATAATGTCACTACTGTAGTGATATAATTATCTGGAATTTATTGTCAAATTCAGCAGACCTGGGTTCTTATTGATGTGAAGCTTTTTAGTAATGTTGGTGATTTTTAAATATTTCTTGGAAATAATCTGGTTTATTTAGAGTTCTTACAAGATTTTCAGTTTTCTCTAAAGGTTCAAGAATATTTTACAATTATTTATAATTGTTATTTTTAATATATTGAATGTTGGCAGTTACATTCCTTTAGAATAAATAGGATTCATTTTATTAAATTAAATTAAATTTAGTAAAGTATATAAGAAAATAAGAAAATCTACTATCTAGTATAGTGCCACATAAAAATATGCTCATTATTTTGCTTTATTCAAAAGTACATATTTATTCTTTTTAGTGGACCAACTACATCCATGGGTGGCAGGACCGCTGGGTGGTATTGAAAAACAACACACTAAGTTACTACAAATCTGAAGATGAAACGGAATATGGCTGCAGAGGCTCAATCTGTCTGAGTAAAGCTGTCATCACAGTAAGTGTTTTCTTAAAGCTTGATTAGCCTTCCTCGCTGATATATTTAATATATTTCTCGATAATGGTTGAAACAACAAATTGGTTTAATCTCGCATTGGACAAAGTGGTAATAATTTTTAAACTGATCATAGAAAATATTTCATGTAAATCAAGTTTCTGAAATATACATGTGGAAAAAAGATGCTTATAGACGTATTTTACAATGTAAAGAGACAACTTGTCTCTCTTAAACTATAAAATTAAAGCAACAAATGAGCTATAATTGTAAATGCAACTATTAAAAAAACAAGGCATTTAAACTTGTATTAAATAGGGCTAATTTTTGTTTTAAATCTTCAGTATGTTTTAAGAGACATTGATAAAGATATCTGAAGCATGATTAACGTTTTGGCAACAGAAGCATAACAGTTATTGACGTATTGGTGGTGTTATTTGGTTGTGCTAATGTATCAGGAAGTATTTATGTGTTAATGATCAGCTGATTACTTCACATGCTACTGCTGGCTTGCCTTGGGAACAGCAATAATAACATAAAAGCTGTTTTTGTTCTGTCGTCATGATTGCCTCCTTGATCTGCTAACTGACTAACTTGAGAATAAAAATGCAGTATCAAATGCTCTATTATTGGCAGGAAAAAGAACAATAACTGCAATGCACAGATCTTCTACATTTCTTACATGATTTCACAGAATCAGAATAAGATAACATTCTGCCCCTCAAGGTTTTACAGTTATAACCATGTGCATTATATATTAAGGCAACACACACACACACACACACACACACACACACACACACACACACACACACACACACACACACACACAACGTTTTGGGCGTCATGGAGAGCTGTTTCATGGAGGACAGTTTTTCCACAGCCTGGGGAGAGATGATTTTGCGTGCTTATAATCTTACTTATTTTTGTATGTTAATTGTTTTAAAGGTTATTTAGGATTTGTTTTAATTGTTTATTATCTGTTACCTAAAGTCATGTCAGTAAGCTGGATAAATTTAATGAAATAAAATAAATAAAACTTAGGCAGATTTATTTGTATGTGCTCAGCTTTTTGGAAAAAATATACCCCATTGGTATTTTATGAATGTTTGAAAATAGCATAATATTTTGCCATTATTTCTATTCCATGGGTAAATTGCTACTTTCATCAGACATAGAGGCATATAAGCAGTGTATGATATAGCAGGAGCCGTAGTTAGAATGCAGTATTACAGGCTAACACTGCCCACAGCCGAATGCTGACATTTGTAATCCGCTCAGAGAGTGCTGTAAAGCACTATGGAGTGGTATATAAGTCTAAGTGCTATTGCTATGATAGCCTGCTGTAACTTCATACATTGCTTTACAAATTTCAAATGTTTCTCTGTTCTTTGCATTAAAATTGTAGATTATCCACTGAATGAGAATTTTGTTTTTAGAAGTTATTGATTCTAATTTGAGCCTCATAATTTTAATACATTTTTCATAGTTCTTTTATTGACTAGTAAGCATTTTTCAATTTTTATTACACTTATATGTTTAATTTTTAAAAGTTAACACTATTTAAAGGCAGAAATGAAATTGTGAGACATGGTGGCACAGTGGTTAGAATGCAGTACTGCAGACTGCCAGCTGCCTGCAATTTGGCAGTTCGAATCTCAACAAGCTCAAGGTTGACTCAGTCTTCCATCCCTCCAAAGTTAGTAAAATGATTTTTCTCTTAAAAATTAATTGTCTTGTTGAAGGCTAATTTACTTTAATTTACTTTAACCCGTTGCTGGATTTTAATGTGAATTCTTTAATGTTTTTCACTGTTTCACTGCTGTTCTGAATTACTTTCTCTTTCTCCCTATGGAAGTCAACAGAGATTTCCTGGGTAGTGCAAGTGACCTGTTTGGATTTTCATTTTCAATCGATTTTCACTACAGGGATTTCACATTTTCTTTACTTTAAAGACAACAACTCTGGTCTTAATATTTTTATGCTTCATGGAAATTCTTTCCATCCTTTATTGTGAGAAATATTATCTCAATATTCTCTATGCCTACTTTGTTAGAAAGGAACTGTTTATGTCTCATTATAAATGCCCTGTTACAGGGCTATATTGAAAATGCAAACAATGTACCAAGTTACAGATAAAGTCCTCTGGGAAGACTTTGAAAAAAAGAATGCTTTTTAACTTACAAGTTCAGATTGAAAACTTTGGTAAAAAGTTTGATGAAATAACAAGGGTTTTAAATCAACTTAAAGAGGATATCCAGGCACAAGCAAGTATAGCCAAACAAGAGGTGGGTTCCTTCCGGTTCGGACCTGTTCGCCTGAACTGGTAGCAAGCCGCTGGTGATGTCACGATGACATCACATAACTGGTTCTGTCGGTGCCGGTCCGTGGATGCCACAATTTTTTTTTTAGAATTTTTTTAGAATTTTTTTCCGGTTTTTTTTCTTCTGCATATGCGCAGAAGCCGAGTTTCTGGCACTGCACAGGCGTCACCATCTTGTTTTCAGATTTTTTTGGAGGGGTTATTTTTTGGTACTGCGCATGCGCATGCAAAGCGCGCGCGCCCACACAGCACGGGAGGAAGCAAACCGGCAGTGAGGTAACTTAGAACCCACCCCTGAGCCAAGCCAAACTCAGAACTGGATGGATTGGAATCTAAATAGCTGTTTAAAGATTTAAAGGAGAAGGATCATAATATGGAAACTTCAGGTTCATTGGAGAAGGTTGAAGGGGATATGGATTCTACAGATTTGGAGTTAACAGAATAGATTAGTGATGAACTGGACTTTCTTAAGATTGATGGTGATTGGGGAATGGACTTACTCTATCTGGAAAACAATTTGGGCTAGATTTTTCGGGGGAAATGAATGAACAAGAAAGGTTTATGATTTCGGGGAATAAGACACAATTGTTGGGAAATTTTTCAACCAAAATCTCAAGCAGAAGTTTTATTTTTAAGAATCAAATGAGGTTATTTTATCCCAGATGGATCATACATAATAATGATTGTAGTGATTTATGGTAGAAACCATTGTAGACAATCATATATTAAAAACAATAATAAATTGTTAATAGAGAACTTTGCTTTTGTTTCAGCTGTTAACTACTTTGCCTTTATATATAGTAGTTAGATGACAGGTCAAATTGGTTGCAAATAGAGGAAGAAGTTTATACATTTTGCGCCTACTTCACCAGGGAGGGGGGGGGACTGATATTGTTCCAATATATTTATCAATATTCAACTAGAGGGGATAATATAAGTATATGTGTTTTTGCCTTTTGTCTTATTTAATGCACATTTTTTCTTTTCTAATGTTTTGTCTATCTTTGTTTTGTTTTTGTAAAATTTCTTTTTCCTTTTTTTGGAGTTTGTATTTTATCTTAATTTTCTGAATAAAATAAATATTTTAAAAAGTGCTAGGAATTTTGTTAAATGATGATTTAAAAGCTTAGAGAATATTACAAGGCAAAATTTAAATTAAATATGAAACAACTGAAGAAGAGATCTTGTGGAACCCTGAAATTCTGCAGTTATCAATGTACTGATACTGTACAGTTCTTTTCTAGCTTTCTTCCTCAGTTAATGAGACTGAGTTCTGAACTGGTGCCTTGCATCATTAGTCAGGTGGACATAGGAAATAAAGATTTTTCCAGGCAAGATGAAAATATTCTTTGTCAATAAATTGATTGACCTAGGAATAGAGAATAATTCTGTTTTTAAACAAAGTTGCAATCTCCTTGAAAAATTAGATGTCTTGGAAACCCCTGGTCTTCCTGTTAGATTCCAAAATAGCAATTTTATCCAGATTTGGCTAACATATCAAAGAAACAGGCCAGGTAATGGACATTAATGGATGAATATTATAATTGTTTTGTAGGCTATACTGGAAGAGAAATTAAAATTGATTTTAAAAGTTTCTGCAAAGCCACCATGTATAACCAGTTTTAAAGTGCCTTCCCATATTTCTTTGCCATATTCACAGGCTTAGAATTCATTTTGGAGATAATTTAAGTTGTCAATTATTTGAAAGACCAAACTAAAACTATCTAATTTGGTGCCCTTCATATATTTTGGACTGCCTTCTTCATTCTGGCCATTAACTCTGATTACCAGTGAGGTGTTGTCAATGCTGGCTCAAGGTATAGGGCATCCCTAGGCTACATTGACTGGTAAGCCACCACCTGCCATTGTGAAGATTTGCATTTTTGGAATGATTCAGAAGGAGGATTGGCATTGGCACTCCCTAAGCTTTGGCACCCTAGAAAAGTATTTATTCACCCTTAACTTAAATCTGGCCCTGCCTGTTAAATCCTAAAGAAGTTTTCAGTATGATGTATAAATAGAAACTCGGTTTTGTCTGTGGTTTCTTGCATTGTTTGTGTATCCTACCTGAATATCTAACTAATCCACAGAAATATAAGGAAATAACAGCTGCAAAAAAGAAACAGATCAAATCAAAACTTGTCCATACAAACCATGGTTGCTTGTTTGCACATCTCACCATGTTGTTGTTTTTTGCTCATTCAACAAACCATTGTTAAAGCAAACAAAAGATTAGCATTGGTCATTGGTCTGCATAATAGGCAGCCATTCTTGAGAAACAACTCAAAGCCCTTGTGAAATTACCTCATAACTGATGGAGTATCATACATTGTGTAAAATCGACTCCTTAGAGACATGATACAGTTCTCATAATTCTGTTTTCCAGCTATTTTAGTGAACTGAGAGGGAAGGATAAAGGAAAGAATGGTAAAGGGAAGTTTTAAAATCGTTGTATTGAATATTAACATTGAATATTAAATTTTGCCTCTCTTTACTGAAAAGGCACAGATTTAGTTTCTTTGTAAGATGTGTACATTCTATAAATGTTAGCTATAAAAATTGCTTCCTTGCTTTTGAATATTCAAAGCACCTAGAATTCTAAAATCATTCATAGATTATAATTTGTTAATTAATAGTATTTCCTAAATATGCAGCTATTTCAATAAAGTGTTCAGCACATAATTTTAACTTGAGAAGATGGGGGAAATGGTCAACAGCTATGTAGCGTAGTAGACAATAGAGAGATCAGCTATGCATAGTTAAGAGTAATAGGTGAATCAGTTGACATCTTATCTCATAAATGGCAGTCTAGCCCAAGTGGAGCAAAATCTGGGAAGTGTTTTAAATCATTCAAAGAAACTTGAGGCTGAGAAATTTGTCTTAAAATGTCCAAGATTCAGGAAGATTTACCTCAGACGTGACAGGAAAAGTGGGGGGGGGGGGGGGGGTAGCAGCTATAAGCAGGTGCACAGATGTCTCAAGACAACAAAATCAGTAAGCAGGGCACATTTAGAGAAATAATGAATATTTTGATTTAAGCACAACACAGATCTACAAATCAAGAACCTAGTATAAATTTCTGGCTTGATTGAATGCTTTTAGCTATTTCTATACAGTTCCAATTTTGCCCCCTTATTGGGACTCATCAGCTGTTATTGTATGGAGTTCAAACCCTCTGCCAGGAATTGCACACACACACACACACACACACACACACACACACACACACACACACACACACGGGATATAAAAAGTTTGTACACCCCTGTTAAAATGCCAGGGTTTTGAGAAGTAAAAAAATCAAACCAAGATAAATCACTTCAAAAAAATTTCCACCTTTAATATAACATATAAGCTGTACAATTCAATTGAAAAGCAAACTGAAATCTTTTAAGGGGAAAAAATAAAAATAACATGGTTGCATAAGTGTGCACACCCTTAAACTAGTACTTTGTTGAAGCGCCTTTTGAAGCCATTCCAAAACTTTGATCTTCTACTCATGAACCCATTCTTTTGTTGATTTGCTTTGGGTCATTGTGCTGTTGAAATTCCTCTTCATCTTCAATATTTTAACAGAGGCCTGAAGGTTTTGTGCCAAAATTTACTGATATTTGAAACTCTTCATAATTCCTACGCCTTGACTAAAGCCGCAGTTCCTGCTGAAGAAAACCAGCCCCGAAGGATACTGCTGCCACCACTACACTTTGCTTTGGGTATAGTGTACTCTGATGTGCAATATTGTTTTTGCAACATACTTTTTGGAATTCAGCCAAAAAGTTCAATCTTGGTCTCATCAGATCGTAACACATTCTCCATCTTTGGTGGAGCCAGCATTCAGGATGGGATGTCCTCGTCCACTCAGAATGAGGACCGAGTCTGTTATTTTTTGCTGGATCCGCCCTCCTAGGACCAACTTCGACTCAGTCCTCAGACTGGACGGACGTGGCTACCATTTCTCCCTTCCTGAATCTTGGCTATTTTGATCTATTGAACTTAAACTGTCTGTGAGTTTTATATTTTTGACTGATTGCTGGACTTTGGAACAAGCGCTATCCCATCTGGATCCTAGGCAATAGAGCCTCGGCTCCTGCTGCAGTGCACAATCGCGCCTCTAACATCAGGCATTGACCGTCAGGGCTTGCCCTGGTCTGCCTTTGGGGGTTGAGTGTCCCCACAGCTCCGGACGGCAATTACAAAACCATGGGAGGCTGGGTGGCTCCAGAGGATCGCCAAGAGCCGAGGGAGGGCCGTTTGGCTGCACAAACTGTTTTACCCGCTACGGAAGTGCCGCGACCGAAACATAACAGCCTTCCAAGCCTCAGTTGGCTTCAAATCTCCCTCCCTGCCACTTGCTTCGACAAATTCCGATAACCTGCAGTGGCCGCCGTCCATGACGCTCTTTAGGCCGGGGGGTGGTGATCGCCCGATGCTAGAGTTTGTGCTTGCGTATCCCACCCCGAATCTCTGCGCTGGCATCTGCTTGGCCGGAGAGTGGCCTGAGCCTCTGATCGGCTCGTGTGGTGCCTCTACCATCAAGGGCTTGCCCTGGTTGGCATCTGCAGCTTGAGAATCTCCCGCCAGCTGCCATTTTACATCTACAACCCTTTGGTGGCCATTTTAAATAACCATCCAGGCCTCAAAATTGCGGATGGAGCTGGGCCAAGGGAGAAGCTGTGGGGTAAGCGGCTCCATAAAACGAATTGCCGCACCCCAGAGGAGGAAGAGGATGGACCCTCCAATATCCCAGCGTTGGGGTCTCCTTGGTTGCTCGGGGGTCTAGGGCCTCAGAAAAGGCTGAGCTTCGTAGAGATAAGTTACTACAGAAGCTTTGTGACCAGGCCTCTATTGGAGATTGCTCTCGGCCTCGGGTCCTGGCCGCTTCCTCCAAGACCCCAGGAGAGGGCTCTGCTACCTCTCCACCCATAAAACAGCTGGCCCTTGACAGCCTGGCTCTTGCCAGAGCCACTGAAGACGTCTGGGGTCCGTCTGGATTTCCACGGCCCTCTACAATGCCACCTCAGGAGGCATCACAGCTCATTGGGGTTCCTCCAGTGCCCTCTTCATTGGCATCCACCTCAACAGGGGTTCCTATTACCCTAGATCAGGCCACTTTGCAGCTGTTGCTGTCCTCTGCAGTTCAACAGGGCCTCTCAGCATGCCTGCAATCTCTAGGCAGGCCTTCCTTAGCGGACTCTGAACAGCCTTCTCTCAGATCTGATTCTAATCCAGGCACCACAGCCCTGACTACTACTCTGATGTCTCCGACAAGGAAGCTGCAGACCCCCTAGTGGATCTGGACCATGATGACTACAAGCTGTCAGAGGACGACGAGGGGATACCCGATGATCAACATGTCTCCAACCCTCTCTTTCCTCTGGGGCTCTTCAAGTCCTTACTCTATAAGGCTCGCGCTGCGGCGGGGTTGGATTCTGCTCCCGCTCCTGTGCCCTCGGGCTCTCAACCTCTGGACCCGTTATTTGCAGAGTTCACGCCAGAGGTGGATGTAGTTCCGGCTCCGCAGCTATTCCTGGACAACGTCCAGTGTCAATGGTCGGCCCTGGCCTCAGAACCCATGCCATCTTCGCTTGATCATTAACACTTTAACGTGGGTCCAGAGTTGGCCTCCCTCCTCACTGTTCCTCCAGTGGATGCTCCGGTGGTGGCCCTGCATTCTCCGACAACCATGCCGGGTGATTCGGAGGAGTTGTTGAGGCCTGAAGACAAAAAGACTGAACAAGCCCTTATTAAGGCACACCCAAGCGGCCGCTTGGGCGGTGAAAGCATCTTGGTCAGCTTCCTTCTTCGCGCGCTCCTCATTGATCTGGCTGCGTCTCATCCAGGAGCAGATTCCAGCATCCAACACATGAGCGCAACAGGACCTAAACAAGGTCTTTGCGGCCACACAGTTTGCAGTGGATGCTACCCTTCGCGCCTCCCGGTTCGCCTCCAAGGCGATAGCAGCATCCGTGGTCGCGAGGCGTCTGTACTGGCTTAGTCAGTGGTCCATAGACACCCACCACAAGTGTCGCCTGGCCACCGCCCCGTTCTGGGGTCAACATCTGTTTGGTGAAGCTTTGGACCGGATCCTCACTGAGACTAGAGATAGGAGGAAGGTGCTGCCATCTCTTTCCCGGAAGGGCAACTTCTGCCAGTCCCCCTATTCCCGATGGCCCTTTAGGGCTGCTGATCAGGGCTTCAACTTCTCCTGGCCCCAAGGTCAGTCCGGATCTAGGCAGCACCAGCCTACAGAGAGATCTGGGAGGGGAGGCAGTTCAAGTGACCTTTCATGGGAGGAGGAGGGTGCCCTTTCCATCGCTCCAGATAGGGTCCTTCCCAATCCTCCCATAGGGGGTCGGCTCCCTCTCTTCACCTCTGTGTGGGAGCAAACCACCCAGGATAGATGGGGACTGGAAACAGTTAGCCAGGGTCTTTCTCTAGAAGTGATTTATATTAGTCTGATTTTTTTTTAAATCTCAAAAACTTGCCATTTTAGCAAGGGTATATGGACTTTCTGTATCCATTGTAATCCAGCTCTCAGAGGAGATAGATACAGGTGTTACAATATAGAATACCTCCATGCATGATACTTTACCTAACTTCCAAAGCCCTCCTGTTTGCCCCCCCCTCCCCCCAATCTTCAGAAGAGGAAGAAACTCTGTCATCCAATTTTCTGTGCTTGTATGCACAACGACGATCTCGCCCTTGTGGAAATACTTATTGGGAATGTTTGAAACAAATAAGGCATGTTCTATTTGTAATTTCTGTCTTGGAAGTGTTGTTTTTAAACTGTGTTTAAATTGATGTTTCAATTTAAAAAGCATGCTTCTTAGTTCAACCTGTAAGTTCTAGTGTTTGCAAATTATTTTACATATGTTTACATCATGTGTTTTTCTTTCCTAATTTCAAAAAGTCATTTTCCCCCCAAACCTTTTGGTTAGATCAAGTCTATACAACATAAGGCTACAGGCTGCATGTGGCCTCTCAGTATTTTTTAAAAATTCAATGACTCTGCTACTTCCAAATATTGCCACCATTACCCCAAAAGATATGCTGCTGAGCATCTCCAGTGCATCCAGGTTCATAAACACTGCCAGCTCTGTCACTGCCCCAGAACAATATCTACCAAACAATTGATGGGCATGCCAGTTATTCTTTGTGGTCTACAATTATTTTTAATTTGTCAGTGGCCCTGTCCCCTGTACAGATTTTTGTAGGCCTGAGTTAGATCATAACGGGAACTAGTGAATACGTTGATAAATAAAATGATTTTTTATTTAAAAGATTCATGGTTCATCCATTCAAATTGTAATTCTAATTATCTTTTTTTTTTGTCCAACAGCCTCATGAATTTGATGAATGCAGATTTGATATTAGTGTAAACGATAGTGTTTGGTATCTACGTGCTCAGGATCCAGATCATAGGCAGCAATGGATAGATGCAATTGAACAGCACAAGGTATGGATTGTTATTCTTTCCAATTAATAAGTTATAGTGATGAATTAGCTATCTCCTGGCTAACCTCATCTATATTTGCTGAATCTGTAACTTCCAGAATTATAACCCATGTGGCTGATTCTGAGAGTTGTAGTTCCAAGGGGTGTACAAGTTAAAAAAATCAGGAAAGGCTGCTCTAAATTTTGATTAACAACTTGAGTAATCCAGTATGACTGAAAACTAATGCTATAATACTCAGCCACCAGAAACATTGTAACATAAGGTTTTGAAATGAATAATACAGATATATTAAAAGTTGATATACAGGCAGTCCTTTACTTGTGACCACAATTGGTACCGGTTGTTGATGAAGCAGTAAATAAGCAAGAGCCTCACATGACTGCTTTACTCAATGAATGCAATCCCAGCACTTCTTAAGCAGACAGAGCAAAATAGCTACCTAAAGGCACAGAGCAGAAATCCTCCTGGCAGATAGCCTTTTCACTCTGAATGCTCCTGAAGCCCACCAAAGGATTTCTGCTCCCCTCTGTGTACGGATGAGTAATCCTTTGGTGGGTTGCAGGAAAATCCTTTGTGGAGCTGCCAGAACAACTCCTGCAGCCCACCAAAGGGTTCCCCTCTTTTCCATGCATGGAGTGGAAATCCTGAAGATTTCAGCTCTTTCTTGCAGCCCACTAAAGGATTTCAGCTCCCTTTGTCTTGCAACCATCCTTGCCAGCTTCCATATTGGCTTTTTGGAAAATCTGGTAGAGAACATTGCAAATGGCAATTACATGATTGTGGGAAGCTTGTCAATCAATCGTAAATGTGAGCTGGTTACCAAGCACCAAAAAAAAGCAGGGGTGGGAGAAGGGGGGAGCTGACATTTTACAGTTGCCAGAAGAGCACCGTAAGCAGCTTTTTCAAGGCCATGGTAACTCTGAAGGTTTGTTAAATGACTGTTCAGAAGCCGAGGACTACCTGGGTTAACATTTTGCCATTGAGAGGCGTTGAAGAAATGTTAATGAAATAATGGGAAGCTGTAAGGAATTAACAGTGTGGTAATATGGAAAACACACAAGAGCTATTATCTCCAGCAAGTGGAGCTTAAATTTTTGTCTGCAGTGATCATAAAGTTCAAAAGTATGTTGGCATACGGGGAGATATTTGGATACAATACAGTTTGCTAACCTTGGTAAAGAAAATCTGTGATTTGGTTAAAAAAAAGGGGTTTTTTTCTCCTCTAGTATGACTAAGGGTAAAAAAATGTTTATAATCAGTTTTAAGATTTATTGTTCTAATCTTCTGACTTGGGTTTGAATACTGTCTTGTACCAGTATGATGGTGTGAATGACCAGGAGCAAATTTTTCAAATGCTTTTATAGGTAACAGATGGAAAAAAAATCTCCTTTTTCACTTAACAGCTTTTTCTATTTCTACAGGAAAAAATCCTAGATTGCTTTTATTTGAGATCTTATAGGATACCTCAGCATTACTCAAATCTTTGTAAAATAATATGCAATAGAATACAAATAATCTTAAAGTGAATAAAACTAAAGCCAGCAAAATCAATAATGTTCAAATAAATATTTAATAAGAGACATTTTAGCCAGTTATAAAATTAGAAAATACATATTCTGTGAAATATCATTCCATAGATTAAGTGCTCCTAATTCTTGGAAATTACATAATACAGATAATCCTTGATTTATGATTGTTTAATGATGGTTCAAAGTTAGAACAGTCTTGGAAAAACTGATATATGACATTTCCTTGGACTTAGAACCATTGCATCAAACCTGTGGTTGCATGATCAGAATTTTAGCACTTGACAGCCGTCTTGCATTTCTTAGAGATTGCAGCCTCCTGTGCTAACGTAGTTACAATTTGCTATCTTTTTTGCTGATTCCTGGCCCCCCAAAAAAGGGCAACAAAGGCCATTAAAGAAGATAGACTTGCTTAAAGACTGCATGATTTGCTTAAAATCACCATACAAATTGTCATACAATTGGATCCGACATATACAACCGCAATGAGTTATGACAGAAATTCCAGTCATAAGTAAAGGATTGCTGGTAGATGGGAAAAATAAATTGTAAAAATAAATTCTTGAAAGTGTGAGTTTTAATTAGAATTTTATGTGTTTCGGTTAAAGTCTCTTTTTTCAGAGATAATCTGATTGATACATAGTCATGCACATAAATACTTCCTAGGTCTCATGGTTGCAGCAAGGGTTAAAAAATGCTGGATCTAAGAAAGTCAAGATACAGAAGGATCTTGACAGATTTGGACATTGGGTGCTATCTAACAAAATGAAAATGGTGAAAAAAGTAAGGTTCCACATTTAGGCAAGAAAAACCAAATGCACAGGTATAGCATAGGTGGTACCTGGCTCAATAGTAGTAACTGTGAGAGGGATCTTGGAGTCCTAGTGGACAACCATTTAAATATGAGCCAGCAGTGTGCTACAGCTGCCAAAAAAGCCAACACAGTTCTAGGCTGCATTAACAAGGGATAGAATCAAGATCATGTGAAGTAATACCACTTTATAATGCCTTGGTAAGGCCACACTTGGAATACTGCATTCAGTTTTGGTCGCCACGATGTAAAAAGGATGTTGAGACTCTAGAAAGAGTGCAGAGAAGAGCAACAAAGATGATTAGGGGACTGGAGGCTAAAACATATGAAGAACGGTTGCAGGAACTGGGTATGTCTAGTTTAATGAAAAGAAGGACTAGGGGTGACATGATTTATTTATTTATTTATTGTTTGTTCTTCTATGCCGCCCTACTCCCGGGGGACTCAGGGCGGCGTACAACAATTTTGCAAGAACATCAATAAAACAGTGATTTAAAAACAACAATTAAAAATTAAAAATGTACAAACGTTAAAAAAATTATGCACAATCAGTCATACCAGAGGGGGAAAAATTCAGATGTAATTTAGTCTTTCCCCCCTGCCTGCAGGAAGAGCCATGTCTTGACGGCTTTCTGGAAGGCCAGCAGGGTGGGGATGGTTCGGGTCTCTGGGGGAAGTTGGTTCCAGAGCGCGGGCCCCCCCACAGAGAAGGCTCTCCCCCTAGGGCCCGCCAACCGGCATTGTTTGGCTGACGGGACCTGGAGGAGGCCAACTCTGTGGGCCCTAACCGGTCGAAGGGAAGTGTGAGGCAGAATGCGGTCCCGAAGATAGCCTGGTCCTAGGCCATGAAGGGCTTTAAAGATGATGATCAACACCTTGAATTGTACCCGGAGACCGATGTGCAACCAATGCAGCTGGCGGAATATAGGTGTCACGTGGGTGTACCTTGGCACACCCACCACAGCATGCGCAGCTGCATTTTGCACCAGCTGGAGTCTCCGAATACTTTTCAAGGGTAGCCCCATGTAGAGCGCATTGCAGTAATCCAAACGCGAGGTGACAAGGGCGTGAGTGACCGTGAGTAGAGCCTCCTTCTCCAAGTATGGCCGCAACTGGTGCACCAGGCGAACCTGTGCATAGGCCCCCCTAGCCACAACTGTAAGGTGTTGCTCTAATCTTAGCTGTGGGTCTAGGAGGACCCCCAAATTGCGGACCTGTTCCGAGGGAGTTAATTTCACTCCCTCCAGAACCAAGGAGGGACCGTTGTCTTGGTCCTTAGGAGGCAGTATCCAAAGCCACTCAGTCTTGTCGGGGTTGAGTCTGAGTCTGTTTCTCCCCATCCAGGTCCTAACGTCGTCCAGGCATCGGCACATTACATCTGCTGCCTCCCTGAATTGAGTCGGGGTGGTGATGTACAGCTGGGTGTCATCAGCGTACTGGTGAAAACTCACCCCATGCCTCCGGATGATCTCCCCCAGTGGTTTCATGTAGATGTTGAACAGGATGGGCGAGAGGACCGAACCCTGAGGCACCCCGCATAACAGGGGCCTGGGGGACTATCTCTGCCCACCTGTTAACACCGACTGCGTCCTATCGGTGAGATAAGAGGAGAACCACCGAAAAACGGTGCCTCCCACTCCCAACTCACCGAGGCGACGCAGAAGGATACCATGGTCGATGGTATCGAAAGCCGCTGAGAGGTCAAGTAGCACCAGGATGGAGGAATTTCCACCATCCCGGGCTCGCCAGAGATCATCCATCAGGGCGACCAAGGCAGTTTCTGTACTGAAGCCGCGCCTGAAACCCGACTGATAGGATAGCAGTGTTCCAATATCTCAGGGGCTGCCACAAAGAAGAGGGAGTCAAGCTATTCTCCAAAGCACCTGAGGGTAGGACAAGAAGCAATGGGTGGAAACTAATCAAGGAGAGAAGCAACTTAGAACTAAGGAGAAATTTCTTGACAGTTAGAACAATTAATCAGTGGAACAAGTTTCCTCCAGAAGTTATGAATGCTCCAACACAAAGTTTTAAAGAAGAGATTGGACAACCATTTGTCTGAAATGGTATAGGGAAGTGATGGCGAACCTTTTTTTGTTAGCGTGCCAAAAGGGGGGAGCGGCGGGCACACACGCGTGCCCGCACCCATAATTCCACGCGCCCCCCCACAGATGCACGCGTGACTGCCCCTGCTCCCGGCCCGCGATGGCACGCACGTTTTTCGCTCTCCCAGGCTTTAGAGCCTTTCTAGGAGCCTGGGGAGGGCAAAAATGGCTCCTCCCCCGGAAGCCCTCTGGAGGCAGAAAATGGCCCATTTGCCAAGTTCTTGTTGAACCGGAAGTCCTATTTTTTTTGCTCTCCCCAAGCTCCAGAGCCTTTCTAGGAGCCTGGGGAGGGCAAAAACTTTCCCACCCCCACGGAGGTCCTCCAGAGGCCGGAAACTGCTCGTTTGCCAACTTCCAATTGAACCGGAAGTTCCATTTTTTGCTCTCCCCAGGCTTCAGAGTCTTTCTAGGAGCGTGGGGAGGGTGAAAACGGCCTCCCCACCGGAGGCCCTCTGGAGTCCAAAAATGGCCCATTTCAATTTGGGAAATGGGCCATTTCTGGCCTCCTGAGGGCCTTCGGGGGGTGGGGAAGGCCGTTTTCGCCCTCCCCAGGCTCCTAGAAAGGCTCTGGAGCTTGGGGAGAGTAAAAAACGGGCCTTCCCCACCCCCTCTGGAGGCTGAAAACAGGCTGTTTCCCGACTCCCAGTGGGCCCAGAAGGCCTGAAAATTAGCTGGCGCGTGCCGGACCTGAGCTCACGTGCCCACCGATAGATCTCCTAGGTCCTTTCCAACTCTGTTATTCTATTCTATATATTCAGAATGTTCCACAAGAAGGAATGTGGTTTTCTGAAATGCAAATGAATTCCAATAAGATTTTGGTCCTACCTGATAATGCGTTTCTCCTTTATTTTCATAAAGCAGAGAGTTTTCTTTTATTTGCTCCTTACAAATTTCATATAAAATATAGAGCATGAAGTAGGGCTACCAAGTGAATGGTAGAAAATATAAGAAATTAGTGTTTTAAAGACAAAACAAGAACTTTTGAAATAAACCCAGAAGCCAATAGGCATTTAGTGCAGATGAGTAAAATGTGATCTTTGCATCTTACTCATAAGGGACCAGCATCTCAAGATACTATGGTTGTTTCTGAGAGATGCTTGAAGATGTAATGTAGCACATTTTGAAGGGAGATTGTTTTTCAGTACTCATACTTGAATAGCCCAAGTCCCACATTCATATTTTTAAGTAAATGTATGCAGGAACTTTAAATATAAAGAGTGTTTTTTTTGTTAAGCTACTTGTGCTAGTAAATTGCAATTTTGATATATTAATGTCAGTTTTTCCAGTTATTTATGAATGCATATCTATTCTATACCTTCCCTCCCCAAATCCCAGGGCAATTTGCAAAATACACAGTTATTTACATTGAAGCATTAGAGTTCTAGCTCATAGTCATACCAAAATGAACTACCAACAACTATGTGTGAAATTAAAATTTAACTCATCCTGAGATTATAAGTCAACCAAATAAAATCTTTTAAAGAAGACAGGTGAAGCTAAAGTTTATCTATAGTCATTCTCAATGTTAACATTTTTCAATATTTCTTGGGAGAAATATGGGAGTGGTTTTCCATTGTCTTGCCTTCCCAGTGTCGTCCATCCATAGCTCAGAGACTTCCAAGTATTTATTCTGCTTGACCTATTTTGGATCTGCCAAGGTCAGCTAAATGCTGCTATATTTTGTGACAGAAACTTTTACTCCATACTTAAAAGCCTATAATACTCACTCAGTAAGCCAAGTTTCACTTTGTAGACCACAACTGAAAAAGCTTGTGTGCCTTATGGCTTTCACAGAGGTGCGCAAAATAAACACCGAGAAAGACCTTTTCTCTTTCTACTTCTGTCTCTATACCAGGGCAGCAGAGGTGGTTGCTCCTGGTTTGGACCGGTTCTATAGAACTGGTAGCGGGAATTTCCCCCCGCTCACCGAACCGGGAGCGATCAGCAGCTGGACACGCCCCTGAACTGGCTCTCTCAGCGGCGTCTTGTTTTTGGCTTCTGCGCATGCGCAGAACCTGTTTTTTGATTCTGCACATGCACAGAAGTTTGTTTTTGGCACTGCGCATGCGCGCGCCCCATGCGGCGCAGGAGGAAGCGAACTGGCGGCGAGGTAAGTTAGAACCTGCCCCTGCAGGGCAGGCTAATATTGATAGACACAGGCCTTTGAGTAAAGCTGCCCAAAATATTAAGGCTTCATATTAGGCTGCCAAATGGTATAACCCAAGCATATAGACAGCCACATAGAATATTTGGAATTTTTTGAATCATAATTAAAGACTTCATAAAGAATGCATTAGAGTAGCCTAACCTAGATAGCAAGGTTCATACTGTTCAGATAGTCTTGTTAAATTATTCTAAATTGGTGTTATCTGAGGTTTGTCTGTTATTGCAAAGTGAAGTTAATCTGGTCTTGAAGACAGACTACAAATCTTGTTTAAGTTCAGCTGTAAAACATCTTCTTAAAAGGGGATTTTCTTCTTTTTTAAAGATACCCTTTACTGTTTTATTTTTCTTCCCAGAGAATTGAGGGGAAGTAAAGTATGAAGTGCTTTACTTCCGTTGTAAATATTCATATCATTACATTGAACACTTTTTATATAAAATCATTGTTTTGTGTGCTAGTAATTTAATATATCACATCTTACATAATCTTTTATTTTCTTGGAATAATAACATGATTTCATATTTATAAAGGATCCTTTAAAAATTATATCACCTTTTCCAAAGTTTGTTTCTTTTCTGAGAAAAAAGAGAGCAATAATATCTGCGCGTTTTACAATATTATTTCAGCACATAAGAGTGTCTCGAGTCCTTCTGTAAAGCATCACTGTATGACTTTATGGAAAAGTGGAGAAGACCTGAAGTGGTATGTCAAAATATGGCCTGTCTACTTATAAATGAATATGGAGGGCATAATATTGACCTGTTTTACCCTGAACCTATTAGTGTTCGGTCTGCGAAGAACAGTTTCTAAAATAAATAAATAAACTATTTTAGATTTGAGAATTCCAAATGCATGTACTGTAGTTATCTAACTTTTATTTATATAACATTGTACATGTTGTGTTATACTGTAACTGACATTCTTATTTAAAAGATAATAGATCAGAAGTTTGAAAATAAAATAATTTTCTGTATCAACATACAACTTGAGCAGGTTTGCTGTTATATGACAATAAAGATATTAAAATTCTCTGTTTTAATGGCATATGGTTTTATATAATTAAGTGCTGAACCTTGAATTGTAATTGCAAAGGGCATGTTTCAAGTATATTCTTGCAATTATGGAACTGCAGCACAAGATAGCAGTTGCATGAATAGTACAAACATTTATTGAGGTAGCCAACAAACTGACCCATTAGTAGGAATCTTTTTGAACCTTTTCAATAAAACAATTGTGCCTGATTAAACAAAGGCCAAAATTTATTCTCATTCCACATATAGTATATTCAGCACAAGATTGCCTGTATAATTTGTAACTACTGATTATATTTTATATTTATGAGGTATATCTCACCTTTTCTTTAATTACCTCCTTTTTCTTGTGTGTGTGTCTCTCTCTCCCACAACAAAATATCTTTACTATATATAATGCTCACTTATAATTATACTCAATGCATCTGATTAAGTGCACAAAGATAATTTGTTTTTATGGGAAGCATGGTGAGCTGAAGATGGGAGCTGATGCCTGCATCAGAAAGAGAACCCATTGAATGAATCTAGATTAATGAGATGATCTGGGACCACCCATAGTACTTCATAACAGATGTTCCCCATGATAAAACCATAAAATAGTGGTCTCTGGCAGGTTTTAGAGCACCGGGATCTGGGAGAATTAGCTTTGCCCAAGCTGCAGTTCGAAGCCTTCAAAGAGATACTGGGTTCGCCCACTTCCTATCTTAATCACTTTCACTGGAAATGGCTTGTAAATTGTTTTTTGGATATTAAGAACCTTCATAAGGACTATTTTTATTACACTGGATTTTCCTTCAGTCCTCAACAAAAAAAGGGGGGGCGGGTTTCATGTAAGTTTAAGAACTTTAAAAAAAATGTTGTTGCTTGGAAATAAGTAGCAAAAAGGGTAAACAGAATGGTGGTTTTGTAAAAATTTTAAATGGACTAAGGGGCTGGAGAGACTAAAAATAAGATTATGAAATAATTAGAATAAGTGGTTTGTTTAAAATCCTATTAAAATATATGAAGATTTTGAATTTAAGTGTAAGAAATCTTTTCCTGAAAAAATGTGGCTTAAGGAAAAGTATGATAAGAGGAGACCTTGAAAGCTGGTTACTAGAGACACCCAGAAAGAATTAAAGATTATAATTATCCACTAATACAGAATGGAGACAAGTATTTTAATTCTGGAAGAATTCAAGGATATTTGGCAACAATGTACTCAAGAACTTGACCCCTACTATAAAAATGAGTTCAAAAGGGTGGTATCAGTCTGCATCTAATTTCCAGTGGTGGAAGGAGGGATCAGTCTACGCAGCCTCCTTCCAAAGGACTAGGATGGGATCAGCCTACTAAACCTTTGGGCAGTGGCACAGCAGTACACTACAGCATCACTGAAGCAGTCACAAATTTAGCAAATTACAGTTCCACTGGAGTGATTGGTCCCAGATTTTGGACACATTTTATAAATTTACCCCATTTCAGGTATTTTAATTCAAAAATTGTTGCCGTATGATGCACTGTTTCGCCTAGTTAAAGGTTTTAGATGAGAGATTTAATAGTATACGGATGTAAGATAAGATATGGGAAGAGGAGGGGAGATTGTATTTTGAAAGTGAGAGATAAATTACTATAAAGATAAATGAAAGGAATGTGAAATTGATGTACTTGTTTAATGTGAAAATACATGTAGTTATTTCTGGTAGCTCTTAATACATTTTTGCTGATTAAGATTGATGAGGCTGTATTTGCTTTTAGATTAAAGACAAGATATGGTGTAAAGAGATTTTAGGTTGAAATGTTAGAGAAGATAAGTTACTGAAATTATACTTGTCATGAAGAAGGGAGAAGAGGCATTTCTTTTCATATTTCCCCTTTTTATTTTACTTTTCTCTCTGTACTTTTTGCTTATTATTAGTTTTTTGTATTTTTAAAGTTCTATACTTTTTTAAAAAAGATATTCAATAGAAGATATACGAAATTTACACAATAATAAATTGGTCTATTTTTAAAGTGCCAGCAGAGCAGGGCTTTGGGCCAGGAGCCCAGAACTCCTCTTAGTAGAATGAGTCCATAAAATGCATTAGGATTGGCTTACCACATTGTAAAGTAAGATACGTTGTTATCCGGAGAGTGCTATCTCCCAAAAGACAATTTGGACCACAATCCAATGTTGTCCAGTCCCTTTGCCTGTGCTTAGTCTGGGGAGTGGGGTACATAGGTCCATTATATCACTTCACTTCTTGTGTTTGATTTTTGCTGAACAAGGCTGCTTTGTAAGAAGCTTGATAGCATAGGAAAACATGAGCTGAACTGTCTTTTCCCCCCTGGGATTCTGATCATTGTGACTTACATGAATCAAATGTTAATGTGAAAGTATTCTTTGAATACAAAGAAGCAGCAAGCCTAGAGGCATATCCTATGCCCACTTTAACTGCTTCCTTGTTTGGCTATTTCCAGCACTACTTTGTTGGAGGGGGAATGCTATGAAATGAGAGAGTGTATAGTCCACTGAAATGACCGTTTGGTGGCTTTCTTGTTTTTCTTTTAGGACATTAGGTAATGTTAGCATTCGCTTGTAACTAAGGCTAGCCCTTAAGGGTGCAGGCAAGACTTTTGTGTAACTTTATGATAATAGTCACTTCGGGTGAAATGGGTTATTTTATTAATAAATAAAGTGGCCACTAGACAAACCCATTGTCAGTGGGTTTCTTTCTAATATTTTTGTTGCCCTTGAGTGCTCTCAGCCATGAATTTGGGGCGTGCAGCCCCAGAATGCGCAGAGGACACAAGGTTGGGGTAGACTGTGCTCTGCTTCTCTTGTCTTTCTTCATATAATGTTATTAACCAGTGTTTAAATTTTGTATTGCTGATCTCTTGATAGAGTTAGGGTTTGTTCAGAGCCTTCATGTTGGTGTTAATGTGTAATGTGTAATTCTATTCTGTTTTTACAGGTAAAAGTGTTATCCTGTCTGAGTTGCAGCTTGTATAATTTTATTTTTAAAAACCTGAAACAGTTCAGGATTTGCTGCTGATGTCAGAACATTTGTAAACCACCAATCATTTAAATTAGGAAGTCTTGAAAACATTTAAATGTAGACTTACAGGAATGTAATGGAGGCAGGATAAAGGTTACTACTGGACTTTGACCAATAGTAACCTCTAGGAATTGCTTCATATTCTTTTTGTTGACGCCATCTAGTGGCTACTATTGTTACAGGAAATTGTAATGTTTATTTTTTCCTACAAATTGGTAATTGTGTTTGGATGTGGTTCTGTGTCATAAATAGAATAAGAATTCTGTTTATTGTGACAAACACATAAATGCTAAATACACAATTCACTTATATGAATGTGATCTGGATAGAGGTAACTGACCAGCAATTGTTTTTTGTTCCTTTCTTATGGCTTTTAATCATTTTGCATGATGAACAGTAGTTGAGCACTTGTAATACTTCTGTAAAATTTCATTTGGCTTAATAAAAGCATTACCTCTTTGGGTTCTGCTTTATTTCTCTCTCTCTCTCTCATGACCAACCCAGCTACTATTGTTTTTTCTAGGAGTTAAAGACAATCAAAGGGGAAAAGAAGTAGCAATAAATGAGCAACATGTTTGTTAATGCATAGTCTTGGGACAAACATTTTAATATTTATATTTTATATTTAGTGATCTTTGTGAAATTATTGTGAGGTAAAATCAGGAAGAATCAATTGGTTGGAAATGGCTGCTGTACTTTGAAAGAACAGCAAGTATAAGAAAATTTTGGAAATGAAGGATAATGAAAAGGTGATGGAAAAGCAAAATGAGTAATGGTATGTTCAAATGTAATAAAGACCTGGCTGGATGAGAAAGGAAGATATGAAAGAATTTGAAAATGAAGGGATAGACTCAATGTAATTTTAAAAAAGGATGATAAAATGTATCATCAGATAAAACGGGGTAGAGAAAAGTAGAAAAATAATAAATGAAAATGGACTGAGAGGAGAAAAACATATCAGATGGGAATCTTTAAGAGAAAAGAGGGAGAAACAGTAAAATATCATGGCTGTAGAAAAAACACTGAGGATTCAGAATTCAAATAGATCAGAAAGGTACTACAGTCACAAACAAATGAAAAGGAAGAACAGGTGTATTTATTATGGCTTAGTTATCCAATTATCTTGTTCTTTAAAGGCACTTAATTGCAATCCTAAATCACAACAGAAAAAAGGAGTACCTTCAAGTTATCATAGCAAATTTGTCAAAATGGCGAAGCTAGGAATAAATATATGTCTCGGGATAAACAAAATGGAGGGAACATTTCAAAACATTTCACGACAGGTTGCGAGATCATTAGGCTAATGGAAGAAATAGGAGGTAGAAAACCATCATGCTTACTGTTTTCCCTGATGTTTCTCCTACATGTAAAGATAGCAATGTCCCATGTGTCATCATCATACTTTGTGATGTATGGTGTAATTGGTTGTGCACTGCACTATCATTTCTAATCTGCTGTGGCTACAAGTAAGAAACGAATAGTTAAATACAGTAAGCCATCCTTGCCTTAGAAATCTAGGATTTGGATTCAAAACAATGGAGAGAATAAACTTTCTTTAATGTTAAAAGAGTAATAAGACTAAAGAATTTCCTAGCAGAAAAGTCAGACATAAGGACATGTAGGAAATAGTATTCAAAAGTAAAAGAAAATAAGAAACAGATAAATTTGAGGAATTAGAACCATAAATGTTAAAACTACAGAGGAAGAAAAAGGAATTGCTTCAGAGGAAGAAAATTAGCAAAGTCTTAAGGTTTAAAAGGTAGCAGGAAGATAATAGAATGGAAATACTGTATAGAGATAGAAAATTAAATAGATTTTGACAGATCCAAGAAAATTGGTTTATTTATGTACAGTACTGAAACTGCTTTGTTAAAATGACAGTTTCTTGTTGCCGATTGTTAAAAAATCTCTACTGTTTCTCCTTCCTTGGTTCATATTCTGCTTTTGACACAACAGATTATCTTCTCTTTCTGATCTGTTTCTTTGCTGTTTCTTTTCTTCCTTGCTAAATTCCCAAATTCTTTACTTGCCTCCATACTAATTCTGTTCAATAATTTCTCATAATGGCTATATGTGGTTTCCCCTCCCCCCACCTTTTTGCATTTCTTCTCCTTCTCTGTGAGTGACTTATGCTCTGCAGCTTAGTCATTATGGCATAAGAGTCTGCTGCTTTTTATCAACATTTTGCCCTTTGCTCCTCTCTGTTCAGTGTGTGCATATCATGCCTCATCTACTTCAAGATCATCATCTAGTAGCATAAAGGTTTTGGTTCAGCCTGTTAATTCTCTAAGCATGTGTCAGTGATTGTACTCTTTGCCTGTCAATTTGATGGATACACTCATCTTTAATATTAGAGGTCGGATTTTTTTTAGGATTAAAGCAGCCTGTTCAGTGACCCTGTACTAAAGTGATAACATCTTATTGTTTTCAACTAAGTAAACCAGGAGTTGGCAACGTCGCACTCTCAGATGCCATGGCTCCTGCAGTATCCCTAAATGGTGCCAAGTGATCTTCAATCACCAATGTAATCTTAAAGTATTTGAATTTATTGTGTTTTATTTTCAGAAAAATAATGTGAAATTGCTTAATGGTGCCTGCCACATTAAAACATGTCTAACTAAGCTGTTAGGCAAAAGAAATTAAGTTTGACTATGAAATGGGGAGAAAAAATTGTCAAGCATCCCAGCATAATGAAAACCTACTGTAGGTGGCACTCTTGAGCTTTGTTTGAGAATCAGGATTGTTGGTATGTGTTAGTTTCATATACTGGTAGTCCTCCGCTTATCACTACAATTGAGCCCAGAATTTATGTTGCTAAGTGAGACATTTGTTAAGTGAGTTTGCCCCATTTTATTATCTATCTTGCCACATTTGTTAAGTGAATCACTGCACTTCTTAAATTAATAGCATGGTTGTTAAGTGAATCTGGCTTCCCCATTGACTTTGCTTGTCAGAAAGTTAATCACATGACCCTGGGACACTGCAACCATCATAAATATGAGTCAGTTGACAAGTGTCTGAGTTTTGATCATGTGACCATGGAGATGTTGCAACGGTCAGAAATGTATTAAAACGGTCATAAGTCACTTTTTTCAATGCTGTTGTAACTTTGAACAATCACTAAATGAACTGTTGTAAGCGGAGGATTACCTATAGCTATCTTTGTCTTGAATTTCTACAAGTACCATGTATACTGTTAGTTTTATATATATATATATATAAATGGAAATATAAATGCATAGCTTAGTTCATTTACAGCAGGGATCATCTAGTCATTTGATTTATCTTCTGCAGCCTTTCACAACACTTAGGAAACAGTAAGCCCTGCTGGGCCCCCCTTCTGGGCTGCTATGGATTAACCCAAAAGACAGCACCATTGCTCTCTGCCTAGTTGTGGTACAACAGCGGAAACAAAAGCATTGATGAGGGGGACAGACCAAAGAAAACAAAGATGGGAGCAAAAGAAGGGTGCTGGTTTTCTGGCTGCCCAGAACAATAGAAAGTACCTCACTGATCCGTAGCAACAGAATGATAGCTGAAATAGTACAGCACCTTGCTGATACCACTAGACATTCTGGGTATTCTTCCTGAGAAAAATAGCTTTGCAACTAGCATGGCAGCTGAGTGAACAG
Organism: Diadophis punctatus similis; assembly: GCA_023053685.1. Taxonomy (NCBI): domain Eukaryota; kingdom Metazoa; phylum Chordata; class Lepidosauria; order Squamata; family Dipsadidae; genus Diadophis; species Diadophis punctatus. The sequence continues at coordinate 27,965,433 of JALIGW010000002.1, forward strand.
CTGCATTTCTACTGTAGGTCTATAGACGGATGTTGCCACAGAGGACATAACTGGATCGCCACCTCTGTGTAGGAATCCTGCCCTTTCTGAAACTAAAGCTCTAAAGGTCTAGTAAAAGGAAGATGAGGATCAAGCTGTGATTTGGGTGTGATCATCTTGATCCCTCACCCACCTAAGTAGAGGAGAGCCCCTGCATAGGAGCAAGATAGTAAGTTCCACAATCCCTAGGTAGGTAATTGCTCAGGATAGAATTCAGGAGTAGCAGCAGGATAGGAAAGTACCTGGAGTTTCAGTCTCAGCAATCCAAATTCTTCCTCAGAGCCTTTGTGGTACTAGAGACTTTTGTATCATACATTTTGAAAATTTTAATTTTAAATAATTCAGTTTTAATGTTTTATTGTATTGATTAAATTGTACACTGCCCAGAGTTCTGCTGTGAGGAGATGGGCAATTAATAAGTTTATTTATATGACTGGCTGATGCAGTAGTCATATGACATGTCCTCATGTGGCACTGATTTGCAGTGAACTAAGTTTTATAAGGAAGATGATTTTTCCTTATTTCATGCAGATCTTCTTGTAATCAAAGTTTTTCCCTCCATACTAAACTTGCTCTACAAATCTCCATAAGGACTACATGCTGCTACCCACTTATATCGCTATGCTTTTCCTCCCTTTCTCTGTGAATGACCTATGCTCTTCAGCTTAGCCATTATTTCACAAAAAAGGTTTGTTGCTTTTTATCATCATTCTGCTGTTTGCTACTCCCTGTTCAATGTGCACAGCATGCCTCATCTTAGGTCATCTCCGATCATTCTGAAGCTCTAAAGTGTCAGACTCTGAAATAAGTTCTCTTGTGAGTGGGAATTAAATACTTGGAATACAGTGATCTATCTCAGAATGTGCAGATACTGACCATGCCCAGAGAAGTGCCCATTCTAGCAAATAAATGTGACCACTACTGTAGTCCTCCAGTAGAACTAATTGGTTTTCTAACATACTATAAACTCTGACATCTAGAAGCTTATTTAAAGGCTCTACAACAACAACAGAACGACTAATTTGATATGGAACGGAATCCATGTTCTGTTCAGGTTCAGGTTCTGCATACTGTAATGTTTATGATTGATTAAGAGTCTGATTCAGGACAAGAACAAAATGCTACTGGTAAGCTACTTCAGTGCAGTTTGAAAAAATAAAATTATTGGATAATAGTATCCATGTATAAAAGTGGGAATTGAAGAAGCAGAATGGAAAGAGTGTTTGATGCTTTTGAACTTCATATTAGAGAAGGTAACTGACAATACTTACAGTTGGACTAGGGACAGATAGATCATCTTGTCTATGGTTCTTAGAATCAATACCAGCCTAATGGCGCATAATTGCTTAGTGTCCATAAAGAGCAAAAATATCAGTGTTTTTTTCTTGGTGGGTGAAACTTACTGTACTTTTATAATATTCTTACTTAACTAAAAGAACTGGTTTTTAAGAATTAGTTTATCTTCTTATTTATTTATGTCATTCTTTTTGCATCCTTTTCCTGGCTCTTCCCCTTCATAATATCCATAATACTTTTGTTAGTTTTTAAAATCATGGCACACTTAGATTACATAGCAACATACTGTATCTCACTCGTTTCTCAAATTTTGATTTCTTTACTTTTTCCAAATATTCTCAAGGAAAACCTTTTGTGAGTAATCAATATAGATATATTAAAAGAACTCAAAAAACATCCTAGCTATATTAAATTATAGAGCCTGCAGTTATGGAGCATTTGGGCTGACAAATGGCTTTGAAAATTATTTAATAAAAGTTCAGAAATTTGAGTTGTGGACTTTCTATACTCATAGCTAAAATTCAGAATTCAGGTGTCACAAGAATCACTTTCTCTGAATAACCTCAGTTTATTTTTTATTTAATTTAAACATCACCTTTATTATTTTTATAAATAATTTGAGGTGGCGAACATATCTAACATTCCTTCCTCCTCCTCCTTTCCCCATAACAACAATTCTGTGAGGGGAGTTGGACTGAGAGGGAATAACTGGCCCAAGGTTGCCCACCTGTCTTTCATGGCTAAAGCAGAATTTGAACTCATGGTCTCTTGGTTTCTAGCCTGGTGCCTTAACCACTAGACCAAACTAGCTCTTTGTTGTTTGTTAAAGTGGCTGCAGTTTGCTTAGCTAAAGCCTAAGAAGGCAGATAGCCAGAATGTGAAAGACTAGATACCTTCAAGCTATTTGCTCAGATTTCCACTATTGAAGGGCTGCATGATGGGGGAGAGGAGAGGAAAGAGAATAGGAAATATTTATTTCCATATTTCCTGGTATTTAGTTAGCTTTAATGAAGATAAATTTTTCTCCTTAGTTTTTCACTAGATATTTTCTGGAAGTAAGCTTGACTGAAACAGTTCATAATAATCTTTTCCCTTCCTTTCCTGCAACCAGCTAAGTTTTCAGGTGATGGCAACTTCCTGTAGTATGTATTAAAATGGTATGTGTGTCTGCGTGTATACACACGCGTGCACACATTCTGGATGCCTTTCTCTAGTCCAGAGGTCTTCAAACTCGGCAACTTTAAGACTTGTGGACTTCATCTCCCAGAATTCTCCAGCCAGCTATGCTGGCTGGAGAATTCTGGGAGTTGAAGTCCACAAATCTTAAAGTTGCCAAGTTTAGGGACCCCTGCTCTAGTCCACTGTTTTCTTTTAGAATACTAATTTGAGCAATTCATTCAGTGAAGGTCTGCCTCTTTATTCCATAACTAATGCATGTATTTGTTCTTCAGACTGAATCTGGCTATGGATCGGAGTCAAGCTTGCGACGTCATGGCTCTATGGCATCCCTTGTATCTGGAGCAAGTGGGTACTCTGCAACATCAACCTCTTCATTCAAGGTTAGATATGAAAAACAGTGATACTGTTGAAAGAAAAGTATTTCTTTGTACATAATGTGTATGTAAATAAACCCCGAAAATACCTTGATAATGTATGTTTTATTGATGAGGTCTGTTACATTTTCTCATGTAGGCAAAAATACATGGGGTCAGAAACAATGTACCTGAATATCACTTAATGCAGAAGGAATAGGGATAGGAATGGCCTTGAAGGACAGGAGAAAGAGCTGCTACCAAGGCAGAAAAGGGTCTCAAGCCCATTCCTAGAAACTCATTTGAATAAATATCTTAGAAAAACTCCTAGTTCACGTAAAGATACAGGGAGGGAAGAGGAAAGTGCATTCAGACTTGCAAGATTTTTAGCTAAAGCTATTACGATAAAACTATATGACCCATATGGCTTGGTTTGTTAGGCTGGTCATTTATTTATTTCCTGCCTTTATTATTTTTATATGTAACTCAAAGCAGTAAACATATCTAATACTCCTTCCTCCTCCTATTTTTCTCATAACAACTTGGTGAGTTGAGGTTGGGTAAAAAAGAGTGACTGGCCCAAAATTACCCAATTGGCTTTCATGCCTAAGGCTGGATTAGAATTCACAGTCTCCCAGTTTCTAGCCTGGTGCCTTAACCACTGAGTCTAGACCAGTGGTTCCCAACGTGGAGCTCATGCCCCACAGTGGGGAAATTTGATTTTTAATGGGGGCAATTGGAACCTTGTTTAAACCAAGTTAATGGCCTTTTAGGCTTCCTCCGCGTGAGTAGGAGTTCACTTTTTGAAGAGTAAGAATTAGATGTAGTGGGGGGGAGGCATCAGGGTTTTAGAGATGCTTACGGTATGTGGGGCATGGCCAAAAAAAGGTTGGGAACCACTGGTCTAGACCAAGCTGGCTGTCTTACAGGAATGACACATAAGCACAAGATTGAGGGGTTTTGGTGGTGGTGGTAGGCTCTGACTGGTAAGAACACTTCAATGTTTAAATAAGAATTGCCTCATGATTTAGTACTGTAGCTCTCTGAATTCCTCTGGGATTACTTTAGAGCAGTGATGGCGAACCTATGGCACGCATGCCACAGGTGGCACGCTGAACCATATCTGCCGGCACGCGAGCCGTTGCCCTAGCTCAGCTCCAGCATGCATGTGTGCACCGGCCAACTGATTTTTGGCTTGTGCGGAGGCTCTGGGAGGACATTTTAGGTTTCTGGAGTGCCTCCGGAGGGGTGGGGGAGCGTTTTCGCCCTCCCCAGGCTCCAGGGAAGCCTCTGGAGCCTGGGGAGGGCGAAAAACGGGCCTACTGGGCCCACTGGAAGTCTGGAAATGGGCCGTTTCCGGCCTCCAGAGGGCCTCTGCGGGGGTGGGGGAGGCCGTTTTCGCCCTCCCCAGGCATTGAATTATGGGTGTGGGCACTCGCACGTGCGTGATAGTGCACGCACACGCGCTTTTGGCACCCGTGGGAAAAAAGGTTCGCCATCACTGCTTTAGAGCAATGCTATATAACAGTGATGGCTAACCTTTTTTTCCTCGGGTGCCAAAGCGTGCCCACACCCATAATGCAATGCCCCCCATGCATGCACACGCATCTCCCGCAAGCGTGGCAGAGTCCCAAAAATCAGCTGGCCGGCGGGAGGCGCCCATGCGCAGTGGAGCTGACCTAGGGCAGTGGTGGCGAACCTTTTTAGGCTCGCGTGCCCACACCCATTCCCTCCCCCCCACGCATGCGCACAACACCCCCTTATGCTGCCCCCTGCGCATGCGCACACACCCCCACCCCCGTGCAAAGGCCTTACCGGAGCCTGGGACGACGAAACCGTGCACTTCCGGTTTGTCCGTTTTGTAGTTTTTTGCATTCCGGAGCTTCAGGGAGCTTCCCTGAACCCTCCGGAGTGCAAAAAACAGCTCACTGGCAAACCGGAAGTGCGTTTTTCCGCACTTCCGGTTTGCCGGTGGGAACCCTCGCGTGGCGGCTGCTATGGCTCCGCATGCCACCTGTGGCACGCGTGCCATAGGTTCGCCACCACGGACCTAGGGCAACAGCTCGCGTGCCCGCAGAGATGGCTCCACATGCCACCTGTGGCACACGTGCCATAGGTTCACCATCATGGCTATATAACTCTCAAATGTATGTTTTTTGTGGTGTTCATAAACAGTTATACCAACTCGAATACTTCGTTGCATATGTAAAGGACATTTTGAAATGTTTATGGTCATTGAATTAATTGACATGATACATAAAATAAATGCTCAGGAAAGTGATCTCAGTTACTGAAATATACAAAGGTGTGTGTGTGTGTATATATGTATGTGTGTGTGTGTGTGTGTGTGTATATATATATATATATATATATATATGTATGTATGTATGTATGATGTATGTATATGTATATATATGTATGTATGTATGTATGTATGTATGTATATATATATGTGTGTATATATGTATATATGTATATGTTTATGTATATATTTGTAGGATTTTTTGCTGATAAATGAAAATAAAGGGAGACTATTATAGATCTATTTCGAGCTTATTTTGCTCTCGTCAGATAGCCATACCCCTTACTGGGATTTGAACCCGGGCCGGCTGTATATATTATGTATATATGTATATATTATGTATATATGTATATGTGTATGTGTACTGAATTAACACATTGTTAAAAAGTATGAACATATATTTGGGTTAATATAATGGAATATTTTACCAACAATTTTCAGAAGGGCCACAGTTTGCGTGAGAAGCTTGCTGAAATGGAAACCTTCAGAGATATATTGTGCAGACAAGTTGATACATTACAAAAATATTTTGATGCCTGTGCTGATGCTGTCTCCAAGGATGAGCTTCAGAGAGATAAAGGTATTAATTTAAATATGTTTAAACTACTGGTAAATTATTCCATCATTCTAAAATGATATATATTGCAAATTAACATTCATTTTAGGTGGTGTAATATGATCTTATAAAACTATGGTGACTATAATGGACTCAGAACAGTTTGATAGGGAACTGGGTTTATCCCTGTTGGTCTGCTGAATGTTCCATCCAAAGCCTTGGTTGCTGATCAGAATAAGGCAGCTGAGGCCCTTGATCAGATCATGCCCATGTGACCTGTCTCCTCTCAGGGATCTCATCACTCCTCATGTTTATGAAGAACCTGATGGAATGGGAGGTGTCTAGAGCATCGCTGGTGCTCAGTAAAGGACAAACTCCTCATTAGAGTCGCTATTAACACCTACATTCTGATAGTGAAGCTCCACTACTTTTCTGCCCTTATTTCATGCCTTAACCCTGTTTCAGGTGACACAGGCCCACCTGGGTAAGGCAGGGGTGTGCGGGGGAATTTACATAGCATCTATCAGATAAACTCAGTGGAATTTGTTCCCAGTTGGGTGCTGGCCAGAAGAGATGCCTAGAGAAGAGCCTTGCTGGTTATCTGGGAATGGTTTGATCTGTTGGCTCTGAGGAAGTGCACAGAGTCCTCAGGGCTGTGAGCTTGGCCACATGTTTTTTAAGATTTATGCCTCTCAAGTATTCTTAATGTGACCCACAGGGTGTCATGTGAGTGTATTCTGGTGGTGGTTATTTGTTCTTTGAGTGAAGAGGTTGTTCCTTTGCCTCTTAAAGGGACGGTTGTTTTCTCCCTCCTCAAGCCATAGCTGGATCCCACTATATTAGACAATTTTTGTCCAATGACTCCTCTCCCTTTCTGGGGAAAGTGATAGAAAAGATAGTTACTTAATAGCTTCAGAGGTCTGGATCCTTTTCAACCAAGATTCAGATCTGGGTATGGGATGGAAATGGCATTGATTCTGCTTTTGGATGACCTCTGCCATGGATGGAATGAGGTAGCGTATCCATCCTTCCCCTACTTGACTTATCAGCAGCTTTTGATACCATCAACTATAGTGTCCTTCTGGATCAGCTCTGAGGGGTTGAATGGCATGGTGTTGTGCTGATTTGCCTTCTTCCTTCAAGGTCAATTCCTGTCTGTGATGATTGGGCAGGAGAGGCTTTTATTTTCAGTGGGAAATTGAAAGCATATAGCAAATAAAGTCATGAAATGGAATCAGCATACTAATAAGGGATATGATTAAAGATCCCCTTAGCTTTATTGCTTAACTGGTGTTTCACCTCTTCCCCACCTATCCATTAGTAAGATGGATTATAACTATTTCTTCTAGCATTTGAATTTTTAATAATATTAATTTCCTACTTGATGTATATAAAAATACAGGTATCAATATCTAGTAAGATGCATAGAATTTATATTTTGCTTGGATATTGATTTAATAAAATGTTTTCATGGTTTACTAATACAGAAGTGCTAGCTAGCTGACACAACATTTGACATAAAATTATTTCTCTGCTATCTTCTGATTCTATGCTATGCACATTAGTAATTGATCTATTTCTTTGTTGTAGTGGTAGAAGATGATGAAGATGATTTTCCTACAACACGTTCAGATGGGGAGTTTTTGCATAATACTAATGGAAGTAAAGAAAAATGTAGGTATACTTTAATACATTATCATATAAATGCTCTGGTGAATTAATGATCCTTTGAGTACTTCATGAGTACACCATGAAGTAATTTAGCATCATATGCTAAACATGCCAACGAACAGAATCATATATATTTTAATTAAATATGTATTTTATTTTAAATGCTCAGAAGATATGCAATATACTAATTTACATTTTATAATTTTAAGACATTTTACTTAAAATTATAAAACTTTAAAAGAAATTAACATTTCTATAGAGCAGTGGTTCCCAACCTTTTTGTGATCGAGTACCACTTGGAGGTCCCGTACAGTCGCCGCGTACCACCTGGTTCCAGAGAAACTAAATTCGATCAGATATCACTTTATTTCCATAATTGTACCGTTCCTTTTTTGGCCCCGCGCATCCAGCAACTGGATTCTCGGGCCGCTGGGACCAGGTGGGTGGCGTGTTGCAACAGTTGCAAATCGTTGCCAGATTATCTTGTGTTAGGCAGTAAACATTTTTGTGAAGTAAAAAATAACTAACTAAAAATCGTTCATGACCCCGAAAGTGTTCGCGTACCACCTGGAAGGCCCTCGCGTACCACTAGTGGTACACGTACCACAGGTTGGGAACCACTGCTATAGAGACTTGCAATGCTATCTAATGTTTACCAAATAATTGTTATTGAATTCGATAGATTTACTCATAAGTAAATGGATATAGAATCGAACCATACATTACATTTAACTAATACAGTCATTGAAACTATTTAGCAGTTTTATAAAACCAATTAATAACCCTGTTCTTACTTGCTAATTTCAGAATGGTTTTATTCAGTCTTTTCCCCCCTGTTATATACACTCTTATAAGGAACAAGTCTTGTTTAAGAAAAAGCCTAAGTATTAATTCTATTCAAGGCAGCTTATAACACTTTTAAAATTTGATTTCAATGATGTTGATACTCCCATAAATAAAACAATAGAACTTAAGGCTTGGCAGTCTGTGTTGGAACAGAAGTAGAATGCTTGATACTCTATGGCTGTAACTACATTATGTTTATATTCAGAAACATTTCTTATTGGTGATGCCTTAGCTATTTCTGCTGTTGATAAGTGTTCATCTGAGGTATTGTCACTCAGGCTATGCTTACATCATATTAGATTATTGTAATGTGGTTTCTACCTTGACAACTGCCTAGAAACCAGACACAAATAGTCTAGGAGGACTTTGTGAAGTTATTGACCAGTATCTGTTCAACGAACCTAGTTGGTTTCAGAATGCTATTCAGATATTTGCCCTTTTCCCCCCATTTCCCTATAGAGAGATGTTCTACCTATATTAGTGACACCAATTTTATGGTTACTAAATATAAGACCTTATTAGAGGTGATCTATCTTAAATGTAATATTTTTCTCACAGAACTGTTTGCCTGATACCCTTTCTCCTTCTTCAGAGCATAAACCAGAATTTTGTTTCAAAAAATTTATAAGACTAACAAGAGACAGAAGACTCCATTTTGATACTGCTTAGTTTTCAGCTTTGATTATGCTATTAAGCTAGGTAATTTCTTCTAGTAATGCTATATTTGACCTACATATATTATTATTTTATATTAACAGCCTTCAGGATAAAACTGTTTTTAATAATACCGTAAGAGTATAGTACTGCCACTGTATATGGAAAACCTGCAGTATACTTCATATCTTTTATGCATTTATTATTCTATTTTCTTAATATGCCTTGAAGTTCATTAGATATATTATTTGCTGGCCTTCAGGAGTGTTTTAATTATTAACTGCATTTTGTTTTTATTAACGAACTATTTTTTAACTTTTATCTTATTTCTTATATCTTATTTGTTATGCTAAAATATTTTGTATTTTCAAATTGTAATCCAAGTTGTATAACTCTATTATGCATTGTTATTGCCATAACAATTTACTTAAAATGAAATTTATTTTAAAATGTAGATTTTTGGATTTTTTCCCATACAGTCAGTCTTTCTTTTCTTGTCAAATAGGAAACTGAAAACATATGGTGGTATTGAGTTGGGATGGGCTTGATTCATTAGTTAGATTATACAAACAAATGTATATTTTATTAAAAAACATCTGACAGGGTGTATACATAGATGTTTTAGGTATACCGGTAGCATATTTTGATCTTACCTAATTAAATCCCAACTCTTAGCATATGGAGAAGCCCAGTCTTAATATGACAACATCTAACATGATTTGAATGATACATTTTTCCATCCTTAATATATATTGATGTATTTTTGTAACATTCTACCTCATATACTTTTAAATAGATCATTTATTTAAACAAGCTTAGCAACAGATGGCTCTTGCAGTGAAATACTGAAATCAGCTGTAGCTATGAAAAGTCATCTGTTTAGGTATATTATAATGTCCTTCCATTTTTTTAAGGACATTATTACCGTGCCCTGATTATTTTTCAAATGCTTTTATAGTTCATTATTAGATTCAAATTCATATTAATTATTGGTTTTAAGTGCTGTATCTGCTAGCTTTTAAGGTGGTTCTGTTTTAATTAAATCACACTTCAAGCTGTCAAACTACAATTGTTACAAGAATATTAACACTCCTGCCACCCACACATTTTTTCAAAGTAGAGTTAAAGCCCTGAGAAACAGAATACACAGGAATATAGTTGGAAGAAGGCATTTCTCCTACTGAGTTTTCCCTGTATTCTCCAAATGAACTTTAATTGCCAAATGATTTTTGCTGTGCATACAGTAGGCACACAGCTACATACAGAATTTTTTCAGGTAACATTCATTTGAGTAATCAAAGTTTGTACTGATATATCTATAATCTGTTTTTTAGTGTTTCCACATGTTACACCCAAGGGAATAAATGGTATAGATTTTAAAGGTGAAGCTATAACTTTCAAAGCAACAACAGCTGGAATCCTTGCTACACTTTCCCATTGTATTGAATTAATGGTAAAACGTGAGGAGAGTTGGCAGAAAAGGTTGGATAAGGTAAGGCTCTTAACTTGTGAAAGGATTAAATTGTGATTTTTAAAAAAAAAAAAAACTTCAGATGTATTGACCTGTATTTACATCTAGTTATGTATGACAAGGCTCTGAAAACGTCTTCATCTGCATTAACACTGTAGCAAATGCTGCTTTTGGTTTCCCATCCACAAATCTGCTACTTTTACTTAAATAGAATTAAAACATAGGCTTCAGAAATCTCTGAGCTGTGTTGGATATGCAGTTCAAACATAAATGCATATTGATCACTTTCATTTCTGGATTAGATTGTGTAAGTCTGAAATGTACTTTAATATTTGTTTTTTATTTTGGTTATAAATGTGATTGAGTCTAAAGAAACTTAATGCAGACAGAAACATTTTTTTGAAATATATTTTCCTGAATTCTGCCATGTCTCTGATTCATTATAGGCCTTACCATCTTTGTTTTTTTTTAAGGCAGTTTACTTTAGGAAAAGTTAAGTACTGAGACTTTTGAAGGTATGAATAAATTGTCAATTTGTTCTGAGAAACTTTGAAGAGTTAGCATGTTTTATATGTGTGTGTGTGCGCGCGCACACACGCACATGCACACACACATATACATACAGTGGGGGGGGAGTATTTAGTCAGCCACCAATTGTGCAAGTTCTCCCACTTAAAAAGATGAGAGAGGCCTGTAATTGACATCATAGGTAGACCTCAACTATGAGAGACAAAATGAGAAAACAAATCCAGACAATTACATTGTCTGATTTGGAAAGAATTTATTTACAAATTATGGTGGAAAATAAGTATTTGGTCAATATCAAAAGTTCATCTCAATACTTTAAAGGTCACACTTTAAAAGTGGCAACATTTAAAGATATATGCCCCTGTGCCTCCATGTCGCTCAACTAATATATCAAAACTACTATGTTTCCTTCCTGGGAATCTGTAATGGTGGGAGATCTGCTAATGTATACAGATACTCAAACTGTCTTTAAACAACATTCTGTATAAGAGCTATGCGACCTTGTGGTCTTGCTCTTGACTTTTCTGGGTACAGTGACTCATTGTAACTTGTTAACTTTAGAACTAATAAATGATAGTTTGAACCCTCTCCAGTGGATGGTTTCTCTTGAGGGCAAGGGCAATCACTGAATACTTTATAACAGGCAGTAAATGTATAACATTTCTTTGGGTTTTCTCCTTTGTTTTTCATTGCTTTATTACCTTTATTTAGTGAAGGGTTTTAGATAGCTAAAGACTGAAACTAATTGTTCCCAAAGCAAAAGTTCCTTCTTAATTTCCTTATGCTGATCATTTACTGTAATTAGAGAGTGTACCTTACTATTATACTTTATAGTGTGATGCAGTAACTTGTAAAAGTTTAACTAAGTTTTGAATTGTTTAAGACTAAAACATACTGTCCCTTTTTAATATTCTTGTAGGAGGTTGAAAAAAGGAGGCGAATAGAGGAAGCATACAAAAATGCAATGACAGAACTAAAAAAAAAATCTCATTTTGGAGGACCAGATTATGAGGTATGCATTTATCTCAAGTTTTCTATTTTAAAGCCAAGCCTGGTCTTATATACTACCATTAAAGGTAGATTCAAACAGGTACTTAAATATTGAGCAACAAAGGTCCATTCTTGTATTGGTTTGTTCATTATTTATCTTGGGTTAAGAATACCCAGAAACAAGAGTTGGGTACACAATGAAAAAGCAATAAGAGCTCCCAAGTGCTCTCATTGTTGTGTTCTCTGTATTGTATATTTAAAACATATACAACTCTTCCAAATTATCAATCCTACTTATAAGAAAGCTTAGAAAAGCAATCTATTTTACCATTCAGTTTTGTAGTCGCTATGAACAACTTGAATAAGATAAAATATTATGTAAAGGACTATTGTAAATGATGAATTCCATTAGATTCAGCTCTGTAACTCCAAAAATACTCTTGTCCTTCTAGATCAGACTCACCCCACTCATGCTGGCAGAGAGGGCCTACTACAGATTCCATCAGTAAAAAAAATATTTGGCTGTTGGGATCCAGAAGGGTGGGTGCTGTGGCCTTCTCTGTCATAGCACCTGCCCTTTGGAATATTCTCCCCCCCCCCCGGTAACATCTGCCCCCGCCTTCCTATCCTTCCATAAGAGCCTGAAGATCTGGCTCTGCAAATTGGCCGGGGACCCAATGAGGGAATACCACATTGGAGGAGGCTATTAGATTGATAGCAAACCCCACCTCCCCCCTGCATTCCTTGCTTCCCTCCACCCATCTTTTAATCTCATATTTTCATTATTCATTTTTTTATTGCTTTATTATTTTTCTACTGTTATGTTTACAGTTCTTTTAATTTCTCTGTTTTTACTGTTAGGGTAAACTGCCTAGAGTAGCCCCACAATGAGATAGGCGGCAAATAAATTTAACAAACAAACAAACAAACAAACAAACAAACAAACAAACACAAATAAATAAATAAATAAATAAATAAATAAATAAATGTGATATTTAAATGAACAAAAAGTATAGAGAAAATAAATCTGTCTTTGTAGTTTGTTCATTAATGATTGCACAGCGCAGAACAGAACAGAACAGAATATAATTTTTTATTGGCCAAGTGTGATAGGACGCACAAGGAATTTGTCTCCAGTGCATAAGCTCACATATAGACAGCAAGTAATAGGTCATAGATCATAATCATAGTTCCAATCATTAATCATAAGTTACAAACAACAATTGATAAGTCATAAACTAATAGGAGAAGATAGTAGGAAAAATGAAAAGATGAGAAGTGAGAGACAGTGTGTAGGAATTAAGTGTTCAACAGAGTGATGGCCCGGGGGGGGGGGAGCATCTTTGTACCTACCGTAATTGTCTTGGCATGCAATACTCTATAGTGGCATCCTGAGGAGAGAAGTTGAAATAGATTATGACCAGGATGTGAGGGATCTGCAGATATTTTCTCAGCCGTCTTTCTGGTTTGTGTAGTATACAGATCCTCAATGGAAAGCAGGCTGGTTGAGATTATTTTTTCTACAGTCCAAAGTATCCTACTACTGTGTGTAAAGGCTTAGATATTCATTGAGCCAGATTTTCATGGTTTGAAAATCTGCATGTATATTCATCATCTCCATTTAATTATTCTAATCTTGATGTATTTTATTCATGGATGGATATCTTCCATTAAGAGAAGAAATCTAGATATAAAGATAAGAGAATATGAAAAGACTATTGACATCTTTCATGACTTTATTTTATGCCTGCATGGGTAAGCAGGTAAAGGGGAAAAAGTTTTCCCTAGAGAAAATTTTGATGAATGCTTTTAGGGCTGAATGCTGTTCATGACCTTTGTTTGTCCCAAATAAAAGGAGCAAAGGTGTGTGTTGCAGGCAAGGATAATAGCCGTTCATGGCACGGGTCCAGGTTCCTTGAGGAACCATCTCATCCCACTGGGATTGGCCCATCCCACAGGTGCCAGCAGAGGAGACATGCTGCAGACCCCATTGGCCGAGGAATTCCACCCGGCAGGGTCCAGAAGAGCCTTCTCTGCCATCACTGATACCCTTTGGAACATTTTGCCCCCTTGGAGAGATAGACCTTCCACAAGAAGAGCTTGAAGACTTGGCTCTGCCACTTGGCCTGAGGCTCCAATGGGGAAACATCATGCTGGAGCGGGTCAATAGCTTAATCACAGATACCACCCCCCACCCCCACCCCCGCTCATCCTACTCTTTCCCTCCTCATATTTTAGTGATAGCTGATAATTTGTATTTTATAGTGTTTTATTGTATATATTGTTGTATTGTTTTATTTTTAGCATTTTAAGCTGCCCAGTGTCACCTCATGGTGAGATGAGCTGCAAACAAATTTAATTAATAAATAAAAGATGTATCATAGTTCTAAATGGTCAGGGCAAGTGTGCATTGTTCAAAGATAATTTCTGAACTATTTTTATAGGAATAAAAGTTAAGCATATTTTTAGTAATTTCATTGAAAGAAATATGGCCTGTTCTAGTTTTGACTGGATCATATCCTGTTTTTTTAATTTTTGAAACTTATAGATGTATTTATTTCTATCTTTATGTAACATTTACTTGTCAAATTCTAGGCAGTTCTTCTTTTCTGTTTGCCTATATAAGGTAATAAGTCAAAGGATGTCAATTGTGTACAGGATTTTATAGTTTAAACCATTTCTGTCTCATAAATATAATAGGTGTCTACTGCTTCTTTGTCTTCTCTGTTATACTTCAGTTATAGTGGCCTCTTATTTGTCTTCTACTCAGAGTGAACCTGTTTTTATTTATAATTAGTTGATTTGTGTTCTCTCTCTCTCTCTCTCTCTCTCTCTCTCTTTCTCTCTCTCTCCCTCCCTCCCTCTCTCTCTCTCTCTCCAGTATGATTTCCTAGTTATATGTTGACTCAGACATGTTTAATATTATTACAAAATAATAAAACCCCATATTCTTTTCAAACTGATAAAGTGTCTAAAAATAATAATATAAGCAGATTCAATGAAAACTGGTATAGTGTTTTTATTCATTTGCAGTATACTTTTGAGCTGTCTTAATTTGCACCTGCTATTGAACTTACTTTCTATTGATTTTTGCTATAGGAAGGTCCCAACAGTTTGATTAATGAAGAAGAATTCTTTGATGCTGTTGAAGCTGCTCTAGATCGTCAAGACAAAATAGAAGAACAGGTAATATTAGTATATGAAGTTCTAGGCAGAACTGTGTCGCTATGTTATATCATGGCCCCTTTTAGAATACACATACTGTAGTAAATATCATCTATAGCAGGGGTCCCCAAACCTTTGGACCTCAGGGACCACCAAGGTCATAATTTTAAATCCCATGGACCACCAAATTCATAATTTTAAGTCCCGCAGACCACTAATATGAATTTTTTAAAAAAGATAAATACATTTGTAAAATAATGATCAGAGAACTTCCATTTTATTAATATGAAATACACCTATTTAATATAACAAAATTATAAATGCTTATTTAATTATAAAATTGTAAATGCTTATTTAATCATAACAAAATCTTTAAAGGTTGTTTAATTGTAACAAAATTATTAAAGTTAGTGTAATTATTCCAAAATAATTGAAGCTTATTTGATGGTGGGCTTGCTGATGATGTTGGGAAAGTCAGTCCCATATTCCAGAGCTGTAGCTGTAGTCCCTTCCCTCCCCTCCCTCCCCCCTTTCCTTTCCTTTCCTCTTCTACCTTTCCTCCTTGCCTTCCCTTCCCTTTCCTTTCTTTTCCTTTCCTTTCCTTCTTTCCTTTCTTTTCCTTTTCCTGCACCCGGGTGGAGGAGCTGCTCCAGGATGACCAAAGGGCCAGTCCTGTGACTACCACAGCTCTGGAATATGGGACCGGCTGGAACAAAATAATGGTACTGTTGCAGGGGTGCACTGCGCAAGTGGGCTGAAGCGGAAGTTGCCATGGCTGGAAGCTACGGGAGGGAAGCGCTTCTTGCAGTTGCGTGGCATCAGCATTCCGCCTCGGTATATTTGTGCCAGCCGGGGGCACAAGGCAGCCCTTGTCTCCTGCCGCTTGGGACTCAGAGTGGTAAATGGTGTCTGGGGAGCCGCTGACGTTTGCTGTCCATTGTGGACGCTAGCTCCTAGGAGCCCGGATGAAGTTTCCCACGCCACTTCAGCAAGCGCTCCTCAAGAGACGAGTTTGTAGGGGGCCAAGCTAGCATCTGCAATGGACCGCTCCGAGTCCCAAGCAGCAGGAGATGAGGGTTGACTTATGCCACCGGCTGGCGCAAATATACCGAGGCGAAATGCTGATGCTGCACAAATGCAAGTAGTGCTTCACTCCCGCAGCTTCCAGCCATTGCAACCCCCGCTTCGGTCCACTTGCACACACCCCCCCCCGCAACAGCACCATTATTTCGTTCCGGCCAGTGAGAGCTGCGCTCCTTTTTGCATATTGCACCACCTGAAAAGTTGCACATTGCAAGTGCCACCCCAGTGCAGAAATTTCCAGCCCCACCACAGCTGGTCCCATATTCCAGAGCTGTAATAGTCACACTCACAGGACTGGCCTGTTGCAGCTCCTCCACCCAGGTGCACTGTCCATTGCAGATGCTAGCTCGGCCCCCTGCAAATTTGTCTCTCGAGGAGCGCTCACTGAAGAGGCGTGGGAAACTTCGGCCATGCTCCTCAAGAGATGAAAGTTTGCAGGAGGCCGATCTAGCAGGCGCTTTCTCTCAGGCCTCCCACCCGGAGGCCTCGCAGAAGGAGAGATGTAGGCCCGAAAGGAGGCTGAATCTCCCCCCCCCAGGCAGTCGTTTGGCTGAGCACGCCGAGTTCTTGGTCTTACCTTCCTGTTCCAGCTCATGTGGCTCTCACCGCTATACTCAAGGTGAGGTTTGCGCTCAGCCTTAAGAGTGGGGGCTGGCATGTGGACAGGGTGATGTTGGGCGGTGCAGCCTTGTGTTCCCGCATGTGGGCTGGATTAATTGCTCTCGGCCATATGCAGCCCAGGGGCCAAGATTTCTCCACAGACCACCAAAATTTCCTCACAGACCACGTTGGTGACTGTGATCTACAGTATACAGTTCATGAGCTTCAGAATGAATAGGAGCATATTTGTTTGTTTGATTGTTTTTTAATCCTGCCTTTATTACTTTTATTTTGTACTAATACTTTTTCTTAATTGTTTACATTAAAGTAAGAGAATTGCTGTTTGGTATTATGCAGGAATTGAACATAATTCCTGCATAATACCAAACAGCAATTCTCTTTGCCTTTATGTTCTTAACTTGGAAGATGGAGAGCCATAATGTGCCTATTACTGAGAATTATTTTTCAAATTATTTAATGTTTTCATGGTACATCCAAAATTCTAGGATAATAAATATATTTATATTTATATATATATATATTTGTTCTTATAGTCCCAAAGTGAAAAAGTCAGATTACACTGGCCAACTTCCCTGCCACCTGGTGATGCTTTTTCTGGTGTGGGGAATCATAGATTTGTCCAAAAGGTAAGATGTTTCCAAAATGTGACCTGAAAGTTGAATCAATGCTGTGTTCCAATTAACAGAATATGGTTATGTAATATGTAAAGATCCTATTATGTATGAATAAAGCCATTCAGGCTGCTTTGCTATCTGCTGGAAGAAAAATTACTTTTGCTGAATTGATGAACTTAAGAAATGATTTTCTGCTAAGCGTGCGCGCTTCAAAATTAAGTTTAACTAAACTGTAATAAGGAGGACTTTTATTTTCCTAGATTTCTGCAATCTTTCATTTTTCACTCTGTTAGAGGATGGTTTATTATGAATTAGTGAACACATCTTGTAATACCAAACCTAGGCAACAATATTTAGTATTCTGAGAAAGAATTCTTTATTGAGCAGTGTTTGGAGTATAATACATAATAGGTGCATGAAGTCAGCATTTGCTGCTGTACTTGCTGCTTATGGTGCTTTTGTTTCTTCTTCATAATCTTGTGCGTGGAAGTTGGTACAAAATGCTCTGTTGTGCCTTTGTTCTGATTACTTGGTTTTTTCTTTGTCTGTCTCTGTTAGCCCTATAGTCGCTCTTCCTCCATGTCTTCCATTGAGCTAGTCAGTACCTCTGATGATCACAGATTCAGCTCCCAGGTACTGTATTTCTACATGCAGAGTGGCTTTACCATGTCTTCTTGCTGCATTTCACTTTCATGGTCACTTCTTTTCTTCTTGTTATGTTAACCATGTACGCTTGTTTTAAACAAAGTGCACACAAACTGTAGGAAGGAACTGTATATTCTAGTAGTGAGTAGGAGGAAGGTAAATATGATTGTGAAAAAGTTTTGTTGCATATCAATCCAAAACGTTCCAAATGTGTTTTATTCCATTCTGTAAAAAACAATACTTGTGATTTAAGTAATGTCCCTTATATTCTTGCAATTTCTCAAACATTGTACAATATTCAGAAATTTTAATTCTTCAACCTACATAGTTAATGTTGTCAGGACAAAAATTATATTAATTCAAGATTCTGATGATCCAACATTTAAGTACTTTGAGTTGGAGTTCTACTATGTGAATTTTCATTTGACGTTTGGATCATGGCATGAGCAAGTTACATTGGTACAGAGTAACACTCATCTTTTTTTTTCACTCTTGTTCAATGTTTGTCATGTGCCCAACACCTCTATTTTTAATGACCTCCAAGTTGGAGAAGACTTCTCAAATTTGTTAATTTTTTAAAAGAACTTAAACTATGCAGACACTGTATCCAGCTTCCAATATAAATAAACCTGTCCTTAAATAACCTATATATAACATGGTACTTTTTCTAAATATTTACTTACCAATTTGATTCTGTGGTCTTTGGAGAGAATAGCCCACAAATACTAAAAACTATTTTAAAGAAAGTCCATGTAAGATTTTAAGAACTGAGTCAAGGAAGAATGTTTTAAAGGTTTTTGTAATTCCCAATAACACAGGCTAGAGGTCCAAAACTCTCTGTTGATGTTTCTATATTTTAGCTCTTTGATATTACAGTTTGACTTCTGCAAGATATTAGAATTCAGAGAAAGAATTTGGAGATATTTTTCCAGTCTTCATATTACCAAGGGTTATCTGATTTTTGCTTTTGAATAATTATCTAGTAATTGAAGATTATTTTTACAACATAGAATTCAAAATGACATTTAATTACTAGCATAGACTAATTTAACAGTATTGTGTAAAATATGTGGCAGAAAGAAAAACATTTCTACCCATCTTATTGTATGCTATGATACATTTTTTTTGAACCAAGATTGTCTTAAAATGCAGACATTTTTTCTTCGATTATTGTGTCTAAAGTTTAAAAGTTGACATTTTTCGTTATGATCTTTAAAACTTCAGGAATGTACCATAACAGAAAGCAAAAACTACAATATCAACTATTGTCTTTGCTTTCAGAACAAAACTTAGCATGGTTGTTTAGTTGTCATTTGATAATTGAAATTAGTATGATAGAATTTGTATTAAGATGGGAGCTTAATAATGGATTTGTGAACAACTAACAATCATTGGGAAGCAGACATGATGTTAGATACAAGACTATGTTTGCAACAACTTCAGATCAGGCCAAATATTTACTATTCAAACTAATAATTGCTAATTCACAGAATACTCTTTAAATTGAGCAATTTGTCTGTGAGTTCTAAAATGTGTGTGCTGTTTGTCAAACCCAGTTCCTCCATTTTAATGCAAGAATTTTAAAAATTATTGATTACATATGACCTCTCTGTAATGTTTCAAAGAGAGTTGAGTTAACTTTAAGAAACAATAAATATGTAGGTAGATTTCCATTATGTCTGTTTCATTCAATTATAAAATACCACATGAATCATTCTGCAAGTAAAGTGGTTCTAGGGTGTATATCAGTGGTGGGTTGCTCCCGGTTCGGCCCGGTTCTAAGAACCGGTAGTGCTGGTGGCGGGAGGCTCTGCCCACCCATGCGCAGAAGCGGCGCGCACGAACTGGTAGTAAAGGATTTTAGAACCCACTACTGGTGTATATAGAAAAAAAGTATATAATTCCTAAGAATCAAGACTTTTCCTTGCAATATCTGTTAACCTTTAGAGTTATTAAGATGTTAAAAGATATTGCCTTAAAAACCAATGTGGTAATTGAAAACAGTGCTTCAGCATATTGCATAGCAAGCTGAAGCAGTAGAATATTGCTAGTAGAATAAAATAAATAAATTATTCAGGTAATAAAATGTATCAAATAGGCAGGAAAAGGCTTGCAAAATTGGAACAACTTATATAATTTATGAGGCTGGAAACATTCCTGTTTACTTGGTACAGTATTTAAATTACTTGTACACAGAAAACTCAAGATACTTAGCATTAGGAAAGAGACTTGATTGAAGACTGTTTGGCTTTGGGAATGATTAACTGTGTTCTCTTACTTTTGCATAATGTTCTTCAGAGTAATGCTTCTATATCAAATGAAGGTTCCTGTTTAAAAATGTGAATCAGTCCACCGATTAAGCTTTTAAGCAGTACAGTTTCTACAAAGTAGAAGTTCTAAGTAATTTTGAGTAATTTTGAGGTCTTAGGTTGATTGCTGTGTGATTTTATAAACAAATAGGTCATATCTTTCTAAAGATATTTGATGATAGGAAGGAAAGTCATTTAGTGGCATTCTCTAATGTAGAGCAGAGATAAGCAGATTGAGATAGGTATATTGATAAGCACATGGATTGCTGGTAATTTGAAATAGTCTGGCAAATATTCCTAACGTTAATGAGAACATACTCCCTATTTAGACCCAGTTTGAATATTTATTTTAAAATTTACTTAAATTTAACATGTCAATTTAAGTTGTTTAAATATATCCAGAAATCACATTAATATAAATTGTTTCCTAAAGGGACACAACAAAAAAATTAATGTATTGTGATTAAGAGACTTTTTGTTTGAATCCCATGTATTTGTGCTTGCTTGCTTGCTTGCTTGCTTGCTTGCCTGCCTGCCTGCCTGCCTGCCTGCTTGCCTGATTATGGAAGTTCTTTGTTTCTTTGTTTATAATATATTTTTGCACAGTCATTTTACTTATATATTTACTTATACAATGATTTATTTAATGGCATGTTTTAGGCAATCATGTGATTATCTCCAGGCTACAGAAGAGCTAAAAACACTTCCATAAATGTATTTTTAATTTATTCCTGTTTTGTTTTGAAAGGTGGAAGAGATGGTGCAGAACCACATGACATATTCGTTACAGGATGTAGGGGGTGATGCTAACTGGCAAGTAGTAGTTGAAGAAGGTGAAATGAAGGTAGACAGAATATTTCATATTTTATAAATATGTTAAAATGTATAGAGTTGCTAATTTCCCTGAGGCTAAGTCAGTAAAAAGGTTGAAATTGGATCTCCAGCTTTGGTTCAAGCTTTAAGCTGCTATTTCTTTTTGCTATTTAGAACGCATATTACTTTGTTTCTCTCTGTCTTAAAATAGCGTTTACAGTTCTAGTCTATACACTTGAAAAACAATATGAGAGTACTAGAAAAGTACAAAAATATTCCAAAAATTCTCAGAGAACTCAATCTCCTTCTGTACTAGAAAAGGCTGGAATGTTTGGAACTTTGTAACTTAAAAAAAGGATATGAAGTGGAGACATGATTAAACTGAATGAAATCTTACATAGAACGGAAAAAATGAAGTTTTTCCTCCTGTCAGAATATTAGAACTTATAAAGTTGATTGGAACAATATTTAAAATGAACAAAATGAAGCATTTCTTTGTACATAGCATAATTAACCTGTAAAATTAATTATCAGTAGATGTAATGGCCACTAACTTGGATAGAGTTAAAGGGAATTAAATATATTCATTGAAGACAGGTCTATCAAGCCTACTGGCTTTAAAAATTCAGTTACCTTTAGCATGGGGGGCAGCATGTCTACAGATGCCAATAGAACAATAGAGGGACATGTTATATATCCATCCCCAACTTGTGAATATCCTAGAGCAGTGGTTCCCAACCTTTTTGTACCACTTGGAGGTCCCGTACAGTCGCCGCGTACCACCTGGTTCCAGAGAAACTAAATTCGATCAGATATCACTTTATTTCCATAATTGTACCGTTCCTTTTTTGGCCCTGCGCATCCAGCAACTGGATTCTCGGGCCGCTGGGACCAGGTGGGTGGCGTGTGGCAACAGTTGCAAATCGTTGCCAGATTATCTTGTGTTAGGCAGTAAACATTTTTGTGAAGTAAAAAATAACTAACTAAAAATCGTTCATGACCCCGAAAGTGTTCGCGTACCACCTGGAAGGCCCTCGCGTACCACTAGTGGTACACGTACCACAGGTTGGGAACCACTGTCCTAGAGGCATCCGTGTGAGGAAAAAAAATGCCAGAATAAGACAAGACCTGGTGCGGTCCAGCAAGTCAGTTCTTATGTTCTATATTTAAATGAATGGTATTTCTACTGTAATTTTACTAATCCAGGATTATCCCCACCAATTTAAAAAGTGAATTAAGAATATTTTTAAAAAGTTTTGAAATATTTTATATTTATTCAAAGGTGTACAGGAGGGAGGTAGAAGAAAATGGCATTGTTCTAGATCCATTGAAGGCCACACATGCAGTCAAAGGAGTTACAGGGCATGAGGTCTGCCACTATTTCTGGAATGTTGATGTTCGCAATGATTGGGAAAGTAAGTAAAAGTAGATTGTTTGTTTAATTGTATTTGACACCCACTTAGTCCAGTTCCTCATGTCTGGAAATTCTAGGACTTGCAGTTTTAACTCATTCAAAGGACACAGATCTGGCTAATTATGGTCTAACTGATATGTGATGGTATTATTGCTATAATTTAATTATTTTTGGGGTTTTTTTTGTCTTGTCTTTAGCAACCATTGAAAATTTCCGTGTTGTAGAAACTCTAGCTGATAATGCAATCATCATCTACCAAACACATAAGGTAATACTTAGCATTGTTTCATAACACTTCTGTTGTTATGTAAGTGCTATGAAGAAAGAAAGCATCTAAAGGTTATAAATTTCTGTCTTATCTGAACTGGTTTTTCCTGTTAGAACATTGCCTGAATCACCAAGAAAAAAATAGAGTTACAGATTGTTGCTTGTTATTATTTTGCAAAATTTGATTAGAAGTTTCTTTAATCTTGATCATGTATTTTTGTTCCAAGTAATTCGGATCTTATTTGTTTTTAGAGAAGCAAGTGCAATAATAATTGAGGAGAGACTATAGCTCAGTAACAGAATGTAAGCTTTGTATTCCAACGTTCCAAGATTCAGTCTTTCCCCAGATGCTATGTATCTGTGAGCAGGTGACAGGAAGAAAATCATTTCCTAAATCATGAATTAAAAATATTTCTAAAATGACGCCCTAATTATCATGTTCCATTGAAAGCCAAAGTAATGGCTAAGACCAAGCTACAAATTGGGATGTCTTCATCTTGAAGGGTAACTGATTTTGCAGTAAAGACACAATCTTGCCATATCAATAGAGGAGAATATTTGTAACTCAGGGTTGAAATGTACTTGGTGCTTTCTTACAGACATTTCATCCCGAATTAGATAACAGTTTGAGCAATGAAACATCTGCAAGAAAACAACCAAGCTCAGAGGTAGCACCAAGTACCTCTTAAGGTACCTCTTAAGATACTTAAGAGTATCTATATATAAAGCAATGTATTATAATTGTTTTCATTTAGTTAGTTATTTTTGATGAATTTATCTGCATCCTCATCTTTTGACCCACAGCTTAAGATACCTAGTACAGGTAGTCCTCAACTTACAACCATTCATTTAGTGATCATTCAAAGTTAGATTACTGAAAAAAAGTGATTTGTCATCAAATTTGGGCACTTAGCAACAAGCTTGTATTTACAACGGGTTTTTTTGTTTTTGTTTTTGTATTGCATTGATCAGTCCATACCAATGTTCTATGGAATAACATTGTCCTTACAATTATTTTTCTTGAAGTTTGTAGCAGATGATTTAGGGAAACCAAAGTTTGTATCTTGACTTTAGCAATACTTAGATTGGTGTCCAAATACTCTTTTGCTTATAGATTGGCCACTTTGTCCTATTTGGATTATAATGGACCAATGCTCTACAAAAGTGTGGGTAGGAGTTTGTGGAAAAATTCTCTCTCATCCTCTCGCTTATTTCTAGTCTTGGGTGTAGTTCACCTTGTTCACAGTTGACTTCGTTAATAATAAGCATACAATTACTTTCGCAATTCTGAATAGCATCACATTCTGCATAGCTGGATGTAATAAGTGATGGCAATGACTGATTATATTATCCTTGCTTGGATGTACTCTTTGTAAAATCTAATACAAAATTATGACAAAAGTGTGCAAAACATTCTATCACAGAATATTATGATATTAAAATATACTGTACCAAGTTATTTTCTCAATCTCTGCAATATAGGTCTAATAATATTGAGCTAAATTACAGATTTGCTTTAAAAATTAGAACAATGTGATTTTAAAATCAAAGGAATATTTCAATAATAAAACTTGTATCCAGCTGTCTTGAAAGTCTCAGCGTATAGATTGTTAGGGATCTGAACATAATGACTCAGCTTTGAACACTATATATACAGTAATTCCTTTTAAATCTATGTAGGCACATAATCAAAAACCAGATCTAAAAATAATTATAAATATTATTTTTCTCTGAAAATTACATTATGCCAATCCAAAACTTTATATATTGTATTGAAGGGATTGGTGGTGATATGTATTTAATACATTTTTGCTTTCAGCAAATTAGAAATAATTAATACATTTTGGCAAAGTTGCACTAGTTCTCAAAAATCGATAAAACAGTGCAGCACAAGTTATTGCTGTATTATCTAAAATTGAGAAACCTTTCAAACAATCTTTTGATGTAAAATTGAGAAGTACTTTGCATTGATAGTAAGTAAAAATGTGGGGGATTGCATTGCATGGAAGAACACAATAGGAGATTCTTAAAGAACTCTTGAATTTTAAGTGTTTTTGCTCTTTGGTTATAAGTTTTGTTTTGGTTGTCATATTTTAGCTTATAAATGAAGTATTTTGTAATACTATGTGTGTATATGTGTTCCTGCATTGAATTATTGAATAGGTAGTTTTACTGGGATTATATATGTAACAGTATACTCAAATTTTGATTTATAGCTGTTTTCTATTATTAGGAATGCTGCAGAAGTGCTTTTTTTAATGAATACTTTAAAACATATAAATGCTTTCTTTCTAGCGAGTATGGCCTGCTTCTCAACGTGATGTGCTATATTTATCTGCTATTAGAAAAATACCTGTTTTAAATGAAAACGACACTGAAACATGGATTGTCTGCAACTTCTCTGTAGAACATGATAGTGTTCCTGTAAGTAAAACTTGTAGTTTCTCAAGGTATTTATTGTTGTAGAATTCCTTTCTTAATTGCAGTGTTTTTGAACCCTAGAGCAAGGATAATTTAAAAGAAAAGAATGGAAAAGATTCAAGATATTTAACTTAATGAGTTTTTTCTAATGGAAAGAAAAGGAAAGGGCAGTTTATGCCATCGTATTTCTTTATAGTCAGCATTTAATCAGCAACAATGTGAATGATTGTGTTTCTTGACAGACAAACAATCGATGTGTTCGTGCCAAAATAAATATTGCTATGATTTGCCAGACACTGGTGAGCCCTCCAGAAGGAAACAAGAAAATAAGCAGAGATAACATCCTATGCAAGATTACATATGTAGCAAATGGTAAGGCATGACTACTTTCTTGAAATGCATATGTAATTGTGTTAGTGTAAAAGGATTTTTTATTCTCATTTACAGATAAAGAACCATATAAATAATAAGGCAAAAGGCCTATGTACTTACAACAGTTGTGAATTACATACATGGCACATGGCAATTACTTTTTCTAAAGATATTGCAACAACTAATTCTGTTCAGGAAGATCTGGCATGGTTTACTGTTGAAACTACAATTAAATCAGCGGTGGGTTGCTTCTGGTTCTGCCCAGTTTTTAGAACCGGTAGCGATGGCAGCGGGAGGCTCCGCCCACCCACCCAGGATGCTTCTGCGCATGCGCTCATGCCAGGGGTGGGTTCCAACTTACCTTGCTGCTGGTTCGCTCCCTCCCGCGCCATGTGGGCGCGCACACGCTTCGCACCCGTGTGCATGCACAGTAATGAAAAATCCAGGGAAAAAACCCCAAAGCAAAAAAAAAAAAGATGGCGACCGCATGCACAGTGCCGGAACTCGGCTTCTGCACATGCTCAGAAGGGGGGGAATTGAAAAAAAAGATGGTGCCTACGGACAGACACCGACCGATCCGGTTTGGTGATGTCACCGTGATATCACCAGCGGGTTGCTACCGGTTCGGGCAAACCGGTCCGAACCGGGAGGAACCCACCCCTGGCTCGCGCGCGCAAACTGATAACAACAGGTTTTAGAACCCACTACTGAATTAAATCCAAATGACACTCACATTTTAAATCATTTTTGGCTTCTTTTAAAATGACCGAGATAGAATGAAGATAATAGGGCACCCTTTTTCCCAACTCAGGAGCACGTGGAAGGTGCATTCTATCCCTTAAGTAATGAGTCAGGAAAAACTAAAACTAAATTGTATTTAATTTACATTTAATAAAATAGAAATATTAATGTGAGTTATCTTCATTGTATATAATCATTCCCCTCTTTTAATACATTCAAAAACAATTTGAAAATCATTTTTGGACAGATTTGAAGCCCACAACCACAGTTTTAGGAAGTTACATCCCCTTTTTTTAGAAGCTGTGTTTTTTACATAAAATCAAATCTGGATTTCCTTCTGCCCGCGTGTTAAATGGAAAACTTGCTATGAAATCTGGCCATTGGGCATGTATTCTGTGTACATTGTTTTGTGGATTCATACTCTTAAAGTTTTAAGTACATAGTGATAATTGTAGATGGATTGTGAGATGACTCCCACAATTTTATTTAGATAGATCTTTAAATGCTACATGGGTGTCTAATTTAATTTCCTATTCCTGTGATATTAAAATGAGAACTGATTTTATTGCTTTTAATAATAGTTCTACATAATTTAAATTTTAGGATTTCAAAATTGTCTGTGGCAAATATTTTTTTAATTGGAAGTTTAATCTGCAATCTCTGCTAAACCTAATCAAATATGAAATTTGATTGCATGAAAATGCAATTCCCCCTTATATTCAAAGCAGTTTAAATCCAACAGTTTATTTTCCTGCCTCTCCCACATGCTTTTAGATACATTGCCAAAGTTTACATTTCTCAGGATCAGAACTAGGTGGTAGTTAGTTGGCAACATAACCAGCATTCATAGACTTGAGGAAATGTAGCTTCCAGCTAACTCCCATCCAGTATTTCAGTTTTTTTAAAATGATTAGTGCTATTTGGGAAAAAATATACAGTGTTGTAACCATGGCTCATTGTCAGCACTGGCTTTTTGTTATTGGTGGTATCAACAAATTAGGGAAAAGGTGATCTATCCACTTCACATGAACATGTTTATTTATTTATTGTATTAATACAATTAATGCAAATGCTTTTTGTTTGTTTGTAAAATGTGTAACTGCGTTTCCCAGAAAGATGCTCCAAGCTTTTTCAAATTTATTTGAAGCTATTTAAAATAAATTGAAAGTGTTCTATAGTTAAGATACTATAGTATAGTTTAAATAAAACATTCAGATTAAAATTCTTCTGAAAGTACTATATTTTAAAATTACCCCCTTTCAAAGCTTGAAGTACCATAGCATGCAATATCAATAATAAAAGGACTTTGACCATCAGGTATTTAATCAAACTTCTATGTAAACAGTTTCCTCCTGAATTAGCATCAAAAGTTTACAATATGCACAATAAAT
This sequence comes from Diadophis punctatus similis, assembly GCA_023053685.1. NCBI lineage: Eukaryota > Metazoa > Chordata > Lepidosauria > Squamata > Dipsadidae > Diadophis > Diadophis punctatus. Next base: position 27,993,174 of record JALIGW010000002.1, read on the forward strand.
ATAAGTGCACTGTTATAATCACAGGAATAAGGCATGAAGCAAATCATAAAGCAAAAAAGCACTTAACATAAATAAAATTATAACAATTTCAAAAGTCTCTGCAGAGTTACAACACTAAACATTGTGCAAGGCCAATCCTAAAACTGCAACATGGCTGGAGGTATACAAGTAGTCCTTATAACTGATTATTTAATGATCTGTCAAAATTTCAAGTGCCTTGGAAAGGATGCTTTATGGCCCATAGTGACTTCTGACTGTCATAAAACATGGTGGCATCCTCCCACAGGCATGTGATTACATTTCAGGCATTTGCAACAAACTCTGCATTTACTGAGCTCAATAAGTGACTCAGCGGTAGCAATAGTAGCTAATAGAGTTCTCTTAAGGCTATCTAGCCTTTGTAAAATATCACTTTGTTAGACCTTGGGCAGGGCTCCAAAGGTACTAATAAGTAGCTTGTTCCTATTAGACTTGGCCTCATTCTGCATATCTATCTTATTCCCATGGCTTGGCTTAGTCAAGGGCAAATGGGGAGAGAAGATAATGTCATTAACAACAGGTTTTATTATTTGGAAGACTGTGTAGATCAAAAGTAGCTGAGCTGAACAAAGGGGTTACCCCTCTATCATGAAAAGAATAGCAAGAAATTATTTCATTTTAAGTAATATGTGAGGTATAATATTTTGCTTAAAAGTAAGATTTGAGTAATGCCAGGCAAGCTTGGAAACCACTCAATCAAATACAAATCTGTTTGCTGAGGGAAGGAAGAAACTGTCCTCAGAGAAATTACAATTTCTCTTTTGGAGACCTAACAACTAGAATTAAGGCCATTCAAAGATATATGTTATATGAAGAACAATTTAATTACAAGGAGTAAGTGAGCTTTGATGAAGTAACTTCTTTACTGCTTGAACACTTTGCCAGCAATTACATTTGTTATTTATTGTTACTCAGTCCCAGGGATGTTGGTTCACTCAGTCCTGGGAATGTCTGTTTGGCCTTGGACTTCAATAAAGGCAGAAAGTCTTTTTGTATGTTTTTGGGGGGAAACCTCAAAGTCACTTTTTAACAGTTCCAGATTATTTTTAATTGCTCAAACACCGAAATGATAGTTTGTGCTTTTATGTTTGTGATTTGCCATGAATTTAGTTGTGCGCTCTCATATCAGCAGCTTCTCCTAGTCCTTACCATGTGCAACTTGTTCTTATTTTCTTTAGAGGAAACTAGAGAGTGAAAGGGGTGAAGAATGATGGCCAGTGTAGAATCCAACCCGTCTATTAAACCATGTCTAAGAGAAACAAAACACTCCAATAATTGCTCCTTTTCTATTTCTGTATGTTAGTCCTCTTCAAGAGCCTCAAATTTATTAGAGATGAGAAACATGGTTAATTTACTTACTGTTTCTTTTTGTAGAAAAAGTTCATTCATTTTTGGTTGCTTGGCTGTTTTAGACAAGTGCTGCAAGCCAAGACTCACTCTATGACACTTTTCCCTTTTCTCTCTTCTCAAAGTCAGAAATCTTTTCTCTTTTCTTCTCAATGCCTGACTCTTCCTTTTTCTCTCTCAGGAAGTTACAAATGTATAAATGATATCATTTGCTTATTTTAATAAGTTGTAAACAACACTAAACTAAAAAGGCAGGTAATAAAACAGAATCTCACAGAAAAAGCTGTTAATAGTTTGCCATTTTGTCCTGGTTTTGTTTCCATTAATACATGTCAAGAGTACAATTGATTTTAAAAAGTAGGAATAAAGACAGCTATCCTTATGCTTCAATGTTGTATTTTAAGACACAATGTTTTGGCATGGTTAAAAAAAAACTGGCAAAAAACCTGGTAAAATTAGCAAGTGACTAGCTTTCTTCCAAGCAATAGAATAGCAAGATTCACAGAAATTTCTATATAAAAAAGGTAAAATCAAGCCTCTTTCCATTTAAGTTTAAATCCTTCTAATTATGTAGTCACATCCATACAGTATCCTTGGCAATAATACCAAAGCAGTTTGCCACTGGTTTTTGCCATTTTTTGGTACTTCCAGATTCCGTGGTAGTCCCTTGCTCAAGTACTTACTAGGATCAACTTTGCTTAACTTTTAAAATATATACCATAAAAATATATCTATGTCAACAATAAACCGATAATCCATGCTTAACTGCCATTTGTTCAGCGACAATTTGAAATTATAATGATGCTGAGCAAATGGCAGTTATGACTGGTCCTTAACAGTTAAAAGGCTGTTGCAACATCCCCATGATAAAAATTCAGGTGCTTGACAACCTGCCTACATTTATGATAAAAGCATGGCCTTCAACTCCTGACAGCTACCTATTTTCTCTCCCCCATCTCTGCCTTTCTGGCTTCCCTGCGCTCTGGTGTTGCTGCCTACCCCTGCTACCCTGCACCACCTCCAGCTGACCTTTAGTAAATTTTTCCTTCTGCCGTTGACAAGGCAGGTCCAGTCAAGGCAGCTGCTGGCCCGGAAAACGTTGAGTTTTTAGGTGGTGGAATCCAGGGTGGCTAAAAGGGGAGATAGGTGGATGGGAGGAATTGAAACTGAGGCAAGTGTGGCAAGGCAAGAAAAACCTGAGTTCCCCACTTAACAATGGTGTAATCCTTGCCTAACAACTGCAACCAGAACTACTGGAGCTGCCATTGCTAAGCAATGCAGTCACATGATGTTTCATCTAAATGACATTTCACTTAGCAATGGAAATTCCAGTCCCAATTAGGGTCATTAAGTGAGGACTATCTGTAGAAGTTTTACAGGTGAAAAGAAACTTTCCAATGGCAAGAGTTACCCTGTACTCCTTATTTACTCGTAAGAATTGTATATGAATTTCTTCAATTTGTCCAGTAAATGGAATTGGAAGAGATGTTAAGAACTCTTTGTTTATGTCTTGATAGAAATTACAGAATAAGAGAATATGAGTTTGTGTTTCAATACTACCATCATTACAAAAGTAAAGCTGATGGCATAATATTTATGTAATTTAAATTCTCATCAGATTTTATTGTTCGCGAATTTACCACTCCACAAAAAATTATATTAACCACTTAAAATCTCATCTTTATTTGTAGTGAACCCTGGAGGTTGGGCACCAGCTTCTGTACTACGGGCAGTAGCAAAACGAGAGTATCCCAAATTCTTGAAACGATTCACAACATACGTACAAGAAAAAACAGCCGGGAAGCCTATTTTGTTCTAGTATTATCAGGTATGTATAATCCCTTGGGTTTTTGCAATATATAATTATTTCATCATTAATTATATAGTCACTTCAGATATGCTGAAATATTTGAAATGTTTCTTAAAATTAGTTTTAAATAATGTGGGTATATGTGAGATAAGACAAATTTACAATTGGAACAAATAAGAGGTTACAGTTATGATTATAATTTTGGGGTTACAGTCTTGATACCAAAACGTTCTGAAAACTTCCTCAGCGCCTTCTAGGCTCCTAATCTCACTGAACCCTCCCTCCCCCCTCCTTCCCTCCCTTTCTCTCTGTCTCTAATTAGGGATCTTGCATGCTTCAAACCAAATAACCAGCTGTTAATACAGGTAGTCCACGCTTACCAACCACTTGTTCAGTGACCATTTAAAATTGCAACAACGCTGAAAAATAAGACTTAGGACTGGTTCTTGAAGTTGCAGCCATTGCAGTGTCTCTGCAGTCGTGATTGTGATAAGGCACTTGACAAGTGGCTTGCATGTACTTTGTTTTTAAAAAACCCATAATTTTTATTAAGAATTTTGATGGCTATTAAAACGAATACAATAAGCTAAGAGAAAGAGAATAGAATATGAAAAAAAATAAAAAGTTTAGGAAAGAAGTATAAACAAATTTAGTATCTCTTCACCCCATATAAGGTTGCAAACAGACCTCTTCATCCTATATTCCATGTCTTATCTATAAGCAAATCTATAAAATTTCAATCATGTTGTCAGCAAAAAGTCCTCAAAGGATTGCCAGAACTTTGCAGGGAATTAAAAAAAAAACACCTTATTTTAACCTTGATCAAATAAACCAACTTTATATTCCTTCTTTTTACTTCTAACTGTCTTAATCTTCAATCAAATATCATACAATTTGATCTCACACTTATTTCATTGCACAGATTTCATGAAGGTTTTAGCAAGCCTCTCATACATTCAATAAGAAAATAATTTCCAAATCATTCTCTTGTTTTTTTTTAATTTCTTTATTGTTTTATTTATTTTCACACATCACCATATTTTGACATAAGTCCATACCCATTATTTATACATTATTAATACTAAATATTGTACAGTATTTATTATATTTACATATCTTCATTCTTTGTCACAGTCTTTTTTCTTTTTCTTTTATTTTCGTCATCTTAGTCCAGTTGTACCATTTAGTCCAAATCTTGTTTTATCATTGATATTTCCCTTTTAATTTTTAAAAACTTTGGCCTGTTTCTTTTGGGTATCCAGTAAAGGCCTTTTCCAAATCATTCTCTAGTCCAGTCATCTGTAGTTCCACCATTTCTCTGTCTTGTCACATAAAATTTGTTGATCTGTCATTCATTATCATCATCCTCATTCCTTCATTAACATCTTTTTGACATAGTCTGTTCACACAAGCAGAGATTATTACTGACAGTGTTGATATTATAATTATTAATGTCTGCCTCCATTCTTCAATGATCTTTAATATTCCCAATATTATAACATTTGATGTCATTTTGTAAGTCCCAATATTAACTGACATCAAGAAAGGTTTGTATTTTTCCCCTGCTTAGAATCATTAGCCTCCCCCAGTAGCATCCAGTTTCTAAAATTGTAAAATGACTTATCTTTGTTATGACTTGCAATAGACAGGATACCCAAAATAAGTGTTTCCCATAAGAAGCAATTTATTTTTATAGTAGATCCCAAAATATTATAGTAAAAGCCAATATTCCAAATTTATCTGCACTCTTATTTAATCTGTTTATAAACAGTTGATAGCTTTTGTGCTGTTTATCTCAAATTCTTTAAGTTCTTAAGCCTATAATTAATTTTTCTTTTGTTTGGAGTTGAAGACAAAACTCACCCAATGACTTTTTAGACTTATCGTTCTGAAGATCTCTAAAAGCTTTAGTTAATAAGCAATTTCCTAAAGTGATTAGTAAGTCAGTTTTGCTCCACTACAGTTGCAAGAAAGATGACTGATCCCTTCATCTCCCAGTCCTCAAACCCCCAGTTTCCTCGCAAGGGGGAGCTGTCAGAAGCATAAGAGGGTGATCTCCTTATCTGGAGAGGATCTAAGGAACCAATATACTCACTGGACCCTGGGACTTTGCCATGGTCTTCAGTTCTGCTTTCACAAAGCTGTCTTCAGTTTGCCATATCTCCCTGGAAATTGCACCTACCTTGTATTTATATTGGTTATAGGATCCTGCAATCAGGTTATTGTCATTTGCAACCTCACAGCCAGCTCCCGACAAGCAAAATCAAGGAGAAAAATCAGCAGGAATTTGCAAGTCACAGTCATGTGATGTCACACTTAATAACACATAGTGACCTGCTTAACAACAGCCAGAACTGACATAAATCGGTACAGTTACATGATGTTGCACTTAACAACTGCACCACTTAGTGATGGAATACCCAGCCCCTATTGAAGTTAGTAAGTAAGGATTACCTGTAAACTTATAAACATCCTTCCCGACTGAACTACATTATGCAAAGTTCAGAGAAGGAATAATTCAGTTCGGATAAATAGGCTACCAACAGATCAGTGTAGTCTTTCACCTTGTCAGGTGCCTGATGCAGGCCATACATAGCAAGCAGATAAGATAGAGAATCATTCCCAGCAACCATTGAAGCTTCCAGTCGCCAACCATTGCTCCTGATTTCAGATCTTAAACAAACTGCAAAGACTGCAAGGCGATCTCACTTCTGAAACATTGTACGGAAGAAGCTTCAGTGGGATGTAGGCTGAAAACATCTGCAGAACACCTGATCAGTACCTGGGGAGTACCCAGAGAACTAACAAAAAATCATCAAAATCATTTTAATTCTGCTGATTTTGTGACATCATAAATAGAATACCTGCAAATAAATCAGTTGTGATGTTCAGATAAGACAATCAGTATAAATTGTGCTTAGCCATGAATGCACCCAATTGAACAGCTGGCTTTGTTCAACTAGAGAAACACACTTAAACCAATCTATGGGTTATTGTATCTTTTCCTTTTTTGCTTACCAAGGGTAGAGGCAGCAGACATTGGCCTCATTCCAGCTTTTAGTGGTACTGGACACAAGTGAGAGGCTTCATCTATTTTCCTCTTTCTCCCTCCACCTAGTAATTGGAACAAGGCTGTGTGAACATTCCATTTGGAGAAATGAACCAAAATGAAGGCTCCAAGCTGGAACGTAGGATCTACAGTCTTATGGGCCAAGTCCTGCATTCTGTACACAACTGAAGAATACTGCAATGCCATGAACTTGAATTTTCACTGTCTTCTGCTAGTTCACTTTGCTGAGTTGATGTGTAATTATAAATATACATGTGTTGATACATGTATATGTATATAAAAATACATGTGTTGATACATCCGTTTGCTTGCTCTAGAGGAGAATACTACAATTTTGGGTCACCAACTTGGTTCATTGCTTTAACTTTTGAATAATTTGAGATTTCGTTTACTGTGGGACTTCATAAGACACTTGCACAGTTCTTGTTTTTGTGTACGTCTAAAAAGCACAAGAGACGAATACACATATAGCTTACCGTATGTGCTTTATGTACACAAAAACATTATGTTGTAACTTTTTTCCCCATCAGGTTTTCAGTAAAGTCTGTGTCCTTTCAGAGGGAATTTGTGTATGCTTTGTATAATCATAGTTCATTGCTGCTGAGTTTCTATGAGAAATCATATTATGTAAAACTTCTCTTAAAATATGAGGGCTGTCAGGATCTTTATGACTTGCCTTTTCTATAGTCTTGCTCCTATGAAGGCTTTCTGGGGTCTGATGGAGTAGGCATGAAAAGCTTTATTTTTTTCAGATATCTTTATATTTCTATTTTTAATTTTAGTTGTGTAATATGTGCTATAGAAATTTAATTCCGGAACATGATCCAAAAAGGATATTATCTTTTGGTAATATCTAAAGTTATTACTAGATACTATATAAGAAGACCTGACTGCCAGAGAACAGCTACTGCCCAGATTGTGTGAATATGGGCTGCTTTCTAGCAATTGGAACTTTAACACTGTGTAATATTTATTGAGTTAAATTGGATTGCTGAAGATAACATTCCCAGTCTTGGAAAAAGAATGCTGTTGTTTAGTCCTACACTTTGTTTCCCATTGAGTAAAGCTATGCTATGAGATTCATCTATAAAAACTTGCCATACACATAACATTTGCCCTATGACCTGCCTTGTCAGATATGAAAACAAATAAAATCTAAAGAGAGTTCCCCTTAGTTGCTATGAGAAGTTAACTGTCAAGGATCTGACTGTCTTTAATATCAAGAAATACAATATACGAAGGGTGAACTGTATGAAAAGACTGGTGGTCCTTTTGAGGAAATGCCTTGGGTTGTACTTTTAAAGTGAGATTAGCCAGATGACCTTTTTAGCTGTCAGCTTGTGTATATATATAAAGAGAGAAACAAGATTTGGATATATTTTTGAAAACAAAGCAGAAAGTCTTTATTTCATATAGAGTAGCTGATGCCTGAAAACAAATATAATACTTTTTAATGAAGATTCAGCTAATGAAAATCTTCAAGGTTGGAAGCAAATTAGTTTGGGTATAAGCTGATGTGTCTTTGGTACACTAAAACAGGCACACTCTAAGGTTGTTTTATGTACATGTATACAGAATTCATGCTTTTTAGTATCCTTTATTTGCCTTTCTCTAATGTGCATGGAAAATGCCTTACTACAGAATAATTCTGATCATGATTTAAAATGTAGAAAAGTGCCTATAGGGTAATGCTGGCAAGGCAAAGAGTAAAGATGATGAATTTGATCTGTTTACTATCTCACCAGTAAGCATTTTGTATACCATTTCTTATACCTCAGATAAGTTTAATATTTTTGCAATCAACTGGAAAAAAGTACTTGTTCACCATAGCCACTGATGGGAACTTCAATATCAAAGTAATACTTAGACCCTGAAAATGAAACCAACAATTTGACATTCCTGATTATGCTCATGGAACACATGCAGATAACTATTATTTAATTGGATAGCTTTATTTTAGAAAGAGATGAAAAGTTTACAAAGCAGTTTATAAATCTTAATGTCATTAGTTGCATTTGCACTAAATGTGATGTATTTTGCAAATCTGTAAATAAAAATTATACTAAAAGATACTATTTGTAAACTAAGCTTTACTTTTAGACAAGTGATGTCACTTCATTACAGCTAGCCCGGCCCAATCTGACTTGAAATTTCTTAGGATGTATAATAAAATAACTGTGGTCAGTGCTCGCCTAGTAGTTCTTAATGTTTTTTCCTGGAACAAATTTTTATTTTTAGTTTCCAATTGATTATTGGCTCTTTCCATCTAGCGCATCCATCCACCCGAGACTTCATAAGTGGCATCTTTTCCTATAATAACCGATGAGCAAATAATAGTCCTTACAGTTTTTTTATGAACTAAACACTATAGTTAAATTCTGTGGATGTAGGTGGCTTTACTGTATCTCTTTAGCTTATTGTTCCAAAGACTGAATGGCCACTAGAACCAACATTAATGTTAGATTCCTATCAAATGGTGGACTTCCCTTTTTAGCTGGGAAGGGACAACATATTGATACCTATCTGGTTTTTTAAAATCTTTTTTATTATTATTATATTTTGCAATCGGACTAAATGTTATAAAATCCTTGATGGGGTTAGAGATGGAATGCTCGGTCATCTTGAAAGAAATTTCTCTTACCTTATTTGAGTTGAGCTGACTTGTAAGAAGTTATACTGGTTCTCATTAATCAAATGGTTAAGTCAATTTTTCACAAATCTTTTTGTCAACTGTTCATTATATAAATGAAGCTGTATTTGAGTTACCATGTTCAATGACATGCTCAAATTATGAATCAGTTTCTAGAATGTCCCAAGTGTGTAAAATGTGACTGTTCTTCTATGATAGCTTTATGATCCTGTTAACATTAAAAATAAATGACTAAATGGAGTTGCCTCTTCCATATTACAATCACAGATTTGAAAACCAGTATTTAAAAGTGCAAAGTATTAAAATATATTACAAACACATTTCTATTTTGTATTTATTTTTTAATACTCCAGACTAGCTTTACATTATTATGTTCTAAGAAAGAAACTACTAATACAATGCAGTTGCAAAAATGCTATTGCTTTTATGTGTGTCTGTCAGAAGTGGCCAAAATGTTTGGTGGCTGGGCTCTGCACCTAATGAGTGAAAGGCATTAGTAATGATTGGGACCATGAGTGAGGTTGGGTGGGTTTAATATTTGTTTCTGGAGTGTTTTACTTTTTCCTCAATACTTTATCATAGGAGGCTTTGTAAGCCATAAAAAAATATTGAGGGCCACATGTGACCTCCTCTAGAGAAATAAATGTGATTCAGAGTTTATAACAGAATAACAAAATTTTATGAGATTTGACTAGTGTTTGGCTATTTCTGAGTTCAGATGTTATCTAATTAGCACCGACAATGGTCATTTTCCCCCATACAAATACACAAAGACTGAATGACTCACAATATATCCATGGTGGGAAAGATGTGAATGAGTGACTGAATCCAGGGTTATTCCAGCACCTCATACAGTTTAGATAATAAAATGGAAATATTCTAAAGGCAAAGGCAAGAGCCATTATTTCATGAACATTCATTTGGCTTTTTCAAATTTGTATATCCACCCATCTCACTAAAAACAATTCTACAATATGGGACTGGATTACTAGGAAGTAGGGAATGGTAATTGTTGTTATAGAAATGGCCTGGAATGTTGTGAACTGTAAAGCAAAAGGTTGAGGTTGTGTTATTTTTTTCTATCTTACTGCACTGAAAAAAGTTGGAAGTCGCGACTTCTTTCTCTTCTCCTTTAAACACTGTCTACTTCTGCATTACAAATATTGGACTTATAATGAGGCAGTAATACATACTTGTTCTGCTTCAGTGAACTACTTATGCTCCACCCATGGATGGAAATAGTCTCCATGTTTCAATTTCCTATCTTCCCTTTTCTGTTTTGATATTCCCCCTGAAAGGAAGAAAGAAATATATGTGATTTGTCTGAGAAACAAAATAGGGTGTAGGAATGTGGAGAATCTTCCTCTTGGGACCAAAAGCCTCCTGGGACCAAAAACAGGCTGTGAGGGGGGGACACCGCACCCCCTGTGCCCCGTTTTGGACCTAGCAGGCCTCCCTGCAGCCTCCTGGGACCAAAAACAGGCTGCGGGGGGTGTTGTGCATGCCTCCACCCATAATGCAATGCGTGTGTGACCCCCCCGTGTGCCTCGCCCCCCCCACATGCGCATGACCCCCCATGCTCGTAGTATCTGTTAATGATCCATGCGTATATATCTGCAAAGAACTTTTACTCATAGAGAATCCTCTTAGAGGTTTAAGCTTGCAACTCAAAAATTGTGACATGGTAGGATCCATCGACCCTTAGCCCAAAGCAAAGCCTTCATCCATGCTCTAGTGCTTCATTTGAGGAAGCATCGTTCCCCTTTCTGGGCTTCATGATGCTATCATATTCACAGGTCAGCACATGCAGAGAGTTACATTTCAGGTTATTCTATAGATGAATGTTCTGATATGAAGGTAAAGATTCCTCTGAGTCAAAATTGACTCCCGCTGACCGCATTAATACATTTATGTGATTTTGTCAGCAAGCGTACAAAAATATTTGGTGTTGCCTTCTTCTGAAATGTTCTTTCCATTTCTTCTGCCATCGACTTTTCAGTGTACAATGCTAACAGGTTAAGCTGTTGTGTTATGAGCAGTAAAGCTGTGCAATGATCTGGACTTGAGAAAAATCTATGATGTGGAGTACCCAAGGTGCTTATGTAGCAAATGTCAGCAACTTCTTAAAAAAGTCTTTTCCCAGAATTTAATGTCTGTCCTTGGCAGCCACAGCACAGAACTAGGAACAGTTGTGGTTGATTTAAAAATTTACAAATAGATGCCACATACAATTCAAATCATCTTGATTCTTAGCCCCAATGAGCAGCCATTCAGACAAGACTTTTATTTTAAGCATTCAAAAGTCTATTGAGTTTTCCACTTCATGTCACATTGCTGTAACATGAATGCCTGCAAAGTACACAAGCCATGTTCCCGTTATGCATGTACCTGCAAGTAGTTTCTGTTCAACTCAGGGGACTTATCTACAATTCAGGGGTGGGTTCTAACTTACCTCGTCGCCAGTTCGCTTCCTCCTGCACCACATGGCTGCGTGTGCGCACATGCGCAGTGCTGAAAACTCAGCTTCTGCGCATGTGCAGTAGCAAAAACGAGCAAAAAAATAGGGGGCGCTGAAAACAAGATGGCGGTGCATGTGCAGTGCCAAAAACCAGCAAAAAATAGCAAAAAAAACACCCACCAAAAAAAAGATGGCGGCGTCCACAGACTGGCACCGACAGAACCAGCTCCGTGACATCACCACCGGTTTACTACTGGTTCTATAGAACCGGTGCGAACCGGGAGGAACCCACCTCTGATACAATTCTATGGTGTTAATACAGCACAGAGATGCTTTCACATTTGCCCTCCTTTACAGTAGAGCACTGGTTAAGTTTCAGGACTGCTTTGAGAATAAGCCATCTTATTACCCCTATTGGGGCTCACAGCCAGAGACAATAAGCAGCAGAACTGCACTGTATCCTGTTTCAAACCCAGAAACAGTCCAATAAAGCAGAGGAGTTTCTGCCTGAGCTGGTGTGATGTGATGAAGAGCAGCTGATTGGTTCTTCTGCTTCTGGTGTGACTCTTCCATGGTTACTGCAGAACAGCGCTTGAGCTAGGATGATGAAAAACCTCCTTATGGGGAAAAAAAAATACAGGCAGACAGTGGTTCTGTTCTTGCTTGTCTAAGGTTAAATGGTGCAAAAAAGAGTGCTGTTGGATGTTTTGTCGCAAGACATCTGCAGCAAATACAACCCCTGCCGACAACTTTTTACATGTGAATTTAGGCAGATGGGTACAAGTAACCTGCATGAATACAGTTTGTTTTCTCAGCAAGTGTACAGAAATATTTGGTGTTGCCTTCCTCTGGAATGTTCTTTCTACTTTTTTCTCTCATCCATTTTTCAGTGTACAATAGTTACTTTGCACATTTGGGGTCTGTGATTTGTATCCTTTGCTTGTCTCATGAAGACCCACCATCACACCCACAGTGGCTCCATTGCTCACCTGTGAGCATTTCTCCTGTGGAAAGGGAACTACACTGAAACAGTATAGGTCACAAGAAAAACAAGACCAGAAACCTCTAAAAGCAATGTCACCAGACAAAGCCAGACCAAAGCCATAGGAAAACTAGAAACTGCTAAAGAAATCAGGAATGGGGAAACTAGAAACTGCCAAAGAAATTAGAATAAGAAATAGAAACATAAAAACAGATATCCCTAAGAAAAGAACCAAGCCAAAGTAATTAGAAAAGCCAGACACGCTGGAAAAAAAAAATACCAAAATCATTGTAAAATGCAAGCAATATATAGGACATGCAGGAAGAAATAATTAAATTACAAAAGAGGAACGAACAAAAAAAACCTGAAACATGGCACCAGAAAGAGATTAGCTCTAAAACATAACTTGGAAAAAGCGGACACCAAGTTTGGAATAATAAAAAATGACACTTAAGGCCCATCCACACCAGTGGTGGGTTCCTACCAGTGCGGTCCACTCTATAGCACCGGTAGCAGCCTGCTGGTGATGTCATAGTACCGGTGCGGTTGGTTGCCGGTGCCTGGGCGCCGCCATTTTTTAAATTTTTTTTTAATTTTTTTTTTAAAAATTTCTTCTGCACATGCCCAGAAGCCGAGTTTCCGGCACTGCGCATGCGCTGCCTTCCTACCCCACAGTGAGTCCAAGCAGGGAAAGATGGCTGAGGGAGCGCGTGAGACGCTGAAAGAACCTGACAATTAAGTCTTTCCCCGTCCCTTCGCTTGAAAATAATAAGAAGCTCGCATTTGACACTTTTCCTTCATTTTTGCCTAAAGCTTCCCAAAGTGGGCGTTTTCCGAAAGCTTAACCTTTTATACTGTTAATTTTATACAGTTTTATACTGTTATTCTTTAGATGAAAACATTGAGGACTGTTAAAAGATATTGTTCTTTTAACAGTCCTCAATATTTTCGTCTAAGGAATCCATGACTGAAACCAAAAATGCTGTATGAGACTTGCTTGTCTTTTAACTATAGCATTTTCTGCATATAAAGGTTGCTGTGTTGCCATGGTGTAACACACACTTTGTATGCAAAGCTTTTCATGTAAGGTATAAAATAGCAAAAATAGTAGTAACATCTCTCTGAAATAACTAATATATGACCGGTAAGCCATGCCCACCCGGTCACATGGCTGGCAAGCCACACCCACAAAATAAGCCACGCCCATAGAGTGGTAGTAAAAAAAATAGGAATCCACCCCTGATCCACACCTCTCCGCAGATTCAAACAGGCTAACATTTACCTTTCCCCCCTCACACTGAGATCACTCCCAATATGGAGGAGAAAACAAATACAAACTAGGATGAGGACTATTAACTACCACACAAAAGCCATGGAAATTAGACCCAAAAGGAAAGAGTATAACAATGTAAAGTTTGCAATAAGAAGTTGCTTGCTTGCCAGGAACGCTTGAGCTGAACCAGTCACTCCTTGCCTTCCTTCAATAAACTGCTTTCTGGTAGCTGGCCTTTTCGGAATTATTTCTAACGTTTGCAGAGTGTTTTTCCCAGCCGGGAACGAACCAGGAATATTCTTCCAACACTCCTTTGGGGTTTATGGGTAGGTTCTGCAACCAAATAACCTCAGGCCTATGTGGGACTTTGCCATATGCCCTAATTGACATGGCAGGTTTTCTGTGGGTTCCTCTCCAATTGTAAGTACAGGTAGTCCTCAACTTACAACGGTTCATTTAGTGACCGTTCAAAGTTACAAGGGCACTGAAAAAGTGAGTTATGACCATTTTTCACACTTATGACCGTTGCAGCATCCCTATGGTCATGTGACCAAAATTCAGATGCTTGGCAACTGGTTCATGCTTATGACCATTGCTGTGTCCCAAGGTCCTGTGATCACCTTTTGCGACCTTCTGACAAGCAAAGTCAATGGGGAAGCCAGATTCACTTAACAGCCGGGTTACTAACTTAACAACTGCAGTGATTCACTTAACAACTGTGGCAAGAAAGGTCGTAAAAAGGAGGCAAAACTCAGCAAATGTATCACTTAACAACATAAATTTTGGGCTCAATTGTGGTTGTAAGTCGAGGACTACCTGTAGAGAGCTGTTGATACTGCTTCTCCACAGTCCGTGCTGAGTAGGTTGGCATCTGTCAACATGCTTCTTATCATCTTTGTCAGGTGTTGGGTCTCTCTTTCTATCACATCAGGGGTGGGTTCCTCCCGGTTCGGGCCGGATTGCCCGAACCGGTAGTGACCCGCTGGTGACATCACCATCAGTGCCGGCCTGTGCGTGCCGCCATTTTTTTTAATTTTGTGCGAATTTTTCACCTTCCACGGCTTGAAAATGGCCCTCCCTCCCGCTTGCGGGTGAATTCTGACCTTTATTTCTTCGCCCGAAGCACAGCTGATGAGCTCCTCAGCTGTGTTTTGGGCTCTTTCCTGCTTCTGAGCATGCGCAGAAGCCAAATCGCGCGAATCGTCGCAATGCGAACCGGTGGCAAAGGTAAGTGGAACCCACCCCTGTACCACATCATTATGCTCTCAACTGTAGGCTACTGTAGCTTTGTGCCTGAATTCTTCAGGTAAGGCCAGGTTTCCTGAAGTGTCCCTTACAGTTTCTGTCCATTCTTAGTTCGGAGGGTCACTGACTTACATTGGAATTCAGTGCTTTTTTCCCTATGCACGGAATGTCATTAATTGATTTTTTTAGTCTGCATTCTATTAACACTCATCTGAAATTAAGCTATATTTGAAAGAAATACCATATGAGAGGATAACACATGCTAAATCGATGGTAACTGCTCCTTCCTGTAAAGGGAATGGTCCGCCTCCTTTTTACCGTATTTCTTAGCAGAGTCAGAAATAAATTTCAGGTAAATTACTGCTGAGGGGATAATTCCTGACAAGTTTCAGATAATTATCTTCAAGGGTTTCGTGTTGCTATTCAAAAACCATGCCAAATATTGATGTGTGGTTTACCAAAAAAAAAAAAAAAGGTAAGAGCCTGAAGTGAAATAGTGATAAGGCAATTATGTTTCATAGGAAAGGTTTTTTTAAAAGCTCCTGTGTTGTAAGTTGCTCCAATCATATTGATTCTTCGCAGCTACAACAAAGCAAGGAAGTAGATTTAAAAACAAAAATGGAATGAAAATGCATCTAATCATTCAAGGCCAAGGCCCATTTAAACAGGACAGAATTCAAAACTTTGCAAAATGCAAAGGGGTTTTGCCCTTAGTATTTTTGCCCTTAGCAATTTGCCCCTAGCAAAGAGAGTATTTCAAACCATGGGGGAGCCCAAACAAGGAACACCTCTTTCAGTGGGAGTATAACTCAATTTATGAATCAATGTTTGGCTCATAAATGGAGTTATATTTATAAACACTCTGATGTTTACAGATGAAAAGGATCTCCATCTTGGTAAGACTTAATATGACTTGTTTTCCCCAGCCAATTCCTAACTGCTTCTTAACCGGAATTAATTGAAGGGTTCTATAGCATTTTTGGTTCAACTTGGGATAAAAGTGTAAAACTGGGTATTGTAGCAGGTTCAGGCTAGCCCTTAGCAACTGTGTGAGACATAGGCACCCAACAATTGGGCTACCTTGGTCTAGGAGTGGGACATCTGGCATAGACAAAAGGACTTGCCAGTTGCCCCACTCCATATGTAGGACCCCTTTCTCCTGCAACTGCTAAGTGAGGTATACCCCTCTGATCATCATGAATTGGATCCCCACACATCACCTCCAGATAGCAAACAATGCCACACACCCTGCCTGTCCTTATGTCCTCCTAAACACAATCACAATCATTCCACGTACATATGGAAATGTATGACTAGTTTTTTTCTTTCCCCAATTACTTGTATAAATTGGGAACTATTCTATTCTATTCTATTCTATTCTATTCTATTCTATTCTATTCTATTCTATTCTATTCTAGTCTAGTCTAGTCTAGTCTAGTCTAGTCTAGTCTAGTCTAGTCTAGTCTAGTCTAGTCTTCTGTATTGTCTTGTAGTTTCTGTTATGGATTGCACCAGTAGAGGCTAAACCAATTTCATTGTATACATGATGTACAATGTCAATAAAGGCTATTATTATTATTATTATTATTATTATTATTATTATTATTATTATTATTATTATTATTATTATTATTATTATTATTATTATTATTGTTGTTGTTGTTGTTGTTGTTGTTGTTGTTGTTGTTGTTGTTGTTAGTTATTGTTATTGTCATTGTCATTGTCATTATTATTGTCATTATTATTGTCATTATTGTCATTATTGTCATTATCATTATTATCATTATCATTATCATCATCATTATTATCATTATTATTATCATTATTATTAACTTTATTAACTTTATTAACTTTATTCATTAAACATGAAACTCAGTCAACTGAACATTTAAAAATCTATCACAAATATTATTAACTGGCACTGATGGTTGATACTGGTTGCTGTCAGCATCCTAGGTATCGACCAAGTATTTTCTTAAAATATACGATGTTCCAAGTATCACATTTTTTTGCAGTTCTGGTGTTATTGCAGGAAGCTGCAATTTCTTGACATGGTACCAAGTGCCCCGATGACAATGGGTATCACTGTTACATGTTTCATCCATAATCGGGTAGTTTCAATGGCCATGTCGCGATATTTCGTGATTTTTTCTAGTTCTTTTTCTTCAACTCTGGCATCTCCTGGTACAGCAATATCAATAAATTGTATGCTTTGGTTTTTGATAACTCTGATATCTGGCGTGTTGTGTTCTAAATGATGATCCATCTGTATTCGAAAGTCCCACAAGATCTTCACCTTCTCATTTTTGACATCTTTTTCCTCTTTGTGTTCCCATGACTTTTTGGATACAGGTAAATAATGATAATGATAATGATAATGATAATGATAATGATAATGATAATGATAATGATAATGATAATGATAATGATAATGATAATGATAATGATAATGAGGAGAAGGAGAAGGAGAAGGAGAAGGAGAAGGAGAAGGAGAAGAAGAAGAAGAAGAAGAAGAAGAAGAAGAAGAAGAAGAAGAAGAAGAAGAAGAAGAAGAAGAAGAAGAAGAAGAAGAAGAAGAAGAAGAAGAAGAAATTATAAAAAATCAAGAGGAGCAAAAGATCAACTGCTCATTGACAAAATGATACTAAAAATGCAAAATGAAGAAAAAATAATTTAAATATGGCACGGATTGATTACAAGAAGGCATTTGACTCTTTACCCAGTTGGATTAACACCTGTCTGGAAAACTTTGTAATCAGCAAAAATATCTGTACATTTTTGAAAGCAAATATGCAAAAATGGAAAACAGTTCTAACAGCAAATGGGGAGAACATTGGTGAAGTCAACATCAGACGAGGAATCTTCCAGGGAGACTCACTTTCACCACTACTGTTCAACATCGCATTAATTCCACTGACAATAATCCTACGAAACACAAAACTGGGATACCAAATCTCAAGCCAACATGGCAAGATAAACCATCTACTCTACATGGATGACTTAAAAATGTATGCAAAAAGCCCCACTGAACTTAAATCAATACTCAACACAGTTCAACTGTTCACCAGTGACATCAAAATGAACTTTGGACTTGAAAAATGTGCTATATTATCCATGCAGCGAGGAAAAATGAAAAAATAGAAGGAATAGAACTGGGAAATGGAAGCATAATGAAAGCATTAGCAAAGGATAATGTCCATTAATACATGTCCAGTTCCAGTGATATGCTACTCAGCTGGAATAATCAACTGGACTTTGGCTGAACTGGAAAACTTGGACCGGAAAACGTGCAAACTTTTGAATATGTACCACGCTTTACATCCACGAAGTGACATTGACAGGTTGTACCTGCCAAGAAAAATAGGAGGCAGAGGGCTATTGCAAATCCATCAAACTGTAGAAGAAGAAAAACGAAGTTTGAATGATTATGTGAACCAAAGTACAGAAAAATTGCTGCAGGCTGTGAAAACAGAGAACATTATAAAAACAACAGAAACAAAGGCAGAATATAAGGAAAAACAGTTGGATGACATATTAAATAGATGGAAAACCAAAGCTTTGCATGGACAACACTTGAAAAACATTGAAGGAAAATGTGATGACAACCTTACATGGGCATGGCTTAAAATGGGAACCATTAAGAAAGAAACGGAAGATTTAATACTCACTGCTCAAGAACAAGCACTACAAACTGATGCCATGAAAGCGAAGATACAAAAATTCACTGACAATCCAAACTGCCGACTTTGCAACGAGAAAGTTGAAACGGTTTCACACTTAATATGTGAGTGCAGCAAAATTGCGCAAACTGATTACAAAGTTAGACATGCCTATTAGCCACTTTTTCAGCTTGGGAAATTCTTTAAAATTCCAAATTAAAAGTTGCCCTTACCTGTGAGTTGGTCACTTTCTCACCCATACTTTGTCCATACACCGCTCCTGCACATAAACTTGGTCCAGTTGCCCCAGCTTTGTAGCGGTCATTCAAAAATGGCCGCCGCCCCACCACCGGTCTGAAGAACTGTCTCTGACAGTGCAAGGAACTTGCCTGCTCCTCTGGGTTGTCCAAGATGCCTCTCCCTCTTCACCATCCCTTCAGGACGGTTCTGGTCCAAAGACCCCCCCCCCCGATAGCGGTTTGTCAGCCTGGGTTTTCGCGAAGCTCATTGGAGCTTCGCTTTTTCCCAGCCTGTCTTGCCACGACGCTTCCTGTCTCTCTCATAACTTTGCTTTTTAATAATCCATGCAATCACCCATTTCTTCTTTTTTTATATATAAAAGTTTTTACCCCCCCCCCCCAACAAACATTACACCATCAATCCATCAGTTTGTCATCTGGGTACAAAATTTTTGTGTCAACATTTTTACATTTATCTCCATTTTCTTAATCTTTATACAGCTCTATTTTTACAGTTCAATTTAACTTATCTTCTATCAAAACATTTTCCTACTTGCTTTATTTAATTTCATATCTCCTTTAATCTATATTCATTCTCTATCCAATGATAAAAACACTCCCATATCTTGTAATAGTCCGATTCTTCTTTTCCTTTAATTGCCATTGTTAATCTATTCATTTCTGCACATTCTAATATTTTCTTAATTATCTCTCCCTTTGTAGGGATTTTTCCCGCTTTCCAATTTTGCGCAAATACAATTCTAGCTGCAGTTATTACATGAATAATTAAATATACATTTTCTTTACTATATTTCTCTGACAAAATACCCAACAAAAACAGCTCTGGCTTCAAATCAATATATTGCTGTGTCATCTTTTCTAACCACATTCGAATTTGTGCCCAATAATTTCTCATTTCTACACATGTCCACCACAAATGATAATAAGATCTCAGTGCCTGGTGGCATTTCCAACATTTAATTGATTTATCCTTAAACATTTTGTTTAACTTTGATTTTTAATAATCCATGTAATCATCTATTTCTCATTGCCATCAGGGTATGCTTATGATAATATCAAATGAATAATTGTGTGATTTCAATATGTAGGAAAAAGCATTGATTCAGCTATAGTCTGTCAACCCTGAAGGCATTTTGGAGCATCTTTAGGGCTGCCACAGCAAAGCTGGTTGGAGCTATAGTCATCCAGTAGTTGGGTTATTATAAAACCTGCCTCCCAAATGATAAATGACCTTCTACTCATAATATTAAATTGTGTAATTAATCTACTCTGTTGCTTATGTTCATCTGCTGTTCCAGTCAAATTCAGGGCTGTTCAACTTAGAGCTTGAAAAGGTAATAAAAATTCCTCTTATTTGAGAGAGCAGAAGCTATAAACAAAGAATCCTCTTTCAGGAAGATATGAATATTAGCATTCATCTTTATGACATTTCTTGCTTGGAAGGGAGCAGAACCTGTCCTACTTTCTTAGGGTTCTGTAACGCACCTTACTTGTTCTATTTTCTTCTGGAAATTCTTGGGAAAGCAAATTGCCAAATTTTGGCAGTGCATTCTTGGGTAGTTCTAGGAACTGCAAAACATGTTGGGAACTCTTATCTGGGTCATGCGTTGTGATGCTCTGTTTCAGAGCATGTTTGATTGTCTTGAAAGAGGACTCGTGTTTCTAGATTTACCCTTAAATTCGTTTAGTTCTTCTTAGACATTCTAAGAAAGTGCCAATAGAATAGATTCTTCATCTATTATTAAAAACTGAAGGATCTATAATATGTGATTTTAATTAGCCCTTTATATCTCAGAATTACTGCATTTTGTTGCACAAGAAAATTTTAAAGACTCATGGAGAAAATATTTTTTTGCACAATGCATAAAGTAGCTCTTCTTGTTTCAGCAGTATGGAAAAAAAAATCTAAGGAAACCATCCATTTGTGGGCTGAGCCTTGGCAGAAGCAATCAGTGGCCAGGCTGAAGGCCCACACAAATTAGTAGCTGGCATTTCTGATTCTTTCTTCATTCCAGTATTGTCCCTTTATGTATAGTAGACACATACATCAATGTAGGATCTAGGGGTAAAATTAAAGAAATAAGACCAACGCCATGGTGTTTTCACTTGATAGGTTTAAAATACTAGAGCAGTGATGGCGAACCTTTTTTTCCTTGGGTGCCGAAAGTGCATGCGTGTATGCTATCGTGCATGCGTGAGTGCCCACACCCATAATTCAATGCCTGGGGAGGGCGGAAATGGCCTCCCCCGCCTCCCCGGAGGCCCTCTGGAGGCCGGAAATGGCCCGTTTCTCAACTTCTGGTGGGCCCGGTAGGCCAGTTTTTCACCCTCCCCAGGCTCCAGAGGCTTCCCTGGAGCCTGGGGAGGGCAAAAACGTCCCCCCGGAGGCCAAAAACGCCCTCCCAGAGCCTCTGTGCGAACCAAAAATCAGCTGGCCGCGCACACATGCGCGCTGGAGCTGAGGTAGGCAACGGCTCGCGTGCCGGCAGATATGGCTCTGCGTGCCACCTGTGGCACGCGTGCCATAGGTTCGCCATCACTGTACTAGAGTGTATTGCTAAAATGATATACTCCAAATATCAAGTTAAAATATAATGGGACAGAATCCTTATTTTCTCCCTGCTTAACATCTATTAGTTATTAAATCAGAAGGACTACTTATTATCTATTGTCTGAAAAATATAGGAAGGATTTTGTCAAGCATGTATTCTTGGGGTGTGTATTTTATTGAAATAAAGATTCCAAGTTAATATCCACTCATGTAGAAACTATTCCCGTTAAAATTTATAAACCAGTTAGCAAGAGATGTTTACTCGTTTGTCTAGATAGACTGCATTTGTTAAATTAAAATTAATACAAAAAATGTTCTGGGCCGACATTAAAATATTTACCGGAGAGGAAGCATTAATTAACTGACCATTTTGCTAAGTATCAGCATTACTTTCCCATGTAGGTAGATCTCTTTCACTGCACTCCTCAATTATATCCTATTAAAATTATTTACAAATTTAAAAATGTATCAGAAGTGAAAATAAGCATTGGCATAGTTGTATACAGAATAAGGAATTGACAAGCTTTTAGATATTCTTGAAATAGAGCTTTTAGCAGCTTCAGTGAATATGGACAGTATTGGGATTTGTACTTTAATAATATTGGATGTTTTCTATTTCTATTATAAAATAAGAGAAACGGTAGGTCAGATTTGCTCTGGAAAAATATTTGCCCGCTTTCAGATTCAGTGGTGGGTTCCTACCGGTACGGTCCACTCTACCACACTGGTAGCGGCTGGCCGATGACGTAATTTGCGCGCGACACCGGTCCGTCGTCTTCACCGGTCCGTCGCGCGTTGCCATCTTTTTTCAGAATTTTTTGGCTTCTTTTGCTTCCTGCGCATGCGCAGAAGCAAAATCTTGTGAGAGGATGTGCATCGTGCGAGATTTTGGTGATTTTTTGCTTCCGTGCATGAGCGGAAGCAAAAAAGTCACCAAAATCACGCGCATGCGCAGAAGCAAAATTGTGCAAGGGGCGTGCACGTGTAGCATGCGTGCGTGCATACGAAACGTGGAGATGCGCGTGCAGCGCATCGGTAGCAACTTCGAGAGCAACCCGCCCCTGTTCAGATTGTCTTGAATTTTTGCATATCTTTGATAATGAATGTTATTGGTATTTCATCTAGGTCCTAATTTACTGAGTGAACAATAATAATGTGTATGAAAGCCAACACTTACTGGCAGCTGTGACTTCACACCAATGTGAACAGATAATTGATTATCTGTTTGATTGAATTTATATGCTACCCAACTCCCAGCAACTCTTGTTTATTGCTTGCTTCATTTACTTCAATGAACAAAATACAGGTAGTTCTCAACTTACAACCACAACTGAGCCCAACATTTATGTTGCTAAGTGAGAAATCGGTTAAGTGAGCTTTGCCCCATTTTACAATTTTTCTTGTCACACTTATTAAGTGAACCACTGGAGTTGTTAAGTTAGGAACATAGTTGTTAAGTGAATCTGGCTTCCCCATTGACTTTGCTTGTCAGAAGTTTGCAAATGAGGATCATCACCTTAAAAAAAGTCAACTAAATATTAAAACTTAAGTTTGCTATACAGACAGTTCTCAACTTACCACCACAATTGACCTCAATATTTATGTTGCTACAGTAAGTGGGAAATTTGTTAAGTGAGTTTTGCCCCATTCTACAACTTCTCTCGCAACATTTTTTAAGCGAATCACTGCGGTTGTTAAATTAGTCAGCGTTGTTAAGTAAATCTGGTTTCACCATGGACTCTGGTCGTCAGAAGGTAGCAAAAGGTGATCATATGACCCTGGGAAACTGCGACCTTCATAAATATGAACCAGTTGTAAAGCATTCGCATGTAAATCCCGTGACCATGGGGAATCGGGGATGCTGCAATGGTGGTAAGTGTGAAAAATGGTCATAAGTCACTTTTTTCAGTGCCGTTGTAACTTTGAACGGTCACTAAATGAACTGTTGTAAATTGAGGACTACCTGTAATCCAACAAATAATGGGCTATAGAGCATTGCACACCAAAACAACCAGACAGGACGAGTTTCTCCCCACCCACCCCTGCCATCACTCTGCTTAACAACTAATTTCCACAACACTGTCAAACTACCTAATAGGGCTGTATTACTATTATTCTTCTCATCTTTCCTATTACCTATTTCCTTATCTTCTTATGACTACAACTTTGTTGCTTGTAACTTAGGATTTATATTGTTTATTTCGTATCCTAGTATGATTTATGTTGATTACTTATTTAGTATCCTATGACTGTCACTTATGATTATCACAAGCATTTGAAGATAGTTATCCATTATTGGCAAAAGTGAGTAGTGAATAATGGTAATTATGGGGAGAAGTAAATTCAAATAAATGAACTCATTTAAAGATTCTCCTGTTATATTAAAATATAACTGTTTAGACTAGTTAGAAAGGTGATGTTACTTTTTATCCCACTTGAAAATCATTACTATGATATATGGGAAAACTGGTACCAATGGATTGATGATGGGGGGGAAAAAGGAAAATGAAGCAAGATTGTAGAATATTGTAATTATTGTAAATATTATAATATGGTATTAATGTAAATATGACGATGTAGAAATTGCTTAAGGATTTATTGTGATTTTTTGAAAATTTGAAAAACCAATAAAGTATTTTGGGAAAAAAATAATTAAAGCTGATATCCATGTAGATCAGGGGTGGGTTCTAACTTACCTCGCAGCCGGTTCGCTTCCTCCCGCGCCGCATGGCCGCATTGCACATACGCAGTGCCAAAAACAAGATGGCGGCGCCCACAGACCGGCAGACAGAACTGGCTCCGTGACATCACCATTGGTTCACTAATGGTTCTGAAGAACCAGTTAGAACCGGTAGGAACCTATCTCTGAAGCAGATGATCCCAAGCGTGAGGGTGGTGTAGGTAGTTCGATATATATACATTGCAATACATTGTGTTTAAGTAGACAAACTGAATGTTTTGGCATTCTTTCTTGAAACGTTGCGTGTACATGGGAACACCAATATTTTTCTGATTGACATTTTTGCCATTTTGTTTTCTCACACGTACTATTTAATGAATCGTGTGCACCTTAATACCTACAGGCAAATAAATTGATACCTCCTGGCTAATGAAATAGTCCCATAAATTTTCAGAGATGATATAATGGACCACATAAAGATCAAGATTAGAAACTGCAATTATTTTTTTCTTGCATCTGGGTGGGTCACCGGGACAAGAGATTGTAACTTTTTGTTGTTTTAAGTGGTGGTTGCATGTCTTAAATGTAATGCAATCAATACTATTAGCTGATCTGGGTTTTAGTATTACTGGAATTGTGGAGTATTTTATTTATATTTTCATCACCTAGAAAGACCTGGAGGTTATAAATTATATTGTTCATGTTAGATTATATTAGATAATACAGTACAAAACCCACCAAACCAAGTGGATTATACTGGTCGATCTATTGTTTGCTCACAATTCTATTAAGAATTGCCAATCTTATTTTAAAAAAAATATGTACAGTAATTGCCTTTTAGTAGTAGTAGTTTCAAACCAGCAATCCAAAATAATTTTAAGATTGTCTGATGTAAATTAACAGCAACAGAAAATATGCACAAATTCCTTGGTTCGGTGACAATCTAGTTGAAATATGAAACTACTATAATGTGATACTTATGCTGCAAAAAAAAAACCCCACAGAATTTTAAGTTAAAATTGCCTTGTACTTTTGCATTTGTATTCCCTTCACCTCCCCTTTTTTGCACGTGAAAGCAAGATTTGTTTATGATGTAATTTATTTCATCCAATAGTTTATGAGGAATGTCAGAATGCAACTCATATGAAGATCTTGGTTAGCTAACTCAACTTCCTTGATGGAAATAAAAGAAAACTAATAGGTAGAGGAACAGCCTTTGAAGAGTAGCTGAGAAATTGTGAAATGACCATATAAAGGAAATAAGGAAGTGATTGGTCTACTAATATTTTTGTAGCACTTAATTATAAACTGCCTTTATTTTTATAAATAACTCAAAGTGGTGAACAAACACAACCCTTCTTCCTATTCCTATTTTCCCCACAATACCTTCCTTGAAGGGTATTCAGTTGAGAGAGAGTAACTTAGCCCAAAATTACCCAGCTGGTGTTCCTGCCCTAAGGTGGGACTAGAACTCACAATCTCCTGATTTATAGCCAGACACCTTAAACCACTAGACTAAACTGGCATATAACTTGGTGTTAAGGCTTGAAAACATGCAGTCTGCTTCTTCCACTTGCCAACTTTCCTACAGGAGAGATCCTGTTAAGTACATACATTGCCTTCCAAGTAATTCAGATCTACCATGTTTCTCAGTCTGTTCCATGGAACTGAGGAGCTGGGCCAAGATATACTGTATTTTTCAGAGTATAAGACTCACCGGAGTATAAGACTCACCTTAGTTTTTGGGGAGGAAAATGGGGGGGGGGGAATCTGCCTACCAGGTATTCATCTGGCTAGCGTCCTTAGTCTGGTCAGCTTCAGCACATTATTTTATCCTCTGGTTAGGGCTGGAAAAAACCTTCTTCGGAGGGAATAACAATGAAAAAAAAGCCTGCAAAGACTTAGGGCTGGAAAAAACCTTCTTCGGAGGGAGTAGCAATGAAAAAAGCCTGCAAGCCCGGAAGATCGTTAGCGTGTTAGGGCTGGAAAAGAAAGCTTCAAAAAAGCTACATTCGGAGTATAAGACGCACCCAAATTTTCAGCCTCTTTCAAGGGGGGGGGGAGGTGCGTCTTATACTCTGAAAAATACGGTAGTTACATCTTTTGGCTCCAGTGGAATATCTGTTAATCTTCTGCTGTACCCAAATATACAATGCTGCAGCAGCATTCTTAAGAATTGGATTAAATACTTTTTTAATAGAAAACAAAGAGTAGAACAATATGAATAGGAAAGCAATTCAAGTACACAGATATCATTGGGCACACATCATACTTATCCTGGTTTTGTAACTTTGCACAATACTGATTCAAACCTTAATGGTGTTTGGTTCATACCATTAATTATGCTACATTATACTGTAGTTGGTTTGTGATTTAAAATCTGGAAAAAATGTGGTAGATGATCATTATGCATTAAAAGCAAGACAAATCGAAGCTGCTTTTGCACTGTTTTACTGAAACTGAAAAAGATGTGTACCAAATATACACAATTTTATAATAGTACAAAATGTTTTCTTTTTGAAGGACAAAGTATCAGTTACATTCACCAAAACTGACACTGAATAAACCATTTATTGCTAGTCCAGTAATAAAACAGTAAGTTCAAACTTTGCATAAATAAGAAAAAAAGTTACCTGGACAATACTGTAGGAAGATGGACATTCATAATGCTATTTACAAGTAGCCACGGCACATACCAAGCAAGCAATGTGTTGAGTTGCATTAGAATTGTGATCCTAATACAAATTAGATGTTAGATAGTAAACCCCAAAAGGAGTTGTTTATACTGAGTTTGCACAAAATGAGAAGTTTTGGAATCGAACCCTTCAGTCATTGCAGCTAGTGTGGAAAAGAGTCTTCATTGCATCCAGCAACAGCTGAGAAATGCATCGGTACCCTTGCCCATCATCCTCTTCTGGTTGGTTCTCCTTCATAGCACTGTGATGTAGTTCATTGAGTCACTGCTACCTTTGCTGCATTATAACCTGCCTTCCATCATTTTCATAAGCCACAGAGTTAGCAGTTCTTAAACAAATAAACATAAAATCTGGAACTTGCCCAAAAATAAATTAAACTTTCATCAGGAACGGAAATATTTAAATAAAAAATATCAGTACTGATATCAGTGATTAACTTTCATTTCACAACACATCTATTTCTGCAAGGAAGTCAAACCAAAAATGGTGATTGAGAACTAGTGTAAACATGTTTTACCTGCTTGCTAAAAATCATTTCCATTAAACTATCCTAATTAAAGGTTACCAAGTGTGCAATTGCCTGGGATATTCTCCCACTTAAAAGAGCCACTGAAATTAACCAATAATGATAACAATCAAGGAACGTCAGTGCTGTTGACCAACTACCACTTAGTTCTACAGGCTGTGCCCAGGAGACCATGCCTCTTGCTGTCAGCTGATGCAAGGCCATTGGTCTGACCAAAACACCTGAGATTTGTAACTTGATGATTTTAAATCTGGAAATATGGCCTCTACTAGGTACACCTGCTTTGCAGCAAGGCCTGTTTGCTGTAAAAAACATGGAAACTAATATTCAAAACTGTGATATTGAGTAACATAAACGGAATGACTCCAAAAGTGAGTTCTAAATATAAAGGTGGCTCAACCGATTTAGCTCAGTGCCCACTTAGATCAGATGTGGGTAACTGCAATCAAAACGCCAAAAGCCATTCTTAGGCTCTCCTTTGTTATCTGACTTTGTGGAGGGATGATCTTGGCTATTTTCTTGTCCTGGAGGAACAGTAACTTGTTCTACTCCAATGGCTGGTGCAAATTTATATGCACAACATACCAAGTTAGCCTCAAAACCATGATGATGATGAACATTGCAAAGCAACGGTACAGATTGGTCTAAAAAAAAACAACAAAAAGGTTATGCAACTTGTATTTCCTCTTAGTACGCTAAATGAGAGTATTGTAACTCCAAAAAATAACAGTCTGACACTCTTAGAAAGTTTGCGTAGACTACTTGGGAGCCCATTTTGTAAAATGCATGACTCAGAACAAACTAGAGCCCATGTAAAAAAATAAAACCCATCTGCAATATTTTCCATAGATAAGCATCCATTTATGGCAGACAAAGGAAAAAAGGAATCAGGAAACTGGATGCAAACTACACACTCAATGATTCTCCTAAGATTCTTTCCAACAATTCACTGTTTGAATATTTATCTTCCTTTGGAAGTTCACAGATCTGTCATTTCTCTTCATTTTTCAATGTGCCACAGTTGCTTCTGTCAGTGTTCAAACAGCTTTCTTGGTACTTGTTCCTTGAAGATCTTGCAAATTTATTTTTGACCTTTCAAAACAAAAGATACATCAATTCAGAATTGCAAAAATTTTACATTATGTTTTGTTGGGTGTTGGGCAATAGGATAAGACCATGAGATTGTGGCTCTTTCCTTACCTATTGTGGATCATGTGGCTTTTAACCAAGTGCCCTTCAGCTAAGGCAGCCATTAGAGACAGTTCACCTGCCATTACTGTCCCGCATACAATTTTAGCAAGCTGACGGGCGTTTTCTCCAGGGTTATCTGCACTTGCTCCTTGCACACCCAGCATCTGTATTAAAAAGGAATACAAACAATAATCAAGCTGGAATATGTTCAATTTAAAATCAATCAGCCCCTGGCACTTTATACAGTAACAAGCTCAAGGTCTTTCAAGAAGTAAGTACTCAGCTTATGACGGCCATTGGGATCAGAATTTCTATCGGTAAACGATGAGGTCATAAAATGTGACGACTCGTGACCACATCACTTAGCAATGCTAATCCCTATAGTCCCGTGTGCCATATTTCAGTAAGGATCGTGGGTTGTCAAGCAAGCACCTCCTTGCAACTTCCTGCCAGCTTCCAACAACCAAAGTCTGTGGGAAAGTTGGCAGGATGTTGCAAATCTCACATGGCTCGCAAGCAAGCTGGAAGGCAGGAAAATAGCTGCAGGTGAGAGAGGGTACCTGAGTGTGTGTGTGTGTGTGTGTGTGTGTGTGCGTGTGCGTGTGTGTGTAGATGTGACACAAGTGTGGAGGGGCTCGGGATAGCTGTTGTCAGGTTGGGGAAAGTGGGGAGAGGGTGTGTGAGTGGTCAGAGAAGGTGAGCGGATGGGGTAGAATGAGCTGATTAGCCTGTGACTTTCCCTGCCAGCTTCCCTGTTGACTCTGCTTGTAGGAAGCCAGAAGGAAAGCTTACAAATGGTAATCACATGACCACAGGAGGCTGCAACCATTGTAAGAGCAAACCAGTTGCCAAGATTGCAATCACATAATTGAAGGGCTGCTGAAATAGCTTGAACTTCGGGGAACGGTAGAAACCACCACTCGTTCAGCATCCTTAAAACTTTCATGAGTCGCTGAAAGTGTCATCATTGAATAGAGGACCGTCTGTACTTACATATGGTTCGGTGCTAGGTAGAGTAAAAGTACAAGGAGTAACACTGAAATACTTTCTTGGGGTCAAATTACGCTCGTCAGAGAATTCTTATTTTGATTGCTGGTCCTATCACTCACTGAACACAATCCTCTGCTGATTTCCACAAAAATGATTCCCTTCCCAAAATAGAAAGCTATAGTTCAACCTCCAGTTTTCCTACCTGCAAACAAGCTTGCTGGGGTAACAGGTTGGTTCCTCCACCCACAGTACCAATTTCTATTGAGGGCATTGTGCAACTGATATAAAGATCTTCGTTGGTAGGCCCAGTAGATTCCATTAATGTAATACAGTTTGAGCTGGTGATATTCTGGGCTGCATCCTGAAATCAATGCAAAATTGAGGGGTTATATAAGCATTTAAAGGTTTTTAACTACGTAATTCATCACACACAGTTAAGTGAAGGGATATACCTGTCCACACGCTATGTACATGGCGGTGACAATGTTAGCTGCATGAGCATTATAGCCACCTATGCTGCCAGCCATGGCAGAGCCAACCAAGTTCTTGCTGATGTTGACTTCAATCATAGCTTCTGTGGTTGACTTCAGTATCTAGAAAAAAAATCCACCAAAACTCTGGTCAAGGAGGAAGTCTATGTTCAGAAAGAAAATCTTTTCAAATGCAGTTCTTAGTAGCTATACTCAGGAATCTAGACAATATCAACCATTGTATTATTTTGGATCATCTCTATAGAACTAGAGTAGGAGGCAACATTTTGTAGTGGTTCTCCTCCTTCCCAAGAGAATTATTCCAGTTTGTGGTGCTGGGAGGAAAGGTCTTCCTACCTGGGTTTCCACGAAAATAAGACCAGGTCTTATTTTCTTTTGGGTCCCAACATAAGCACTAGGGCTTATTCTCGGAGAGTGTCTTCCCCCCATGTACGAGAGACTCACTTCTTCTGCTTGCTCACGGCGGGGCAGTGTGTCAGTGCCGCCGCAAGACGGGGGATTGGAGCTGCCCCAAGCACCCCACACCAGCTTACCTCAGGGCCCCCGCAACCAGGCCACCCATGCCCTGATATTTGCCTCACCACGTGGTTGTGGCACCACAATCAGACGGAGTTGACGGGCGGCCAGCTGCACAGGTTCATAAGTAGGGGTTATTTTGGGGGCAGGGCTTATATTAGGCACAAGCGTAAAAACATGCTCAGTCTCATTTTTGGTGAAACGTCTACTTTGTGGCATCCCATTTTCTATTTGACATCTACATGAAACCATGAGGGTAGATCAGTCATTCACATAGTCTAATGCAGGGGTGTCAAACTCAAGGCCCGGAGGCCGGATCCGGCCCACGGGGTACTTAGATCTGGCTCATGGGGCCGCCCTGGAAAGTGATGGACCGGCCCGCAGTGCTTCTGCCAGCAAAAACTGAGCTTGGGAGGGCCGCACGTGGCCCTCTCAAGCTCCATTTTCCCTGGCAGAGGGTTGCAGGAGGCCCTGGCAGCCCGTTTTCACTGGCAGAGTGCTCGGGCCACCACAGGTGCCCCCGACATGAGTGACGTCGAGCTGGCCACGCCCACACTGCCTCCCCTGGCCTCTCTGAGGTCAAACACAACCCTGATGCGGCCCTCAATGAAATCGAGTTTGACACCCCTAGTCCAATGCCATTAATACACTGGTGTTCATCTCAGATCTGGACCAATAGGTAATATGGTAGAAGTGCTATCGAACACTGGATAGGATGGAAACATTCAGAACAAATCCCCCCAACAGAAAATGATTCTGAGTTTGTGGACCACATTTATATAGAAAAACACTATCTTTGATTCTGAGTGGAGATGCACTTTCCCATTCAGAGGTGGTTTACAATTTGGGGGGCACAGCTCCTGCTTTCTCGGCAGATAGTTTCCAGTTGCAATTCAGGATGTTGTTTATCATCTTTAAGGCTTTATGTGGCTCCAAACCAGGTTATGTTAGGGACCATTTTCTCTTGTATTAATCTGCCTGTTTAGTAACTTCAAACAGGACCAACTCTCTCCAGGTTCTGTCTACACAAGATTGCAGAAGTAGGCAGTTTCTATTGTTGCTCTCATATTTTGGAATTCCCTGCCCAACAAGATCTGGTCCAATCCTTCCTTTCTGGATTTCAGAAGAGCAACTTCAGCTCTTCTGCAGCTGCACCTGCAGAAGGACAGTATGTTCTGAAAGGAGGTTGGAATCTGGCAGAGGCCTGATTTTGTACATTTTCTTTTATCATTTTAAGGTTGATAACATTGTTTATATTTTGGATTGGCTTATTTATTGTTTTTGAAAGGGGTGCTTTTTATTTTAAGCAGAACTTCATTGTTAGTTGCCCAAAATCTTCAGAAGGGCAGCATACAAATAATGTGTGTATATGTATGTATGTTTGTATGTATGTATGTATGCATGCATGCATGCATGCATGTATACAAATATAAATGGCTTTGGAATTGGGGAGGATATAGATAAGTCAAGGATAAATTGAAAATAATTCAATATAATAATTTTCACATTTCATTAAAACAACGTGACTTACTTCTTTAACAACTTTTTGTGGAATAATTGCTTCACAGACCACAGATTTCCCTCTCCCCTCTATCCAATTTATGGCAGCTGGTTTTTTATCTGTACAGTAGTTACCACTAATAGCTATAATGTGGAGGTCAGGAAATTCTTCTTGCAGCCTTGTAAGTGCTTTCTCAGTACCCTATTTGGAAGGATTTAGAGAAAAAGAGACAGAGAAACAAAAACGTTAGACCATCAGTTTAGTACTGGCGGACTTCTTCATGAAGGAACTTTAGTATAAGCAGTATAAACTGTAACTTCAACTACTTCATGTAACTTGGCATTATGTAGTTGCATCAAAGACAAGGAAATAACATTTTCACTGCTGTTAGTGAAGTGTTAGAAGTGGAGTGGTGTGGGAGCCACTCTTATCAGTGACTGCTGACGATCAAGGTTCTTGGACAAGATTTGTTTGGTTATGGATAGAATTCAGGGTGCTCACTATTAGCAGCAAAGGGTTGATTAGAGTGAGTTTTATGTGGAAGGCTACCTACTCTTTGGATAAGAAGCAAAACATTATAGGAAACAGCCCAGTCCCATCCTGAACTGAGTCCAGAAAGAAGCTTTGTCAGCTAAAGGTGCTTGCAACCAGCTTGCAATTACAATGGTATCAAAACATCTCGTGGTCATGTAATCGCCATTTGTGATGTTCGTTGCCAGCTTCTAATAAACAAAGTCTATGGAGAAGTAGGCAAATGGTAAAACCATGCAGGATTTGCCTAACAATAACTGGGCCTGCTGGAACTGCCGCTGTTAAGTTGCCATGGTCACACGACATTGGGCCTTATGACCGGTTCAGAGTTCCTGTTCACAATTACCATCAATAAGCAAGTACTACCTGTGCAGGTGGATTTCATCATCGAAGATTCATTATTTGCATTCACATATCCATGGTTGATATATATATATATATATATATATATATATATATATATATATATATATATATATGTATGTATGTATGTATGTATGTATGTATGTATGTATGTATGTATGTATGTATGTATGTATGTATGTATGTATGTATGTATGTATTATGTCTATGTCATCTTTAGCAATCAATTTTGTGTTTCTGTGATTTTTTGGCACAGCTCAACATTATGTACATGTGAACAAGTAAGGAACTGGCAGAGACACACCCACTGCTCTATAGTATTCCCAAGGTTACATTTGTGTTGGAATGTTTCCCAAATAACAAACTCCACCAATATATGAACCCAGTCACTGAATCTGATAAGGATAAGATTTGTGCAATATAGGCAACCCACTTCACAGGAAATGGATGTTGTAAGAATAGTTTCTTAATAATAATTTTTTTAAATTAAAGTTTTATGAAAACACCATGGAATAAAATACATCTCACATTATTTTAAATGCTCCATCTGGACTCTTTTGGATGCAGTCAATTTGTCTGTTATTTTGGAAGGATAGCCAATAAAAAATGTCTCTGTAGCCAGAATATGCTAAATAGGAAACTGTTACATTGAGATTTCATTGTAATATTTTCTTGCTGGAATAGTACACAGGAGGAGACAGGGAAAGAGAATTCTAAATGCTTACCTTCTTTCTTTCTGTCAGGTTACTTGTACAATGATTTATTTATTTGATTTTTATCCTGCATTTATCATTTTTACAAATAACTCAAAAGTGGCAAACATATCCAACACTTTTCCTCCTACTGTTTTCCCCACAATAACCCAGTGAGGTAGGTTGGGCTGAGAGCGAGAGGTCAAGTCACCCAAACAGCTTTCATGCTTAAGGCAGAACCAAAACTCACAATCTCCTGGTTTCTTGGCCAATACCTTAACCCCGTGATGGCAAACCTATGGCACGTGTGGCACGTGTGCCACAGGCGGCACGCGGAACCATATCTGCCGGCATGGGAGCCATTGCTGTAGATCAGCTGCAGCGTGTGCTGGCCAGCTGATTTTCGGCTGGCCCCTCCCCCCTCCCAGGAGTCTACAGAGATCCATTTTGATGTAAGTAAAGGGCTCGCGTGGAGGCTCTGGGAGGGTATTTCTGGCCTGCGGAGGGCCTCGGGAGGCCGTTTTCACCCTCCCCAGACTCCTAGAAAGCCTCTGGAGCCTGGGGAGAGCGAAAAACGGGCCTTCCGGTCCCACTGGAAGTCGGCAAACGGGCCATTTCCGGCCTCCGTAGGGCCTCTGGGGAGGTGGGGAAGGCAGTTTTCGGCCTCTCCAGGCTCCTGGAAAGCTTCTGGAACCTGGGGAGGGCGAAAAACGGGCCCACCGTGCCATTATGTGTGTGTGTGGGAGTCATGCGTACATGCACGGGGGGGGGCAGGGCACATTGAATTATGGGTATGGGCATGGGCATGCGCGACCCCCCCTTGCAACCACCACCACCCCGCTTTTGGCACGCGGCGGCCAAAAGGTTAGCCATCATTGCCTTAACCACTACATTGGCTAAAGTTACAGTATTACAATTTCAATATTCTCAAAGCAAAATTTACTTAAATGCATTCATTAAAATTTAGAACTTACTTTTGAAATCATGTTCATACCCATTGCATCACCCGTCTTAGACTGGAAGCGAATATAAAGGTTGCGGCCAGCCAAAGCAATGTGAAGCCGCTGCAAACGAGCAAATCTATAGAGAAGATATTTGATTGACATGTCTCACCTTCTTTTTGATGCACTTTTTTTTCAGATTTTTATATAAAATGCAATTTCCCCCCTTTTCTAAATTATATAAAATGCTAACCTGCTAGTGCTATCAAATGCATCTTTTATTATCTTAAATCCTTCTGGTGTTTCAAGCCAAGCCTTCACTTCTGCAGACTGGCACGCTGTGGGTAGTCTTACTACAGGTCCTCGTGTCATTCCATCTGCCAGAATACGGCTACTAGCACCTCCACCAAGCTAAGATATAAACATGATAGCAGGATGAGAGTCACTAGCAGATGCATCTGATCACGAACAAAAACACTTTTTAGAGTTACACACGGTTACATTCAGTATTGTGCTAATAGACTCTGTCTCACGGAACAAAAGTTCCTCTCCCTTCCACTTCTCATGGCCACCCAACTCTCTTCACTTTAAGTTCTCCCACACCTCTGGAACACATTCTGTATGGAATATGCCC
Source organism: Diadophis punctatus similis (assembly GCA_023053685.1). NCBI lineage: Eukaryota > Metazoa > Chordata > Lepidosauria > Squamata > Dipsadidae > Diadophis > Diadophis punctatus. Next base: position 28,028,270 of record JALIGW010000002.1, read on the forward strand.
ATGGACAAGGAAAGCTGGATTCCACCCACTGTAACTGCACTAAGCAGAACCTTATTAGCCCTGCTTACATCATCTTTACTTACACATATTGCTCTGCAACCTCTGTTCGTGCTTGCCACCAGGCATCCTTCAGTTGTTGCCATTGGAACTTGAAACTCTTTCTTGTCCAAAAGAAGCGGGCCAGCCACACCCACGGGAATTGGCATGTATCCAATCACATTTTCACAGCAAGCACCCATCACCTTAAAAAAGTCAACTAAATATTAAAACTTAAGTTTGCTACACAGGCAGTTTTCAACTTATCACCACAATTGACCTCAATATTTATGTTGCTACAGTAAGTGGGAAATTTGTTAAGTGAGTTTTGCCCCATTCTACAACTTTTCTTGCAACATTTGTTAAGTGAATCACTGCGGTTGTTAAATTAGTCAGCGTTGTTGAGTGAATCTGGTTTCACCATTGACTCTGCTTGTCAGAAGGTAGCAAAAGGTGATCACATGACCCCTGGACACTGCAACAGTCATAAATGTGAGTCAGTTGTCAAGTATCCAAATGTAAATCACGTGACCATGGGGATGATGCAATGGTCACAAGTGTGAAAAATGGTCATAAGTCACTTTTTTCAGTGCTGTTGCAACTTCAAACAGTCACTAAGCAAACTGTTGTAAGTTGAGGACTACCTGTATTAGGAAATATTAAATATATTACAGGAATAAGTGTTTGGGGTTTAATTTAATTTAATTTAATTTAATTTAATTTAATTTAATTTAATTTAATTTAATTTAATTTAATTTAATTTAATAGATTTGTATGCCGCCCAACTCCCGGGGGACTCTGGGCGGCTCACAGCATGTCAAGTTTAGAATAACTAGTGCATGTAGAAGAAATAAATACGATCATCAGTTCAATAAATGGGCCATTTTATACCTGCATCTATTTAGACAACCTTTATATGTCAAAAGTTATAGGCACTGTGCAATTGTCTCTGAGATTTAGATAGAGTTCAGCAAAACTCCTTTAAATGTTTCTGTGTCAATTTTTCTTAAATCTCATAGCATGGCCTAGATACAAATTGAGACCAAGAGGTGAAATACACTACCATTATTACCTCAAAAGAAACACTCAAAAGAGAAGTATTCATTTATGTTTGCAAGGACTACTGAAGCAACAATCAACTTGAAATGGCATTAGCACTGCTGGCAAAACATACTGTAAAATGTTCAATATTAACTAACTAGCTTTCTGTTCAACTGCAAACCCTCATCTGCCAACAATCAAGCTAAGTGCAACTTCAGATGAAAAAGTTTACAATACTGAATATCTTGATCTATGTTTCAATTTACATAAGACATATTTGCCTATCTTTCTACTCACCAAAGAATAATTATAATTCTTGTAAGGAAGATACTGCAGAGATGAACGCTCAGGAAGCTTCTGAGATAACATTTGCCTACGAATGGATACACCACGTTCCTGAGTTTCCATCAAAGTTTCCAGTTTATAAGCAGGAATATGCTTTGCAGTGACTAAACTAATGACTTCTGAATCAGAGAGGAATTTAGCACCCATCTGAGGGAAGAAAAATATTTGATTGTGATGTAACGTTTACCATTCTTCCTCTTTACCTGAAGCAATTCACATAAAATAAATACAGGGTGTGGTGTATTGAAACTATAAGAGTGGTGGTGTGGCAACTGAATACCATATCAAAATGATTGAATACTGTTAATAAAATGTTTTTATCACATGTGTACATCTTACTAAATGTTCTTTTGTTTTGATTGGATAGAAGCTATATTATTCTAGGTTGTTTACTGTAAAACAATATAAGATACAAAAGAAAGAAGTTGCCATCATCTAAAAGCGTATTCTTTGCACCAATATATTAATAAACTATTTTATTTGTCTTTGTTTGCTTTTTTTTTTACCTTGGCATTCTGAAGTATACAAAGACATTCTTCAAGTGGCCGCATCTCTTTAGGCAATTCTATTCCAGACTCTTTTCTATTATTGATGAGGGATGCTTCAGCAGAACTATCACCAACAACAAATATGGCCTTTGCAGGTGATTCTGATTGGAGAGGCTTTACAGTCTCATCTGCATAAAAGTCAACATTGAAATCTGAGGAATTTATCAAAAATTTATCAAAAGGCTTCAATATAAACTTTTTATTAAACAAAGCAAACAAACAAACAAGCGTATCAGTAAAACATTACCTTTTCCATCTTTGGCAACTTGACTATCACCCATTTTTCTTAAACTGGGATTATTTTTTAAAGGAATAGACTGTTTTCTGCAGCAATTTTCAGGAACTTTTTTCTGAATCATTATTGGAGATATTATTGGGTTCTTCAATGAAAGTGTGGATTCCATCTCTGTTTGTTCAAAAAAGATGTACTTGACAGCAAGTAGAAGAGCTAAGCCAAGTGTAATTGTTTGTTCAATGTCCATACTGGCCATTCTAAAAAGGATGACATAAAACTTCTTTAAATATTTATCTATTCCCTTTTTCTCCTCTCTACCCTGCCATGATTTCCTAACACATGTTAATTAGTGGAATTCCTACAGAAATTATTGAATGACAATTATTGAACCTTGATTATTTTTATGCTTGGAACTGCCTTAAGACATCTTGCCTCCTTTAAAGTAAAACCTCTGTCAAATTCACCTCTTAGTGACTTCATGAACAAGTCTATATAGTGTTCTTAATAATGATGTATAGAAAGATGTTCTGAGTTCTTGTTCTTGCAAAGCATCATGTACATAAGTGAAACAAAGGTGGGTATCCCTTAACAATTGTCCTGTTTAGTGACCACTCAAAGTTACAATGGTGCTAAAAAAGTAAATTTATGACCAGACCTGGCATTTACAACCATTGTAGTGTCCCCACAGTCACATGAGTGACATTCGGATGTTCTGCAACTGGCTTCCAATAAGCAATCAATGGGAGAATCGAGCAATAAAATTGCAAGTCACTATCACACGTCTCGTTTAACAACCCATGGCAATTCCCTTAACAATGGGAAGTGATGTCAAAATCACTGTCACATGATGTTTTACTTAGTGACTGTGCCCCTTAGCATTAGAGTGGCTAGTCCCAATTATAAACATGGTAAGAGAGGATTACCTGCAATATAATTAATCATTTTCCTCCCAGAAGATTTCTGCCATTATCGATTACATTCTCAAAATTACTTAGTTTGGACTATTCTAAGCTCTTTCTCCTAATTGTAGACATATTAGTGGACTACTGCAATTCTGGTAAATTAAGAGGTCATGCAGGACCAGTTAATACCTAAATTACAGAAGCCACTACCAGAAGGAAGACTCAGTTTTATACTTCAGTAATTATTTATTATGTTACGGAGGAAACATTGCAGTTATCATTCAGATCTTCTTACTCAGTCAGTATCATTAACATGGGAAGAAACTATATTTCACAATGTTATTATTCTGGAACAGTTAAAAGGCCATATGGAATATTACCATGCTATTTCCACAGTGAATGACTAAAGCCATCTAGTCATCATATACATAAGTAGAATAAAAATAAATCAGAAAGTATTCCACATTCCTGATGCATATTTATTGGTTCTTGAGATTCTTAAAGGAACCTTTCCCTAAAATCCTGCCTTGCCAGAATAGTTGGCCAATTAGAACTGAGAATTATTATTCATAATGGCTTGGGAAAGATATAATATCCTATTATTATCATCACATTTAAGATACGGGTAATAGATCAAAGATTCACATTGCTTCTCACAGAACACATTCTGTCAGTTCTTTCACAAGAAATCTTACCATTGGGAATCAGATGCCAGTGTGAATCACAAATACACTAATCAGATATAAAACACTCCAGGATAATTGTTAAGCAACCTTGTGTATGCTATTTTATTAATCTCAGTTCAACTATACAAGAAAGAGAATGAAACTTTATCAATTTAAGATATTAGATACATTGGTGATTTAGTAATTTGTACAGTATAATTAGTTAACTTGAAATAATCCGAACTTACTGACAGATGCTACTGAATAATGATAAAAATGTTATGATTTAACATACCTAGAAAGATAAAATTGCCACAAAGAAACATTAGGCTCTATTCGCTTTGGAGCATTTTCATCCAGGCCCATAGATATTTCTGTTGTGCTGTTCTGAGCAGAAGGTTCTGCTATCCAGCGACTGTGAGCATGAACAAGAACCAAACCTAGAGACTTAAATTTAAAAATTGAGTGGTTAAACTGGTCAGTTCAACTAGGAGTGTGACTCAATCGGTGATCAATACTTCAGTATTAAATATATCATTGCACAATACTTGTATTGGATACATTATTGTTCCTATAGAAGTTTTACTTATTGAAAGGAAACCTACATATTCTTTTGTTTGTTTTTATCTTTGCATATATTGTCAAAATTCAACGTCTCCAAAGGATTTAAACTATTCAATTTATCTCACAATTATAGGGTATAAGAAAGCAAACACTAACCATAATCATTTTGACCCTCTGTGTTACAGGATTTGGTTTGTTTTCTTCTTCTTCCAGAACACGTGCAAAGTGACTAAGCTGCCATATTGGATGGCCTTCACGACTCTCCCGTGAAAGCTGAGGAAGAACGGAAAAGGTTATCCAGTACATTTTCTATTTATGTCTTCCATAAGAATGAGTTTTCATACCACTATTTCAGTAGTTGCATAACACTACATTGAATGTTAATTTATATATTAATATTTTGTACAACTGTTTTATGAATGTGAAATACTACAAAAGCTATACAATCATATAAATTCAGAAACAGAACTATCCTCCTCACATATTAATAGAGAGGAAAAAAGCAACAGAAATCATAGGCACCATTGTATAAGATTAATAATTTAATAACTCATAGCAGCACTATGAGCACTGTGAGCAGAACTAGATAAGAATGTCAGAATTATGAGCAACCCATGTTCAGTTTAAGAATTTTGAAACATGAAAAACTGGTTGTTGAGTTTTCCATCCTCCTCCTTTTCTGTGTCATGTTTTTTTTAAAAAATTGTATCTCTGAAGGAACTGACATTTCCCTTTTTACTAATCTATAAGATAATCAGAAAACTTTAACTACTATCAATAGTTTGCATTCTGAATATTAGATAATATGTAACTTTAAAAAAATCAACTAGGAGGAAGCTCAAGCAGAATTTATATATTGTTGGTTTCAATTTTGCCCTGAAGCATGTAATTTTCTCAATATAAACTATGTTATAAATACAAGTAATCTAACAACTGCAATATAAAATTATAATAACACCATCTAAATTTACAAATGCCCATAGATATTATTTTAATATTTTATCATCAAGATATATTGACAATAAGGCAAAACATTCTGAGTTCACTGCATTTGTACAGCCTAACTCTAATAGGCACCATGGGAAACATCCCCACATGAAATCTTTTAGAATCATAAAACTGATTAGAAACTGAACTGTACAATTGAAAAGCAATTCTTCTATGTACAGCTTTTACTGACTTAAAATTGCTCAGAAAATATTTCCAGAAGATTCTTTTTGCTTCTTAAAATACCTTGGAACCAAAGCATTTTTAAAATGATTAACAGTAAAAGAAACAGAGTGCAATACAGTTATACTCATTCCCCCCTTTTATTGTTAAATACTGAATTAAAGTTATCATTATGCAAAGCTTCACATCTATTCTCTTAAACAAGGGTAAAGTTTCTGATTTCATAGAATTCTGACAGGAATGCTTTTATAGCAATAGCAATAGCAATAGCACTTAGACTTATATACCGCTTGATAGTGCTTTACAGCCCTCTCTAAGCGGTTTACAGAGTTCAGCATATTGCCCCCAACAATCTGGGTCCTCATTTTACCGACCTCAGAAGGATGGAAGGCTGAGTCAACCTTGAGCCGGTGAGATTTGAACAGCTGAACTGCTGAACTAGCAGTCAGCTGAAGTAGGTTGCAGTGCTGCTTTTAACCACTGCGCCACCTTGGCTCCTTTTTCAGAATAAGATTTCTTTGTGGTTACAGAAAAGGGAACTATATGCATAATTCAAAAAGAAAATTCATACATCAAACAGAATTACATATTATAGAATTATTTTGAGAGATGTCCTTATTTTTTTCTCCTTCTGTCTCCATATCACTAATTAATAGGTCCACGAGAACACTTTTTGCTAATTTCTCCTTCTATTCTGGAAATAAGAGTGTGTTTGTTTTCATTTATAAGAACTGCAATTTTTCATTTGTCTTGAACCACAGTAATGTATATACGTTCAAAATATTATTTTACTGCTACTGCTCTTACCTCTAATACCAGTGACACACAGGCCGGAAAGAAGGTCATGAAGACAAAGTAATTGGCAAGAACAGACATACAGCCAAAACAACACATGATTTCAAGCTGTCTTACTCCTGTTAAAGAGACCATCAAATAATTAAAATCCGATTCATGTTACCATGAAAAACATTATCTTGAAATGTGCACCAATATGAACATAATAATACAAGTTGATATACAATGTAATCATATAATAAAAAACAGAACCAACCAAAATTTAATCTTGCCATTATTCATCTACCTACTGGAAACAAAGAATAGCTCATCTTCACTATCACAACACTTACTGAACATCAATAATCGCATCATATTTATGTGGTGCTCTATTAGTTTAGGGAACAAAAAGGTACGTCATTTAAAAGATCAGAGAGGACCATTACAGAAAATGCTCTGTTACCTGTATTCACAAGCTTATGAGGAGAGGACAAAGCAGGGTTTCAGAAGCCAATTATAATATGAGAGTTTCAAACTTTTATCAGGCTTCTGATTATAGAACTTGCTTCTCTGTATCACTGACCAATCCCCGACACTATCATGGCTGGTTGAAAATTGGGGAACCTCAGAACAGTTAACATGTAATTCACAGTAAGATAGAGAACGGTCCTTCTGGTCATATAAAGACCTCAGGATCCAAGAAAAGATGCTACAACTCATAAGCTCAGACTTGCAATTGATGCCTTGCCTCAAAAAAACAGGCAAAAGCAAGCAGAAGATAATTCTTTTTCATTTTTCATAAAATCTGTATTCCATGAAAAATTAACGTAAGCCTTATTATGTAGGGACAGTTACATTTAAACAAATCTTTCAAAACATATCGAAATTAATGTGTTATACAAGAAAGACTTTCTATGTTGAATGAATACTTCCAACATTATCTGCTAATTAAATTGATCCATTCAATATTATCATGCATACAGTACTTCAGTAAATAACCATACTACAAAATATGTAATAGACATAAATTATGTCACTGTTACACTTTTATTTATCTAGAATACCTTGATATACACACAGAACTCAAGCAAGCTATGTCAAATGGTTTTCCTTAAGATTTTAATTCTTGTCCTTGTGATTGTGTGAACTATTATAGAAAGCCAGGCATTTGTTTAGTAAGGACAAAATATAAGTAGTCTTCCCCTTTCATTTAGTGATTGCTCAAAGTTAGAATGGCAGTGGAAAAAGTGACTTGTGACCATTTTTCACACTTGTGGTCATTGCAGCATACCTGCGGTCATGTGATCAAAATTCAGACAGTCGGCAACTGGCATGTATTTGTGACAGTTGCAGTGTCCCAGGGTCATGTGATCACATATTGTGATCCTCTGACAAGCAAAGTCAAAGGGGAAGCCTGATTCACTTAACAACATTGTTACTAACTTAATTAGTAACTAATTAACTAACTTGATTCCCGTAACTGTGGAAAGGTTGTAAAATGGGGCAAAACTCACTTAACAGCTTAGCAATGGAAATTTGAGGCTCAATTGTGGTCATAAGTCAAGGACCACCTATACTGAGAAAAAAGAACTATATGTCATCAATGTGACAAGAGAGAGCAAAAAGTTAAATTCTTCATTCTCTACATAAGACAGGAATAGAATTTTAATACTTTCTTTTAAAAAAATTATCTTATGGAACCAAAGAGGAACATGCCCTGCCCAAAACTACAGCCTGATTTACTGCACATATTGTCTCCAGTGGGGAAAAATACAACTGAATACAGATTTACTGGGCAAATATTTTTAACTTTAAAAATTAAAATTCCTGAAAATTCTCAGCTTACCAGACATTGTGCCAACACCAATAACAAGACATTCAACAAGGGCATCAAGTGTAAATGTAGGGCCCAGGATTGCCATTCCACGCGAAATATTCTCTCTTACTTCATCCTACATGTAATACATTAAAAGTGTAACTCAGCTATAGTCTGAGCTATAAAGCAGTGGGCAGATCAAAACCAGTTTGTGCAAAGTTAAGTAGGTAATTTTTGCATTGTTTCTTTTCTTTTACATCTTACTCTCACCATCATTATACAATCTGCAATATTATTACAATATATTTATCATGCTAACATTGTAAACAAAATTCAACATAAGCAAAACTGACATTTTCTTAGATTACTATTTGTATACCTCTCTATTTAGCAGCCATATTGAGATGAATCTACACCTTGTTTATATTTTCCTAAATATCAAGGTAGTATCTCAAGTGAGCTTCTTTTACAGAAGTCATAAATCTCTTAAACATTAAACCATTTCTTAAACAAAATACTCAAATTAATCTAGGCAATTATATAGGAATTCTATTTTTACTTTAAATTTTAAAGGGCTCTAAGTATTACAGTATGAGATATTATAAATACTTTTCTCAATGAAGCTGAGAATTTGGCTGACCTGTGAGTTGGAACTGAGTGCAAATTTAGCTAATGCACTAGCTCTGGAGAGGTCAATCAGAAGCAAGAAAAATGGCAGTGCTTCACTGAAAGGTGTAAAAAGCATATTGTCAAGTTACATATTACATAAACATGTAAAAACTGAAGACATACATCTTGATAAATACTTCAATAAGATGGCTAAATAATTTACTGCAAAACAAACTAACCTTCAGAGATTTTTTACTAAATACATTTGTTCAACATTTCTTTGCTGTACTTAGGGCAGTAATGAGAATCTGAAGTCACAAGCAAGGCCAAATAGCATAAATAAATAGCATAGATTATAGATTAAACAACCACAAAATAAAACACAGGGGCCACCAAGGGAACCCTCCTACTTATTTGGAAAAATGGAAACACGGCTTTTAGTATTCACTGAATTTGAATTTGTGCATAGCTTTGCAATAGGATTTTGTGGATTTAACTTTTGACCATTTAAAAGTGAAGAAATAACACAACTTTGTGTCTCATCCCCTTCAAATTATGTTATTTCATAAATGGGAGGAGTCATATTAGAAGCACTGCATGAGTCAATTACGGTAGGTATAGCTTTACACATGCAATTATCCTTTGATGATCTGAAATGAAATTACTCTGATGCTAAGTTTCAGAATTAGGCAGCTCTTGTTAAACTGAAGTAAATTTGCATACATATAATTAATAATACATACTTCAAGCCTGTCAATTCTTTATCAAGGAAATGAATCACCACTGTACTGAAGACAAAGCTTGAGAAGATTGTGAACAGCCCAGCAATACCTGCAAAAGATATATAATCTATGTAATAAGCAGTATACAGAGCAGTACTTCTCTAAATACCGTACATTAATCAAAATCTTTACTCTGATGCAAGCTTATCCACATAAGATACTATCACGAACCTGTTACACTGTTTTGTTTTTGGCTTATATATCCTGGTATACAGTTTATATATACTGCTATACAGTTTATATATACTGCTATAGTTATCCTGAAATATTTTAATATGCAGAGTATTTTATTAGTGTAATATTTTTCTTCAATTTACAAAACAGTGATACCAGCCCTTGAAATTTGTCCATAACATTCTTCTATCATTTGCAGATGACTGATTATAGCAGGTCATATATATAATTATATCAGTACAATTCAGGGAGGACAGTCATCTTCTACAAGATCATTTTTAACTACCACCGGTACTACAGTTCTGAGCAATGGACAAATTAGAATTGCTAGTCTACACTTCTGAGAATTCAAATGCTTATTGTTTGCTTCTTCACAAGGACAACAGTTCTTCAAAAGAATCTGTCCCCCCTTTATCTCTGTTATTTCAGAATTTTTCACCTTAGTCTTTGCAAAATATATCAACCACAGCTTTATGAAAGATTTATCAAAGCTAGAATCAGATTGAGCATCTATGCAAAACATAATCTATCTCATTCCACAAATGTATAAAATAGGATATGAATCCTAGCAACACCAATTTTTTGTTTTACAGCATGTCCAGGACACAAATCTAAAACCTTTTGTGTAGGTTATAACCAATATGATTAGGGTATAGTCAAACCTGTTTCGTACACGTGCTTGTTTTGTTCTGATTACCATCTTAAAAATAAAAGTATCTTACCCAAAATATATTTTGAGCCAAGTTGCTTCAAATTTTGAAACTGGAAGTATATGTAAAGGATTGCAATACATCGTGTGATTGTCAATATTATGATATCACTGCTCAAAACATCCTGTGAAAGGAAAACATTTTGTTTGCTCTCAGAATGAAAAAGAACACTACATTTTTGAAATCTGTTTAATATTTTATCAATGTTTCACATATGTAACATTTCAAAAAAATGAACATCCTTATAATTTTATTAAAATGGTAACCTATTCATAGGCACACATCTCCCAAAAATAGTTATATTGCTTTTAATCAATTACTAATATTAAAGATTCTCTTAATTCAAGCTTGATTTCAATCAGTCACATGGACACTATCTAGGATATTTTATTGACTTCCCAATCTAGTCCTGAGATTTTTCAATTTTAAATTTCATTCAAATCTGATTTGCTTCAAGTATGACAATTAAAATAACAAAGTAATTTTTAAAATAACTTTTAAATCTTTACCTCTTCAAATTTAGGGCATTCATAATTCCAGCCACAGATCTTATCATTGCCAGTGAACATCTTCATAGACATCATACAGATGGTAAGAGTTATAGTTCCCACAATAACTTCCCATGGGTGAGAGGCCACAAAAAGGCCATGCATTCGGAAGAGTCCTGACAGCATTTTCAAAAGTATTTGCACACAATCTAGGACTAAATCCAAATAAAAAATTATATAGGTAAAAATATAAATGTAAGCGCCACTCAAATTTGGCTGATACCTAACCAATATTAAAAGCAATATGATAACAGGCAGCAAGAACAGAAATGACTACAGCCTATATTCCAGTTCAGTTCTTCATAAACTCTACACAATTTTCAGTTAAATCTAATGGAATCCACCTGCCCCTTACAATTGATTGGTAATACATCTGAATCATCGGTTACTAGAACTTGAATCATATTTTATGTTTCATACACAACTTTCAACCTTAGAATCAGAGTGTTTCCTTTAAAAGGAATACTACCTAGTCTTGCCTGCTTGAATTTGGTATCATACATCTCACTCTATTTGGAACATCATCACACAGATACTTTACTACCCCAGATCTTGTCAAGTTAAATTAAACCTCCAATTATTCAAATGTTCGATCCTTCTCTGGTTTGCTAATTTGCTTTATGTCTGCGTGACATGTGGGAGACCAGCATTCATGCAAAAACTGCCAAGTATGACCTGCCAGGGACCTGGATCGTTTTCTTACAAAACTATATGAGGCAGCATAGCAGGTATACTTTTTTATCCATAACACTAAACATGAATGCATAATAAAAATATTGAAACCCACAGGACACCATCATCAATGTTTGATATATTGCATACGTTTGTAAGCTAGCAAGAGTCGCCTCTAGATGAAATGTGCAGCACACAAATCTAATAAACATACTACAATGCATAGCCCAACAACATTCAAGTACTAACAAAATCAGAGTAAAAGATTCTTATTCCTAGTGGAAGAAAATATAACTATTGTACATATTGTGAATCTGTGGCACCAGGGACTTTAATCATACTATTGCAATCAAATGAAAAAATGCATGAGCCAGGAAGTCTCAGTTGATTATTTATTCTAGGGCCTTTCATATGCTGCAAAATATACAGTATCTTCTCCCACACAAAAAAGTCAGATTTTGCAAATGAGATTAGTATCATTACAAGATACTGCAGCAAAGGGTGTAGCTTACCTACTTTCTACCTACAATATTTCTGCCAATAACAAAAAAAAATATGGGTTGGGGATGGAGTGAAAAAGGCTGTAAACCTAGAAAAGTGTTTCTGTTGTAACTGGATGGATCGATTGTAAATATTACAAGGAACAATTATCCAACAAATAAGTAGTTTGGAAAAAATGGAGGTGAGAATAGTTTAGCCTCAAACAAACCTTGGACTGGAACTAAAACTAACTTGTTCTGAGTTAGGGTTATATTGGATGTATTAGCTTTATTAATTTATATAATTACACTAGGATGTAATTCTAATCTGAAAAAGGTTAAAATATCCCCAAGCTGAGCTAACCATCTGTTAACTACATAGACACAAACCTTGCCATTTTTTGGAAACAACATGGAAGTAATTTACCACTGTTTTCTTTCAAGCTTTTTAAAAAAATTTCTCAGTCTAGCTTACAGCTCTGGCATTCCACGGGACTTCCCATTCCAACAATAACCAGGCCTTATTTTCCAAGGTCTGTGGGCCACTTGCTGCAAATGAGACATTCCACAATACAGTCATGCAGTTCTAAGAAAATCTAGCAACCTTCACAGCCATTACAAGATATTTGAGATGTTAAAAAAAGGGGAGGTAAAAAGCAAACGTCCGATAGACTTCAGCATCGCTACTTTAGTAGCATTCCCATCAGCCACTATCAGCTGATACTACCAGTACTACAGTACCATCAGCCACATCCATAAAGCATCTTTGCTATATCTGAACAACGTTGGCGCTTTGAAACGATCACACACCCCTTTTAACCTGCCGAAAATAATGTCCATTATTTTCCCAACCGCCCAGCAGTTAATCACACAATTTAATTGGCATTTCCGGTTATGCTCTTTTCTTCTATTTTGACTTGATAAAACAGTTTCTTTTTAGGGCGAGAATATAAATCTACGACAAATCCTAGTTCTTGATGTCCGACAAACCGTGGTTAAGAAAACCACTCCTTTGAGGGGGGGAGCGTCATGGATGGAAGAAGTCTCAAGGAGGCCCCGGAGTGCATCGCTCCAAGGCGGAGGAGATCTGTGGGAGAACCGCAGGGGGAGAAATGTCCACCTGGGACACACCGTTCCGACCGTGTCAGGACTCGTGGAGCCACCCAAGGGAGCGCTCTCAGACCCTGGGTGGAGAGCTACCGGCGCCCAGAGCGATGAATGAACGGCGTCCCCCTCGGCCCGGCTACCCAAAGGGATCGCCATCGGTTCCTCCCTAATCCTACCATAGCTGCACGGAGGCTCCCTCTTCGCTCAACGAAGAGGGCCGAGGCAGCTGGCTCTCCGAGCTCCTGAACGCCTTTCCTCAGGCAGGAAGAGAGAGGCTCCTTGACCGACCCAGCCTAGAAAGTCCCCTCCAGTCGCGCAAGTCTGGCCGGAGCGCGCCTGATTGGAATTGCTCTCCTCATCCCAAAATTATGGTGACCTCGACCGTAAACCAATGCGCTACAAGACAACCAGGCCAAAGCCAGCCCTTTTGAGCCAATGGAACGACCAGTACCTCTCTCTTAGAAAACGGCCGGGATGGTGAGTCGAAGCTGGCAAGGCGCTGGCCTCCTTTCCTCCTCGCCTATTTGCCGCAGACTGAAGCGGCCGCCCTCTCCGCCACACAAGGACACCCGGCTCTCCACAGAGCTGAAGCCATCGGCCCATCGTGCAGCCAATGGCAAGAGTTCGCCGCGCCCAGCCAGGGGATACGTCACCCTTTCTGTCACTGTAGCAACCGGTCGAGGAAGCGGCAGAGCGCTCGGCAGATCAGGAGGGTGGCACGCGCCATCTCGCCACGGGAACAGTGACCAATGAATCACAGCCAAAATCTCCTCGCGCCTCCTCAGTGGTCCATCATCCATTGGCTTATTTGCATGTTAGCTTCCGAGGGCCAATTGGCTTTCCGCTGGTCAGCGGGAGAGAAGAATGCTCAGAGGATTCCGAATTTCGATTTGTAGCGCAAAATCGCTTTTCTATCTCCTCTACAGTTCATAAAGATTCTGAGTCTTTATGCTCAGTTAACTGAAGTCCTCGCTCTTCCTGTAAAACAGCTTTTAATTAGAGAGATAGATATAAATTAGATGTAGATTATATATAGACTGAAATTCCTGCCACGCTCTGGCACATCAACCAGGCTAGCATTGATTGCCATTATTATTACCATGATCCTGTCTACTGGGCCCTGCTTTTTCTCCTCTTTATGGCAAGCTTTACCACACTGCAAAATTGGAATCTTTCCTGTCAGAAACAACTCGGTTCTGTGGTTACTATGTATATTCTTCTCTCTGATTTTATGCTTCCATATGTCTGACCAATACATGCTGCAAAACAATTACATATTACTCCCACAGTGATTCTTCCATATGCAGATGGGGCAAGCGCCTTGAGTTTATTTTCAAAATTGCTCCACTTTTCCCAGGTCAGTCTATCCCTCTTCACCAAATATTTCTTGATCCCTCAAAGCCCCTTGGTCCTTATGTCATGTTTGGAACTACTTACCAAAATACCTGCATGCCTTAACTTTGTTACTTAAAACAGATCTTTTCAGACACTCTCTGAATAGCAAGCCCCAAGTTTCTTATTGTTATTAAGCCTTTGCCAGTGTATTTGCATAAAACATTGGGCCATAAAATAGCCAACCTCATTTTAGGTTCTGTGTGAACCAAGGAAACTGGATTAACTAAGCTACTTTAAAAATTTATGGCTGTACAGATACAGATAAAATGTGCAACCAACAAAATCTTGTATTACTTCCCTTAGTATCCCTGATCCCATTTTCTTGCGTTTCTATATTATTTACTACCAACCTTAAATGATAGATTGGAGATTCCTTGGCCAAAGACTTAATGTACTCTAATTGAAGTTGGAGACCAAAGGACTCAACATTGTATCAGCAGGAGGGCAACAGGAGAATTAACGCATCAGCCCATAGTTGCAACATTTTTATTGCAAGAAGTTTTTATTGACTCAAAAATGGAGAAAATGACCAGTAAGTTTATATTTTATATTATTTTTACAATATTTAAAAATACTGTAAAGCAGAACTACTTTTTTTTAACCGCTTAAACCCTCCCCCAATTATCTTTCAGTGTAGTTCTATTAATCACTGATAACAACACAGCTCTCTAGAACCTAATAATTTGAAATTTGGAGGATTTCTCCATATAGAAGAGATAGCTATACATGAAAACTATTTCCAGTTCTGCCGAGAAGCAAAAATTATCTTAGAAGTTATCTTTAAAAAAAAGAATCGGGTGGCAATTAAATTTAGTAGATAATCATCATAACAATAATACCCCTCCAAAGATACTTCCTTGCTGTGGAAAAGAGGCTTGCAATGTTCTGCTGAGATTAAGAGCCGTGGTGGTGGTGTATTCTACCAGTAGTAGTGTATTCTACCGGAAAGGTCACCCACCACCAGACAGGTCTTAGTGGAAGAGCCAGAACAGCAACTCATTGAATATGTTGAGAAAACAGAAAAAGAATCCTATACTGTCATCCCTTGAGACACGGAGTACCATGTCAGATCTTAGAGTTCCTGGGCATCTGTTGACAAGTAGGCAATGGAACTCAGGAGCTATGGCTGGGCAACCAGCTTAAGCCCTGTAGGAGTTCTGGAAGAACAACCTCAGACAAGACAAAAATGTACGCTGTTTGCAAATTGGACCATTGTGGCCTGATATTATAAATAGCAACGACAAAGTAGGGCTACTTAAAGTGAATGTTTGAAAATTGGAAAAGAATTTGTCCAGACTCAAATGTGACTGAAGAACGATTAGCAGTTCAAAGGAGATTCATTGCCAGAAATAAAATATTCAGGGAAGCAGAACTGAAAGAGATTCAGAAAAACTGCGAAAATGAAAGTCTGTAGAGATCCTCAGTTATCCGGGTCATGGTTGTCCCAAAGTGCTTTTTCAGGAGGCAACCGGACTTTGTTTTTTTTTCCTTTGAAGGCGTTTCGCTTCTCATTCAAGAAGCTTCTTTAGCTCTGACAGGATAGTGGGGAATGGAAGGATTTATATTCCTTGCAGACAGCTGGTCATTTTTATCCTTTTAGAGGGTCGTTGAAGCACTTGGAGGTTTATCTGTGTCTCAGGGTCACTTGAGTAGTGCTCAGGACATAGGTGACCCTGATGATCCAAAACCCAAAATTCAGATAACGACGAACAAAATAACAGAGTTGGAGGGGACCTTGAAGGTCTTCTAGTCCAACCCCCTACTTAGGCAGGAAACACTATACCACTTCAGACAAACGGTTGTTCAATCTCTTCTTTAAAACTTCCAGTGTTGGAGCACCTACAACATCTAGAGGCAAGTCTAGCTGACCAAATTATGGAGGCTGAAGCCAAATACCCCGATTCACTGGCCATTATTTTGGGAGATTTAAACAAGGCAAAGTTAAGGAAAGAGTTCCCAAAATATTTTCAGCATGTCAATTGTCCCACTAGAGGCAAGAATACTTTCGACCATTGCTACACAACACTAAAAAATGCTTATCGGTCTTTACCACGAGCAGCTGTAGGACACGCTGATCATTGCATGATTCACCTTGTACCTGCTTATAGGCAAAGACTTAAAACCACAAAACCAACAATTAAATCAGTGAAGACTTGGAATGAGGAGGCAGAGTTAAAGCTACAGGCTTGCTTTGACTGCACTGATTGGAATATTTTTGAAGATACCTCTGCAGACCTGGATGAACTCACAGATACTGTGACATCATATGACAGCTTCTATGAAGACCTATGTGTACCGACCAGGAACTTGCGAATATACAGCAAGAACAAACCTTGGTTCACAGCTAAACGTAAGCAGCTACGTCATTCCAAAGAGGAAGTCTATGGAAAAAGTGATAAAATGCTGTACAATCAGGCCAGAAATTATTAACAAGGAAGATCAGAGCAGCAAAAAGAAGCTACTCTGAAAAGCTAAAGAATCAGTTCTCAACAAATGAACCAGCAAACATGTGGAGAACTCTTAAAAATATCACTTGTTATGGCAAACCACCTTCCCAGGCTGAAGGAAATCAACAACTGGCAGATGACCTGAACGTGTTTTACTGCAGGTTTGAAAGGAAACTACAGCCACCTATCTCCACAACCCCCATCTCAGACACACCAACAATAGCCAAGCCTCCTACAACTGACCCTGTACCATTGGGTTCACAACCCCAGTGATCACAGAAAAGGAAGTGCAAGACCTATTTCACAGACAAAAGCCAGGAAAAGCTCCAGGCCCATACAAGATAACTCATTCTTGCTTAAAAGTCTGTACTGACTAATTGGACCCCATCTTCACCTGAATCTTCAATAAATCGCTAGAGATGTGCTATGTTCCTTCTTGCTTCAAATGCTCTACTATCATCCCAGTGCCAAAGAAGCCCACCATCAAAGAACTGAACGACTACAGACCAGTTGCTCTAACATCTGTAGTTATGAAAACCTTTGAAAGGCTAGTGCTGTCCCACTTGAAAACCATCACGGATCCACTGTTAGACCCCCTGCAATTTGCATACCGAGCAAACAGATGATGCTGTTAATATGGCTCTGCACTACATCCTACATCATCTTGAATCTCCAAAGACTTACGGAACGGTCCTCTTTGTAGACTTTAGTTCAGCATTCAATACCATCATTCCAGACACTCTTCTAACTAAGCTAAACCAGCTAGCGGTACCTGAACACACTTATAAGTGGATCATAAGCTTCCTATCAAACAGGAAGCAGCAGGTGAAGCTAAGCAGAATCACATCAGATACTTGTACAATTAGCACAGCCCCCCCCCCCCCGGCTGTGTGTTCTATCCACTTCTCTCTATATACCAATGACTGCATCTCTAACGATCCATCTGTTAAACTACTTCGCAGATGACACAACAGTGATCGGTCTCATTCGAGACAACGATGAATCCGCATACAGACGGGAGGTTGAACAACTAACCTTGTGGTGCGACCGGAACAATCTGGAATTGAACACACTCAAAACCATAGAAATGGTGGTAGACTTTAGGAGAAACCCTCCCATACTTCCACCTCTTACAATACTAAACAACACAGTATCAACAGTAGAGACCTTCAAATTTCTAGGTTCTACCATATTGCAAGATCTAAAATGGACACCTAACATCAAAAATGTCATCAAAAAAGCACAACAAAGAACGCTTTTTCTGCGCCAACTCAGAAAACTCAAACTTCCCAAGGAGCTGCTGATACAGTTCTACAGAGAAATTATTGAGTCTGTCATCTGCACCTCTATAACTGTCTAGTTCGGTTCTGCAACCCAACAAGACAGACACAGACTTCAGGATAATTAGAACTGCAGAAAAAACAATTGCTACCAACCTGCCTTCCATTGAGGACCTGTATACTGCACGAGTCAAAAAGAGGGCTGTGAAAATATTTAGAGACCCCTCACATCCTGGACACAAACTGTTTCAACTCCTACCCTCAAAATGACGCTGTAGAGCACTGCACACCAGAACAACTAGACACAAGAATAGTTTTTCCCCGAACGCCATCACTCTGCTAAACAAATAATTCCCTCAACACTGTCAAACTATTTACTAAGTCTGAACTACTATTAATCTTCTCATCGTTCCCATCACCCATCTCCTCCCAGTAATGACTGTATGACTGTAACTTTGTTGCTTGTATCCTTACGATTTATATTGACTGGTTCCTAATATGATTTGATTGCTTATTTGTACCCGGACTATTATTAAGTGTTGTACCTTATGATTCTTGATGAACATTTCTTTTATGTACATTGAGAGCATATGCATAAAGTGACCAGATTTTTTTTTTCTAAGCTGGATACCATTGACGGGGGGCGGGCCCGCCTGGACGCCGCCATTTGAGTTTTGCCCTCTGCATGCGCAGAGGGCAAAAGAAAGCAAATGTCGGCGTCCAGGTGGGTGGGTGGGAGGTGGGAGGCCTTTCCTCGCCTCCCGCCTCCCCTTCGGGAGCCGGCAGTGGCTTGGGCTGGCTGGCTGGTAGAAATGCTCCGCCTGTGTTTCGCGATCCCCGAGGATACCCAAGCCCCATTACCTGCCACGGATAGAAGCCGCTCAGCACATGTTCTTCTCGGGGGGGACCCACCGGCTGGTCCCCCCCCTTTATCCACCCCCTTCTCTCTTCGCCCGATGGTGTCCTTGCGGTCCTTTACGGAGGCAGGTGGGCGGGGAGGGAGCGGAGGTCCAGTGATTTCCTCTGGGAAAGAAGGGGTGGAGGTGCAGCCGCGCTAAAGGAGGTGGGGGGGCGCGGGTCAGGCTTCCATGGCGGCGCCCCTTAGCCGTGGACGAGCAGCTCAGTCTCCTAGGGCTGCGCTGCTGCCAGCCGCTCTCTCCCTCCAAGCCCGCCTCCCCTCCCAGCCCGGGAAGAAGCCTCTCCGCTCAATCGCTCGCTCGCCCACCCCGCCCCCTCCTCCTGCTCGCTCACTCACTCGCTCGCTTTCTGCTGTTCAGGAATGCAGCGCTTCGCCCAGCCCCCTTCCCAGACTCATTCATAGCGTCACATGGATCCGAGGGTGGTTGGGGGGCGGGGGGGGAGAAGACCCACTCACGCTTCGGACACCCGCCCGGACCCTGCCTCAGTCCCCCTCCCATCTCCTGCTGCGCTACGACCGACCCCTTTCTTGTTCTACCTTAGCTCTTCGTTTCTCCACTCCCCTTCTTCTAAAGTAAGGTGACCAGACGTCCGGGCATTCTTTCCAAAAAGCGTGACTTTTTGGAAAGAATGCGGGACGCGGGACACACGCTTGAAAAGCGTGTCTGTCCCGCCAAAAGCGGGACATCTGGTCACCTTACATATGCACCAAGACAAATTCCTTGTGTATTCAATCACACTTGGCCAATTAAAAAAACTATTTTAATTGCAAATATAAAGGAAACAACTTAAATTACACAAATGATAACTTTAAAGAAGTAATAACAACAGAACCAGTCAAGATAGCACTGAAAAAAACCTATGAACTGAACCTCCAACAAGAATTAAACAGTATATGCAAAATTTCCAGTAGAAATATAAAAACTGCCAGCGTTGAAAGCAATGCCCCCAAAGACCTGGCACTTATATTAATGAATGTGAACAAGGTGCTTGAAAGGATTAAAATAATACCTATTGAACAGACAAATCAGCTTGCCTAAAGTACAGCAAGTACTGCAGGCAAAATCAGAAAGTCAAATGCAGAAAGCCAACATTATTTACAGTGGTAAGTGAAGAATGATGCAGAAAACCCCTTAGTTTTGGTCCCTCCAATTCATAATAATGCAGACATTTGTGTAAATTGTCTGATGGTTAAAGATTTGCTTTTTAATTGCCAAGCAACCCTGTGTCACATTAGAGGGAGACAGAAATGCATTTCAGTGACAGTATCTAAAATTAAATTCCAGGCAATTGATGGAAGCAGAGAAGAAAAAGGAGAACGCTGGTTTGTGGTACCTTGACAGAGGGCTAGGGATGAGATAGGCAAGTTGCTCCCCTACTTTGAGCAGTCTCTGTCCCTGTCTGTATGTGTGGTGAGTCAGGCATTGTCTAGGCATCCTCCCTCCCAACTCTTCTATCTTCATCAGTCCACTTTGCTCTTGCCCTATCTGTTACATGGGCAAGAACACCACTCAGAAATTTTAAATGATCCAGAATGAAGCAGCGTACCCAGTAAGGTAGGTTTGGCCATCAAATTCCTTTGTTGTGCGAGTTACACTGGCTTCCAGTTTCTTTCTGGGTGCAATTCAAGGTACTGATAATCGCCTTTAAAGCCCTATATCCGTGATGGCGAACCTATGGCACGTGTGCCACAAGTGGCCCATGGAGCCATATTGGTGGGCACGTAAGCTCAGGTCTGGCGTGCATGTACGCACCGGCCAGCTAATTTTCGGGCCTTCTGAGCCCACTGGGAGTTGGGAAACAGGCTGTTTACAACTTCCAGAGGGGGTGGGGAAGGCCCATTTTTTGCTCTCACCAAGCTCCAGTGCCTTTCTAGGAGTTTGGGGAGGGCAAAAACAGCATTTCCCACCCCCCCGGATGCCAGAAATTGGAAAGTTGGGAAACGGGCCATTTCCAGCCTCTGGAGGACCTCCGGGGGGGGGGGGGGGAGGCCATTTTCACCCTCCCCAGGCTCCTAGAAAGGCTCTGGAACTTGGGGAGAGCAAAAAAACGGGCCTTCCAGTCCAACTGTAAGTTGGCAAACGGGCCATTTTCTGCCTCCGGAGGGCCTCCACGGGTGGGGAAGGCTGTTTTTGCCCTCCCCAGTCTCCTAGAAAGGCTCAAGCCTGGGGAGAGCGAAAAACAGGCGTGCCATTGCGTGCCGGGAGCAGGGGGGGTCATGCATGCATGCACGGGGGCGCATGAAATTATGGGTATGGGCACACGTGCGCACGACCCCACCTGTGGTCCCCCCCTTTTGGCACATGAACAAAAATAGGTTTGCCATCACTGCCCTATATGATACACAACCACGTTATCTGTAGGACAATCTTTCCCAAAGAATATTTACCCATTGTACCAGGTCAGAAAGAGTGGGAATGCGCCTAGCCCCTTTCCCTAAATATTGCCATCTGATGGGAGCTAGGAAATATACCTTTTCCATGGCAGCCTCTGCCCTATGGAAACTCAGTCTCCTGAACTTTGGCCGGCTTCTACCCTCTTCTTCTTCTTCTTGTGCCATATCTGTCATTGGACATTGGTGATCATGTTGGCGATCATATCTACCCTCTTACCTTTCCATAAAGCTTTCTAGACCTGTTTTTTCCTCCAAAGCACTGGGATAAGATTAGATCGTTGCACATTAGAAAGCTAACATGGTGCCAGCTCTTTGTTTTATTTAATGTTTTAATCTTTTTAATTTTATAGTTTTAGTATGATTTTATATGTTATTTTAACCTTGGATTGGGAGCCACACAGAATTAGTTAGAAAATGGGTGGCTATATAAACGCTTTAATATCACTTTGGATAAGAAGATGGGTGGCATATAAATTTAATAGTAAATAAATAAATAAAATTACATCCTTTCAAAAAATCAGGGAGCAATGTTCTCTTTTTTGAAGTAATCTTTGCCAGCTGAGAGATGTATCCCCTGGGTATGTTCTTTCATAAATATTATTACAGATAACAGAAAATAACTTAGGGCCTCATTTGGCTCACAGACTATGAGTTGAAGCCCTTCTTTTTATGTATGTACAGGTGCACAAAAGTTTAGAATGTTCTACAGAATTTAAAACTACAGGAACATAAAGAGAAAATTACAAAAAGAGAAAAAGATATGAAAAAATAGAAAAAAGTGAAAAACAGTAAAAGTCAAAGAAAAAAGAAAAATATATAAAAAAGCAATTTCCAACAGTCTTAGTACGTCATCCATTTATTCTTGTCTCTTACCATTCTCTACCTGATGTACAAAAACTTGTCAGAACTGACTCATCCATGTGGCAGGAGCCATCTGCGCTTCAGTTAGTAATCACTCACTTACAATCATGAGCAATTAGGTTGCAGATTTTGATTTTATTATGACTAATACTAGTTGCAAATCTGTGCTTTTCTCCCTTTATTGTCTTTATAATTATGCTTTCTGCTTCTTCTCTTTGGAAGCTACTTTTGCTGGTTTTCTTTGACTCATTTCAGACAGATCTGTTTCTGTCACAGAGACTTGCTTCAAAATCATTAGACTTTTCTCACTTCTACTTGCAAACATCCAATATTCTTTGTGAATAATTACTAAGGACACAAGCAGGTAATAAGTGGCATCACAATCAAGGAAGGACAATACAAGCAGGGACAGTTTACCCTCTTTTCTCTCTTGAAAAAGTGAAAGGGACAGATAATTTTTGTTACAAGGGCTTAGCTATAAATTTGGTTAAAACTTTTAATTTTAGTCTGAGGATTACCGTACATGGAATTAGACTGAGGACCATATCACACTCTGGGAACCATAAATTGGTTAATCTTGGTCTGGACTTTGTTGTTAGTATCCTAACATTGTATCCTGCCAGGTAATTAGCTGGAATTAGCTGCAATAATATAAAACAGCAAATATGTTTTCTATTACTATTTCAGTCTTGTGTTATTAATACTATAATTTCACTAGTCTTAAATGCAATTGAGAAATAATGCATTGACCGCTTTGCAACATTCCCTCATGAAAATTATTCATTTTGCAGGATGGTAAGAAATTACCAGCTAAATTAAGTAAAACATGGAGAAAATAGGATTGTATGCTATTCTTTTATTTCCTATCAACATTTGGTTCATGCTGTTTGATCAGCAGCAGCATAGATGACCATAGGCGGGGAAGTGGAAACTATGTTTGGATAGAAATATCTTAAACCAACATTATCTTTTTAGATATCTGTATAGATCATAACTACAGGTAGTCCTCAACTTATGAAATCGAGCTCCAAAATCTATGCTGTTAAGTTAAACATTGGTTAAATGAGCTGTCCCATTTAATGACCCTTCTTGCCACCTTTGTTAAGTGAATCACTTAACAATATGTTAGTAACACAAGTAACATTGTCTTCCCCATTGACTTTGCTTGCCAGGTCATAAAAACTGATCACATGACTTTGGGTCACTGTAGCTGTCATAAATATGAACCACTTGCCAAGCATCCAAATTTTGATCATGTGACCATGGGGCTGCTGCAATGATTATAAGTATGAAAAACAGTCATAAGTCACTTTTTTCAGTATCTATGTAATGTTGAATGGTCACTCAACAAACTGTTGTAAGTCGAGGACTACCTGTACAGGAGTTGTGTATCATAAGTAGAAAGTGATGTCTTCGTGCCTCTAGAAATTAAATTGTGCTTGAACTATTTTCCTCATCTCTTTAAAAGTAAGCATAGGATTGATATTACTGTTGTCCTATTTTACTAGAGCTCTTGTTTTAAAAACTGCTGGCATCTACAGAAACATAATCAGTGCAATATTTCAAGACATAAAAACTGTGGGAAGAGGATAAGGGGGAGAGAAGAGCGTTACCTTTTCCAGGATTCTTGCTTTGTAGCTATAGAATCAGATTTATTTAAACAGAAAAAACAGTGACACCATATCTGATACAGGAGTAATAAATACCTCTGCCACAGAAAGAGAAACGAATACAAAACTAAAAAAATATTAGCTATACATCCAATTAAAAAAAGCACAGTGTCTTACACCTGTGTGCAATTGCTGGGGATTTAGCTGTGTCAGCCTAAACTTAACGGAGCATATTTCCGTGGAAAAAAGGACTCAACCCCTAACGATTCCAATCGCTTTCAAGGTAGGACTAGAATAGAATAGAATAGAATAGAATTCTTTATTGGCCAAGTGTGATTGGACACACAAGGAATTTGTGGCAGAACCTGGGGCAGGTGGCTGTAACTTCGAGATTTTGGATCGAGTACGGAGTTTCTTCTGGTCGCCAGCCTCTTCGTTCTCTTCTGCCCAGCCAATTGGCAATCGTAACCGCTTTGCTACAGGCCGGCCAAGACCTCCAGGTTTCTAGGTTCTGTCCCAATTCACACGGGGGCGAGAACACCCACAATGCACCGGGCTTCTCCCGCCATTTTCTGGGGCAGCGAAGAGTCGTCTCTGGGACTGAGCTGTGGGGAGTCGGGCGGTTTCATAAAACGCGGAGAGAAAAGCGTGGACTGTTCTATCTGGGAGAACAACAGAAGGCACTTCTGAGGCTAGGTAGTACAAGAAGTAACGTTTATTCAAGGCAACTTTAACAGAACAGGAGCAAGCAAGAACCGGCAAACTCTTTCTGTCAGCCGCGCTTTTTATAGCAGCTGTCAAAAGGCGGCAGCCAATAGTAGCTGTCCATTTCTCCCGCCGGCTGAGCTGTCAAACTTCAGCCAATGGAAAAAACGCCTAGTAGTTGCTAGGCAGAAGCAGCCAATGGGAAAATATCTGGTAGTTGCTAGGTAGAACACAGCGTCTCCTCAGGACGTAACAGACAGGAGTGTGGGGAACAGCTATGATGGAAGGGGGCGAAGTCTCCGATACAGACAGCGATGAGACGATAATTGAAGCGTCCGTGGTTGAGAGTGACCTGGAAGAAAAAGAGCTTTGTGCAAAAAGGTGACAGTGACTCACGTGGGGGTGTAAGGCGACGCTTGAAAGGTGTCTGCAAAAGTCCTTTACATTATTTATTCATTCTTTACGTTAACATTCCTCAACTTGGTGTCGCTTATAGGCTGGCTTCCATCATTCCCAGAAAAGCGTGAGGTAGATTTTTGCCCTGGTCGATGGGCGTTGTACATCAAATGCTTGGGAGAGCTGCCAAATATTCTTAATATTTACAGCCCTAAATAAGGTTATGTCTAATACTTAGTCTCAGGAGAATTGCGGGTTCTGAAGTGTTTTGTACCAAAGCAGAGGGTGTAATAAGAACCTTTTTGAAGCATTGTGCACATTATGCCTTCTCTTTATTGATTTCAGTTTTGACTGATGGATTCCAACACTGGACAGCTCACAATATAAAATCAGAAATTACAAATAAAATAATGGAAATAACAAAATAGACAAATAAAATCAAAATATACAGTATCAAATACCTCTATCGAGCTTCTTTTCCATGTTCATGGTTTTCATGGGCATAGCTAATGTAAACCTCTCCTATTTCTTAGTTTACAGAGCATTCATTTTTATTTCCTCTCCACTGTTTGTATGTCTAAATCTCAAAATAGGACTTGGGAATTAAAAAAGAATGCTTTGTGCTAAGTATAAGAACTATGTATTAAGTAGTCTAACATACATATCATTTAAATAAGGGAAACCATGGGGAAGTCAACAGGTAAAAATAACAGGTGTAACTTGATGGCTAAAGTCTTGCTCCTTTTTAAAGTGCATTATATGCATCATACAAAACAAAAAATGTATGGGGTTATCACCTAGTTAGCCTGATATTTAAATATTATTGATCTCCTCTAGATGTCCCTAATTTGTTATTATCCTGATACATATAATTAACAGTAGCACCAAGTAATTAATGAGTAAATGTTCTATTAATTTCTTCAGTCTTTTTTACAGAAAGCACAAGGTTGTTTTGGTCAAGATATAAATATCGGTAGATGAAAAATATCTGCTAACTGAAAAGTATAAAAGGATTCATTGATGTACAGTATGTTTGTGAAATAGGACTTGTCAAGGCAGTACTTACTGACTGCTCTGGTATTCTTACTGTATCCATGGATCTTTTTAAAAATATAGTTTGCAAACATTCTTTTGAATATTTAAACATTATAGAGGAAATGATAATGTATGAGTTCATTAATTAAAAGTTTTTATCAGTTGTATTTTGGCCGATCCAAGACACTTACTTCCTGAGACAGATAAGAAAAAGTCTCTACCTTCCATCCTGTGTTTTGAAACTAAGCAAACAAGTTCAGTATAATTCAAACATTGGCAGTTGAATAATATTGTATATTTCATTACACTTTTGAGTATAGCCAGTTCTCCCATGCCCTTAAGTTGCTTACTGCATATTCAAAACACCTCCATGCAGCAGTATTAGTTTTCCAGCAGTCGTATATCTGATATTTTCTAAAACATGTGTCCTGGGCAATCTGTTTTCCTACCTGCTCATTTAGAGTATTTTTCACAATATGTTTAGCTTAGTTAATGAGAGTGCACTGTCTACTATGTTACGTTCCTAATTATGGCTCTACATTTACCAGAGACAATTACTATTTCTCTTTAGCATAAAACCTGTATTTGTAATCAAGGCTAACTAATTAGAAATGGGGCACTCTGACTTCAGAATAGTGAAGCCTCACATGAACATGATTAAAGTATCCGGGAATGTCATCTATAGATTTTTTAACGGTTTCTTCTCAATGATGACCCCTGCTTAATTATCTGCCCTACCCCTTTCCTGATAGGCTTTACCTGGCTATTAAATAAGTATTTAGAGACAATGTGAAGGGAGAGGGTGAGATGGTGGCAGAGGTGGGATTCAGCAGGTTCTGACCAGTTCTGGAGAACTGGTAGTGGAAATTTTGAGTAGTTCGGAGAACCAGTAAATACCACCTCTGACTAGCCCACCCCCATCTATTCTCTGCCTCCCGAGTCCCAGCTGATCAGGAGGAAATGGGGATTTTGCAGTAACCTTCCCCTGGAGTGGGGAGGGAATTGAGATTTTGCAGTATCCTTCCCCTGGAGTGGGATGGGAATGGAGATTTTATAATATCCTTCCCCTGCCATGCCCGCCAATCCAATCCAATCCAAGCCACGCCCACCAAGCCACGCTCACAGAACCGGTAGTAAAAAAAATTGAATCCCTCCACTGGATGGTGGCACTTGTAGACAGATTAATGTAGGAGACCCACTTTTTTAAATGGTCTTGAATGGATGTGGGAGATACAACAAAAAATAATAATGTTATTCATAACATCCATTTTTTTAGCTCATTGAGAAAAAATAAGGCTGATTTTGGAGTCAGAAGTGCTCCCTTCTATCTCCCCAGTGTAGTCTAGGTTCCTGGATGTCGGATTGCTCCTCTATGAAATATTCTTCTGCTTTAACTATTTTTAAAGATATACTTTGTACAAAGTATAGTAAGTCAGGATGGCAACCTTTTGAGAACTGCTAAAAACTGGAGCTACCAGAGACAAGCTGTAGTTGGAAATAGCCTTTATGAAATATTGTAGTTAGTGATAGCTTCTGTGATATATTGTCCTGCTTTAACTATTTTGAAAGATATACTGTACAAAGAACTTACTACTGCAATGCGCTCTACATGGGGCTACCCTTGAAGAGTATTCGGAGACTCCAGTTGGTGCAAAATGCGGCTGCGCGTGCTGTGGTGGGTATGCCAAGGTACACCCACGTTACACCTATATTCCGCCAGCTGCATTGGTTGCCCATCGGTCTCCGGGTACAATTCAAGGTGTTGATCATCATCTTTAAAGCCTACATGGCCTAGGACCAGGCTACCTTCGGGACCGCATTCTGCCTCACACTTCCCTTCGACCGGTTAGGGCCCACAGAGTGGGCCTCCTCCAGGTCCCGTCAGCCAAACAATGCCGGTTGGCGGGCCCTAGGGGGAGGGCCTTCTCTGTGGGGGGCCCCGCGCTCTGGAACCAACTTCCCCCAGAGACCCGAACCATCCCCACCTTGCTGGCCTTCCGGAAAGCCGTCAAGACATGGCTCTTCCTGCAGGCAGGGGGGAAAGACTAAATTCATCTGAATTCCCCCCCTTGGTATGACTGATTGTGAATATTTTTTAACTTTTGTATATTTTTTAATTGTTGTTTTTAAATCATTGTTTTATTGATGTTCTTATAAAATTGTTGTACGCCGCCCTGAGTCCCTCGGGAGTAGGGCGGCATAGAAGAACAAACAAACAAACAAACAATAAATAAACTTCTTTGATTGCCCAGATAAGGACTTCAGCCCGTTGAAAACAAGTAAAAACTGGAGTTACCAGAGATAAGTTGTATTTAGTAATAGCTTTTGCTGTCAAGATTTATAACTGAGTTTAGTACTAAATCACAGCTGTCCAGATACTACCCCTTAATTCATCATTTGGCTTAACTTGGCATAGTTTCTCAGAGATTATATTAGAATATTTATTGCACATAAGAATGATACCTTAAATATAACATTGCTTGTTTAGTGCAAGGAAAGGAAGTCAGAATCTTCTGCATTTTTGACTTAACAGGTACTTGGTTAGTCTCATATAGCTTGAAATACAACTGAGATATATTTACATAACCTCTCTATCTTGGGAACCTTTGGTTTCTGCATTGCCAATTTCAGTCCGTATATGTGTGATAGAAACTAAAACTAAGATGTGTTCTATATTTTTAGATTCTCTTTAGTGGATAAAGACATGGTATTAGCAAGGGAAACCAGCATTACTTCAGAAGTAGCTAATACATATGGAGGTGAGAAGAGATTTTTTTCCTCTTTTATATTTTAAGAAAAGGAAAAAATTTAAAATAAAATGAAATGAAATGAAAACAAACAACAGGCAGAAAGTAATACATATTAAAATAAATCAATATACCATGGAAGTTAAGTCTAAATAATACATTATTTTTAAATATAATTTTATTGAAATATTTAAAAATCATTTGTAGAAAGTTAGCACCCACCTCTCTCCTAGAAGAAAGAAATATTTTATGAAATATTAAAAAGACAGAATATTATACCTCCCTGGATGAGAAAAGAAGAAACATGCTCTTGGAAAGCAGCCCCCACCTTTGTTAGTAGCCCCAGAAAGACTGGGCCATCCTATCTACAAAACAAAAGGCCTCCAGCTCCAGGGTGATGGGATTAAGACATAACCCTCCAGGACATAATAGGATTAGCCCTCTACCCATCTAGCAGCAGAGCTCACCACATGGCACCTGGGGATATTACATCACCCAGCACAGTTCAACCAGACTTATCTCAGACAAACTCCTAGAATTTGCACATGACCCCTATAGCAACCAATAGAATACCTGCCACAGGAACAGGAAGCTCAGGTTCAAAGCCCAAAGAGAGGGTATAAATAACACTCACTTTCCACTCCATGTGTTCAGCTGCACCATGACCATGTGCTTAATGGTTCTGCTCCATTAAACCATCCTTCCAAGCAGCCTCCATGTTTCCAGTGTCTTTCTCCCCACTTGGAACTGAACCCAGATGGACATTTCTTCCAACAGGTTTTATCACAGAAATTGTCCTCACCGATTTCTCCCATCTTAACATATCTTTTTAAGCTTCATTCCATATCTTAACGTAATTCTTTTAAAATAACATATAATTCACATTTGTGGACTTCAACCCCCAGAATTCCTCAGCCAGTGAAGCTGGCTAAGGAACTCTGGGAGTTGAGGTCCACAAGTCTTAAAGTTGCCAAGGTTGGAGATCCCTGGTCTGGCATATAAAACAGAATTCATGGTATTTTGTAAGGATTCTAATAATCTTCAAAGCATTTATGGTAAGAAGCTAGTAAACACCTTCCCTCTTTTAGTCTTCTTTTATAGCTTTACAAACTTCCCTTATTGTTATGGGTCAATTCATAACTTCTTTCTGTTTGCCTATAATGTGTGGTAAATTTTGTTTCTTTAAATATTTGTCTATTTTCTCCAGGGAAATTTCTTCTTCTTTATGCATTTTGCATAATGTTGATGAAATACATTTTGCATATCTACACTATCTGTTGTTATAGTATCTCCTCTTATAATTTCAGTATTTACTTTTTTTTTGTAATTTGCATGCAAACCATTTACTTGATTTATTTTCAAAGTCATAATTTTTTATTTTGCATAATTCATATTTCATTTCTCTTAGGATCCTTTAACATAGCTAATTGTTACTGTAGATGCTTAATTTGTTGAAAAATACCGGTATTTATTTTCTCTGGAAACTTTTTGATTTCTTTTTATCTTTCTATTTAGTAGCTTATGTTTTCTTTTGCTTCTTTTTTGAGTTCTTTAAACAGATTTATAAGAAATTGAAAAATAATTTATGGGAATGTGAAAGTCCTAGGTATTAACTTAGGACTTTCTGTACATGAACTTGATCATTCTCATCAGATGTCCTCATCATTTTTCAGAAACATACATTTTTCCTCTTTCTGCAGTTACACAAGCTGTGTGGATTTAATGAGGCAAAGCTAAGCTTTTTTAATGCCATGTGCCATAAGCAGTATGTAGATGCAGATGCATATACAGTATATGGCAATATTTTTGTTGTCTTGTTTCAGTGAAGCAGTTTATTATTGCATCAAACATCCCTTTGACATGTCTCCTCACCATAATAACAAAAGATACTTATGCATCAGAAAGCTCTTTAGGGCTGCAATTCTATGCACATTTCATTGAATGGAAGTCCCATTAAAAAGAAGAATTTACTTATGAGGTCATACATAAGATCATATCATGCAATCAGAACTTTAAAAAACTGCTTTATACTGTATATCCAAAAAACCCTATATATATTGTATATATAAGTTGTCAAATTCACAGCAACTCTGGAGTTTACCACAAACTCCAGAGTTGCTGTGAATTTGACAACTTATATATACAATCTATTATTCTTATTAAAGTCTTATCTATATGTATCAGTATTAACAACACTGTATTGTAAATATATACAAGTGTAACATCTATTCTATTTGTTTTATTTATTTAATCAATTTATATAGCTACCTTGCATCTGTTTATTATAATGTCATAATGAGGGGTTACAGAGGTAATGTTCATAATCGATTGAAAACTTTTTCAGGTTGTTAGAATTATAAGATATTGATTTATGTGACAGTGTTACCATGCTTCTATTAATTATTTTCAACTCTATAATCATAGAAAAGCTTTCCCCAAACATTCCGTTTAATAGCATCAAATTCCACGTCCAGAAACAACTGGGACTATTTAATCTGGTATGTAGTTGCTTAGATTTGTTGTGCTGATGATTATCCAAATAATATTTAAAAATCTTGAGTTTAAGAATGATTTTTATCTAGTATTAGGTAGGAATAATTAGATAGGAGCAGTTATACAAAATGGATGCATTGTAGGATCTTGTGTGAATAACAATGGTTAGAAAATACCCTGTATTAAAATATAGAGCTAAAAGCACGGTAATTTAATGAGGTGTTTAACTTCTTATTTTGCCTTTAATGCTATGATGAAAATGATGAAGGGGAAAAAAGATTAGTTCCATGTATTATGACCTTATATTTTTAGTAGCTTGAGAATGGAAGTGTTTAGAATGAACAGAACATTCCACAGAATGTCTTTGGAAGGATGGAAAAAATCTGTGTATAGAAGTTAACCATATTTTTTTTCATCAAGCATATGGCATGAAAGAGTTGTTTAAATACATTCATACATGAATAAAAAAGGTTGCAGTGCATCAAAATAATCTGACTGTTTTATGAGTGAAATGAGTTTGCTGAATGTTAATCCATATTATAGCAATATGTAAAATATGGACTTATTTATTTACAATAAAACTTTCAAAACTTTTTTTCTCCATTTTCATTACTATTTAATTATTAGGCAGTTATGTATTTTGCTAAAACAAGTAGAAAGCTAGCTTCAATATTTCCTTAGTTTAAATGTATTTATATATAATTTTATCAGCTAAAACTAGATATATTAGGAATAAAATACTACAAAACATGCTATAAATGTTATATGTGCTACACTGAGATAAAATACAAAGATTTTGTTCAATAAAAATTAATAGTATAACTACACAGGTACATAAAATAGCCACATAACGATATTTTTCCATTTTTGAAAAATAGAAAATAGAAACATAAGTGCACTGAAGATATATTATATGAAGTATAAATTTGGATATTGATTATCAATATGAGATAATATAATTTTTCGTATTAGATTCCATGTAAGTGTGGCTTAGCTGGGAATTAATTTATGGAGAAGCCTGGATCCTATGTTTTTTAGACAATGTGTATATAATTTCATGACTTATTCTAACACTGAGTGTTAGAATAAGACAAGGTATCAACTTAAATTGCAGACATTATATCCTATGAAATATGCAGTTCAGTTACTGCTTGTATTAAAGTTGAAAAATAAGGTAACTGGAATAACTTTCACTGGTTTCAGTATAATTTACTGTTATATAAATGTCAGTGGGATTGTTAATTTATTATTTATTGTTTTCTGAATTAATTTGTTTTTTTCTTCCAGCCATATCAAGAGATTAATGAAAATGAAGAATCTCAATCTCTGCTCCCGTAAATACAATATCTCTGAGAACTATAATTTGATTTTGCAAATGCTCAGTTGCCACCTATGTTGTTAATGGGTTGCAGCATCTAGCTGAGATGTAGCAACATTGATCTCTGTCTCTCTCTGTTCCTCTCTGTATATAGAATTTACAGTACTGTATGTTCTCACTGTAGAAGAATGGGGGTGGTGTTCTGGCTTAAACACACCTTCATCCAATATATTCTAATGTGACATGCTGTACTTTATATCATGGAGCACTAAAAGTTATAATAAACTTGAATATAAGCAACAATACCGGTAGGTGTACACATGTCTGTACATTCTGATATTCAAAACTTCTGTATCTGGAAGTAGGGATGTTATTATTATTATTTATTATTTATTTAGTTTGTCAAACGTACGAGATAATAGGTATAAGTATAAACATGGACATGAGCACAGGAAATGAGTACAAATAAAGGGACGGTAGGCACACTGATGTGCTTATGCATGCCCCCTTACTCTTAGGAATGGTGTGAGGTCCACGGTAGATGGGTTGAGGATGTAACAACGGAGTCAGGTAGAGCATTCCAGGCATTGACCACTCTATTACTGAAGTCGTATTTTCTGCAATCGAGTTTGGAGCGGTTTACATTGAGTTTCTATCTATTGTTTGCCCGTGTATTATTGCGGTTGAAGCTGAAGTAGTCGTTGACAGGATGTTGTAGGACAATTTTGTGTACTATGCCTAGGTCAGACCGTAGGCAGCGTAGTTCTAGGTTGTCCAAGCCCAAAATTTTGAGCCTGGTGGCATAAGTGATTCTATTGTGAGCAGAGGAGTGGAGTACTCTTCTTGTGAAATACCTCTGGACCTGCTCAATTGTATTAATGTCCGATAAACAGTGTGGATTCCAGGCAGACGAGCTGTATTCGAGGATTGGCCTGGCAAAGGTTTTGTATGCCCTAGTTTGCAGTACAGTGTTACCAGAGAAGAAGCTTTGCAAAATTAGGTTAACAACTCTTAATGCCTTTTTGGCAATGCTGTTACAGTGAGTTCTGGGGCTTAGATCGTTTGAGATTAGTACTCCTAGGTGCTTGACAGTGTGAGGGTCATCTAAGAGGTTGTATCCACCCAGCTTGTATTTGGTGTTCTGATTTTTGTTGCCAAAGACAGAGCATTTGTTAGTTGAGATTTGGAGTTGCCAATTGTTTGACCATTCTGATACATAGTCAAGGTCGCTTTGTAGGGCAGCAGTATTCTCGGTGGTGTTAAATAGTTTTACGTCATCAGCGAAGAGGACAGAGCTGCTAATAATATGATCGCAAAGGTCATTTATGTAAAGCAGAAATAATGTGGGTCCTAAAATGCTGCCTTGGGCATTATCTCAAGGACAATACCATATATGTTTTAAAGTGAATGTAGAAGGGTTGGGAGACAGAAGGGCTGGAAGTTCCTGTGGCCCATAAAATATCATAAACTCAACTCAGTAACTTCCCTTTTCCCCTTTTCCTTTTTTCTTCCTTTCCCTTTTCCTCATTCATGTATTGCGTGATTCTGCCTGCAGTAAACTATTTTTCACTACTGTCCTTCAGCAGCTGCTATTTAGTCTGTTTTTAATAAAATAAATGAAACCAGAAGCTTCTGGGAAGTTGATAAGCACGTCAGGAAAGCAATAAGTGTTGATATCCCCCCCCCACCAGTATCTTGTATTTAGAGGCTGGCTACCCTTAATCATGGAATTTTAATGACTAGATATTGCTTAATTTGATAATGGAGAAAATGTGTTGACATTAAGTAAGAAAATAAATGCAATAGTTCCTATAGATGCATAATTAGATGCATAATTATCTCCACTCTGCATATAATTATATATAAAGTCTTGAGTTTTAAGACCTAAAATCATTGCAAAATTGCCCCCCTCTGTTTACTTTAATCAGATTTTTTTAAATCTAGGATTGAATTGAACAATGCTGTCAATGCCACAAATATTGGTCAACTTGATTGTGTATCAGCAGCAACTGTTCATGGAGAATATAAATGCATTGGTATGATTTTACAATGAAGTTTAACATGACTGTAGGTATTATGTATACACAGAAATTATATAAAAGTGGGAATGTGTACTTGTTTTGAAGCACAATATAACAAAATAAGGAGCCGAGATGGCTCAGTGGTTAAATGCAGCACTGCAGGCTACTGCTAGTTCATCTGTTCAGCTGTTCAAATCTCACCAGCTCAGGGTTGACTCAGCCTTCCATCCTTCTGAGGTCGGTAAAATGAGGACCCAGATTGTTGGGGGCAATATGCTGAACTCTGTAAACCGCTTAGAGAGGGCTGTAAAGCACTATAAAGCGGTATATAAGTCTAAGTGCTATTGCTATTGCTAACTATGTTTTATTTACTTATTTATTTATAAATTTTACTTGCCTCCCATCTTGTAGCTAATAGTTCTGGGTGGCTTATAACATTAAAATCCATTATGAAAACACAGCAAATAAAAACATTAACAGATAAAATCAAGGAGACAAGATGGCAAAAATGGAAGGTGGACATACAGTATGGGGGGGGAGGCTGGGAGGGAGATGGCAATTTAATTTTATCTAGTCAACCACCTCCAGTATGAAGATCCCCTATTGGATCCTCAAGCCATCTGGCAGAGCCAGGAATTGAGGCGCTTTTGAAACATTAGAAGTGTTATGTCCCTACATTTACATGTTAGCTGGAAGTTCTCAATCTGGTCCATCCTATTGTCATCTACAGGTTGCCCCTGATTGGCCCTGGTCCAAGCCAGGGCTATCCTATTTAAACCCCAGCCATAGCTGGGGGTTTTGCTGTTGTTTCCCACCATGACCTAATAAAGAGCTGAAGCCACTCACTCGCCTCCTTGCCTCTTCAGTATGAGAACCTAATAAGAAGGATGGCAGTCAGACTCACCTTGGGAATGTTCCAGAGGGCAAGAACCATGGCAGAGGAGGCTCTTCTGGATTCTGCCAGCTGAAATTCCTTGGCTGACAGGATCCTCAGTATGCCCCCCTCTGTTGTTTTGACAGTTGAAATTTTAGAAATTGTGTTATAGATGGTGTTCTGTTCTACTTTCAGAAAAAGGAAAAGTTGTATTATATATTGAATTCAACTATGCATTTTGCAGAAAGATCTTTAATATTACAGTTGGACTTGGACTTCCTGAGTTAAAGAAACAGTGGTGGATAATAAAAATCCATCTTCACCCTGGATTTGAACTAATGCAGAAAGCAAATGAAATCTTAGGTTTTAAAAATGTTTAAAAAAATAAATATAATGATAAAATCTAAAGTAGTCTTACTCAGAGAAGTTTAAAGTATTCTTGTTTGTTATTTTTCTAGGCTTAGAATCTCAAATGCCCGGAGTTCTCGAGATGTCACATCAAAATGTAAGTCTGTTAATGGTTCTCTACTTGTAAATAAGTAATTACATTTGCATTATTCAACTAAACATTTATAAATTAGTACAAATCTTTAATTGAAGAACAATATTTTTACACAGACCAGAGGCATCCTATAAGTCACATAACAACATAGTGCCTAGTAAAATAGAATTTTACTTTTGAAGCAATGCTTTGAAAAGTTTGATATACTGCTACAAATTATAACACATTGAAACCATGAAGTATCCATGTGGCCATTAAAATAAACTCATGTAATTTTCTACAACCCTTCCATTGCTCTTGTTATACTGGATTAGCATAGAAACCTACAACTGAAATCATTATCCAAAGTTTCTGCTCTGACACATTAAATATGCCATACGTATGGATATAATACGAAATATTTACAGAGCTTTCTAAATGAATAACTCAGCTTGTATATGATTTCAGCACAAAGAACTTTGGAAATATTAATTGTAAATACTCCAATTAATAGAGTTACAATGTAAATTATAGCTGTTACTACAACTTTTTAAAATCTAGGCACTGTTGCCAAACAACTATTTTAGGGCGATCTACAAATTAGTTTTTTATCCTGTGGTTCCACAGGATAAAAATTGTGAAAAAAGAAGAAAGAAGTTCTAGTGAAGCAAATTTTCAAATCCAAAATATTTGAGATTACTTACTCAGCTTACTCATACTTAGCAGATTTGAGGATTTTACTCAAAGAAATACATTGCACAACAAAATTCATCCCTCCTTCCCTTAAATCCTTCACTCCTCTACTCGCAACAGAATACCTTACGCAACCAGACTTGAAATCCTGGGCTTAGAAAGCTTAGAACTACATCGCCTTCGGCACGACCTAAGCATAGCTCATAAAATTATCTGCTACAACGTCCTTCCTGTCAACGACTACTTCAGCTTCAACCACAACAATACACGAGCACACAACAGATACAAACTCAAAGTGAACCGCTCCAAACTTGACTGTAGAAAATACGACTTTAGCAACAGAGTGGTAAATGCCTGGAACTCACTACCTGACTCTGTGGTTTTGTCACCAAACCCCCAAAACTTTACCTCACCCGATTCCTAAGAGGTCAGTAAGGGACGTGCATAAGTGCACCAGCGTGCCTACCATCCCTGTCCTAATGTTCCCTCATATCAGTACCCATCTTATGTATATAAACAATGTTATATCTATGTATATTACCAACACGTACTTGACAAAAAATAAATAAATAAAATAAAAAATAAAAATAAATTCCATGGATAAAAGTATTTTTTTTTATGTACAAGGCAGCAATTTTATGTGTCATATAGTCATGCTAGAAGGGATTGAAGAAAAAGGAGTAAGGCTCTTTGCAAATATTCACAACTGCTGCCACATACCAGGCTTATTAGAAGTTAAAAGAAGCTGCCAATTATATCTCAACTATACTTTATATAGCTTCTTCTACCCTTTTGGTATGTTGATCTTTTTTTTTTCAATCTCAAAATATCCATCAAAAAAGTGCTAGACTCAAAAATTGTTCTGTTAAATGGGCAGTAAAACAAACTGGATTTTCGCGGTTTCATATATCTATTTAATGAGTACCCAGATTTTTATTCCTAACTTTTAGTACATGTTTCCTATTTCTCCCCCCAGAACTTTGGCATAGTCCAATATAATAAAGAGGCATTAGATGCTTTGCCCTGTTTGGAATTATATATTTAAATTAATTAAGATATTGATATTAAAGAAGTAGATGCACTTACCAAGCTGTCTTATGGGAATCACTCTCTTTAGAAAAATTATGATAAGTATGAAATGATTATTTTTGTAGATATAATGGATGAAATCTTAGATAATCTTCCATAATTTCTTAGAGAAGTCAATTAAAGATCATAAATAGAAACTACTGAAAATTTTAGGTCATTGTGTTGTGGCAGCATAAAATGTTTTGTAAAAAAGCATCCTTAATTACCATTACATTAACTTGTATTGAATGTGTTCAAAATGGTAATAAAAATGATAAAATACCAAAAAGTATAATTAAATTTATACTAAAGAATATTTTTATAGAAATAACGTGAGTTCTTTTTTATTGTAACTATGACATTTTAATTTTATTTTTAGGATGATTCTCCAGAAGAAAGTCTTCTCTCAAATATGAATGCAGTAAAGTCATTATTAAATGATGTGCCAAAATACCCAGAAACATCAATGGCTTTCCAAACTGTTGGAATGAGTGGCAAGAGTGATGCAGCAGATAACAATCCATTTCATCAAGCAATAACATCTAATGAGACAATAAATAGTATGGCAACTAAAATGTTTGGAGTGAAACATGTAATAAAACCACTTGATGAATTTGAAACCAACCAGATGTCTGACATGTTAGAGTATCAGAATGATATTTTTTCTATAGATACATCTGTAAATGAGGAGAGTAATACTTTGCCAGAAGAACTTCTCACAGCTCTAAACACCTTGACAGAATCTATAGTAGCAGTAGAAGACAGAA
Organism: Diadophis punctatus similis; assembly: GCA_023053685.1. Taxonomy (NCBI): domain Eukaryota; kingdom Metazoa; phylum Chordata; class Lepidosauria; order Squamata; family Dipsadidae; genus Diadophis; species Diadophis punctatus. The sequence goes on from JALIGW010000002.1 coordinate 28,066,951, forward strand.
CTGGATCAAGCACAACAGAGAAGCAGCTAACTCCCGAACAGGCAGATGATGATGCCACAGAAATAATAGAAACAGATTTGAAATCTCAGTGTCATTTGCAATGCCATGAAGAACCAAAAGCTTTAATGATAGCCAAGATGTCATGCACTTCTGGCGAACACGTATGTAAATACATATATACATATATACAGAGAGAGAGAGAGTGTGTGTTAATAGGAAACATTTTTTTCAGCTATGTTCACAAGTTATATTCTTAGATCAATAATGTATGTTTTAATTGATGTTCAATTTTTTAAATTATATCTTGTTATCTCAGAGTTACTGGCTAAATCTGTTTTTTTTCCCAGACCCCTCCTTGGGCTGTGCCAAAATGTTTCTTGGGGGTTGGGAATTTAGTTTGTATCTTCTCTATAAACTGAAGGGTTGAGAAGGGACAGAGAAGGGAAATGCATAAGCAATACGTTAAACTGATCTGTCAGAGTAATTCATTTAAATTAAATGTGCTAAAGTTATTCTATATGCCCTGGTTTCTTTTTATTAATTTGGCCACATACTTGGAAAAATTGCAAGTTATCCCCATAAGTAGCTCCTGCTTCTTTTTCTCCTGAAAAGCTTCACTATACAGTATGAAATCCCAGGGATCTTATCCTGTATCACCCCTGTCCATCTGCACTTCATTCCATGTGCCCACCCATACCTCCCTATCTGTCTTTGCTCTATAGCAACTGCCTGCAGCTTCCCCCACAACACCTACACACACACACCATCCTCCTTACCTGCGAGTTTTGCCTCTTCCCACTTTATGACTTGCACCGTTCTGAGATTACAACACCTGTCAAGATTGCAGTCACTGAGGAATGCATTCATGCATTCATACAACACCTGTCAGAATTGCAGTCACTGAGGAATGCATTCATATGATGCCACCATTTACAAATGCATCACTTAGCAATGGCAATCCCAAACATAAATGCCATAATAACCTGAGGACTACATATTTAAAATTTAGTAAGGTCATGTTTTTAAAATCTGCTTATACATACACAAGTTTGAAATAAAAATGTTTTAAAGACTTTTCCATTATATTAATTGATGTATTGTATCATTATATTTTCCCCAAAAGCTTTGATCTAAAGTCTCGTGAATAGATTTCTTAAGTAGCATAATGGTACAGGTAGTCCTCAAGTTATGACCACAATTGAGCCCAAAATTTATGTTACTAAGTGAAATATTTGTCCCATTTTATGACTTTTCTTGCCACAGTTGTTAACTGAATCTTTGCATTTGTTAAGTTAGTAACATGGTTGTTAAGTGAATCTGGATTCCCCATTGACTTTGCTTGTCAGAAGGTCACAAAAGCTGAACCCATGACCTCAGGACACAGCAACCATCATAAATATGAACCAGTTGCCAACCATCGAAATTTTGAACATGTGACCAAGAGGATGCTGCAGCGGTTGTAAGTGTGAAAAACGGTCTTAAGTCACTTTTTTCAGTGCTGTTGTAACTTTGAACAGTCACTAAATGAACTGTTGTAAGTCAAGGATTACCTGTATAGTGAATTATACTATATATCCCTTTGTTTTCCAAAGCTAGAATATAGTTGGAATTCTTTATGTCTAACATTGTTCCATGTCGAGAAGCTGATCATTAGTTATATATTCTTAAAACAAAACAAAGCAAATCCAAACTTTATGTTTATAACAGGCACATAGGGGCAAGTCTGGTTTAACAACTTTTTCCTTCATCTGTCAGTAGGAAATTTAATAGAGAAGAGGAAACCCTCATTGCTATTATGTACAGCATAATGTCATGGCTAAGATATCTTCTTTAAAAACTATTTGAAAAATAGTACAGAAAATGCAAAAAAATGGCCAAATCTAGTAATTGCAAACTTGTTTTGCATAATTTCTCAGATTCAATTCCTGACATCTTTGGGAAAAGAATATCATATAAAGAAAGACTGTCCTTGAAAATATGTAAAGATGCAGGCTCCTTTGAGTTGAGCTCAACTCCTTGTGATTTAATGAACAAATCTCTGCATTTTTCTGGAAAACAGTACAAAAATAATTACTGGCTTTCTTGATATGAATTTTGTCTCTCCAATCTGGTATTGGGTCCAAATATTCTCTGGTAGACTCCTGTCTAATGCAGTAAAAGTATTATTTATTATCAATCTAATGTAGCTCCTATGCCAAACAGGATTTGTTGAGTGTTCCCAGTTGCTGAGCATTCAGAACATGTACAGTATTCATAGCAGACAGTTCAAGTCTTAAATAAATAAATTGAAGTAAAATGCTCTTTTAATGCATGTGTGTGTTCAGTGTTTATGAAAAGAATATTTGATTTTCTAAAGGATCTCAATGATCATAGAAGATTTTTTTAGGACGGGCTCACTTTATGATCAGAAATTTGATTTTAATCACTTCATTGAAGTACAATTGTTGTACTACAGTAATACCAGCAGAACTTCGGAGACAAATAATGGGCTTTTGAAAGAAAGGAAGCATAATTTGTGGATCTGAGAATTTACATGGCCAGATCTGATTTTCAGGGTATGAAATTATTTGAGTAGGCTTCATATGATAAGACTGAATATTTAAATGAAATATCAATAAAAATAACAGGATATTTTGAAAATACCTCTACTTCATTCCCCATATGTATTTAATTATTTTATACCCTCTGCCAATAGACATTCAGGATTTGGGCATCCAGTCTTCATTCATCTTTGTTTGGATTTCCACCCCTTGGGAATCTCTTGTTTTGTTACAAGAGATATTTCAAGCCTGCTAATTTTGTTTTTCGTATGGATTTGGATACAGAAAAGAGGAGACATACTATATTAAGCTATACATTATAAGTTAACTTAGCTCCTTTTTAGAGAGTTTATATTAGTTAAAAACAAAATCCTGAAAATGTGAACATAAACTGGGAAAATGGTACTTACTTTATTCTTAGAGCTTATATTTTAGAAACTTATTACGTTATTACCCAAACCACTTTGTAATTTAAGGAAACTAAGTGAAGATATCTCAAATTCAGCATGAAACCTAATAAAAACCATAAACTATTTTGCCTCAACGAAGTGTGCAAGATGGATCAGAATTACATATATTAAAGTTTGTCTTTAATCATTGACACATTTTGAAGTTTTGTTTTTATTTTTCCAATCCAATTGAATTTTGGAAATAAATTATGCAAAGGGCCCTGCGGCTTTACCTGTCTGTTACCAGGATAACACTCTGAAAACTGAACATGATGGGAACAAATTTTCTGTCTGGGGAGAAGCTGTTTTAAAAAAAAGTTTGAAAATGGGTCAGATCAGGCTGGTTGCTATGGGGGAAATTTCAGAAAAATAAATCCCCAGTGCTTCCCTAAGGGAGAGATAATTTATCAGTGCTTCAGAATGTTATTGACTATTGCCTCCTAGGGCTTGCTCCATCTTGGAGATGTGATCCAGAGCAAAGCCTATGTAGTCTACCCAATGCTGCTCAGGGCACACAAAAACACAAAAAGGTGCAAATGAGGGGAGAACAGACACATGCAAACAGTTGCAACATGTTAATTTTGTTATGCAGAAAAAATACAGATGCCTCTTTTGACCGCTGTTGGTAAAAAGGTTAGAAAGAATTTCAAAAACTTTGTTCTGCTTATTTTTTCTACCTTATGTTTTTGTTTCCAATGAAGAAAAATACCCTGTTTGACCATCTGCTAAAACATTACTTTTCAATTTGCAGCATATGTACCATAACTACTCTAACTCAGATGTAGTTGAGATGATTGTAGAAATTGTAGTTGAATCTTTAAACTTTAGTGTGAATGATTAATATAATAACAGTATTGTATGTCTTACAAAAAACCGTACTCTATAATGGCTGGGGCCCAGGGACGGGTTCCTAATTTTTTTACTACCACTCTGTGGGCGTGGCTTATTTTGTGGGTGTGGCTTGCCAGCCATGTGACCGGGTAGGCGTGACTTCTCAGACTGCTGAAGGGGGGGAACTGAGATAGGTCCTGCTGCCCATTCCCCCTCCCCTCAGCAGCTCGAGAAGCCTCGAACTTGCAAAAATGCCTAGGATCATCACCGCGCATTTGTGGCTTCTCGGACTGATGAAGGGAGGGGAATGGAGATAGCTCCTGCCGCCCGTTCTTTCAGCGTCTCACACACTCCCTCAGCCATTCTCCCCTGCTTGGACTCACTGTGGGGTAGGAAGGCACCACATGCGCAGTGCCGGAAGCTCGGCTTCTGGGCATGCGCAGAAGAAATCTTTTTTTAAAAAAAAATTTTTTTAAATGGCGGCGCCCAGGCACCGGCAACCGACCGCACCGGTACTGTGACGTCACCAGCGGGCCGCTACCGGTGCTATAGAGTGGACTGCACTGGTAGGAACCCACCACTGCTGGGGCCCAGGTTCTTCATTTGAGTAATGGTGAGGCTTAAAACATAAAAGGTTAAGAATTACTTTGCTGAACTACTACTTGCAACATAACTTTAATGGAGATTTCCTCCAGCTTGATTTTTGTCTAGAGAATGCGGAAGAATGGTAACAGCAAAGGCTCCCCTAAATGATGTTACTGACATAACTTACAAATGTGAAGTTAATAACTGGTTTTATACAGGTTTCTAGCCAAAGTTATGCTCGGTAAAATTGTTTTAAAAACTGGACAAACCAGTTGATTATGTTACTTTCCTTAAATGGGTCAAGAAAATTGACATGTCATTTTGCTGGAATACATTTTTGGCAACTAGGGATATGTAGTTATTGAAATCTGATCTGGGATGTGCAGCTTCTTTAGGATGGCACTGACAGGAACAGTGAATGTGTCTACATTAAATCTTACATTATTTTCATTTGTGAGTCCAAATAGCTACATTTTCCTATTAATAATATAGTCAGAATGAAGGAATATTAAGACATTTCACAAACAGCACTGTGATAACAAATTTGCTTGGGTCAGTTTTTGCAAACTGTAGTTAAATGAATTGAAATGCATGAATGGATTTCTAGAAGAAATTTCTTTGTAAATCTTTAGAATCGGCTATAATGTCATATCATAATCTATGTCCCTAAGACTAAGAATCTTGTTAATAACTGCAAAAAAGATAACTATTCAACTAGTTGTATTTGTAAAGTTGTTTTCCTTACCAATTTACCAGGTTTATTTTAAAAAATCCTTTATTTTTAAAGCTATAGAAAAAAATAATTATTAGAACTGTCAATATTTTAAATTCTTATGAATACGCCTTTTGAAACATTTTGCAATTGATTTTTCATAGATTGATTATGAACAATGTATGCATCCATTGTACAATCCAGATCCTCAAAAAACTGATTGTCCTGACAGACCAGCTAAAAAAGGAAAATCCAGTTTAAAAAACATTCATTCATGTGAGCATCTCTTTGAAGGAACTTCATATACAGTAAAGAAATCAGACCACAAAAAAAAGAGTGTTTCTATAAATGATATAGATGCTACTTCTGAGTGCCAATCATTTTTAGAAGGAATGCATCAGAAGACGCACAGGTATAATAATTGGTTAAATACTTGAATGGAGAATTAAATATTTTTACTTTGGGGAAGGCAATTTTATTTTTATATATCCAGTTTAGGGTACTTAAAATGTACAATTCCAGTTTAACATTTAGACAAGTTTACACCTTGGTAATTCTAAATAATTTCTAGAGGAATTCCCATTTTAGTTAATTACAAGAAAAAGTTTTGAGGCACTTTCAAAATATGTTTTGTAATTTCAAACCATTTATTTGTCGGCAGATTTAATGATAAAGATAAAGAATATGAATCTTTGCAATTGGGAATTTGCACATACTATTGCTCATCTTCAGTTACAAATTCCAAAATTGAGCAAGTGAGGAAGAGCCAGAGGATTGCCAAGAAAACCAGTAAGTATTGTTTTTGATGGTCTGCTTATAGCTAGAAGGCAATTTTCTTTTTTTTAATATGTTACTGTGGCAAAGTGTATGAGTTCATATTACAATGTACAACTTTGTATTAAAATGTGAATTTTTTTTTAAAGTTTGCATTGTTTTGGAGGAAATGGTTTAAATTAAAAGTAGAATTTCATTAAGACAAAGGAAGATTTATTTTTCCAGACTGAGATGCAAAAGCAATTAGCATAAATGCTTTCAGATTATAGTGTACTTTAATATGTCATCTTCCATCAAATCTGAATGGTAAATTCTCACCATCTGCACTTAATCTCTATTTATCCAAGGACACACAAGACTGGTCTAGATAACTTGTATGATTAGATAAAAGGTTTAGCAATGGGAGTGTGGCCCACTATAGACTTACTGTACGGTAGTTGTGATCTGAGAACCATACATTCCACTCCAACACTGGCAAACTTTTAATCTAATCCTTTTCCATCAAATCTGAATGGTAAATTCTCATAATGTGCATTAAATCCCTATTTATTCAAAGACACACAAGACCAGTCCAGATAACTTATATGTTTAGATAAAAAGTTTACCAGTGTTGGAGTGGGATGTATGGTTCTCAGATCACAATTACAGTATGTATATAGTGGGCTACACTCCCAGAATCGATGACAACTTGCTGTGGGACAACTCACTGCAGGACAAGAGTTACACTAATATCAAAGAAATGGTGGAATAGAATCATTAAAGAAAGAATGCAAAAGGAGGGACAGAATGAAATCCGAATGATAAACATTAAGATATCTTTATTTATTTTAAATAATTAAATTGAATTGTTAAATTGTCCCACGGTGAGTTGACTGTGGTGGATTGTCCCGTGGCAAGTTGGCCGTGGCAAGTTGGCTGCAGTGGGTTGGCTGTGGTGAGTTGTCCCATCCCGCTTCAGGATTAGCTCTGTTTGCAGCTCATTCCTTTGGGGAGTTAAAAAAACAGCATTAACAAAAGTTTTTTAATGCCAACCACCATATACCATATTTTTCGGACTATAAGACGCACTTTTTTGTCTCCCAAAAGGGGGTGAAAATGTCTGTGCGTCTAATGGACCGAATATTGCCGAAGCCCCACCCACCCACTGGCTGTTTTTTGGCCTCCACGCTCCCCGTTTTTGGGCCTTTTTCTGGCCCATTTTCAAGGCTTTTTTGGGCCCATTTTGAGGCTTTTTTTTTGGCCCATTTGGGGGGCTTTTTTTGGTCCGTTTTGGGGGCTTTTTTCCACCCGTTTTTGAGGCTTTTTTTGGCCCATTTTTCTCCCGAAAAACAAAAAATCAGGTATGTCTTATAGTCCAAAAAATACGGTACCTCTGATCTCTTGTAGGCTTCACTTAGCATATTATCAGATATATGAATAACATCAGTTGATGCTTTATTTAGTATATGTCCTTTTAACTTTATATATTACTATATATAACCTTATATATTAATACCTACTCTTTGATAAGTAATCAAGCAAGTAGTTTTAATTCCTTACAGATAGAAAGTCAGTAACTCTTAATGTTATCCAACAGAGTTCTTCCATAAGATTTTTTGGAAACAAAATATAAAATAATGAAAAATATGGCAGGTGTCCAAATAGAAAAACATTTTGTTTGTTTCTCCTTTAAAATGTATTAAGAAGGCAAAGTGATTGCATAATAAAAGTTTTGTGTGGAAGTACAACAATCTCTACTGAGAGACATGAGTTGTGCTGCTTAACTATGTATGCAAATGTAAAATGTCAATTGCATTTCTTGTTACAGTTTGCATAACAAATTAGAAGCAGGAGAACTGTTACATCTTTACACATTTCTAAAACAAAAACACATGTTGTTATGATTTATGCCATTTAATGCCATTTAAATTTTTCATTTGTTCCATTTTTATTTTATTTCTCAGGAAAGCAGACCATTTTAAATTGTTATTCCAATGATTCATTAGGTAATTACATTTCACTGTCTGTAATCAACAGAAGAGATGGTTTTGGTCAAACATTGTTGCATAGAGCTGCCACAGAAGATGACCTAGATGGTGTATGTGCAATGATAAAAGCTGGTGCAAATGTTAATGCCCAGGACTATGCAGGTAACTACAATATCCAACATAAATTTAGTTTTATAAAAATTTCAGAATCAATCTTATTTAATTGAAGGTTCATAAACACCAGATTTCATTTGGTTCAGTGAAACTCTGGTGTTCAGCTTCAAACTGGAATAATGGTTTCTGTAGATGTAAACTTTCCTGCAAGACTTTAAAAGTTACTATAAGTGAAAACAGAATATATGTAGGCAAACAAGCTGACAGGCCAACAAGCAGAGTGTTCTCCCTATAATTATACATTCTGACATATTTTAGAATAAATGGGAATATCTTGCTTTGTTTCAAAATGAATGAACAAGTTGAGTGGCTAAGTAAAACTTGGTCTTCATAACAATACTTAAATGAGTATAATGTTAAACAGACATTTTTTTGAAATTGATGGGAATATTTAAGTATCTAAATTGTACTGGAATGGAAATTAAGTCTGTATATAATAATTATGTAATAATGACTTTGGTCCTCTTGGAAAAAATAATGATTTTTCACTTCTATAGGTTGGACCCCGTTACATGAGTCCAGTTTGGCCGGTTGCTTTGAAATATCAAATGAACTTTTAAAAGCAGGAGCTGATGTTAATTGTAAAGGATATGAGCAAGTAACACCATTACATGATGCTGTTAAAGAAGGTCACTACAAGGTATAATTTCTATCCCTGAAAGTATTCTATAAAATGTTTTGCATGATGCTTCGTCACGCTGCATGTTTCCTTACTTACAGTATGCTCACAGTAATTAAGAACTAACATCCCAAATGTAGTGTTTTCTAGATAAGTTGAGCTTATATAATTCCCAGTAAACATGCATTTCTCTCTGCCATAGGATTCAGCTTCTAAGTTGCAGGAATTTTAAAATGTAGCATTTTCTGGGCTTCCCTATTGCATTGTTGGAGTGCAGCACACAGTGATGGCTCTGTGACTACTGCATTAAATTTTGGAAATGAACTGCGTAATAGATGTCTTATTGATCTTTTTTCATTAAGATTAGAGGTTGTGTTGTAAAGTGAAGAAAGGGAATGCCATATATTTTCTGTCTGTGATTGCAGTATCCTAACTGAAGAAGAGATCATGTCTTGAACTATCAACTAGATTGGATCTCTAAAATATGTTGTTAAACCATACTAGCCAGATTAGTTATGACTGTCTAATACTGTAAAGAAGCTTCATTTTCTTCAGTTTTTAATTATTCTTTGCATCATTTATGGGAATAATACGGAAATAATTCAACCACCCTGTGCAGGAAGCCTAATCACATACATCTGCTCCAAGACTTGTTACAAGTTCTATTGCAATGCAATTGTGAACGGTACTACTTTCCTATATTAGAGTGACTATTCAGCAGGGGGCACTGTAACATTTCTAAAGCTGTATTCCTGAACATGGTTTTTTTCCCTCTCCAAATACTTAGCAAATTTTGTTTTAATCTACTTCCAGTTACTTGACAATTAATTAAAATATGTATGTAGATACTTATTCCCTAAATGAACATTCTGAACAGTTTGTCATTAATCATCTGACTTGTTGATTTATAAAGAAATTTTATTCTAAAAATAATTAATTCTTCTTACTAGTCACTGCTAGTGACTACTAGTCACTAGTTAATTCCTAAAGTAATTTATTGTTCTCATCTTGTCTGGTCCCTACATACTTGACTTTTTACATATAGTATTACTGATATAACTCAACCTTTGGTTTTTAATTTTTTTGCAAAAGTATTGCAAAGCAGTCAAAAGGCAGTAGTTATCACTTTTCTTTTATAAAAGCAAGTGTTTTTCATTTGCTGTGCCCCTGAATATATTTTAGGATTGAATTCTCAACCTACCTACTTCACTTAATGAGATATCTTCTAGGCAGACTTGGATAGATTTTCTTTTGAACAGCTCTTTTTAATATAATGACAATGGTTAAGATGTCATATGGATGTTTACCACATCATAAAGCTATAAAATAAAACAAAAATTATATCTGCTAATTTATCATGTTCTGTCTGCAAATTCAAAATTAGGATAACTTTGTTTTCACGGGTTTCTTGGTAGGATTCCCCCCCCCCCTATTTTGAGTATTATTCAGGGTTTTCACCTTCAGCTGCTTCTGTCATCTTTTGTTCATGGAACTGGAGGATTGGAAAAGGTGTTAACTAAATATAACTCAGTTCTTCATTAATGAGGCTTACCATGCTGACACTATTTTTCACTCAAATGGGAACTATATCTATGTTGAGCTTTAAATACAAAAATAGTAGAGGCTCAGGCTTATTCCTAACAGACAGGAAGCAGCAGGTGAAGCTAGGCAAAATCACATCAGATACCTGTACAATTAGCACAGCCCCCCCCCCCAAGGCTGTGTACTCTCACCACTTCTCTTCTCTCTATATACCAATGACTGCATCTCAAATGTTCCATCTGTTAAACTACTGAAGTTTGCAGATGATACAACAGTGATTGGTCTCATTTGAGACAACGATGAAACCACATACAGACGGGAGGTTGAACAACTAGCCTCATGGTGCGACCGGAACAATCTGGAACTGAACACACTCAAAAACGTAGAAATGGTGGTAGACTTTAGGAGAAACCCTCCCATTCTACCACCTCTTACAATACTAGACAACACAGTATCAACAGTAGAGACCTTCAAATTTCTAGGTTCTATCATATCTCAAGACTTAAAATGGTCACCTAACATCACAAATGTCATCAAAAAAGCACAACAAAGAATGTTCTTTCTGCGCCAACTCAGGAAGCTCAAACTGCCCAAGGAGCTGCTGATACAGTTCTACAGAGGAATTATTGAGTCTGTCATCTGCACCTCTATAACTGTCTGGTTCGGTTCTGCAACCCAACAAGGCAGACACAGACTTCAGAGGATAATCAGAACTGCAGAAAAAACAATTACTGCCAACCTGCCTTCCATTGAGGACCTGTATACTGCACAAGTCAAAAAGAGGGCTGTGAAAATATTTACAGACCCCTCGCATCCTGGACATAAATTATTTCAACTCCTACCCTCAAAACGATGCTATAGAGCACTGCACACCAAGACAACTAGACAAAAGAACAGTTTTTCCCGGACATGCTCAAAAAATTGTGCAAAAATGGTGTGCTTCTGCACAGTTTTTGGAGGCTGTAGAGTCCATAAAAAACATTCTCCAAAGCTGCTTCAAGAATGAAGGCCTCGTTTGATCTGCAGCAATCTTGGTAGGTCACAGATGTCTGTTAACAGAAAGGTAAAAAGGTAAATGGCACGTGGCAGTTCCTGAGGAGCGCTGGGCTGCAGGGGCAATCAAACTTTGCTTGCATGAGTTGGGGAATGGTGCAAGGCGGCAGTAGTGCTAAGGCTGCCTAGACTTCAGGCCCAGTCTCAGTACTGTGCTGAGTCCCACTGTTCAGAGTGGTCTAGATGGGCAGGGGAGATAATTTTTATTTATTTATTTTTCACATTTTTCAACCACCCATCTCCCTCAAAAAGAATTGTTTCTCTTTTGTTCAGAGGGATGTTGTGTGACACACCAGGAGAGTCAAGTTAGGTATTTTCTGAATTTTTGACATACCAGGCCCAAAAGGTTTGTTGTCCTCACTGTCTTAGGAGCCTAGCCAGAAACCTTCTCTTTCCTTTTAAATGTATAATATGTATAGTAATAATGCTGAATTCATAGGCTAGCAATAGTATGTATTATACCATAGAAAATTTTCAAACAGTGAACAAAACAATGCAATATCAGCTCAGCTCAGTGCTCTTATTCCAGATTAGCTAGTCAATATGCAGTGTAATAGTTTATGCAGAATCATTCTTGCTTACTTTACAAGTAGAAAATTAGAATGCACAAAAAAGCTTTTGCTTTTCTCTGCTCAGTTGTCATAAAGTTTTAAATTGAGTCTTAATAGTGACAATCTGTATCATGAAAAATGAAAATAAAAAGTATTGAAAACGCTGTAAGATTTGTATTTACCTCTAGGTGGCAGAATTATTGCTTTGGTATGGAGCTGACCCACTGTTCAAGAATGAAAGAGGAAAGAATGCTTTAGAAGAAGCTACTGACAAGCACACGAGGAAACTTGTGGAAAGTTATATAGCTCATTCTGGTAAAAGATCAGCATCAGGTAGGAAAGAGCTAGTATGGCATTAACTCTTATAATACACAATTGCAAAAAAAGGTTTAAAAAATAAATGTAAGTATGGATTTGTTCTAAAGTGATTTCCAAATAGAAACAAAATTAGGTATGTTCTTTTTTTTAAATAAAGCAATCAATTTAACCATCTTTACTTCTTTTATTTTGTTTGTACTTATTAATGTTTGTACTTATTAATATTTATATACTGTCATCATTTTGTTGTTGTTAGTTGCAAAGTCATGTCCGACCCATCATGACTCCATGGACAATGTTCCTCCAGGCCTTCCTGTCCTCTACCATCCCCCAGAGTCCATTTAAGCTCACGCCTACTGCTTCAGTGACTCCATCCATCCACCTCATTCTCTGTCGTCCCCTTCTTCTTTTGCCCTCAATCTTTCTCAGCATTAAGCTCTTCTCCAGTGAGTCCTTCCTTCTCATTTGGTGGCCAAAGTATTTGAGTTTCATCTTCAGAATCTGGCCTTCTAAAGAGCAGTCAGGGTTGATCTCCTCTAGGACTGACCGGTTTGATCGCCCTGCAGTCCAAGGGACTCGCAGGAGTCTTCTCCAGCACCATAATTCAAAGGTCTCAATTCTTTGGCGCTCAGCCTTTCTTCTGGTCCAACTTTCACAGCCATACATTGCAACTGGGAAAACCATAGCCTTGATTATACACACTTTTGTTGGCAGGGTGATGTCTCTGCTTTTTAGTATGCTGTCTAGATTTGCCATAGCTTTCCTCCCCAGGAACAAGCGTCTTTTAATTTCTTGTCTGCAGTCCGCATCTGCGGTGATCTTGGAGCCCAGGGAAATAAAATTTGTCACTACTTCCATTTCTTCCCCATCTATTTGCCAGGAATTGAGAGGTTCCATGTCCAGTTCTCCCTGTTGCTTTTTGACCCGCATATAGGTTTCTCAAGAGACGAATAAGATGGTGTGGTAGTCCCATCTCTTTAAGAACTTGCCACAATTTGTTGTGATCCACACAATCAAAGGCTTTAGCATAGTCAATGAAGCAGAAGTAGATGTTTTTCTGGAACTCCCTAGCTTTTTCCATGATCCAGCGTATGTTGGCAATTTGATCTCTAGTTCCTCTGCCTCTTCAAAATCCTACCTGTACTTCTGGTAGTTCTCGATCCACATACTGCTGGAACCTAGCTTGTAGGATTTTGAGCATAACTTTACTAGCATGTGAAATGAATGCAATGGTGCAATAGTTTGAACATTCTTTGGCATTGCCTCTCTTTGGAATTGGAATGTAAACTGTCCTTTACCAATCCTGTGGCCACTGTTGAGTTTTCCAAATTTGCTGGCAAATTGAGTGTAGCACTTTTACTGCATCGTCTTTTAAGATTTTGAATAGCTCAGCTGGAATACTGTCGCCTCCACTAGCTTTGTTGTTGCTCAAATTTCCTAAGGCCCATTTGACTTCACATTCTAGGATTTCTGGCTCGAGGTCAAAGAGTCATCATTTATATTAACAAAATTTACTACAATCTCTCAGGTTTTTTAACCTTAAAGGGGACAACCTTTTTTTAACATCCATTTTAAGACTTTTCTTTAAAATATTTCTAAAATCAATTGAACTTAATTCAATAATATTTTACAAACTGTAAGAATGACTCAAGCATTGTGTGCGTATGTGTGTATATATATATAAACATTTTCAGACCCGTTTATAAGCACAAGACTATATTAGAGCTTTCTTTCAATTACATACTGTATATCAGACTTGTAAAAATCCATCCTAACTCCAATTAACTCATTAAATTTAAGTCATTCCCTTCAGCTGATCCTCATAGAATAAAATCTCCTCTGTAATGCCAATCAAATCTATTTTTCTCAAAGAATTCTCAACCTTGTTAGTATCCATGAAGAAAAAGTTCCAAACTTGTCTTAAGAATTGTAGATTTGCTTGGAGCTCTTGTTTCAGTTGCAATGAGAGGATTGTGTTTAAACCACCATCATAATAAAGATTGGTGTCAGATTTGTATACCAAAGATGTAGTTAAGTTCTTTACATCAGGGGTCCCCAACCGGGCCGCGTGAGTTACTGGCCAGTGCGCACATGTGTGCATATGTGCATCCCCCACTTGTGCTACTCTCACTGCGCGGCTGCTACTGTTGCCATGACCGCCACTATTGAAGCTGCGAGCGCCACGCGGCCACTACCATCACTGCAAGCGTTGTGCATGTGCTTGTGGCTCCATTCAGCTGTGACTAGAAAGAAGCACTTTTAGCTAGTAAATATAATCCATAACATGATTAAGAAATTAAAGGCACGACTTATTGTCAGTTTGAAAAATAAATTCAAACTTAACATTCATTCTTTTCTTTCTCTAAAGCAATAGTTTGGAATATTTTCCATATACTTCAGAGTGAATTTGTAAAATGACCAAAGAACATAGCTAATGAAAATTAGAAAGATACTTTGTTATCAGTAATAATAATAATAATAATAATAATAATAATAATAATAATAATAATAATAATAATAATAATAATAATAATAATTATTATTATTATTATTATTATTATTATTATTATTATTATTATTATTATTATTATTACTTTTTATTTAATATTGGCCACTTAACAGCAATGAACTCTACCTCATCAGAAAAGAAAGGTAATCAAAACCTTCAGTTAAAAGATAGAAATTAATATATTGATTCACATATATCATTAAACCTTATTACAACCTTTATCTTTTGTAATTGATTAATAAATTAGCCTAATTTGCATATCTGGTGCAAATATGTTATATTTAATTCAGCAGAGAGGAACCATGTGATATGAAACACCATAATGGCTTTCTTTGTCTTAAACCTGCTACTATAAATGACAACATTCATACGGATTAAAAAGTTGTCTTGCATGGAGAGATAAAGAAGTAAAAAGTCTACTAACGAAAAAATAGATTACCAGAAAAATACATGCATTCTTTAGCTTGTATACTGCCATAAAGACATAGACAATGAGCAGGCTCTGAAAGAATGTTTACAATTGAAAAAAAAATTGATTTTAATTTAAAATAAAATTTACTACAGTCAAAAATCACAACCATTCTAGTGGTACAAGGAATTGCACATGTGGGAGATTCAGACTGTACAATTCTTTTAGAATGATATAGTTTAAATGCAGCCCAAAACCCAGATAAAAATACCTCAAAAGCTGTTGGAATTTGTCATGAACAAACAGCTCAAATTAGCATGGAAATATCTTCAACTAGTACATTTTCTCAGGATATTAATAGAGGTGAAATTTCTGAAAGCCCTGACATTCATAGCTCCAATGAAAAGTCATGGTAAGATTTTACACTCTTGTTATACATGAGAATACAATGATAAGTCCAAGAGGGTGAAAAAATGTTTTTTTGAAAGAACAGAAAAGGATAGTAAGATAAAGAATAATATTCTTCTGATTTTACATATGCTAGACAAGAACAATTTCAAGGTAACCCACTTGCCCACACAGAAACTCACACACATGCACCGTGTATGTGTTGTTCCAAATCTATACAAAGTGACTTTGTTTATTTACTGTTTTGTTACTTGTTCATTTCTGTTTTGGGGGGGTTTGCTGTAAATCATGTATGGATTTTTTAAAATTAAGAGCAGCATGGATATATTTGAAATACAAGTAGCCCATAGGGAGCTTGGGGAAGGGGGGTTTGTAACTGAATGGTTATTAAACAACCAGTCGTTAGTCAAGGGCTACCTATAAATACATAAATTAAAATAGATACCTTATATTACAGTGAAATAGGCTTCTTCAGAAAAGGACATTCCATTAGCTGCCTAGTCAAAAGGTTAAGAATGCAGAAGAAAAGGAAATAAATGCAGTTTCTACCTTTTCCCAATTCTTGTCTCTGAATAGCTGAATAGCTAGGTAGAGTTATTTCTTATTTAAAATTTGTTCTATTTGAGGCTTCTTATGGATTAGGGAGGAAAAAACTGTACACATGGCAACTTCCATATTCACAGTCCCTTATTTAGCTAAAGATGAATGTTGAACACTGCTTCTACTTACGCTTGATTTTCAAACATGGCCTTGTATAGTCATGTACGTAGAGTTGGTTATCATCATGCTAAGTGAAATTCACAGCTAGTTCATTGATTTTTTTTCACAAGATCAGTAAAATTCACGAATCATATATTTCAAGTCAGTCTTCCAGCAACTGCCTGGACAAGTTCCTGCAGTTTTCTTGGTAAGATTTCAGAAGCGTTTTGCAGTCGCCTCTTTTCTGCAACAAAAAGAGTGACTGGCCCAAGGCCACCCAGTTGGCTTTGTGCCAAGACAGAGATGAGCTCACAGTCTCCAGGTTTCTAGCCTGATGCCTAAACCACCACACAAAACTGGCTGTCTCTTTACATATTTACTTTGGTGGGTTTTTTCCCCTGTTTTCTCTATGAATTGATTAGAGGAATACTTTAGGGAAGATTCCAATAAAGTAAGAATTAAATCCATAAAGTTATTATTATCCCAGAATTTGTTTTTATTAAATTTCAACAGTAGACTGAATATTTCAAAATTATTTTTTTCTTTTCAGGGAAGGCAGGAGAAAATTTAATAACTTTTTAGAGAAGTATTCTCTAGTGTTTAATCTCAGAATTTATAAATATTTTAGAAATATATTATGTTCATTATAATATAACATATAGTAGTTCTGTAGATATTGTTTCTTTCTTTTGAGAAAAGCATAATAATTCACTTTTTAATTTAATAAATATTGAAAACAGAGAATTTGGAAATACGTTGCAATATGGAAAAAGAAAAAGAAAATTATACATCAGATGTACCTTTCCAATCAGTTGCATTAAAAACTGTCCAGACCAAGTATAATGGAAATTGTCAATATGCCGATTTGGGTTCTGACAGTAATGTGAAGAATGTTTCTTCAAGTTATACACAATTAAGTCAAATTGAAGAACAACAAATACCGCAAATCCTAGGTAAGCAGTTAATAAATACATAAGAGATGACAAACCAACATTCAAGCTCATTAAAATATGGCTATTATTAATTTAACTTGATTAATTTATCTAGCTTGAACCTCTATTTATTAATGATAGTTCACAATAATAGATTTTCTGGAGGACATTGTATTTTGTCAGAGGAATACATTCATAGCTTGAGGATTAGCCATTAAACAGTCATTTATAATAAAGATTCAGATGATTTCTGTGACATGGAGCACCTTTTACCAACTTAGACTGGGCTCCAGCTGTTGTTCTTGTAGACTTGACTGCAATAATCTATGTTCAATTACTTACCATCTGGATTACTGTAATGCACTGTAAATCAGGTTGCCACTAAAACATTTTGGAAACTAAAGCTGATGCAAAATAATGCATCAAGAATTGTGAAGAGTTGATTTAATCATATTACATCACTCCTGCCCTGCTTGGACTCGTTCCCAGTTCATTTATGAGCCCAATTGAAAGTGCTAGTTTTGACTTATAAAAGTCTTCATGGTTTATCACTTTGATAATTGATGGAACAACACTTCTCAGTTTTATGCCCGTCCAGACCTGTGGTCATTTTAGAATCATCTCCATGATATATCCTTATCTTACTGTAAAAGGTGAAAGACAATTACTAGAGAAGAAGTCTTTTTAAATGTGATGCCTTTTCAATATAATGTTACCCATCATTTTGTTAACTGAAAGACTTTTCTGTTCTCCACACATTTTGATTTGTTGGTAAAGTGTGTAAATTAAAGCATACCAGATGGCTGCGTAGTTTCCAGTTGTACAAATCCAATAAAGGGGGCTACTCGGAATCACTGTTCCACTATCAAAGTGTTTTACTGATAGGAATGTTCTTCTAATATTCAATTGGAAAATGCTTCAATTCTTGAAACTGAAATCCATTTGTGTTATGGACTCTGGAATGAGAGAGGAGATCTTAATCTCCTATATGTGGTTATTTCAGCATGTGAAGTATATTATCACACATTCCTCAGTCAGCTTTTCTTTTTTCAGAGCATGCAAAATTTACTGAAAAAATATTATGACAAATTGGTGGAAAGCAGCATCCTTAGAGGTCAAAGGGAATAGCAGGCCTTCATTGGTTTGTATTCTAGTGGATAGGTTAAAAAGATTCAAAGGACATTTTGTGAATGGACAAGATTCCTCCATGACCATCATTTCTCAGAGTTGTATAAGCTCTCAAAATTTTAAACATGACTACCAGTTCAAAAAGATTGGGGACCACTCATGCAGTACATTTATGAAAATACTTTGCATAGCTTCTGGTAACCATTTAATATTTTTTTTATTTCAGATTCTTCACAACCTAGGAAAAAGACTAAAACAATTACTAGTCATCTGCAAAGAACTACAACAACTACAATAAACAAGAGAAATGCTAAAGGAGAAAGTCATTTGCATTTAGCTTGCAAAAAAGGAAAATTATCTTTAGTGAAATCTTTGATAGCATCTGGAGCATGTGTAAATCAAAAAGATAATGCAGGTCTGGTATTTTAACTGCCAGTTTAAACTTTTTCTACTATACTGTAGCCCAGAAATGATGTAACCTATTTCTAATTGCAGCTGCTTTTCTTTGCTGCTATCTACTTAGTTAAACAATGTCTAACAGTATAATTAGTTAATGTGGAGCTCTGTTGTTATATTTATTTGATCAATATATTTGAATGAAAAGATAGTCTTTGATTAATTACTCCGTGTTTAGTGACTGTTCAGTTACAGTGGCACTGAAAAAGTAACTTTTTTGTTCTGTAATGTTTATTATAGATTTTGATTACAATACTAAGAACTAATAGCAATAGCACTTGGACTTATATATTGCTCCATAGTGCTTTACGGCACTCTCTGAGCGATTTACAAATGTCAGCATATTGGCCCCAAAATTTTGGGTCCTCATTTTACCAACTTCGGAAGGATGGAAGGCTGAGTTAACCTTGAGTGTGATAGAACTCCTGACTGTGGGCAGAATTAGCCTGTAATACTGCATTCTAATCACTGTGCCGCCATAGCTCTTAATGCAAACTTTAAAAAAAGAAAGAAAAGAAAACAGAATGATAATGTTGGAGAGCAACCATCCCAGATGGAAGGAGGGCTCAAGCGAGGGATCAGACTGGACTCAGTACATAAACACAAGATCTCCTCTGGAATCCTTAGAGCTTTATCTAGTCTTTCCCAGGAGAAAGTGCCAGGCTGGGGAGATTCCTTTATTATAGGCAGAGAACACTAAAGTAGCTAGTTTGAACTCTACATGTGTGGGTCTGGTTGTTTGCGCCTGACAGATAACAAACAATAAAAAGTAGAAGGAAAACAAGAAAAAAGAATAAGATAAATAAAATAAATTTATTAAAATTGATTTCCAACTTACATTACAGCAGATGTAAGATTATAGATATCTCTTCAACCCACATCACATCCTTTATCTATAGGCAAATCCATACAATATCAATTTTTCAATCCTAGTATCAGCAAAAAGTCTATAAAGCAATCTATATTGCTAGAACTTTGCGAACAAATGTCTTATTTTAATCTTGATCAAATAAACTAACTTTATACAGGTAATCTTCAACTTACGACCCCAATAGAGCCCAAAATTCATGTTGAGTTTTGCCCCATGTTATGACTTTTCTTGCCACATTAGTAACACGGCTGTTAAGTGAATCTGGTTTTCCCACTGACTTTGCTTGTTAGAAGGTTGCAAAAGGTGCTACATGACTCCAAGACACTGCAACCATCATAAATATGAGTCAATTGTCAAGCATCCAAATGTAAGTCACATGACTGTGGGGATGCTGCAACGGTCATAAGTGTGAAAAATGGTCATAAGTCACTTTTTCAGTGCTGTTGTAACTTTGAAAGGTCACTAAATGAACTGTTGTAAATCAAGGACTACCTCTATTCCTTCCTTTTATTTTAGCAGTTAATCTTTTAATTCATTCCAATATTGATGTAGAGCATGAGTTCTTTTCAATTCTTCTATATTCCATCATGCAGACTTCTTCAAGACTTTAACAAACCTTTTTCTGTAGATTTGAATAAGAAAACATTTTCCAGGCCATTCTCTTGGTTTGACATTTGCAATTCCCCTTTAATTTTAAAAACTTATAATTTTAAAAACTTAAAAAACAGTCAGTTTCTTTTGTATATCCAATAAAGCATCTTTTTCCAAATCATTCTCTAGGCCTACAGCTTATAGTTCCACTTTTGGTATTTTCTCTGTCTTGTCAGATAAAATTTGCTCCACATCTGTCATTTTTTCATTGATATCTTTTGCACATAATCTATCATAGATATCATTACTGACACTGCTAATATTACAAGTACAATACTGCATAAATATCATTACTGACATTCCTAACACTGCAATTACTAATTTTTGACTCCATTCTTCAAAAAGATATAAACTTCCAGTGTTTTATTACATTTTATATCATTTTGTAAGTTTGATGTAAATTGTACATCAAAAGTTAACTTGTATTTTTTTCCTTCTACTTAAAAGGAAAAAATGTCCTCTAATGTCCAGTTTCTAAAACCATAAAGTTTCTTATCTTTTGAAACAAGATAATGAAAATAACTGGTTCCCATGAGATGCTATTTATTTTTTTGCAGTTAATTCCAAAATCTTATAATAAAGGTCAATATTCCAAATGTAACTGGATCATTAATCTGTTTGTAACTGGATCATTAATCTGTTTGTAACTTTCTTAGATGAAAATCTTACTTAGCTTTACAGCTAACAGTTGTAAAATGGTTAATAGGCAATTTCCGAAATGGATTAGAAAGTGAGATTTAAGTTTCTTTTAAAATATTCTTTGTGAGCAAGTTGACTAATCACTTCATCTCCTGGTGCTGAAACCCACAGAAGATCACTAACTTGCAGTCTCTTTATAAGGAGCAGCCATCTGGAGCCCATGTGGTCACTCTCCTATCCTCTCCTTATCTAGAGGATAAGTAGACTGGTTAATGTCTACTCACTTTAAAAAAAGTTTTTGCCGAGGTCATGAGCTTGCTTTTGTGAATGTCTTCAGGTTGCCTTGCCTCCCTTAGATGTCCTGACTTTATGATGGTTTTTGAATTTACAGCTGTTGAGGCATCCTTATGGTCACATGTTCACCATTTGGGAGCTTCACAACCAGCTTTCAACAAGCAAAGTCAATGTAGAAGCCAGCACTGAAATCACAAGTTGCAGTCATGACTCACTTAATGACCATGTTGCTTAGTGGTGGAGTTGCTGATCCCAACTGTGATCAGTAAATGAGGACTGGACTACCTACTTCCCTATGCATACAGTATTCACAAAGTCACTAATATTCACAGAATTACTTTGAATGATACTGTTTTTTCTTAAGACTAGACCACAAATTGCCTTCAAATTTTCTTCCTGCTACAAATTCTATAATCTCAGAACAGGTTATGCAGTTCTTTGAGCTCAGGCTAATATATGATACAATTTTTAAAATAATATCTATGTAATGGTTACATACTGTATATGTGTGGAAAAAAAGATGTGATTGAAGCATAAATTCAGTGTCATGCCTGAATTTGCTTTTACTAGGTTGGACTCCAATTCATGAAGCTTCTAACAGGGGATTTACTGAGATTATTGCAGAATTACTAAAATCCGGTGCTGATGTAAACAGTAAAAGCTTGGATGGTGTTTTGCCCATTCATGATGCTGTTTCAGGCAACCATTTTGAGGTAATATGGTGCTAATGAGACTTTAACTTAATGCAGGATTTGCTATTCGGTTTCAGACCCTAGTTTCATTCCATTTTAAGAAGGACTTTGACTTAACAAAAGTAGTGGGAAAAATCTGTAGCAGATGGTATGTATAAATGATTTATAACCAAGTACACAAGGTCCTGATTTCTAATGCCTGGGAAAGTTGGCTTTTGGGTAACCCTTATTAGAGCAAAAAAGGTACTATGAGATGGGATTCAACTTAATTTTGAGATTTGGATCATTTACTACTACATTATTAGTTCTATCATTCAATTCAACTGTTACCATTAATATTCCTCCTCAATTTCCTCAGTGTTGTCATATAATTTAATTTGTTTTAATTAAACAAAAATTTTAGTTCACAATATTCATGTATAACTACATTGCCTGGATTCTCACTGCATGAAAGTAAAATTCAAACAATGTATGAAACCAGCACAGTAATTTGTGAACCATAATTTAAGATATGGTGTGTTGTGTAAACCAATTTTTAGTTATTTAATACATGATAATGAACAATCTACCACCTTGCACAAAGCATGAACCTAAAGATTGAATGGTGACTTCGCTATTTCAATAACACATTTATTAATGGTTAATTGTAGTTTACTTAACCTAATTATTTAAGTTCACAGTATATATTAAATAATAAATGTGGACTGAGTAGACGTATTAGGCTAATATATTCTTGCTGATTTGTGGTAGTGAGAACATAGCCAAAATCTAGAGTGGTATAAGATAACGTACTGTAAATGTAGTAATGTACTTATAACCTTAGCAGTTTCTCAGCCAACTAGCTGACAGAAGAAATTATTAAGAAATATATTACAGGCAGTACAGTTGCTGTTGCTACATGGTGCAAATCCCAACAAAAGAAACAACAATGGGGAAAATGCCCTGGATGAAGCTACTTGTGACCAAATTAAAGAGCTTCTTAAGTCTTATGGTGCTACTGAAGTTAAAGAGACTGTTCTGATGGCTTATGATGCTGGTATGTTATTGTCATACAAATTGTAAATTGTTGTGCTCTTTACAATATTTTAAAGATTATTTTTTAAAATATTTGTTTTCCAGAGTTCCATAATTATTTAAATTTATTTATTGTAACTATTTAATTAATTTTAATTTAATTTATTGAATTTCTTCAAAACAAAGGAAATAAGCCTTATCAAACTATCTGCTATTGTACATATGTCAGTCGTACAGCCTAAGTTGCAAACCAGTGCTAATGAACTACAAATAGCAGAAACTGCAGGCTGCTATGCAACATTGGGCAAAAAGTCGCATTTTGTTCTGCTGTGCCTCTCCATCAGATATAATGTGCATTCCAGTATATTTATTTGTGTTTGACTTTTTTAAAATTGAAAATACTATTTATTTGCCATGTCTTTACCTCTTACCGTAGTTCACATTTAATGCTCATTAATCCTGCAGTGATAAACTCCTGAAAATGTTTACAATATACAAACATTTTAATTTAATTGAGGACTAATCAAAGGACAAGCAGGTTAAGTTTATAGTGTGTTAGGAATGGCTTCCCAATTGAACAGGATGTGGTAGATATGCCTATATGTTCATTTAGTTATCAGAAAGTTATATTTAGTGATAAGACCAATTATTAAGTTTTCCATACATACTCACAAGATGAATATTTTCCTAGGTACTTCACATATTCTAGCATTAAGAACCTCTAATTTTCCTAGACGTTCAGATGCTTATCCTGTTTTATCTTCTTTCACACTTTATGGTTTCATGTGGTGTTTATGGCACAAGATAAGCCATAAGATAAGATATAAGATAAGAGAATTCTCTTGAATGTTCACATCAGAAAAATAATTTGTGATATAAATCTGAAAGCCTAAGTATATTGAGCCGGGGTGGGGCAGCGGTTAGAGGCAGTACTGCAGGCCACTTTAGCTGACACTGATCCGCAGGTCAGCGGTTCAAATCTCATCGGCTCAAGGTTAACTCAGCCTTCCATCCTTCCGAGGTAGGTAAAATGAGGACCCAGATTGTTGGGGGCAATATAAATATACATTGCTTATTGGTGTAAACCACTTAGAGAGTGCTTGCACTGTGAGGCGGTATATAAATCTCACAAATAAATAAATAAATAAATAAATAAATAAATAAATAAATAAATAAATAAATAAATAAATAAATAAATAAATAAATAAATAAATAAATAAATAAATATTGATTTGGCTTAAATAATTTCTATGTCTTTTGTTATTGTGATGATGGATTCTTAATTTAGGAAAAAAAGAGCTGCGCAGATCAAGGCTTAGGAGGAAATCTATTTGTTATGGTTGCCAAGAAAACGAGGATCTGGTTTTACAGTCCAGTTTAGCTGGACAAAAATATACCACAGTAAGTATAATAGCTCAGTAGACCATGTTACCTGATTTATATCAGTGGATCCTGAATTAAGCACAAAGACTGTGTAATATTATGTTTGTAAGCTACCTTTCAACCTACCGTACCTCCCCTAAAAGAAGCTCACAAAGATTAACAGTACTACAAGATTTAGTTAATAACATTATAATTTTAAAAAATGTTCAACTTGAACAAATCCTCCTCCTCCCTCTTCTAAAGCAAAACCTTGTGTTTTTTTCCTCCCAAGTATTAAAAGACAGCAGGAATAGAGTTGCTATTTCCCAAGAGAGTCACGGTCCCTTAAACAGCTGCTAAACATAGCCACTATTGCAAAGGAACTCATTATAAGAAGAAGAGGAATTATAAGAAGCTTGTTAGGTCCCAGTAACAGAGGCAGAAATAGGAACACATATTTATCTAAGCAGTCTTCAGATAAAACAACAACCCCATGAGATCCAAAGTTAAAAATTAATCTTGGTAGTTTAATTTAGTCTTTATTATGGTCACTGACCAGAATTCTGCAGATTAACAAAGTAATTAAACAGTTTCTGATGCAAGTAAAATAAAAAATAAACATAAAAGTATAACTAAATTACTCTGGGCATCAAGATGTGTCAAATATTATGAACGGCATAACTATATTTTGCTATATTTAAAGGAACTGGTTTGACAGGAGTAGCTGTACATAAAAAAATTAGTCTGTCTAATTTCATCAAATGAAGTTATGAAAGAGGTCTTTATGTCCTCATAGAAAGACAGTATACTGTAGTTTAGAATAGAGTTGGAAGGGACCTTCTAGTCCAGTGATGGTGAACCATTTTTTGCTCGGGTGCCAAAAGGGCGTGTGTGTGATAGCGCGCGCACATGTGTCCACACCCATAATGCAATGCCCTCCCCTTGCGCATGCGCGAACACACACCCTGCACTGGCCCTCCCCCCGCGGATGCGCGCAGGCTTCACTGAAGCCTCCGGACTTTTGGTAGGCCCCTTGGGCCATTTTTTGCCCTCCCCAGGCTTCAGGAAAGTTTCCGGAGCCTGTGGATGGTGAAAAACGGGCCCAACAGGCCTACCGGAAGTTCAGAAACTAATTTCAGGTAGGCCGTTGGGCCATTTTATGTTCCCTCCAGGCTTTAGGAGGCTTTCTGAACCCTGGGGAGGATGAAAATGGCCTCCCCCTGCCCTCCGGAAGGCCAAAAATCAGCTGGCCAGCACGCACATGCGCGCTGGAGCTGACATAGGGCAACACCTTGCGTGCCCTCAGATATGGCTCCACGTGCCACCTGTGGCACGCGTGCCATAGGTTCACCATTACGGTTCTAGTCCAACCCCCTGCTCAGGCAGGAAACCCTATACTATTTCAGACAAATGGTTATCCAATCTCTTCTTAAAAATTTCCAGTGTTGGAGCATTCACAACTTCTGGAGGCAATTAATTGTTCTAACTATCAGAAATTTCTTCTTAGTTCTAAGTTGCTTCTCCCCTTAATCAGTTTCCATCCATTGCTTCTTGTCCTGCCTTCAGGTGCTTTGGAGAATAGCTTGACTCCCTCTTCTTTGTGGCAAGCCCTGATTATCATGTCACCCCCTAGTTCTTCTTTTCATTAAACTAGACATACCCAATTCGAGCAACCATTCTTTATATATTTTAGTCTTTAGTCAATGCGTCTTTCTCAAAAGGGCACAAATGTAGTCCATAAGGAGCTTGTTTATGTTCAGAACAGCTATTGGGAGTGTATTAAAATATGCTGATGCGGGGTCCTTGGTACTCCCTGAGCTTGGTTGTTTTGTGGCAGATGTTTCATTACCAAACTAAGTAACATAATCAGTGCTTGCGTTAGTGCAAAGGTGTCAAACTCGCGTCTTCACATCATCACGTGATGTATCATGACTTTTTCCCCTTCGCTAAAACGGGGTAGGCGTGGCCAGCATGTGATGCATCCGGCCTGCAGGTCACGAGTTTGACACCCCTGTGTTAGTGTTAATCTCTGCTCATTTGGATGTTGATTGGTGGTGAGGAGGTGTTTTGTGTCTATTTGTATTCTAACATTTTCATCTTCATTGTACTCCTATAATCAGAGTTTCTGTATGTTGACTTTGCTTGGATTCCTTAAAAAGTTGCAGACAGGTGCTATATTAATGTCCTTGATAACCAAATACTTGCTTGCCTTCAAATCAGAAATGTGTGTGTTTGTACTTTTTAAATTCAGTTGCAAACTTTCTTTAATAAAGTTAACAATGGCTTGCTTTTAACAGCATGAATTAATCAACGAAGCATTGCTGGATATAGAAAATAAGCAGGAGAGATTGTTGCTGTTTGAATTAAAATGCCAAACAGATGCAGGTAGGGATGAATCACAGTTAACTTATGAAAGATTTGTCTTCCATAAACTGATGATAGATTGTAGTAGTTACATTGTAGTAAATTGTAGCACATGCTGCATGGACATTAAAAGCAGATCAAAGTTATAGAGCAATTGAATAAGAGACGCATATACTGTAAGACAGGCAAATACCCCATCTAATTTTAGAATTTTGCTACTGTTCATCAGGAATACTTCAGACAGGAATTGTAGGATCACCCTAGAATGTTGTGCCATCCAAAATAAAGGGCGATATCATCTCAATCTAATGTTCAAAGCACTCTCAAATAAATTCTCTTTTAGCAATAGCCACTGCCATCTGTAACAGCTGACAGTGACATTAAGATGATAATTCATGCTTCTGAATGTCATTTGACAAAAGATACAACTTTATACTCGCAACCTAACACATGGTTCTCCTTTGTTCCTCAGTGGGTAAAAGAATAGGAGGGCAAATAATGAAATATGCATGATGTTGAAAGGCTGGCTTAGAGAAGATATGAGATACATGGCTTGTGGAAGGAATGAGAGGCCAGCTTGGAGAACAGCAAAAGGCAATAGTGTGGGCTTGAGATCACATTTATAGCAGCAGTGATAGTGCTGGAGTTGGAGCTGAAGTAGAACTTGGGGATTGTGGCACCTGGCTGAGACTGCTGAAGGCCCCAGGCCTCTACAGTTCCAGTGCTGTCATGGATGAATGTCACTGTGCGGAGTGGCTAAAAGGGCATAGATCAGGGGTGAGGGGAAGATAGGCAGGTGGGGGAATTGCAGCATCCCTTAGAGTGGGCAGCTAAGGGTTCCCATACCACGGCAACTTGGACATGATATGCACTTGGCCTTCCCAGGCCTCTCCCATCCCCTTGAGGCACCCCATACTCCTTATCTGGGACTCCATTTAATGAACCACAGTTCGTTCTTGATGACCACAACAGGGAGTGTTGAAATTGCAGTCATTGAACAAAACAGTCATATGACATCTTGATCACATATGAGTTTCTCCTGAAGACAATGAGATGTTACTGGATTCCCATTTTTCTTATCACTTTTCATTGCTTCGTTTGATCGGCAAAATTGAAGGCCTTCATGTAATCAATGAGGCACATAGTGACTTCTTTGTGATATTCTTTGCCTTTCTTAATTATCTTGTGGATTAGCAGTAGTATATTTTGTTCTTTTGTTTTTTCTAAAGCCAGCTAGTATATCTGGCATCTCTTATTCCATGTAGGACCCTAACCTGCATTTGATTAAGCAATATTTTTCTAACATGTGAAATTAAGTATAT
Organism: Diadophis punctatus similis; assembly: GCA_023053685.1. Lineage (NCBI taxonomy): Eukaryota > Metazoa > Chordata > Lepidosauria > Squamata > Dipsadidae > Diadophis > Diadophis punctatus. The sequence goes on from JALIGW010000002.1 coordinate 28,094,816, forward strand.
TGCATGTTTGTTTGCACACACTTTTAATCCTTTTTTGGTACTGGAATGTAGATTGACCTCTTCCAATCTGTTGGCCACTGTGTTGTTCTTGTGGCATAGCATGGGTAGACTTTTTATTGATCCTTCTTTTGCTTGCCTGTACATGTCCTTTTTTATTTTCAACACTTTAGAAAGTTCTGTATGCATCCACACTGGTCATTCAGATGTCTCTCCTTTTTCCCTTAGTTGGAATTCTTTGTAACTATACCTTCAACATCTGATTTTGTAGGAGTTCCCAAATTTGTAGGGCAATTTTCTCCTGAATTTACGGCCATTTGATCTGAGATAGCTTCCATCAGAGTTTAACAAATACTTTTGAAATTCAGGGTATCCAGGTCAAAGATGTAGTTGCTTTAAGGAGCTGTGTAGCTATGTGCTATATTTGTGCTCCTGTTATCTTCCGCAGTACCTCTTTGTACTGAATCCAAACTGCTGTATAACTCTCATAAATAATACCACAACCTCATGCATATTTATTCAGAAATAAGCCTCACCGAAGTCAATTTATAGTTCTTTTGCAAAAAAAGAAATTATATGTATAATTTGAGCAATTGTTGTTATATTTATCTTTTTATTTTTAAATATTGAACACAAAGTACCAAATAAATATCAACTTGTAAGGAAAATTATAAAATAAAAATAGGCTACAACCATTGTGGTGTTTAGAATATTGAGTTTTTTGCAACATGTTTCTGTTGTAGCATTATACTGCATTTGCAGCAAATGATAAAAAAATTTATATCCGTTCTTAAAATTATATAAATTTTGAATAGATCTGTACATTCAAGACTTTTCTGAGATACAGAACTCTTTGAATACTATACTTGCCAGACAGAAATCTGAACGAGATGAGCTTGCTAAGAAATATAGGTAAGTAGAAGAAAAAATATATTTTTGAATATTGTGTTATATTGTACCTATTATAAAAAAGAAAACATCTGTAACTATGAAATAAAAAATAAAATCATTCATCTATAATAAATACTGTATTTATATAATCTGTCCTGTTCCCAGAAAAAGTATCAAAGAGTTATGCTAGATAAGCATCTAGATCAGGGGTCTGCAACCTTAAACACTCAAAGAGCCATTTGGACCAGTTTCCCACAGAAAAGAAAACACCAGGAGCCACAAAACCTGGGTGGGCGTGGCCAACTCATCACTCCCACCCAGTCACATGATCCCCCAGCCACGCCTACCCAGGGTTTGTGCTCCCAGTGTTTTCTGTGGGAAATGGGTCTCTCTTTCCTCCCTCCCTCCCATTTCTGTTTTTCTCTCTTTTTCCTTCCCCTCTCCCTCTCTTCTTTCTTTCTTTCTTTCTTTCTTTCTTTCTTTCTTTCTTTCTTTCTTTCTTTCTTTCTTTCTTTCTTTCCTTCCTCTCTCTCTTCTTTCTTTTCTTTCTTTCTTTCTTTCTTTCTTTCTTTCTTTCTTTCTTTCTTTCTTTCTTTCTTTCTTTCTTTCTTTCTTTCTTTCTTTCTTTCTTTCTTTCTCTTTCTTCCTCTTTCCCCCTTCTCTCTCATTATTCTCCCTCTCTCCCTTCACTCTATCATTTGTTTCTCTTTTTCTTCTCTCTCATTCTCTCCGTCCATCATTTTCCCATCTCTCTCTCTCTTTCTTTTTCTCTCCTTTTCTCTCTCATTTCTCTTTCTGTCTCTCTCATTTGTTTTTTCATTTCCCTCTCTTTCTTCTTTCTTTCTTTCTTTCTTTCTTTCTTTCTTTCTTTCTTTCTTTCTTTCTTTCTTTCTTTCTTTCTTTCTTTCTTTCTTTCTCTCTCTCTCTCTCTCTCTCTCTCTTTCTTCTTTCTTTCTTTTTCTTTCTTTTTCTCATCCTTCTCTCTCTCTCATTTGTTTCCCTCTCTTTTCCCTCTCTCATTCTGTCCCTCCATCATTTTCTCATTTCTCTCTCGCGCCCTAGCACCCCTAGGGTTTCTCCGCACTGCCCGCGACCGGCTGCTTTTTGCGATTCTGCGTCCTTCACGGGCAGCTCAGCACCAGACGCAGGCCCCTTCGTGTCAGCTCAGGAAGGGAGGAGCAGCTTTCACCACTGCCGAATGCAGGGAGGGAAGAGCTGTGGCTCTCCTGCGCAGTGCGGCTGGCTACTCACCTGAGCGCGCAGTGGTGGCAGCGGGAGGAAGAGTCGCCATTGTTGCCGCCATGATCCCAGCCCAGGAGGTTATCCTGCTTGTGTGTGTGTGTGTGTGTGTGTGTGCACGTGTGTGTGTGCATGTGCGTGCATGCGTGTGAAAGATAGATGAGAGAGAGAAAATGGGAGGCGGGTCTCCCCGCTTGTACGCACCCTCCCGGCCCTGCCACAGTGGCCAAGGGGTACACACACACACACACACACGGCTTTCATTGAAAAGCAACCTCCGGGCAGCGAAAGTCCCCTGTGCACATTTTAAAGCCGAGGCTGGGCTCTGCGGGCCCGTCCCCCTTTTTGTCATCCCATCCTCCCGGATCCCATTCCCACTCCGTCAGCCCTCATGTTAGTGAGGCCAGCGTCGGTCGCGGGTGGGTTAGGCCAGTGTCTCAGGGCAGAGAGCAGGTTGCACATTTCCCCAAGTGACCGAGGTACACCCAACAAGGGCTGGAAGAAGCTCCAGAAAGCGTGAGGAACTGGAGAATCAGCTCCAGCCGCTTCTCCATCCCCCGCCGTCGCCCTTACCTTCTCAAGTCAGGTGAGAGTGACTGGGAGGGGAGGGCGAAGGGCAGGGCTAGCCAGTGGTGGGATCACCCGACAGGGAGCCACAGCAGAGGGCCCAAAGAGCCGCATGCAGCTCCAGAACCACAGGTTGCAGACCCCCGATCTAGATGATAATTTTAGCTATTGTGATAATTACTTAAGACTTGTTTTAAAAAATAAATAAAAACATTTATAATTTTTTAAAACTTTATTACATTTAAAATTATTGTTTACTTCCTTTCCATATACAGGTAAATTATTCATGGCAGTACATCTTGTATTCTTGGTTAACTCAATTAACATTTTAAAATTTGATTTTAGAGCTTCTGTGGAATCTTTTAAACAGGGAATGCTGAGAGAAAAGCTAGTAAACCTTGCAGCCCGACAAAAGAACCTTTTGCTCATGGCACGAAAACAGAAGGAATTATGGAAAAAAATACAGAATTTTAAAAATGCAAAAAAGGAGGCTTTACACTTAGCAAATCAAGTCCCAGACACACTTGATTCTTATGAAAACAGCAATACAAAAAACAGAATTTCTGGTGAAACAATTCCATGTCCTAACATAATTATGGGTTATGAGAGCGTCTGGGGGATGGAAAATAGCTCTTTAAATCAAGACCATCCAAACAGATTTCAAGATACATCAGGAGAAAATGGAGAAATTAATAGTCAGAAGAAAGATGGTCCACAGCTTTTGGTATTTGAAAATAATGTGAAGAAATATAACACTACAGAAGTAACAAATTCAGAGTCCTCGGATGCTACAGAGTCAGCAACATTGCTTCTAAACTCTGTCATTTGTTCTACTCAACAATTAAAAGAAGTTGATTGTATATTGGTGATACCACAAGAAACCCAGAACCTAAGTGCCACATCAAGATTGCAGATACTTAGTAACTCAACAACTGGTAGTGATAATAGTAATATCTGTCAGCCATCTACTGACTATCAAAATGTTTGCATGAATATGCTTTTGTCACAACATTCAAATATGAACAATGCTTCCTCAATACAACCTATTGTAGAGTTAGAATCCACATGTGGCTTTGTTAGTACTGATCAGGATAACATGGCCCCAAGTAAAAATGTTAATTTAGAATCTCCAGGGCCATTTTCTCAGGTAATATCACAAAACATGACCAGTCAGAATACTTCCCAGTATTCGAAGAATCAAGATTCTGAAAAAGACCTACATTTCAAGAAAAACAGGAAGAAAAAAAATCAACTATTAGATCTGCTTGAACTGGGAAAAATTAAGCCAGGAGATGATGTTTTAGAATTCACACTACAGGTAAATAATTCATTTGCAAAGTAATATAATTGCATATTAATGCACAGTTTAAAATCTTAATAATAAATATTACATTCTACCAAAACTATATAATTATAACAATTTTCCTTAATTATTAAGTTCTCTAAATACATATTTACAGAAAAAACCTCAGATTTTACAGAAGAATGAGCCCTGGTGGCGCAGTGTTTAGAATGTAGTACTTTAGGCTAAGTCTGTCCACAGCCTAGAGTTCAATCCTGACGGCTCAAGGTTCACTCAGCCTTCCAGCCTTTCGAGGTTGGTAAAATGAGGACCCAGATCATTGGGGGAAATATGCTTACATTATAAACTGCCCAGAGAATGCTGTAAAGCATTATGGTGTCATATATAAGTCTAAGTGCTAATGCTATTATAAATGAAAATAATGTAGTGTTTTTTAACTCCAGCAAAGAAACTTGATTGAGCCTCTCTGGAAAAGCCTTGTCAAATTAATTGGTCATGCTATCTTAATTTCTTCAACAGATTTAGGATCTGTATTGTGGAATTTCAGTTTCTGTTGCTCTTTATCCTGATGTTAAAAATAAGAGTTAAGAGAAGCTATATTCTCTTTTGATTGGCTTGTCTTGGTTCTAATGATTACATGAAGTTTTTACAGTTGGTCCCAGTGGACACTTCATTTACCCCATTTTCAGTAATAGGAAATCATTGTCCCTAATATTTGAAAAAAAAGCTAATTACATGATGTGCATTTTCCTAGACCAGTGATGGCGAACCTTTTTTGGCTCGGGTGCCAAAAGGGTGCACACACATGCGATAGCATGCAGGCGGGTGCCCACACCCATAATGCAATGCCCTCCCACCACGCATGTGCACAACCTCCATGCTGCCCCCTCCCCGGCGCATGCGCACAGGCCTCACTGAAGCTGTGGAGCTGCCCTACTACTTACCTTCAGATAGTTGCCACCAGGCCTCGCACACCTCGGCCCATTTCTTCTGCAGCTGGGAAGGCTTTCCTGAAGGCCTTTGTAGTCGATAACAGAGCTCCGGATCGATCTGAAACTCTGTTATCGGCTGCAGAGGCCTTCAGAAAAGCCTTGCTGGCTGCAGAAGAAATGGGCCGAGGTGTGCGAGGCCTGGCTGCAACTGTCCAAAACCGAAGAAGTTCCTGAAGGCAGCTGACAGCGAAAAGGAGGCTGGGGATGATGCACACAAGTGAACTTCTGGTTGGCCCGTTTTTCGCCTTCCCCAGGCTTCAGGAGGCTTTCCTGAAGCCTGGGGAGAGCGAAAATGGCCGAAAAGAAGGCCGAAAATCAGCTGAGCTGATATAGGGCAACACCTCACGTGCCCTCAGATATGGCTTTGCGTGCCACCTGTGGCACGCGTGCCATAGGTTCGCCATCACTGTCCTAGACCCATGATGGTGAACCTATGGTATGCATGCCGGAAGTGGCACGCAGAGCCATCTCTTCGGGCACGCCAGCCGTTGCTCGTTGCTCTTCCGGGTTCCGGCATGCACATGCACGCCAGTCAGCTGGTCTTTGCGCGTGCAGGAGTGCCGGAAACTGTAAAATCAGCTCCATGGCATGCATGCACATGCTGGGAAGCTAAGCTAGCTGGTCTTCACGTGCGCATGTGCGCCAGAAACCAGAAGACCATGTAACAGGCACACATGCGCACGCCGGAAACCAAAAACTCAGCTTCCCGTCATGCACATGCACGCCGGGGAGATGCTCTTCCACTTTCCGGCACTCCCCCTTGTGCATGCGCTCCCAATACTGATTCACCAATACTGCTCTATTCTGCCATTTTGTAATAGCTTCTATTGAAATAACAATTGCTATACATTGCTGTCACAATACTGGCTCAGTAAAAAAAGCCCTTTGCTTTTGAATGGAAATAACAACAGAAAAAGAAAAGAGAATTGCAACTTTCTATTGCACAGGTTTTTTTAGTGGCAATTTATGTTGAGTCATTATTGCATCTATGTTTTGCCTCAGTGCTTTCTAACATTTTGCTGAAATACAATACCTACCATAGCAGAATGGCATATCATAGTTACCGAAACACAACACACTTTAGTTTGTGCTCTTAATGTTTAATTACAAAAGTGCTGTACTGTGCTTCCTATTTTAGAACATGAGAGGGAAAAGGGCAGGCAAACAGCACCAAAAATGGTGATGCATGCTTAGAAGCAGTGCACTAGCTTAAATACTGAAATTCTAATCATGGCTTGAACTTATTTTTTTTTACAAGTTTAATGCATACATTGGACAAGTGGAAAAGGTAAAATAATAACCAAATATTCTAGTTGCAGTATATAAATAATCTACTATAAGAATAATCTATTCATCTAAAAGCACAACTAACTTTTTACATTATCCTTTCAATCTCTTGCTCATATCTCCAAGCCCATATTTAATTACATAATCCTTGGAGCCATCACACTTTTTAAACACAAAGAACTCTGTATTTTAAAAGGTTACTAAGTTGTTATTTCTGTTCTGGCAACAAATGTTAGTTACTATATAGAAAATATGTTTCATTTTCAGAATTTTCTTTTAATTTTTATAATAAGTATATTCCAGCAATCTGGGACATAGAAAAGACCACTCCCAAGATTAAACAAAAATACTAAATTAATTCCAATTTCCAATATAACTCTTGGTCAGGTGTCTTCCAGGTGATTATTGCTGTATATTTTTAATGCAAGTCTAGATCCTAGGGATAGCCTATGTCATTGATTGCTAACCTTTTTCAGTGGGAGTGGCCAAAGCACACGTGCAAGTGCACATATGCACCCGAACTCCCAAAATGCAATGCACACACCCCCACGCATGCACGTACGGCCCCCCACACGTGACCTGCACAACCCCCCTGCACCCACCCTGCGCATGCGTGCACCCGCATGTGTCCCACCCCCTTGCATGCACACGCAAACCCCTGCACATGCCATGCCCCCGTGCATGTGCACGCAAACCCTTGCACACACCCCGCATGCGCAGGAGAGACCCAAAGACCAGCTGGCCAGTGGGATGCTCGTGCAAATGCACGGTGAAGCTGAACTGGGGCGACGGCTCGTGTGCCATCAGAGCGGGCGCTGCGTGCCACCTCTGGCACGCTTGCCATAGGTTCGCTATCACGGCAATAGAGGAATTAACTCAAATGTAGTGGAGAAACCATATCCCAAATTACCCAGGTTTTCTTTATGTAAGTCACCGAGAGTCATTTTTATTGCATTTATTTTTATTGTAAATAAAAAAATCTGTCGGAAGACACACTGCTATCTATCCAGTAGAATTAGCCAGAATCCATAACTAATCCAAAGCCAAGGAAGCAAAATATTAGTAATTATACTAAACTACAGAATTTTAAATACAGATAAGAGAGGGAAGAACTCATGGAACTGTGGATTTTGGATTTATTTTGCTCACAGGAGCCTTAAGGTAAATCAACTATACAGTAGACTTTATGAAATTACAAGAGTTATTTTATTTTGATTATTCTATTATACCACTTTTAAAATATTTTATTAAAAATAAATATTTGTATATTTCTCCTTAAATTATATTGGTAAAATGAGGACCCAGATTGGTGGGGGCAATATGCTTGCATTGTAAATCACCCAGAGAATGCTATAAAGCACTATGGAGCAATATATAAGTCTAAATGCTATTGCTAAATTTCAGCAATTTATAATTCTTTCATTTATTTCTATTTTCTTTTTCTTTCAGGATTCCAAACATAAAGCTAGCCTTCTTGGAAATGGAAAAGTCCAAACTGGAAGCAATTCAGTTTATCAAAATCCAGTTCAGTGGATTAAGGCAATATTAGGAAATGACATTTCTGTAAGCTGGAAATATGTATACAATAAGGTATGATGATGATGGTATGATAATGATGATGATAATGATCATTATAATGGTAATAATCTACTGCTCGAGTTATCAATTTCAATAGATTTTTTTTTATTAGATGTTTTACATTCCAATAAAATGAAAACTTCAATGTACTAGGGCAGGAGTGTCAAACTGGTGGACCGCAGACCAGATGTGTCATGCGCAGACCATACTCACCCCAGCTCTGCAAAGGGGAAAAATGTCACAATGCGTCACTTGATGGCAACATGACCCCGCGAGTTTGACACCCATGTACTAGGACCGTAATGGCGAACCTATGGCACGGGTGCCACAAGTGGCATGTGGAGCTATATTGGTGGGCACACGAGCTCAGGTCCAGTGTGCATGCGTGCGCCAGCTGGCTGATTTTCAGGCCTTCTGGGCCCACTGGGAGTCGGGAAACAGGCTGTTTCCAGCCTCCGGAGGGGGTGGGGAAGGCCGTTTTCGCCCTCCCCAGGCTCCTAGAAAGGCTCTGGAGTTTGGGGAGAGCAAAGAAACGGGCTTTCCGGTTCAACCAGAAGTTGGCAAATGGGCCATTTTCTGCCTCCAGAGGGCCTCCGGGGGGGGGGGAGGCCGTTTTCACCCTCTCCAGGCTCCTAGAAAGGCTCTGGAGCCTGGGGAGAGGGAAAAACGGGCATGCCATTGTGTGCCAGGAGCGGGGGAGGGGGGGCACACACGCATGTGCAGGGGGGCGCATGGAATTATGGTGTGGGCATGCACACCTATGACCCCTCGCACTCCTCCCCCTTTTGGAACGCGAACCAAAAAAGGTTCACCATCACTGTACTAGGATATTACAGTAATGTTAAAAAAGTATTTTGGTCTGGAATGTCTCCTTTGTGATTGTTAAAACAGAATTCACAGCAGCCATCAATAAACACATAGAAATAAACCACATTTACACACTATTCAAAGGAGGCTAGTTGCTTGGGTGAAGGTCAAGACTTGGTTGGTAGCAGGAGGATTTGTCATCCTAGATGACAACAAAATAGCATAAAAGTACATTTGCACTCTTGTAGACCAGGCATTAAAATATTGATATATTGAGGTTTCAGAAGAGTTATGAGCTAATCAGTATGTGAAGAAAACCACTAGAACCTGATAGTATGCCACAAGTATAACACAACCTCACCTGCAAAAGCTTCTGCAGAGTCCAAAGATTTTGTCAGAATGACAGAAAACTAGCATCATCATGTTGTGATGAAAGTTCTATCCCTTGCAGTGGTGGGTTCCTACCAGTGCGGTCCACTCTATAGCACCGGTAGCGGCCCACTGGTGACGTCACAGTACCGGTGCGGTCACATTTGACACTTTTCTTTCACTTTTGCCTAAAGCTTCCCAAAGTGGGCGTTTTCTGAAAGCTTAACCTTTTATACTGTTAATTTTATACAGTTTTATACTGTTATTCTTTAGACGAAAACATTGAGGACTGTTAAAAGATACTGTTCTTTTAGCAGTCCTCAATATTTTCGTCTAAGGAATCCATGACTGAAACCAAAAATGCTGTATGAGATTGCTTGTCTTTTAACTATAGCATTTTCTGCATATAAAGGTTGCTGTGTTGCCATGGTGTAACACACACTTTGTATGCAAAGATTTTCATGTAAGGTATAAAATAGCAAAAATAGTAGTAACATCTCTCTGAAATAACTAATGTGACCGGCAGGCCACGCCCACCCGGTCACATGGCTGGCAAGCCACACCCACAAAATAAGCCATGCCCACAGAGTGGTAGTAAAAAAATTAGGAACCCGCCCCTGATCCCTTGTGCAAATGTGTGTAACATCACAATATTGTTCAAATGGAAATTTTCAGATCATTAACTCAAATCAGAAAAGAATTGCTGCAGATCTGCTCTTAGCCACACAAGCCCTGGTCAAATCCTAAATGAACTTCTATATGGGAATGGAATGCCCTTGAAGAGTATCTGGAAGCTTCCACTAGTACAAAGTGCAGTGGTGCAGGTAGTAATGTATGGTTAAGATCTGCACATGCGAGCTGCATTGATTGCCAGTTTGCTTCCAGATCTAATTCCTTGCATCAGCCATGATATTTGAGGGACTGCCACTCCTCAGTTATACCCACCCTCTGGCAGGAGGGACGTGTTATGGGTTCTGTGGGACAGGGAGTTTGGTAGAGTGGGGCCTAGGAGGAAAACCTTCTCTGCCGTGGACACCATTCCATATTATTGTCCCCCACGGCAAGGTTTAAAACTCGGTTCTAGTTTGGGAATCCCATGATAGAACGAAGTCTGCTAAATGGCTGTATGACATTTACTAGTGGAATATACTCTTTGTATGTTTGGACAACATTCTAGTTTTCATTTGTTTTTGTTTTATTTTTCATTTAAATTTATTGTTTTAATGATTTTGTGTGTGCGCATTTTGACTGTTTTATGATGTACCCCCACCCAGAGTCACTATGTGAGATAGGCACCTATACAAATGTGGTTAAATAAATAAATGCATACACGATCATTTTCTATATATGATGCTGGCATTTTATTTTCTTATACTTGACTTGCAGGAAATGTACAAAATATAGCTATAATTTTGGAAAAGTTTAATGTTTCTTGATTTATCATAAAAGACCTATAAAACCCTCAATGACTAATTGTAATGTGTGAAAGTCTTGAAAAAGATGCCTTGAAACCGACAGAATTGTGAATGAAGCATCTCTTTTCATATTTTTAAAATGACCACAATATTTTGCAAAGCTTGTACAGGTAGTCCTGGATTTACAGCCATTTGTTTAGTGACTATTTGAAGTAACAGCAGCGCTGAAAAAAGTGACTTAGGACCAGTTTTCACACTTATAACTGAGCCTGCCCTTAGCTGGATGCATCTTGAAGGCAGTTACATGAATGTTGCAAAAGATGCAGCTATTTTTAGGATTCCAAGAGAGATTTTATCCACACTCCTGATCATTGTGAAACATTTTTTCAAGAGCTTTTTTCAGCTCAGATGACTAATATATTGTCTGCTGTTTTCAGGTCACATACTGTGGAAGGCCATTATCAACAATTGTTAATGAAATGCATATTCCTAAGGAACAAGAAGTATTGTTGCAACAAAAAAATCTGCTCGGTATGTATTGACTGAAGTACTATTTCCAATATGATAAAAATACAAATAAAAAAGGTCAGTGACTTCATTCTCACCTCTCTCCTGGGGGCAGGAATTTGTAACAGCACAGACAAACTATCCCACACACTTACTAGGTTTTCTAACACAGTCTTTCCAAAAGCATATTCTGCAATATTTGCTAAAACACAGTAATGTATCTCTCCTTTTCTCTCCTCTTTCTCATTCTCTTTCATGAGTGAACTGGAGTATTTTCTCCTCCAGGGCTTTAATCCCCAATACCTACAGAATATACAAAGCTTGACCAATGGGAAGGCTGCCTACATCTGCCCCACAACTGTCCTGGCTAGCAGGATTGTTCATGCTCAAGAGTCCTTGTGACAGCACAGTTGTATTCCACAGCCATACCCGAGCTTCTGTCTTGTTTGTTCTCTGCTTCTGCTGACTCACACCACCAGATTTGCAACCAAGCAAGGCCACTAAGATCCATATGCCACACCCTTTTACTTGCTTTTCCTGTCTATGGTCACTGACAAAAGATGCTGTCTCCATCTATCTCTGATTTATCACGAGGAGTTACTTAGATGTGGATCTCTATTCCCTGCTGTTCTTCAATTGCCTGTTTTGATTTTGTATGCCCATAGGTAGAAGAGTCATCACTGTAGCACTAGCAGGGCAATCCTATATATGTGTACTTAAAGTAAGTCCTACTGAATTCATCAGGCTACCTTTAAGCAAGCTCATTTGTTAAGTTGGGGTTGAATGAAGAGGCAGGACTCGCATAGTAACTTCAGCTCTTTATTCAGGTAGACCGGTACATCATACTGGCTGGGCTAGCCAACAGCTCCCATTTTTAAAGGGACCTGTCAGGCAGCCCCAGCCACTGAGATTGCTCTATTTTCCACCAATCAATTGAACCAATGGGCTTATAGTATGTTAATTTCTAATTGATAATTTGCCCAAGGCTTCACTCTCTATTTACATATGTAACATCATTGGTTTTAGAGGAGAAAATAATTAGCAATTCTTAGTTAAAACTAATTTTAAAAATGTATAGTAATGTATAAAAGCGATAGTCCTGGTAGTCCTGGACTTATGACCATAATTGAGCCCAAAATTTCAGTTGTTAAGTGAGAAATTAGTTGTGAATTTTGCCTCATTTTATGACTTTTTAGCAGAGTTGATAAGTGAATCACTGCAGTTGTTAAGTTAATCACAACATTGTTAAGTGAGTCTGGCTTCCCCATTGGTTTTGCTTGTCAGAAGGTCCCAAAAGGTGATCACATGACTTCAGGACACAAAAATGGTCATAAGTATGAACCAGTTGCCAAGCATCCAAATTTTGATCATCTGAATATGGGGATGCTTCAAAGGTTGTAACGGTGAAAAACAGTCATAAATCACTTTTTTTCAGTGCCATTGTAACATTGAACAGTCATTAAATGAACTGTTGTTAAGTTGAGGACTTCCTGTATACCACCTGTATAGTGTTGTCCCTGATTGTAGCCAATCATTAAAACCAGATGAAAAAAATAATTGATTTTATTTAGGTATTTTTTCTTTATTTTTGCTTGCAAATTCTTGCTTCACTGAAAATATACATAGCATTTATATTTCTCCTAGGTATATGGTATCCTGCTAACAAATGATTTAAACACCAGACTATTCTCAGTCATGTCTTGTGATATAAACAACAGTGTTACTAAGTTAACTGCAGTGATCCACTTAACAACTGTGGCAAGAGAGGTAGTAAAATGGGGCAAAACATAACAACTGTCCTGTTTAGCAACAGAAATTTTACACTCAATTATAGTTGTAAGTCAAGGACTACCTGTTCTTTTCTTCTGTGCTTCCAGCCAAAAGAAACTCCCTCTGCTTTCTGAATATTACCCTTTCTCTTAGTTTGGACATCCTGTTGCCTACACCACACAGGAAGAAGAGCAAAGTTGTTTCTCATTTTCTGTATTTGTTATGAACAAAGGATTAAAATCAACACTCAGTTTCGTGAGTTGCTATAGTGAGGCATGTAACCAACACAGAGATAGGACATATTGACCTAGCAAAATAATATTCGAAACTAAGACGTGTCAGGATCTACACGGGAATCCCTTTTATATGTGAGGCAAGGCAGCACAGTGATAGTAATTTGTAACTAAAGAAGAAATAAGAAGGCCAGGCATTTTTTTGGTTTCATATAGTTAGTCTCCAAACCTTCATATATTTTAGTCGTTGTTTGGTCCTTTGTGCTTGCTTTAAAATAAAAAGAGAGAGATGAAATAAATTGTACTTTCTTGTCCACCAAAGAAGTAAGGAAAGAAAGGAAGGATCAAGGCATTTCTGCCTTTCTTTGGCACTTTGCAGTCTCCCTAATTTCCTAAACTGATCTTTGCAGCAAACAAAATTGTAATCCCTTCTAGTGTATTTCATAATGCCTTCAAAAATCTCTCTGAATTGACTTTTCCTCTTTCTGTAAATAGCTTATATAAGTCAAAGCTATAAGTAGTTTATCTAGCAACTTCCTTCTAAGTAAAATTGATACTATCAGAACTATGAAACAAAAGCATGCAGAAGCAGTTTCCCAAACAAATAGCTGTAAATGCAGTCAAGAGAGAAAACCTTTTTTTAGAATATTAGGAGAATAGGCTAAAACTTATTTCAGATGTTCTGTTAAGCAACCCAAGTAGGATCCGTTCCAATCAATCTGGAATGAAGGATTAATGCTTCAGACCCTGAAACATATAGTAATTGACAGACAGTAAGTCAGAATAAATTGATAGCCCATACCCTGAGGTATTATTCAAAACAAGTTATTTGGACTAGCGGTTGGATAGCATAAAAACCTTGTACCTCATGAATATACTTTGATTGGCTTTTCATCAAGGAAGAAATTATGTGTGGTTCTGGGAAAGATTAGTACTATTTTCGCCACAAAGCCATTTCCTTGTAGAATATAGACCAGTGTTTTTCAAGTTTGGCAACTTTAAGATCAGAGGTGGGTTCCTCCCGGTTTGGACTGGTTCACCCAAACCGGTAGCGACCTGCTGGTGATGTCATGATGACATCACAGAACCAGTTTGGTTGGTGCCGGTCCGTGGGCGCTGCCATCTTTTTTTTTCAGATTTTTTTTTGAATTTTTTCCGTTTTTTTTTTTTTTTTTGCACATGCACAGAAGCCGAGTTTCCGGCACTGTGAATGCGGTCGCCATCTTGTTTTTGGCTTTTTGGGGGGGGGGGTTGATTTTTTTCATATATATATTTTTCCCCCGGGTTATTTTTCTTCTTCACATGCGCAGAAGCCGAGTTTCCAGCACTGTGCATGCGGTCGCCATCTTATTTTCAGCTTTTTTTTGCCACTGTGTGTGCACGCAAAGCACATGCGCGCCCATGAGGCATGGCCACGCAGTGCAGGAGAAAGCGAACCAGCAGCGAGGTAAGTTAGAACTCACCCTGTTCAAGATGTATGGACTTTAACTTCCAGAATTTTCTAGTCAGTGAAGTGAAAGTCCACATTCCAGTTCAATTGCCATCATAAGTCAAGAACTTTCTGTATAGTATTGCAATGTAAGCTAGATCCCATCCTACATTTGTTCATTTGATGGTTGATGTTTTGGCATACATTTTGTTGCACTTGTCTATGTAAAATGTTGCCCCATTTTCTATCAAAAGTATTTTATAGTCTCTTCTATATCTGCTGTGATATTTGTGTCATCTGCTTTTTATGGATGACACAGAGGTGGATACTCTTTTTACTTAAGTCATGTCTGAAGATATAGAAAAATATTGGCCAACACTATAGTACTTTACTTGAAGCCCACTTCCAGTTTGACAAAATGTCAACTGTTTTTTTTGACATTATCATAATGAATATACCTGACAGAATCATCACTTAGTTTCCATTTAATTAGATGGATAATAAAATCTGTTGGGAGATTTCATCTGATGTCCAAAATCCAGAGTGAGTAACAGATTTAATGAGACAAAATATTTCAAAGAAGCAGAATATTAGAAAGCATCAAGAAAATCCAGTCAAGATGGATGGACGGATGGACGGACGGACAGACGGCTAGACAGACAGATAGACAGACATACACATGTTTTGAAACATTCTGCTTTAATGTATTACCATTACTAACAGAAGAAAGATTTGATGATGCCCTTGGCCTAGGAGAGGAAGGGCAAGAATTGGTGATAATGGTCATTGTTGAGGGAGGGAGGCAGTAACTCTGCATGCTTTCTGACATTATCATAATGAACATTACACATTAGATATTGGATAGTTCAGTGTGCATATTAACCCAGTAATTGAGTTGAGTAAATTAAGTTTACTAAACTGCAAGGCCTTGTTCAGGCAGTCTCCTAGAATGAAAGATGATTGAATAAAAGAAAAAGGAAAGAAAGAAAAAAGAAACGCTAGGCTAGTTAATATGAGTAAACATATTATACAAATGCCATAATATAATGGTCTGTCTGAAAGGAACCATTAATGCAAAATGAGATTCGGATAAAAATGTGTATATCTGTTCATTAAGCATTTTGGGTTAGCATTATATCACAGACTAATCTATATTATATTATTCAATATTTATTAAGAAATTAAATAAATTTTCATAAAACATTTGCATGCATTTCAAGAAAATGATCATACATACATACAGTATAACTTAATCCCTTCACTGTAAATATGGTGGATTTTGTAATAAGAATAAGTGAACATGATTAATAGACTTGTGGTTGAAACTTATGGAATCTACCGTATTTTTCGGAGTATAAGACGCACCTTTTTACCCCCAAAAAGAGGGTCAAAAACTGGGTGCGTTGGTGTGATGGTGGCAATGGCGGCAACGGCAGCAACGGCGACAATGGGTGGCAACAGACAACTGATTGGTGGTATTCCATGAGACTGTTCCAACTGCCAATCAAAGCCACTGCCGCCGCTGCTGCCCGCCACTGCTACCTGCTGCCGTTGCCTGCTGCTGCCGCCCACTACTGATGCCCACCGCCGCTGCCCGCCGCCGCTGCCTGCCGCTGCTGCCCGCCACTGCTACCCGCCGCCGATGTCCACCGCCGATGCCTGCCGGCGCTGCTCGCCGCCGATGCCCGCCGCCGATGCCTGCCGCCCCGCTCGCTGCCAATGTCCGCCGCTGATGCCCGCCGCCAATGTCCACTGCCGCTGCCCGCCGCTGCTGCTTGCTGCTGCTGCCTGCCGCCACTGCCCGCCGCCACTGCCTGCCGCCATTGCTCGCCACCGATGTCCACCGCCACTGCCCGCTGCCGCTGCCACTGGACAACAGGAAAGCCCCTGCCGCTGTTGCTGGCCAAAGCCTGCTCCTGAGGCAGCTAAGGAGCCGCCACCGCCGCTGCTGCTCAAAGCGAGCCCACAGCTTTGAAGACCAACTTCCAAGTTTGAAGACCCTTAAGTTAGGGGTTAGGGGTGCAAGGTTCTTCAAACCTGGCAAGTTTAAGACTTGTGGACTTCAACTCCCATTCCTGAGCTAGCATGCCTGGAGGAGGAATTCTGGGAGTTGAAGTCCACACGTCTTAAAGCTGTCAAGTTTGAAGTTTGTAAAAAGTGTACATAGTTGTAAAAAGTATACATGGTTGTAAAAATTATTCTGCTACACTGGTATTTTATTAAATAATATATTACTACACCATTTGGTTCAGAATACTTTTTTCCTTGTTTTCCTTAGATTTTCCTCTAAAATCTAGGTGCATCCTATATTCTGGTGCGTCCTATACTCCGAAAAATACGGAATATAGACTATAGAACTGACTGCAAATTTGTCTTGTCTTGCTCACTGCAGGAAAGAGATCTCTTATGGGCATTTTAAATTTGGGGCTAATAGATTAATTTACTGTGTGTTTCATGTTTTTAATAGACTCTTCCTGTCAGGCTAATTCCTCAAAAACACCCTGCTTTCTACAGTTCAACAAAATAATGTTAATAACAGATGAAGAATTTCTGCCATGGCATGCAGGAGAAGAATACTGGGACTTCTATGTCAAATGTGAAAATTTTGGATTTTAAAGTGCAACCTAATATACATTTCCTTTTCCATGGTAGGTAACATTTTATGCATTAGGTTTTTAAAATAGTTTTATTAATATTTTAATTTATAAAAATTATACAATAACTCTCTTCAAAAATGTAAAAAAGTAAAATTTTATGACTATGGTCTGTAGGAGACAGGAGCTTCAACAATGATGTCAATAAATATGGTGAAGATGAAATTTTACTTTTTCATTTTTGAAGGAACCAATAATTTATAAAAAAAACAGTAACCCTAACAGAAGTGGATATATCTACTTTCTCTCTTTTTGCATATCTGTCAGTAAATGTAAACTAAGACTTTAAAGTAAAGACTGACGTGGGATTGTTCTTCAAAGGAGCTCTATCTTCTAGGTCAGGGGTCATCAAACTACGGCCTGCGGGCCAGATACGGCCCGCCAAAGCTATTAATCCAGCCCGTGCAGGACCACAAGCCTGCCCTGCCCACATCAACCCGCCCACCCACCAGCTCCCACCCTTCGGCCAAGCGCAGGACTTACCTTTGCAAGCCACGTGGGCTGGAACTGGAAGGTAAGGCCAACATTTTTGGCCGGCAGAGTGCTACTGGAGGTGGGAAGGCCAAAAACGGGGCATGTGGAGGGCTCCCGGGGCGTCCACGTGCCCCATTTTTTACCTCCCCTGCCTCCAGAAGATAGCCAGAGAGAGACAGAGAGAGAGAGACTGACGGATAGGAAATTATTTCTATCAAAGAGGTGATATAGGATCTTGCTTCCTTGAAGTCATTCTTACTTAGAAAATAAAACCGAGATTCAATTCTAATTAACAAAATATTTATTTCAGTACAAAAGTAACAAAAGAATATAAACGTTATTAAGCTACATTTTCTCAGCTAAGAATTCATGTCTGCCTCGTGCGAGGCTCACAGGAGAAGAAGGAAAGGAGGAGACTCCTGGAATGTACACATGCGCAGTAAAACATATCACATGTCTGCTTGATTAGAAAATACAATAAACCTAGAAATATTGCAGAGGTGCTCAACTGGCAATATTCATATCGTGACAGAGACAGAGAGAGAGACAGAGACAGAGAGAAAAAGAGAGAGAGAGTGAAAGAGAGAGAGGGAGAGATAAGAGACACAGAGAGAGAGAGAGAGAGAGAGAGAGAGAGAGACTTGTTCATTGTAAGCTCCTTGGGGCTGAGAAGAATTGCTGCAAAACTGAGTTTCCTGAAGTGGACCACTAGACTCCTAAACAACTGAAAAAACGATCTAGTAAAAAAAGTCAGCCAAAAGAGCAACATGCAAACAAAAGCAAATAAAACAGCCCAGGAGCAAAACAAATTAAAGTTTAATTTGTGTGCATTGTTTAATTGACTGTTAAATTGGCCACGCCCACCCAGTCACATCCACCCAACCGGTCCACCACCCCCAACAGTTTGAGGGACCGTGAATTGGCCCCCTGTTTAAAAAGTTTGAGGACCCCTGTTCTAGGTCATCAAGAAAATAAAATTTTAATGAACTTTTCAATGTAATGTATGGGTCAGTTTTCACCTGACATTTTAAAAGAAAAGTAACAAAATGACTATTCAAAGAGAGGTGGTGTATTTTTGCATGTGTTAGTTATATATACACTCACATTTCTCTATGTACCCATGCATATTAACTAATTAGACTGATTAGCTTTAATTTAAAAAGATTATTGTGGGGTTTTTTAAAACATTCAATTTAATTTGATCATAGACACCAATTAGTAGCAGAATAAAACTGTTTCACTTTGTCAGATATGAGAAAGTAAAGATAAACACCTTGATTCAGATCTGCAGTAATTAGCTATTGCTTAAGGTGGAAAAAAGTTGGCTGCATTGTTTTATAATGGAGATCCTTATATATTGTCAGTGATGCTTGCTATAATTTTTAGCACTGTAGTTTGAGATCCAGTTATCTGAACAGTGTGCACATTTTTGAATCTCAAAAGTGCTTATTTTTGAAGCTATTTATCTTTACACCAAGATAGTCCTACTGGACATGCTTGCTTGCTATTTAACACACTCATCATTAAGGGCAATAGAATTAATATTTAAGAAGGGAAAACCCTGTGGGAAGAATTATGATCCATTCACTCTTTCTGATAATTAAACTATCTGTTTTTCATTTATTTATTTATTAAATTTATATGCCGCCCATCTCACCATCAAGCGAGACTTTATTGCAGTGGTTCCCAAACTTTTTCAGTCCACCGCCCCCTTGGTAGTACAAACTCATCCTCAATACCCCCCACCCCCTTCAGGTGGGTGTGGCTTGGTGGTCAGGTGACCAGGTGGGCGTGGCCAATTTGTAAAATGTAGTGAAACTCACTTAACAACGTCTAGCTTAGCAACCAAACTTTTGGGCTCAATTGTGGTCATAAGTCTTTCTTTCTTTCTTTCTTTCTTTCTTTCTTTCTTTCTTTCTTTCTTTCTTTCTTTCTTTCTTTCTTTCTTTCTTTCTTTCTTTCTTTTTCTCTCTCTCTTTATTCTGCAGTAGAAAGCAACCTCCCTCAAGGCAAATATCTTGTAACAGCATCTATGAGATGCTCCTAAAATTCCAAATTACTCACCAACTCCCAAGATGGGGAATTCCTGACATAGAGTTTGTGGCTTATAAAACTGTTCCATGTGTGCAGGTATATCTGGATGAGAGAAATTGAGGGCATCCTTGAATGTGTGAATGCACATGAGAAACATCCTTGCCTTTTCCAATCTTCTTTCCTTCTTTCTCTTTCTTTCTTCTCGGCGGCGGGAGAAGGAAGAAAGTGCTCTGGCCGGCACTCAGCTTACTTTCCTGGCGAGGCTTGGAGACCACCCGGCACGCCCATCCTCCGGCTCTCCAGGCAGCATCACTTTCTCCCTGGCCCGCCAAGGCCCCTGCCAGCCCGGAGGCTTGTGGACCCCTGAGGCCAACGGAGCTCTGTAGGTGTGCGCCCTGATGCTTCTTGGCCCGAAAGGTCCCGGAGCCGAAGCCGGGAAGGCGAGAGGGGCAACGGTGGTGGCAACTGCGCTTCGGCCCGGCAGCGGCACGTCCCCTGTCATGTGCTGTCCCAGAGCGCGGTCTCCAGGCTGGCAGTGGCCTTGGCGGGGCAGGGAGAATGTGGCGCTGCCTGGAGAGCCAGCAGATGGGCGTGCCGGGTGGTCTCTGAACCTCGCCAGGAAGGCACATGCTCCCGCCTGCCCCTCGGGAAGTTTGTGGGAAGTGGTGGTGGGCGGAGCTGGGCAGGGCAGAGGAGGAGCGGCCAATTGTCTCGTTCACGGTGCCATGGGGCGGATGGGCTGGAAGAAGCGCGGTTGAGCAGGGCTGGGGCAGCGCAGCCTATTGTGCCTTTTCTTGCGCAGCCTATTGTGCCGCTCTCCATCCCGGAGGGCTGCACATCCCCCCTGCCAATCCTCCATACAAACCACCCGCCCCATTACTGCAAAGGCAGAGCCATGCAGGGCGATCCAAAGAGGCGAGGGGCATGCTGTAGAAAAGGCCGCCTTCCACCCGTGCCTCCCATGCCGGTTCAGCAGGACTTGGGCTCCGAAGCAGCCCACTGGCTTCCAACCCGGTGCCGTAGGCCGAGTTCCCAGATTGGTGGCGGCGGTCGGCCGGGCTGATCCGCAAAGAGACCAGGCAGGTAGCCGAGTGAGAAGCCAGTGGGGTGCTTCGGAGCCCCAAGCACTACGGAGCTGGCACAGGTGGAAGGCGGCCTTTTCTGCAGCATCCCACTCCCCTCTTTGGATCGCCCTGCAAGGAGGGGGCTCTTCCTTTGCAGAAATGGGGCAGGCACATGTGCAGTAGCCCAGGACATCAATTTGCCCTTCTGCCGCCCCTCTCAGCATCTGCATTTCCACCAACGGTCGCCCGCCAACCCATTGGCCGGGCCGGGCTGGACGCCGACCTTGGAAGGCAAGTGGGCATTGGGGACCACCGGGAAGGCCGCGTGAAGGCCGCCAAGCATGGCAGGGCTGCGGGGAAGGGACTAGACTGCTACCTCCCTTCCCCACCGTCCCGACATGCTTTCCTGCATTCCACGTGGCCTCTTAGTGCCCCCTACTGCCCCCCTTGCCTCTTAGTGCCCCCCTAAGTCATCCCACCGCCCCCCAGGGGGAAGTACCACCCACTTTGGGAACCACTGCTTTATTGGGATAAAATGAAATGTATTTTCCAATAGCTGTTTTTAAGTCCACAAAGACAGATACTTAATTATCAGTATTTTGTTCAAACTCACCTATGAACATTTACCAAGCAAAACACATTTTTTCAGATAGAATAACCTTCTTGAATTAAGTATAGTATCAGCTATATACAGTAACATATCAGCAGTATTATGCTATGTATCAGCCACTGAAAGAACTCCACGTCTTACAATTGCTTTTGTTTCCTAGAATATCTGTAGTTTTCCATATGTCTATTCCTTGGATTAAACAAAACATTAAAGCTTTAAATGAAGATACGTGGGAACTCCAGTTTGTAAAGAGCTTGTACTGTACTCCAGCTTGTAAAATGATGCAGAATATTTCATAGTAGTCTTTCAACAGCTTGCTATGATGAATGCTAAAATAGCAGTACTGAAGTGATTGATTGTTGGCTTAAGCAACAGAATAACAGCAGATATCACAGAGGTAAAAAAAACAAAACTGTAGGAAAGAGTGAAGATGTTTTGTGCTGAAATTGTTGGAAGTAACTCTAATTCAGATGCCAAAATTGTCATGAAATTAAAAAAAATTACATTTGGATAAGGAGTAAGATTAAACAGGGCTTATTGCATTCCACTTTCAACCCTGTTTTACTGTAATTATGTTTTTCTTTTGTGACAAGAAACAATGAAAAGATTTATTGACAGTTCAGCATTAGTTCATATTCAAGTTTTATATGTACAAAACTTTAAATGTACAAACGCTTTATTTTACTGTTTACTTGAGTAATTGTTTATCCTGTTTTGTTTGTAAAGCTCAGAACATTTAATAAATCAGCAATATTTCAGCAATCAAGCTTTTTGGAACATTTTGGATTAGGTTTCATCTTATAAATAAACATAACATCATGATCAAGAGTGATAAATGGAAAGTAGGAATTGACTTTTGGGTACTAGAAATGGTAGATTCGTAAATCCCTATTTTATTTGTATTTGGTCTTACTAAAGTATAAACACTAATTTTAGTATATTTTCTTGAAGGCAAAATCTATAAAACTTTCTGCAAAATGTAACAGTACAAAACTGCCTGGCATAGTGACTGCTGTTTTTCTTAGGGATTGCAATTCAAGGGCAAAGTCCAAAATACATTGGATGAAAAAGTGCAGTTTTCTAATTTAACAAAACAATTGAAATAGATATGCATTCATAATCGAAATAAAGAATTCATACCATGTTTACATTAAAACCCAAAAAGTAACAAACATAATTTAGCTTGTTATATTTTCAATTTGAGCAATAGTTGAGATAGCAAAAACAAATTAGCACAGCAAAAAGATCCTGATGAATACTCCAGGCATCCAGCTCCTTTTAAAGCAACAGGTGGGATTTGGGGCCTTGGACCAGGATGTACAGCAATAGTAACTCATGCAAAGATCAGTAGCAATTTTATTTGTTTGTTTGATTGATTTCTATAGCCACCCATCTCAGAAAACTACTCTGGATGGCTCACAATTCAAATTGGATCAGAAGATTCTTCTGACATGTTTAATTTTTTTTCTTCTGGTTTTTGTATTGTATGAATCATCTTGCAACCTATCCAAAGTCCATTAAATTAATTATGGTGTCCTTTGCAATCCTACTCTATTATGAGCACTACTTAGATTTGTACCCATACAAATGTCACTATTTAGTAACAGCTATAGGAGCTGGTAGTATATAATGGTTTGCTGCAGAAAAAAAATGTACAGTGCATTTTTAAAAAATCATTCAGTTTATAGAAAAAAAATATTGCCATATTTATATTTAGGAAGCCATATGCTAAATAAATAAATATATTTAGGAAAATATGGAACGTAGATAAGCTTTGAGCAGATTTATTCCAATCCTCAAGCTATGCATGCATGAGATTAAGACTTATTTTAATAATTGAGATATATTTCCCAGTAAAATCTGAGTTAACTGAGAAAATATGGGTGTGACATTCTGGAGAAATAATTTAAGGTGTGATGGGCAGGTGCTGTGTTTGTGCTCTGAAACCCCTTTTTAAGACTGAATCTGAAATGTTACACTGCCTCATTAGTTACATATTCTTTTCACTGTACCTCACCTAATGACACATCTAAAAGAAAAGCAATTTTTTAAATGAATACCTGATATAACTATGGTCCTTCTTTTCAAAACTTCGTATGTACATTCATTTGAGGCTTTGGGATATAATAAAACTATTAATTTCAGTACTTGATAAAATTGTTTAATCATTTTGGATGTGCTATTAATTTATTCTAGAACAAATTATATGACTGGCATGTGTTCTAAGTCAGTTAAATTTAAAAACAATGAAGACCATTGTAAAGCATAACATATATTCTACTCAATCTGTTTTTTAAATTGTATTTACAGACAACAAAACAGAAAGCAAATCTAATGCTAGTATGTAAAAAATGTCTAATAATAACAAAAATAATAATAGCAGGATTGGTGACATTTTTATTAAATTTAAACATACAGTAATAACCCAATATGGGACAGAAAACAAAATTGTTCTTTTCCCATTAGAGATTCAATTTTTGATGGAACATATCTTATTGCTTCCCTTTTGAAGTATGCAGAAGGCAGAGTGATTTGTAAAAACAAAATTCACTCAATATTAAAAAGTTTGTTGAAATAAACAAAAGCACTTTTAAGTATCTACAAAGAAACAAAATTGATATTTACAGATAGGACATTCTAGAAATAGATACCAAAATTCAAAAGGCTTCTGTAAGCCATTGGACTGATATTTTAGAATAATATCACTAGTAACAGATAGATGTGTGGTTGGAACACATATTAAATGTTCATAGCACTAAACAGAACAAATACATATTCTTAATACACAAACATCTGTGACACCAAGGTGGGTATATACAGGAGAGAGAAAAGAAAAAGTACTAGATATTATACTACAAGCATTAGGTCATTACATCCTATCAGCAGCATTGATAATCAGCTTGGAATCCATATGCTTAATTATTAAAATGTGTGTAACCTGTGCCCTATATAATTTGAGGAAGTGTCTCACTGTTATTAGGGCCACAGATACATTCTCGGGTATAATGTCAATCAGGACATAATCAGGAATGACAATTCTGAAATCTATAAAGGCAAGGTAGAAGCACCTGCAAAGGGTTCAGGGCAAGCAAACTAAGGGGGATCAGGTCGTAAGCATCAGGAGCAAAACGGACTAAAAGAAATGTGCTAGTTTCCCCAGGTGCTTTTTTTAGGCCATGCAGCTGGCCCTCCTTGGCCCAGCTAGTGCTTGTGGCACAAAAGCAGTAGTCTCCGCTATTATGCTGACCTTCTTAACTATGAGATGCCCTGTCATTCGAAACCTGACCATTTCATTTGGGAATAAAGGTGCCATCTAAGGCCCATCTATAAAACAAGTGGCCACTAGATCTTAAGTCAGAACAGAAACATTTTCCCCATCTTTGCCTAAGACCTGCATTATTTTCTTTCTTTTAAAAAGTTGTAAATTTAGCAAAAATAAGAACTTAAATCTGTGAACAGCACATATACTATTTATAGATTGGAGTCACATAACACAGAACTTCTTCATGATTGCAACGAAGAAGAAAATGTCACAATTTCCCCTTTTCACAATTTACCACATCTTACCGGCAGTCTTGTCTTTTATTACAGATAAACAGAAACTTCAGCTTTGCAAAGTGTGTTTTGACAATGCTGTAAATTTTTCAGTGAACAACTGATGGAATTGTAAATGACCATGCTGACTAAATACAAATAAGAGTTTCCCAGGGGATAAGTTATAGTTTGTGTGAAAGAGATTACAAACCAGATATTTAACTTCTTTAAAAGCACCTCCCATTGCTAACAATGCCTGGTACCTTTATTAAAAGTTCCACACTTTCCTGTTGTAAGTTAGTTAGAAGTCATAGAATCATAGATTTGAAAGGGATCTTCAAAGTCTTTTGGTCTAACTCATTGCCTGGACAGGAATCCTCAAACCATCCTAGATAAATGGCTGTCCAATCTTTTCTTGAAATCTCCATGATGGATTAACTCCAGGAGTAGGCTGCTCTGCTTTTTAATAGTTCTCATAATTAAGAAATTACTCCTTATTCTGAGTTTGGAGCTCTGTCCTTAAAGCTTCCATTCATTGCTTTCAGTTGGGCATTACAGAGAACAAATCCACACCCCTTTCCCTGTCTCTCGCCCTTTAAACATTGGAAGAATCCCATCATCTCCCCTCAGTCTTCTCTTCTTTCAGATAAACATATCCAGTTCTTTTATTCTTAATAAGATCTAGCCTCTGAATCAGTAATGGGTTGCAAATCCCATTGCTACTGATTTGTGCGCGCACTTGCATGCACAACACTTCTGCACATGCACAGAAGTGTCTGTACTGTCCCCAGTTACAAATGTATCAAAAATACACAGTTTGAACGAACGTACAGTAGTTTAATTAATGAACCACTGCTAATAACTGGCTTAGCAGTGGCAAACACACAAATCAAAAGAAGCAATCCTGTCTTGCATCAGTCAGCTGCTAATTCAGCTTATTTATTTATTTATTTATTTATTTATTTATTTATTTATTGGTTCTTATATGCCGCCCTACTCCCGAGGGACTCAGGGCGGCGTACAGCAAAAATACAAGAACACCAGTAAATAAACATAATTAAAAACCAAGTACAAAAGTTAAAATTGAAATTCAAAGGCATCCATCAACCAGACATACCTGGGGGAGAGACAGATGAATTAGTCTCTACCCCCTGCCTGCAGGAAAAGCCATGTCTTGACGGCTTTTCGGAAGGCCAGCAGGGTGGGGATGGTTCGGGTCTCTGGGGGAAGTTGGTTCCAGAGCGCGGGGCCCCCCACAGAGAAGGCCCTCCCCCTGGGGCCCGCCAGCCGGCATTGTTTGGCTGACGGGACCTGAGGAGGCCGACTCTGTGGGCCCTAACCGGTCGAAGGGAAGTGTGAGGCAGAATGCGGTCCCGAAGGTAGCCTGGTCCTAAGCCATGAAGGGCTTTAAAGATGATGATCAACACCTTGAATTGTACCCGGAGACCGATGGGCAACCAGTGCAGCTGGCGGAGTATAGGCGTCACGTGGGTGTACCTTGGCACACCCACCACAGCACGCGCAGCCGCATTTTGCACCAACTGAAGTCTCCGGATACTCTTCGAGGGTAGCCCCATGTAGAGCGCGTTGCAAGAGTCCAAACGGGAGGTGACAAGGGCATGAGTGACCATGAGTAGAGCCTCCTTCTCCAAGTATGGCCGCAACTGGTGCACCAGGCGAACCTGTGCAAAGGCCCCCCTAGCCACAGCGGTAAAATGATAATCCAGTTTTAGCTGTGGGTCTAGGAGGACCCCCAAATTGCAGACCTGGTCCGAGGGAGTTAATTTCGCTCCCTCGAGAACCAAGGAGGGACAGTTGTCATGGTCCTTAGGAGGCAATATCCAAAGCCACTCAGTCTTGTCGGGGTTGAGTCTGAGTCTGTTCCTCCCCATCCAGGTCCTAACGTCGTCCAGGCACCGGCACATTACATCAACTGCCTCACTGAATTGAGATGGGGTGGTGATGTACAGCTGGGTGTCATCAGCGTACTGGTGGAAACGCACCCCGTGTCTGCGGATGATCTCCCCCAGCGGTTTCATGTAAATGTTAAACAGGATGGGCGAGAGGACCGAACCCTGAGGCACCCCACATGACAGGGGCCTAGGGGACGATCTCTGCCCTCCTGTTAACACCGACTGCATCCTATTGGCGAGATAAGAGGAGAACCACCGCAAAACGGTGCCTCCACTCCCAACTCGCCGAGACGATGCAGAAGGATACCATGGTCGATGGTATCGAAAGCCGCTGAGAGGTCAAGTAGCATCAGGATGGAAGAGTTCCCCCCATCCCGGGCTCGCCAGAGATCATCCATCAGAGCGACCAAGGCAGTTTCTGTACTGTAGCCATGCCTGAAACCCGACTGATAGGAATCTAGATGATCTGTTTCCTCCAATAGCCGCAGAAGTTGAGCAGCCACCACCTTCTCCACAACTTTCCCTAAAAAAGGTAAGTTGGAGACCGGACGATAGTTCTTCAAGTCAGCTGGATCCATGGAAGGCTTCATTAGCAGCTGGCGTAAGTTCAGTCAGTCTTAGCTCAAAACAAAGGCAATTAGTTCTGGTTATCTCACATAATGTCCAAAGGCTTGGCCAAATGCCCAGGAGTTTTTCTTGATCAGAAATCCAATACAGGGAAAACAGGACTTCACAATACAAGGCAGGACAGATATACGAGTCTGAACTATTGTTTCCTGCAGCTTTCCAGCTGCCTCTACTGTTCTTAAATAGACGAGGAGAGTGGCCAATTAGCCCCCAGTCTTATTCCCGAGGAGACCTCCTCTGGAGTAAACCTTCCTGCCTCTTGGCAGCCCTGCGTGCTCTTGCATTCAGGAAAGGAGTAGCCCCTCCTTTCTCATCACTGCCAAGAGGTGCTGGAGGTTCCAAAGGCCCTGGATGCATAGGCTGCTGGCGGGCCAGAACAGCATCCAGGGCAGGTGGGCGGAACCTCCCGCCACCACCGCTACTGGTTCGTAGAACCGGGCCATACCGGTAGCAACCCACCGCTGCTCTGAATCCCTCACCATCTTTGGTGCTTTTCTCTTTAGTCCCTCTGTATTCTTCTTGTATTGTTATGACCAATATACTACTGTGTTTCCCCGAAAATAAGACCCTGTCTTATATTTTTTTGAACCCTGAAATAAGCCCTTGGCCCTATTGCCATGCACTCAAATATCTGGGGATGTCTTATTTTGGGGGAAACAGGGTAGTTGCAGTGAAGCTTAGAGCAGAAATATCATTTTACATGCTCTCAACATTATGCTTCTGTGATGCAATTTAAGGGTTCTTTTGGCAGCTGCAGCACCTTGGGGATCATCCTTCTCACAAGTACTACTACTGAGCCACCTAAATATCTATTTTGTACGTCTGATTTTTTTTCTACCTCATTACGGAATCCATATTGAACTGCATTTTGTTGGGAACGGTTTCAGGGTTCAAGTCTATCAAGATCCTTTTTAACTTGAGCCTTTCTCTCAAAGTGTTAAAAAATCCCTGTTTGGGGTTGTCTGTAAATTTGCTGACCATCCTTTCTCTTGCCTATGTCATTTACAAAAGATGTTGAGGAGCACTATGATAGTATCTGGGAGTGACCTTAGGAGACATCAAGAAAAGGGAGAGGCAAGGGAGTGGTTGGAAGAGGCAGCTTAGCCTGCAGCAAGAATGTGGGCATGTCTGACATCTCAAGAAGGACTCTCCCTGGTTTCTCAAGCTTATAAAAGCAATGGAAGAAATGTACTTTCAGATTTGCAAGATTCTGTAAATATATATCAGAGGTCTTCAAACTTGGCAACTTTAAGACTTGTGGACTTCAACTAACAGTGTGCAATTTCCTAGCTAGAACAGATGAGAAGCACAGTTTCTCTGCTGCTCAAGGTAAGCCTATTCACGTCCCAGAATATCTTAGAACTATGCAAATTATTTTGATGTTGGATGTGACCTCCAAGGAGTTACTCTCAAGTAGCTGAATACAGTATAGGAGGGTAGTCTCTCTGGACCTTGGTAATTCTCCAAGTCCGGAATGAATTTTGAAATGTGAGAACTGTTACAAAACTGAAATTTTGCATTTCATTTTTATTCTTTCCACTGTAAATGTAACGTTGGAAAGAGATTCTGTGAAGACACTGGGATTCTCCCAAGTCTGAACCAAACTATACTAGAGAGGCAAAACTGATAAAAGAAAGATAAAGTTAAAAAATAGGCTGGATCCAGCCTGGTCCTGCAGAAATGAAAATCGAGAAAGATCCATTAATGAATCCTTGTGAAAGGGGCAACTGGGCAGCTGCTCAGAAAGCGGCTAACCTCTTCATTCTAAGCCCCCTTCCACTGTCCTTCCAGGTCAGATGACCAGCGCACCATTATTATTTTTTTAAGAGGCTGAAAGTATCCCAGAAATCAGGTTCAGCAGGGTTTCCCTAATTCGTCTGTGGGAAAAGGCGTGTTGGGGACAAGACTGAGAACCAGCTCGCTGTCCAGAACACGGTTACTGTATATTTAGGTCAATTCGATCGCGAGCGGGGCGTTTTAGTGGAGGGCTCTTTGGCACCGAGGCTGCAAGGCTGCGTATGCCAGTTGTACTGCGGGATGAACGCGGGGCGGGGGCTTGGCTCTCGCCGAAGAAGCGAATCGGATCGGGAAGGTCTGCGGGCCGGGGATTAGAGGACCACCGGCCGCAGGAGATGGACTTTCTCTCTGCCTCCGAAACAAAAACAGAGCAGAGGCAGACCGGATCCAGCAGCTCGCAGGAGCGCTGGCGGGCGAAACCCTCGCGCTGCTCTCAGGCTGCTGCTGGGAACGGCCCGGGACAGAGTCGGAAAATGTGCCGCCGCAGTTGCGCTCCTCCCTTTTTGGTGTGGGGGAGCTACCGCCGCGCCTCCTCCTTCGTCCGCGTCACGGAAGCTTCAGTTGCAGACGCAACTGTTCCTTCGCGGTTCCCTTTTTCCGAGGCACCGACGCGGGCGAAAAGGCAGGAGAGTTTGGGGGGGGGGAACCGACCACGTGCGCGCGCGGCCAGGCCAGGGGGACGCCCTGCTCCCCCTCGATCGGACCGCAGCCAGGTAGGGACCCACCTCTGCACGCGCGCTCCGAAGTAGACTTCACTTTTCAGAGAGGCAAAGAACTTTCCATCTGCCTGTCTTCGCCCCGGAGTAGCCGTTCACTTTAGAAACCAAGGCTGGCCAGCCTCGAATGCCTGCTTGGGAATATTTTCCTCTGGACGGTAATGTAAATGCTTTCCACCCTATTCTCTCCCCCCCCCCGCACCCCGGTTTGAAATTGGCTTGGCTTTTGCTCTCCAGCACTTGGGTTCGGAAAAGTACTTGGGTGCTTTCTGTAGAGGATGTGACTGACCACTTCCCCGATTTAATTTTAGCATGGCTGTAGGACTTTTGCCACATTCTTGCCTTTTTTTTACAATGCAAGATATTAAGTTTGCTTTATTTCTGGGAGCTTGGCTGCTAGAATAGCAGCAGGCTGAAGAAACCCTTGTCCCCTTCCTTTTCTTCCCTTCTGTGTTGTGCCTGGGAAATAATTTTACTTGATGGGTGCCTGTACCAGTTTGTATAGCAAGCTAAGTTATTAGCCATGGTTACCAACTACTTGGGATAAGCCATCATCTGTAAATCAGATCTTCACATTCAGCTTGCTGTTCGTTTTTTTTTTTTAAATTAGCTTTGCATCAGGGGTGAAATTCAAAAGTTTTCCCTACCAGTTCTGTGGGCGTGGCTTGGTGGGGTGGCAGGGGAAGGATATTGCAAAATCCCCATTCCCTCCCCACTCCTGGGGGAAGGATATTGCAAAATCTCCATTTCCACCTCACTCTGGGGCCAGCCAGAGTGGTATTTGCTGGTACTCTGAACTACTCAAAATTTCCGCTATCGGTTCTCCAGAACCTTTCAGAACCTGCTGGATTTCACCCCTGCTTTGCATGGTATGTATATGTAACACTTACGGTTCCTCAGCCACAATACAAGTTCAGCATGTTGTTGCATGAACATGCCCTCTTCTCATGTAGTCCTTGAAATGTTTTCCTAACATACAGTGGTAATTACCATATTTTTCGGAGTATAAGACGCACCTTAGTTTTAGTTTTGGGGGAGGAAAATAGGGGGGGGAATCTACCTACCAGGTATTCATCTGGCTAGCGTCCTTAGTCTGTTCAGCTTCAGCACATTATTTTATCCTCTGGTTAGGGCTGAAAAAGCCTTTTTCAGAGGGAGTAGGAATGAAAACAAGCCTGCAAAGACTTAGGGCTGGAAAAAACCTTCTGAGGGAATAGGAAGCCGGAAAGATCATTAGCACCTCATTAGGGCTGGGAAAAAAAAGCTTCGAAAAAGCTACATTCGAAGTATAAGACGCACCCAAATTTTCAGCTTCTTTTAGGGAGGAAAAAGGTGCATCTTATACTTTGAAAAATATGGTACCTTGCTGGGCAAGTTAAGGGTATTTCCATATTGGGTTCTTTTGAGGATGTTTTGTCCACAGAAAGAATCATTTAAGGAAGTTAGCCAGGGTGTAATCATATCAAGGCTGCTGACAAAGGTGTGGAACCTGGATTGTAAAAATGCAGGGAATGACTAGAGGGCAGTAAAAAGTTGAGGATTTTCCATATCTCTTTGCTTCATCTAGCAGTTGCCTCAATTTTTGCAACATTTTGATTGCCTTGATGCTCACCCATGTCTACATAAGGAGTCTGATGGTGTTCTACAAATCCTGTTTACATAAGGAGTAGGGGAACAATTTTCTGTATGCAGTGCCAGGCCAATACATGCTCCCAATTACCGTAGCTAAAATAATACATTTATATCACTAATTAAATTAACATTAAGGAAGTATTAATGATATGCCCAGTTCTGGATTCTATGCTTTGGAACAGGGTCAGAAAAGGAAGATTAAGGGGCAAGAAACCAAGTCTTATGCTGAGAGAGTGAAGCAGCTGTGCATATTTAGCTTTCAATAGATTGATAGGAGAATATGATGGTGTTCTACAAATCCTGCAATGATGTCTCATTGAAGAAGATCAGGATCTCCTCTCTTCAGGTTATGAAATGATGGATTTAAGTTACAGGAAAGCACTTAAATTTACTTTATACTTTATAGAGTATAAACTGGTGGGCCTTGAGGTATATACTGTATGATCTGAATAATGATATTGAGAAATCAATGGAATGACATTTTATTTTGGATATCCTAGATATTACTAAATATTATTAAGTTTGTCTTTGGAAACTCAGCTTTTTTTGGAAGGAGAAATAAACCACCCAATTTTTCCCAATGATGCTTTTTGAAAGAAAGTAAAAGGATAAAATCAACTACAGGTAGTCCTTGACTTACAACCATAATTTGGCCCAAAATTTCTGTGGCTAAGTGAGGCATTTGTTAAGTGAGTTTTGTCCCATTTTAAGACCTTTCTTATCACAGTTGTTAAGTGAATCACTGCAGTTACGTTAGTAACATGGTTGTTAAGTGAATCTGGATTCCCCATTGACTTTGCTTGTCAGAAGGTTGCAAAAGGTGATCACATGACCCCGGAGCATTGCAACTGTCATAAGTACAAGTCAGTTGCCAAGCATTTGAATTTTGATCCCATGAACATAGGAATGCTGTAACGGTCGTAAGTATGAAAAATGGTCATAAGTCACTTTTTCAGTACTGTTGTCACTTTGAATGGTCACTAAATGAACTGTTGTAAGTCGAGGACTACCTGCAATAGAATATCAATGCTGGAGCCACATTTGCTGAGAACCCAATCAGGGGGTCTGCAAAAGTCATGAACATATCTGGGTATCCTTAGAATTAAGATCCAATATGTCTGAATCAGTGGTGGCTACTGGTGTGGTCCAGAGTGCCGTTCCGGTAGGGACCCGCCGATTGCGCAATTTGCGCGTGACGGCTCCGGTGCCGTCTTTGCCGGTCCGTCGCACGGCACCATCTTTTTTTTTTTAATTTTTGGCCTTTTTTTGCTTCCTGCGGATGCGCGGAAGCAAAATCTTGTGAGGGGACACTTGCATGCGTAAGATTTCGGTGATTTTTTGCTTTCGCGCATGCGCGGAAGCAAAAAATTGCTGAAATCGCGCGTGCGCATGTCCCCTCACAAGATTTTGCCAATTTTTTGCTTCCTGCGCATGTGCGGAAGCGAAATCGCATGAGGGGACATGCGCGCATAGCGAGCGTGTGCACGTGCAAAACATGATGATGCACACGCAGCGCACCAGAAGCCAGGTCAGAGGAACCCGCCCCTGGTCTGAATGATATCAAATTGGGAAAGGCCACTGTAACAATATGCACATTAAGGCTGTGCAGTGCTTCAGAAATAATTTGGAAAAAAAGTTTTGGAATTGTGTGAAAATGAGCATAACATTTGCCTGAAATTTTTGAAGACAGGTTTTTTCCTAGGATTGCTTGGCTGCCCTTTGCACCTGCTATGTGATTTTGTGTTCTCATGCTGTAAAGCATTTCTCAGAGAGGAAAAATGACATATTGAGCTTGGTTGTAATGAATGTAAGTTTGATTCTGAGAGCAGTTAGACAAAAATTAGCTAGACATTGTAGGAGGAGAGCTGAGTTAGTCTTTGTTGCAAAAATCAGAAACAGTCTGGTGCGCCTTTTCCAACTAACAATCTTTCATTAATAGGCACAAGCTTTTGTGAATTGAAGCTCACATCATCAGGCATGTAGTATGTCTAGAGTCTAGACCAGTGATGGCGAACCTTTTTTGGTTTGTGTGCCAAAAGGGGGGGGGAATGCGGGGATCACGTGTGCGTGCCCACACTCATAATTCCATGCACCCCCGCACATGCACGCATGACCCCCCTGCTCCCAGCATACAATGGCACACCCATTTTTCGCTCTCCCCAGGCTCCAGAGCCTTTCTAGGAGCCTGGGGAGGGCAAAAACGGCCTTCCCCACCCCCTCTGGAGGCTGGAAACAGCCTGTTTCCCGACTCCCAGTGGGCCCAGAAGGCCCGAAAATCAGCCGGCTGGTGCACACATGCACGCCGGACATGAGCTCGCGTGCCCACCGATATGGCTCCACGTGCCACTTGTGGCACCCGTGCCATAGGTTCGCCATCACGGGTCTAGACTAATATGGAATTTAAATAAAGATGAGAGAGGGAGGGCAAAGGTAAGAACACAGTTTGTTTATGCAGGTTACATGTGAGATATTTTACAAGTATCTTATCAAGTAACTTTGTGTTTGTTGAGACTTTGCAAGATTGGCTGAATATGATAATATAAATGAACTGCAGTTTCTCACTCAATGGTGTTGTCAAACCTATTTTCCAAAACAGTCAAGAGACAATCTACCTGGAAGACAAATATTTGGAAAACGGGATTGAACAACGAGCAATAAAATTATTCCTTAGTGCAAAATGATACATAATTTAATTGCTTTCACAAATTTGTAAAGAGTAATCAATTCAAAATAACCAAAACAACTAGATAGTATGAATTTTTACACAATTAAATTATAAAAACATTATAACCTAATAAAGTACAACCAGTTCAATTAAACAAGAAATCCATGTTTCATGTAGATTACTAAGAAAAAATGCAATGATATAAAGAATCCATAAGCAATAATATATTAGTTAAGGATAGCATTTTATAGTATTGCCCTGGCCATGGTAAGCCTCTTTGACGGAAATAAATATGTTCTTAAATATGTTGAAATCATGTTGAAATGTTGTCAGAAAAATATTTGGGAGCTGACACCATAGCCCCTAGATAGAGGATAAGCAGGCCATATGCTGATGTACACAGCTTCTTTCTTAACCCCTTCACACAAACATCAAGCTAGAACTGTAAAGATTTGCATGATGGCCAAATCCAGATTCCTAGTTTATTGCTATCAAAAGTGAGAATTTATGCCTGTTCCTGTCTTATGTGATTAATTTGATTAGGATTATGTGATTCATTTGATTGATCCTGTAATAGAAAAGAGAGGAGGGAGCAGATGGCTGTCTGTCCAGCCCCAATGTTGTTTGTTTTGATTTTGGTTTATTGTGATGTGAACTCATTCACTTTTATTTTCAGACTGTAGTAGTTCATGGCTTGGTAGGATGTGAAACTGGCCAATTGTGACTGATTGTCCTTATTGAACAATGATTAAGCAAGCTATGAATTTTGTATGAAATTCATACAGTCACTGACATAGAACTTCTGCAAGGAGGTTTAATGCTTTTCAATTTCCTTAAAATTGCTTTTATGTTATTCATAATGTAGTTATTGAGCATGGTTAAATAGGATGATTTTTGCAAATCATTGGTTTAGTATGTGGCCTTTGTCTATTAAGAGTAGTCGCAGTTTATAGTATAGAATGAGTTCTTGTAGAAATAGACTAGATTGTATTTGTGCTATTTACATCATCACTGTAGATATCACAAATGCTCTGATTATGTGCCATCAAGTCAATGTTGCCTCTTAGTGACCAGATGGATTTTCTTCGTGATGATCTGTTCATAATCTGATCTTTCAGATATTCCTGTGGTGCTCATATCACAACTGTAACAACACATCCATCTTGCTGCTGGTCAGTCTCTTCTCTTTCCTTCCATGTTTCCCAGGATTACAGCCTTCTCCAGAGAGCTAGGTCTTCACATAATATGTCCAAAATAGGATAATTTGAGCCTGGTCATTTGCACCTTGAATGAACCCTGGGTAGATTTGCTGT
Source organism: Diadophis punctatus similis (assembly GCA_023053685.1). Lineage (NCBI taxonomy): Eukaryota > Metazoa > Chordata > Lepidosauria > Squamata > Dipsadidae > Diadophis > Diadophis punctatus. Next base: position 28,130,233 of record JALIGW010000002.1, read on the forward strand.
ATGATCTATTTGTCTTCTCCAATGTCCAAGTTTAACAACACCAATACTGCTTCTACCTGTTTTTTCAAAGTCCAACTTTGCTTCCATGGAGTGTCACAGGAAATACCATTGCTTCCACAATTCTGGTTTTTTTGTAGATAGAGACATATCACAGCAACTGAATATCTTTTCCAAGGCCTTCATGATTTCTGTACCAACTCCTACTTGATTACTTGTTTCTTTATTGCCAATAATTATTCAATTATCAATTATAATTGATCCTAAAAGGCAGAAGTTATCCATCTCTTTAATGTCAGTTCTAAAACTAGTAGTTCTACATGTTATCATTTGTCTGGTTTTGTTTATATTTAATTGTAGTCCCATGTTTTTCACTGTGCTTCTTAACTTTTATTTCTAGACTCGAAATCATTTATTTATTTAACGTATTTGAATAGCCTTCCATCTCAGATGAAAGTGACTCTGTGCAGCATACAACACTTAATTAAAAAAAACAAACTTAAAAACAGTCACATTTTTAAAATGCCTGCTAAAAAGGTACATAAAAGAAGCGAGGATGATATTAACCTCAGTAAGAGCACCATCACAGAATCTTCCCCCCTCCCCTGGGGCTCTCAGGCCTTACAACATAGCCAGATCTTGAGGGAATTGCAGAATATTGAGAGGGATGGAGCAAATCTCATTTCCAGGGGGAGAAGATTCTAGAAGGACACACAACATAAGAGAAGGCCTGCCTAAACTGCTATTAACTAGATACTGACAAAATGCTTGCAGTATTCCTTATTTTATTAACTGCCATTTCACCTAATTAAAAAGATATTTGATTCTCTCCCCCTTTCCTTTCCCCCCCTCCCCCAAAGTCTACATGAGCACGAAGGTTCTTTTGGCTAACCTAGTACAAGACTTTCTATTCAGCTAAGCCTACGCATCAGGTTAAAACATGGTTTATCTTAATCACAGTTAGTTGAGCAAGCCATAGCAGCCTTTCTTGCACATAAATAAATAGTAACATTCACAGCATGCAAGAGTACAATGTGTTTGGCTAGTTTGTAGCTTACCGTATTTTTCAGAGTATAAGACGCACCGAAGTATAAGACACACCTTACTTTTGGGGGAGGCAAACAAGGGAAAAAAGTCTCTGCCTCCAAGCAATTTGCCAAACAGCAAACAGCATAGATGATATACACTGTTTGCTGTGTATTTCTGTGCATGTGGGCCTGACCCATAGAAATAGCAAAGAATTGGAGAAATGTACATTATGCCAGAAAGTTTTCTTAAATGTAGTCACACTAGCTCCTCCCAATTATTTAAATAGATCTACTCCAAGGTAACTAAACTCTAATACTAAACAGGACACTGTTACATTTCATACATTACTTGTACAGAGCTGTTAAAATTAATTAAAATTTCTGGAAGTATACATTATTCTCTATTATTTAAAAGAAGATACAATAGCACTGGGCCTCTTCAGAGCAAGCATTTATTTTAAAAAGCTTCTTTATTTTGTTAAGTTGTCTAGATTTACAGGGATCTCCAACCTTGGCAACTTTAAGACTTGTGGACTTCAACTCCCAGAATTCCACAGCCAGCAAAGCTAACAAAGCTGGCTGTTGAATTCTGGGAGTTGAAGTCCACAAGTCTTAAAGTTGCCAAGGTTGGAGACCCCTGGCTCTAGAACAATAATAAAGCAGTCTTTAAAAAATAAGTCTAATAATTTGAACATTCTACAGACATTTATAGTTATTCATTTACCCCCTTCCATCTAGTTCAGCAAAAAATAAAAATCTGTGTGTCTCTCCCAGCTATTTGCCTCTTTGTAGTTAGTTTTACTTTCATTTTCCCACGTGGCAAACCTAATCAGCTGTAGATCGGGAAACTGCTACTGACTTGCTTGGCTTTATAGGCTCTTCCCTCTTTCCTGCAAGCAGGTAAATTGCTGGAAGACAGAGGCCAAAGGGTGGGGGTGGAAGGGTGGGTGGGGCTGCATTCGGTGTATAAGACGCACCCAAGTTTTCACCCTCTTTTGGGGGGTAAAAAGGTGCGTCTTATACTCCGAAAAATACGATAATATGTTTTTGGAATCTAGCCAAAATTTTGGCACATTTGGATCCATTCGCATCTACTGAGATAAAGTGTAAAACAGTGGCAGCATTAAATCCGCTGTCCCCATTGTCAGTTCCTATTCTGCATTTTTTTTAAAAAAAAGTCTGCTCCAAGTCACTGCTGATGGCATTGTCCTGGTCTGTAAATATCCCACTCATTATATTCAAGGTTATCCGTTTTCTCTGCTGGCTTTGCCAACCTTCAGCCAACAGCAGAAGCAGACACCAATGACAAACATAGCATAATAATGTAGGTCTGACTTAGGGAATCTATCTGGCTTTAGCTGTTCCTCCTCCTATAATCAACTTGGCATAGTTATTTGTGGGAAATTTGAAAGGCCATCATGTCCCAAGGGTATCTCCCCATGCCACATGCTCCACAATGAGAACACACTTCAGGTCTCTTCTCTGAAACAATGTCAACGTGTGATTATTCAGGAGGTGTGCCTTCTTCAGGCAGCCCCTGTTCTTCTAACTCCCTCCCCCTCCCCAATGTACAGCTGGCCCTGATCCTACAGGTCTTTCAAAAGCTAGTAAGTCTGGCTTTTTTCCAGAATCAGAATTTTTCCAGCTCAGCAAAAATAACTACATACTGTGAATTAATTTACGTTGGAAAAGTGCAATTAAATTTGAATGCTTATTCATATATTTTTTTCTTAAACAAATCCAGGTATTAAAATGAGCTTATTGATAAGTTTGCATGCATTCTAACTACTGTATATATTTGAAATACAATTGGGACAATTTGGAAGAAAATGTTTTTGCTTATAGCATTTTGTAATGTTTTTCTTTGTATTCCTTTAAACAATACATTTAAATCCTGTTTTTAAATAATGCAATATTAAATTAGAACCACCAGTTTTCAAATAGTAGCAATATAACAGTGAAAATGGTGGTGAGAAGTGGATTTTGATCTAAAATCTGTGAGATACAACTATGCTCACAAAAAAGAAGAAGCTAATTTAGGCAGCAGGGGTATGCATTAATCTGGATTAAAAAAGAAAAAAAACATGATTCAAAGCACATGTTGATGCACACTTTGTTTCTATTGGTACTTCCTTAAACCAAACATGTATTTTCTCACAATTGTGCTGCAACAGTATGAGTCTGAGAAAATGTTTGGATGTGGTATATGTTCCTGTACCCTTCTGAATCATCTTTTCAAATCCAGATCACTGCATAGCCTTCTTGAATTATGTAATCCAGCCTTTGCCAATTTCCATTAATCCCATCAACATAATCTAATGACGAGCTGACAACCTGAAATTCAAAGTAAACATATGTTTCAGCTGACACCCCAAGTCTAGTTACTTGGTTTTTAAAACACATAAAGTGTACATGATATGCAAACTTTAAGTGCATAGCGTCTTTAGATGTCAGTTCAGACAAAATAGAAGCTATAATTGGCAGAACCTTCAGTAATGTGCTCTTTTAGCCAGAGTTAATAAACATTTGCAACACTGTCATTATAAATCTGCTTATTTACAAGAGCAGTTTAAACATGTACCTTCCTGATCTATTAAATGTACTGGGACATGTTGCCTAGTAAATGTGGTTTGGATTGCGGCTTTGATATGGTTTCAAGTTTTATAATTCATCTATTTATATGAATTAATCAGAATTACTGTTATGCTCAATGACAGAATATGTTTTACATGCATAAATGCCAACAAGCTATGAAATAGACGCTTAAGTATAAAAATTGTTAATCGTGTAAACACAAGAAACAGATTGAACCTAGGGTGAATACAGTGGTAGTGGGTCACAGCTCTGGGCCTTCTCTTAGAAAATATTAAGGAAGTCCAACATAAAGCATGTGCTGGAATACAATCCTGAAACATTGTGCCGTTAATATTTCAGTTGATTGCAGAAGTGTGGTCCAGGCAAAAAAAGAAGAAGAATAGAATAGAATAGAATAGAATAGAATAGAATAGAATAGAATAGAATAGAATAGAATAGAATAGAATAGAATTCTTTTATTGGCCAAGTGTGATTGGACACACAAGGAATTTGTCTTTGGTGCATATGCTCTCAGTGTACATAAAAGAAAAGATACATTCGTCAAGAATCATGAGGTACAACACTTAATGATTGTCATAGGGTTCAAGTAAGCAATCAGGAAACAATCAATATTAATATAAATTGTAAGGATACAAGCAACAAAGTTACAGTCATACAGTCATAAGTGGGAGGAGATGGGTGATAGGAACGATGAGAAGACTAATAGTAATAGTAATGCAAGAAGTAATGCAAGAAGCGACATTTATGCCATGGAGGAGATATAAGAAAATAAAACACAGTATTATACTAAAAAATAATAGGAAACATTTGGAATAATAGCAGCTATCAAAAAATCAAATAATTTGAGTAGCCTATCTTGGAATTCAAGGGTTTAACATAAAACGCAAGGAAAAGAGACAGCAGCAAAGAATTTTGTGCAAATCTTTGATAATGACAAAGAACATAAAGATTGAAAGAGGAAGTTACTCTTGTTAACTACAGGTAGTCCTCGACTTAACAACAGTTCATTTAGTGACTGTTCAAAGTTACAACACTGAAAAAAGTAACTTATGACCTTTTTCACACTTATGACCGTTAGCATCCTCATGATCATGTGATCAAAATTCAGATGCTTGGCAGATGCTCTAATGTCCTGGGGTCATGTGATCCCCTTTTATGACCTCCTGACAAGCGAAGTCAATGAGGAAGCCAGATTCACTTAATAACAGTGTTACTAACTTAAGATCTGCATCTGTGATTTACTTAACAACTGTGATTCACTTAACAACTGTGGCAATAAAAGTCATAAAATGGGGTAAAACTCAATAAATGTCTCACTTAGCATAAATTCTGGGCTCAATTGTGGTCATAACTCGAGGACTACCTGTATTATTATCAGTATGTCTTAGTTTTTATTTTGATCTGTCTGTTGTGATCAAGATTGTCCTGAAGAAAAATTAAAAGTCTGAGTCCTTATATCTATTGTACATGAAAGTATGTATTCTTAGTTGTTAATAGATTAAACTTTGATTACTTATAATTTGGTTCCATTGTTCAGTTCAAAGGACAGTTATGTTACAAAGATCAGATAAAGTTATAAATGATCAGCTCTGTATGACAAGAATTGTGCGAGCTTCTCTTGAATGAAATGGTTGGCATATTTAGTATTATAACAGCTCTGTCAGTTCTGAATAGCAAGATTCAGCATCTAGAACAATTGTAGGAAAATATTGCTTCCTGCTGTAGCAGCTTCACATTCAGAATGTAAATACTTCATTACTACAAGTAAACATGTCCTCCCATGCTACAGATTCACCCCAGAACCACCATAGTTTGTTTACTCACTTTTTCTGAGTTATCTACATTTCATGAAGTCATATTCAAATTGTGGTTCTATGACAGCTGCTATTTTAAACTGCTGTTACAAAGGTTGGGTTTATATCTGTAATCAGTCTTCTAAGTTATTAAATAACATTGTTGCCTTTATTTTAATTAAAGTATGGACATACTGCACAGGGTTTAAACACAGTAATATTATAATGTAAAATTTAAAATTATATATGAGGTTGAGCGTATACACCAGTGGTTCCCAACCTGGGGGTCGGGACCCCTTTGGGGGTCGAATGACCATTTCCCAGGGGTCACCCCAGCATCCTCAGCTCCCCCCCCCCCACTGCCACAAGCCTGGCCATATCGGCTCAACTCGCCTGAGCCCTCCGATTGGTCGGGAGAGGTGCCATTCGGTGAGAGGCATTTGTGATGCCTGGCGGCTGAGCTTTGATGGCATCAGCTAAGGGGCGGGGCGTTGCAAGATTGTGCGCTGGAGAGTACAAGGCGGTGCTTAAGACATCTGTGGCCGCCCCTGTCTCCTGCTCACAGCGGCAATTTCTTCCCGCTGGTGTCGAAGGAAAAGGGAGTCACGGGAGGGAACGGCCAGCCAACGACCACTTAAGTTTCACAGCGCATGACGGTGGGAAGGAGAACAGCTGGGTCGGAATCGTCTGTCTGCCCTCTCGCCCTTGGCTGGCGCGGAGACCCAGCGAACAAAGAGGCAAACAGGGAGGGAAGGAAGAGAGAGACTGAGAGATATTAGTGCAGGGCTAGGCTGATCATACAGCCTTGGTGCTGAGGGCGCCACCGCCGGGGGCAGGAGGAGGTAAGTCGGAGGGAACTGGAGAAGGAGGTGGTGCCGGAGCATGGTAAGAGCCGAGATGGCGCAGCGGTTAGAGGCAGGTACTGCAGGCCACTTTAGCTGACACTGATCCGCAGGTCAGCGGTTCAAATCTCACCGGCTCAAGGTTGACTCAGCCTTCCATCCTTCCGAGGTAGGTAAAATGAGGACCCAGATTGTTGGGGGCAATATAAATATACATTGCTTACTGATGTAAACCGCTTAGAGGGTGCTTGCACTGTGAGGTGGTATATAAATCTCACAAAATAAATAAATAAAATAATAATGGTCCATCGCCGCCGCCCTGCTCCATATGATCAGGCTAGCCCTGTGCTAATATCTCTCAGTCTCTCTCTTCCCTCCCTCCCTGTTTGCCTCTTTATTCGCAGGGTCTCCAAAATAATTTTATGGTTGGGGGTCACCACAACATGAGGAACTATATTAAGGGGTCGCGGCTTTAGAAAGGTTGGGAACCACTGGTATACACACTTTTATAGGATATGTTTGGATGACGTGTGAAGGTAAAGTTGATCCATTAGAGCAGGGGTGTCAAACTCGCAGCGTCACATCATCGTGATGTATTGTGACTTTTTTCTCCTTCGCTAAACTGGGGTGGGTGTAGCCAGCGCATGATGCATCTGGCCTGCGGGCCTCGAGTTTGATACCTTTGCATTAAAGTCACATGGTCTCAAGTGTTGTCTTCAAGATATGCTGACCACTATTAAGCAATAACATCCTTGTGGCTTGTTTTCCAGCCCTGTTGTTGGGGTGTGTGTGTGTGTGTGTTTGTGGGGGAGCTTATTGTGTTTTCTAAATGCAGGGGCAAAGAAAATACATTTTTTTCTGGTCAACATCATTTTAACACTGCAGCTGTACTTAAAAATATGCTTAAACGCATTTATCTAAATTTAAAAACTGATTGAAGTTGAAGTGCTATGCTGTCCCAAATCTGAAAAGTCAATTATAATTCTGCTTATTATTAACAGTGGATATTCACTAATTGGCTGGAAGAGATGATTGTGGAAATACTCTCAGGGCTGATGATTTAAAAAGAAGAATATTTATTGTGGCTTATTTGTTATTGTTTGGGTATGAGATAAATGTTTTGGTCTAAAATACGGATTTATAGAATAGTATGAATCAGTATAGTGATACCATAGAAAATATTTTTCTCATAGAACCATTGTGGTAATATTCCACTATATATTTAGCAACTAAACAGGCACAAATAGTGTTCATCATTTCAATGGGTAAATAATTTAGTATATACAATGGGATACATGGATATAGGTTTTCATTATCATGGTAGCAATATAGTGCAGCAAACAGTAATCCCTCGTTTTTCGTGGGGGTTACGTTCCAAAAAGAACCCGTGATAGGCGAAATCCGTGAAGTAGTAACCTTTATTTTTTTTTACCCCTCCTACCCGGCTTCTGCGTTTTCGGCGCCCCAAAAAAGCCTGAAAAATCCTCCAACCTCTCCCTCTCTTGATGTCTGCTGTGGCTGCTTGGCACTGATCTCCTGAGCGAGCTTGTAGGCCGTTCCCTCATCGATTTGGCGCGAACGACCATTTTCCCTCAGGGAGAGCTGACAGCGCGGCCCGCCCTACAGCTGATGAGCGGCAGTCCTTCTGCGCACGCGCAGAGCTCTCGGACCGCTTTACTTGCCTGCCGCTGCCAGACTGAAGCAGGAGACCACCACGCAGGCACAGAACTCATCGGAGAGGTTTGCGAGTCCCGGAGCCGCGCGCATTGCTGCTGACTGCCTGGCCGCCCATGACTTCACAGCTGACTGTCGGGAGCGAGTTGCGGAGCCGCGCGCTTTGCTGCTGACGGCCTGGCCACCCATGCCTTCAACAGCTGACTCAGGCCCTCACGTGTATTTCACTGCTCTTGGCAAGCTGTTTTACCAATCAGCCAATCAGAATGCAGAACACAATGCACAATGCAAATCCGTGAAGCAGTGAGACCGTGAAAGGTGAACCGCGATATAGCGAGGGATCACTGTATATGCATGTGTGTACCTGAAGCGTGATAGAAACTGGAAACCACCCTCTTTTTATGAATTGATAGTCATAACTTTCATCTCCAGGCATGTTTTCTCCATTAACTGAAAACGCCAACGATTTAGCAAGATTTATTTGCTTGCCACAGGCCATATGCAATAAAGTGAAATAAAAGATAAATGCAGGGCATTTGAAATGAATTGTGTTCAGTAGTTTTGTAAATAAATACTGGTTATTCAAACAGCTGTCTTAAAATGTCTGTTCTTTAATTCTGTTGTTTATATTACAATGTGCTGTTTTGTTTCTTCAAGTCTATAGCTGCCCATCTCAAACAAGAGGCTCTAAGTGATGAAAAATCATAAAACAATTAGAAATAATTACAGTGCAGTACAAAATTAAATATATATGGCTGCTGAGAAAAAATATCAAGATGAATATTTATATATTCATATATTCATATACTTATATATTTACATAATATTATTTATAGTGAATATGAATAGTATGAAATATTATATTGTATTACACAAAATAACCACAAAGTTACCATACGTTTATGCTACCTCTCTCATGACACTCATATAGAAATATAAAATATTTCTTGTTTAGTTCAGAAGAGCTTAGATAGGAAAGCAAGAATGAAATTGTAAATACTTTAAAATATCATAACCTCTTTTTCTTTTTCTCTTCACAGAGAGAAATGTTGTCTTTCTTCTTCATGTAAGATAGCTACATATTTACACTGTTAATCAGAGACATCTGACAATAATATAGTATTGATGCAAGTAACAGAAAGATGTAAAAACACTATGCTGATATAATCCACTAAACCAGATGGTGACCGCACAATTTCCTGTAATACATTAAAGAAAGTGGAGGAAAAGATAAAGAAAATTCCAAATGATATTTAAAAATCTGAATCTAAAATTTGCTGAAATGTATTTTATATTTCACATTTTATTTTTCTTTTCATGTGTTAATGTATATGCATTACTATGGCAGAGATTTTGTGATATTTTACAATAATACTTTGTACTGATCATGTTATAGTAGTGTATGGCACTTATTAGTAAATCAGTAACTACAGATAAGTGTATTATAGATGTAGATTTGTATAGTGTAATCAATCTTTTAACTTATTAAACAACATTATTGCCTTTATTTTAATTAAAGTATGGACATACTGTACATGGTTGAAATACAGTAATAATATAATGTAAATTTTAAAATTGTATATGAGGTTGAGCCATTTCTCATTTCTATAGGATCTGTTTGGATGACACGTGAAGTCATAGGTAATGTCACATGGCTTCTCTCTGAAAAATGTAGGGTTTTTTTTCTTTTTTTAGTTTGGGATTTTTTAAAAAAACTATTCTTCCTTTTTTGGAGGTTCTATTAATTTTTCCCCTCTAAATATAAACATTCTTAAGTATGTGGATTATTTTAGGGTATTTAGGCATTTTTTTCATTTTTTGTAATTTGTAAATAAAATCAAAACATATTTTAAACAATTTACACTACATAGCTTGGATACTCTACTGTATAATAAACAAAGAAATAAAAACTACTATTTTTGTCTTTGGAGAAGTAGTTTTGGACATTTTTCACAGGGGTTTTTCCCCCTCCAAAATCACAGAGTCTCAATCCAGTCTGGTAGCACATTTTCAAACTAGTACATTTTATTAAAAGGAATATGTTTTCATTGCCTGCAGCTCATAGAGCATTAATGCACTTATAGCTTAATAAATGAAATATATATCTTAATAATTTTGGTTACTTTAGTCCCTCAAAACAGAACTTAGTTGTATCTCCTAGTCCCAGTAGTTGCATTTCTCAACAGTAGACTGCATGTTAAAGTATCTTTAATATCTTAAAGTCTTCCATTCATGGAATAAAACCGTTATGAATCAGATCTTTAGATTTATGCAAACCATAGAAAAATAGCAAGTGATGCTGCCAATAAATAGCATGATTTAACAAGCACAAATGATGATCATTTGCAGAATTGTACTCCATTATATGTGTAAGATTTTAAGTTGAAAGAAACATGGTCCTTACAAGTAAGTTATTCACAGGCAATAAAATGTGGCTATGAGAAATTTATTAGCATGGATGTGGAATACATCAACACTGTAATTAATTTACTCTGATCAGTATTTTCAAATTTAGGGGGCAAAAATTGAAAAATATTTCTAGTACCAATCACTTGCTTATGATTCAGATGAAGTGATTAAAATACTACATTTACTGGTGGTAACCTCTGAGTAAGAAATACAGAATTGGAATTTAGTTTTGAATAGACAGGATTTAAAACATACCAAATAGGGGCCACTTGTAAGTAAAAGATTTTTTAGAGTCTGATTAAACCAGAGGTCTTCAAACTTGGCAACTTTAAGACTTGTGGACTTCAACTCCCAGAATTCTGGGAGTTGAAGTCCAGAAGTATTGAGGTTGCCAAGTTTGGGGACCCCTGTATTACAGAATACAAAGTTTCATAAAATCAATTTTGGAGGAAATCCTCCCAAAATATTACAGAAAATAATGTTAGATATAGGACAGTCAAGAGACCCAGTTTGGTCCAGTGGTTAAGGCACCAGATTGGAAAGTAGGAGACTGTGAGTTCAAGTCCTGCCGTAGCTGGCTGGAGAATTCTGGGAGTTGAAGTCCACAAGTCTTAAAGTTGCCAAGTTTGGGGACCCCTGGTTTAAACTCTACAAGCAATGACAGAAAGTAAGAGTGGGGCAACCACTGAAAAGCCTCTGTCGATGGTGGCAGACACCATAAAATTTAACATTTGGATGATGATGTGGGGAGGGGAAATGTATTTCACATATAGAATGCCACAAAAATACCTCACTTATTCATTACACTACACATCTAATTTGATGGATCTGTGGTTGAAAGTTTAGTCAGTACATTAAATAGGAAGTTAGAGGACAGGGCAAAATTGAAAGTTCCAAATTTCAGTTAATAGAGCAAAAATTACAGATACCGTTAGTCCAGCGGTGGGTTGCTCCTGGTTCGCTGGCAGTGGGAGGCTCCGCCCACCTGCCCTGGACGCTTCTGCGCATGCGAGCGCGTGCGTGAACCAGTAGCAAAATTATTTACAACCACCACTGTGGCAGTCCATGACTTATGACACCAATTGAGCCCAAAATTTCTGTTGCTAAGCAAAGCATTTGTTAAGTGACTTCTGGCCCACTTTATGACTTTTCTTGCCATAGTTGTTAAGTGAATCACTGCAATTGTTAAGTTAGTAACACAGTTGTTAAGTGAATCTGGATTCCCCATTGACTTTGCTTGTCAGAAGATTGCAAAAGCTGATCACATGACCCCAGGACACTGCAAACATCATAAATTTGAACCAGTTGCCAAGTATCTGAATCATATGACTATGGGGAAGTGTGAAAAATGGTCATAAGTCACTTTTTTCAGTGCCGTTGTAACTTTGAATGGTCACTAAATGAACTGTTGTAAGTCGAGGACTACCAGTAGTATATACATCACATGGATTGCTTTTCATTTCCAGAAGTTACTTCTGTGGAGAAAACTCTGTAATATTTTAAGCTCTTCTATACTGCGTGAAGATTGAGGTCTTTGATGATAGCATAATTAGAACTGTGTCAAAACAAGGCAAAATTTACAAGAGGCGGTTGCACTTACGAAATATGAGTGATATGACAGCAGTTGGTAACATGACTCACTGGTTGCTATAATGATCCTTTCTATCATTTATTCATATAAGAAAACTTTCTAAAAGGCAGGGAAAAATGGAGAAGGGAAATGCCTTCATACTTTCTTACCAATAAGCCCCTGGGAATTAAGAAATTATTCTTGAAGAGAAGAGTGGCAAAAAAGGGAAAATTTCATTTAAATTCCCTTCAAATGCAGATATTTACCAAAGAAATGTTCTTTGGGTTTGTTATGACCCAGGTGGTCAAGGCATAGCAGGCCTTTCGAGAGTCCTTTATTTCCCTCAAGAAGTGTGAACCAGAGGTGGGTTCCTGCCTGTTTTTGCCGGTGCGGTTAATAGCTGTTGTTCGGCGCAGAGCCGAAGACGCTGCTGCCATTTGCGGCACGGGAGCTTTCCCCGCCCGCATGGATGCCGCCAATTGCGTTCTTTTGCCCTCTGCGCATGCAGAACACTTTGCGCATGCGCAGAGGGCAAAAGAACGCAATTGCCGGTGTCCATGCGGGCGGCGCCAGCGCCCGGGGAAAGCTCCCGCGCTGCGAACGGCAGCAGTATCTTCGGCTCTGCCCCGAACAACAGCTATTAACTGCACCGGCAGGAACCCACCTCTGGTGTGAACGGCCCTCCAATGACCAGTAAGGCTTCACCCCACACTACCCTGAAGGCACCCACCCTCAGTCCCCCAAACAACAGCCCAGGAAAGTTCACAAGGCAAAGTCCAGGCATAAAACAAATGGCAATCCTCAGGGCAAAGATAAGGTACAAGGTACAAGGCAGTTCTGAAGATAAAGCAAAGCAAAGGGCAAAAGCAGTCCACAAGATTACGGCAAGACAAATGGCAATCCTCAAAGCAAAGTCGAAAAGCAGCCCTGGAAGCAAGGAAAAAAGGCACAAGTCAAAGCCGGGGGAGTGAAATCCAAAACAAACGATTGTCCTTGGCAAACGCTAACTCCCCATGGCTTATTTTTAAACCATTCACTCCAGGTGTTCAGGTGTGAGGAGGGGTGGGGCAACCTTCTCCCACGTAGCCTCACAGCCCTTCCCTGAGCTTGCCTGTGCTCTGCTCTCTTTGCCCTTGGATTGAGTAGAGGAGGCAGCTGTTCCTCATCAGAGGCGATCTGTCGGAGCTGATCTCGTGCTGGAGACCTGTGAGGAAGTTGAGGAAAATTGGAAATCCATCACCTCTCTATAAGTACTTAATCTAATGTTCTTAATTGCTCTTTCTTGTATAGAAATTTTGATAAAAATCTAAACAGCAAATAGTTGTTTCTTAGTAAAGCTAATTTTCTAAACGATAGTCTCTTCTTTGAAAATCAAATACATATGCAGAAGGAAAAAAAATGGCCTCATTGTTCACATGTTAAAAAACATTGAAGTACTGTAGAGTAGATCTGGCTAGCATGACTAGTGGCAAGTCATAAGGGGAGTTGTAGTTCAGAAACATCTGGAGGGCCATAGGTGTCCTATCAGCTATATCATCTTTGAATTCTGTCCTGATGTCTCTACCTACTTCTAAGGTTAAAATGCTGTATCTCACAGTTAAATCCAGACTTTTTGTGCTTTAACGAAAGAGGTAGCCTCATTTTGCTTTGTTTTTATTACAAACATATGATTGTATTCAACATGTATTCCAGAATCAGCCAAACATTAATTTGGTTTACTTTTTATTCATTCATCAGTATATCTGAGTCAAAGTGCTCAGTGTGTTGCAGATTTTGAATAAAGACCGAACAATACTTTCTTTCTGAACATTGCTGAATAAGCCATTATACTGCCAATCCCCATGTATGTGAATCCTCTGCTGACAGTGTGTTTTAGAACAGTCTATTTCAACAAATTAGAGAGGGTCTGATCTGTTGTTTGGGTGTCCTTACTGATAACATTTGCGCAAGCACTTAATATATTAGAGGGGGAATATTGGACTGAATTTTGGCTATGTGCACATGGTGGGTTTTTTCCTTTTTTAAAAAAATAAAGTTGTTTCTAAATGCAATATAATTGGGACAGGTTTGCCACAAATCGTTTCAATAGCAGTACCTAACATTTTTCAGGTTGAAATCTACACTTGTCCTTTGAGTGATATGCCTGACATGAGAAACTGGGGGAAATTAATTTAACCAAGTTTAATATGGTTATTTCCATGCCTTTAAGAAGCTTTCTTTTCTGAAAACTAAACATCGCAATTGTTGTACAGGCTCTGTAGTGACATACAAAAGCTTTCTTGGGGCCACAAGTGGATAATATATCTTTTATACAAATGTTATAGCCTATATGTATAGCAATGGATTTTCAGAAAATGAAGAGAAATATAAATACATACGTACCTACCAGAACCGTGATGGCGAACCTATGGCACGCGTGCCACAGGTGGCACGCGGAGCCATATCTGCCGGCATGTGAGCCATTGCCCTAGTTCAGCTCCAGCTGATTTTTGGCTTGCGATGAGGTTCTGGGAGGACGTTTTTGGCCTCTGGAGGACCTCCACGGGGTGGGGGAGGCCGTTTTTGCCGTCCCCAGGCTCCAAGAAAGCCTCTGGCGCCTAGGGGGGGTGAAAAATGGGCCTACTGGGCCCACTGGAAGTCAGAAAACAGGGGAGCAGGGGGCGTCATGCATGGGGGCGGGGCAGTATGGGGGGTCACACGCGCATGCGTAGGAGTGGGGAGCGGGGGCATTGAATTATGGGTGTGGGCACGCACGTGCTTTCGGCACCCGAGGAAAAAAAGGTTTGCCATCACTGTACTAGAATATAGGTAGTCCTTGATTTACAACCATTCGTTTAGTGACCATCCAAAATTACAATGATACTGAAAAAAGTAGCTTTTTTCACGTTTTATACACTTTCTGACCATTGCAGCATCCCCATGGTCACAAGATCAAAATTCAGACGCTTGGCAACTGGTTCATATTTATGACGGTTGCAATGTCCTGGGGGGGTGTCATATGATCCCCTTTTGCAACCTTCTGAGAAGCAAAATCAATGGGGAAGCCAGATTCACTTAACAACCGTGCTACTAATTTAACAACTTCAATGATTCACTTAACAACTGTGGCAAGAAAGGATATAAAATCTGGGCAAAACTCACTTAATAATTTGTCTCACTTAACAACAGAAATTAGGGGCTAAGTTGTGGTCATAAGTCGAGGACTACCTATATGGAAATCATTCAAAACTATAACTGATATAAAGGTAATAGCATCCTCTAATTGCAATTGTCTTATTCCAGAATGGGATTTTTAAAAAAACATTACAAGCCAGCCCACAGCCCTGGTATCATCTGATAGAGTCCCACTGAAGAATTAAATCAAGTCTGACACTTTTTAGGGGATTTCAGATCACCCAGAATCAGCTACATGCTGTTATCTGACGTGGGTTCAACTTATGTAAAGTCATAGAATGAAGAGAGAAAAAACCTCCCACAAACAGCAGTTGCAGTCTTCTCTGATGTTGAGTGGATACGATAAGAATTAACACCGCTGTAGTGTGTTCCTTTCTTCTGGTCAGGAAATGGCCATTTTTATCAACGTTTCATTCACAGTAGCTCTGTGGGGAGTCTCCAAAGTGTTATATAAATAAAAATAAATAAATAGTTTCCAACGCATTTTCAAAATCCTTCACATCATTACCTAGATGTGTCTCAAAGTGATACATTTAACTCACATTCAGGCACTGTGTTTATGTCATACCATGGTTTGCATTTTTTTCCAAAACAATAAACAAAGATAAATGTTTATTGTTACTGGCAGATCACAAATAAAGGGAAAGATAATTTAAACATCCTTCCCAATCTAATGCCTTTGAGTCATTTTAGACTGAAATCTATTATCTCTAGCAACATGGCCAGTAGCTAGGAATAATGAGAGTTGTGGTTCATTACAAACTTACACTGTTTATTCCACAGGATCCAATCTGGGTCAGTCACCAGGAGATTGGATCCTGCAACATTATCCTGGGACATTCTGTTCACCTTCATTCGTGATTATTTATTCTCTTCCTTTCTTCCTCTCTTGAGCCATGGTGGTGCACTAGTTAGAATGTAGTATTGGAGCAAACTCTGCCCATAGCCAGGAGTTTGATCCTGACTGCCTCAAAGTTGACTCCGCCTTCCATCTTTCCAAGATAAAACGAGGACCCAGATTGTTGGGTGTAATATGCTGATATTTGTAAACCACTCAGAGTTCTGTAAAGCACTATGGAGTGGTATATGTCTTAAGTGCTATTGCTATTGCTTGCCTCACAATAACATCAGAGTCACTGACCAGGAGGCTCCACCACCATCGATGAACAGGGCAGAATGAAAATCTGGGAATGTTGTGTCTATTTTTAACATTTAAGACATCCTAGCACCAATCAACAAGATCCTAGTATTCATCACAAAAGTGAATAGCACACTCCTTATTTTTATTTATGTTATTTATTTATTTATTTTGTATCCTGCCTTTATTATTTTTACAAATAACTCAGGCTGGTGAGCATATCCAGCACACCTTCCTCCTCCCATTTCCCCGACAACAACCTTGTGAGGTAGATTGGACTGAGGGAGAGTGACTGGCCCAAGGTCACCCAGCTGGCTTCCATAGCTAAGGCAGGACTTGAACTCACAGTCTCCTACTTTCCAATCTGGTGCCTTAACCACTGGACCAAACTGGGTCTCTTGACTGTCCTAAATCTAACATTATTTTCTGTAATATTTTGGGAGGATTTCCTCCAAAATTGATTTTATGAAATGTTGTATTCTGTAATACAGAGGTCCCCAAACTTGGCAACCTCAATATTTCTGGACTTCAACTCCCAGAATTCTGGGAGTTGAAGTCCACAAGTCTTAAAGTTGCCAAGTTTGAAGACCTCTGGTTTAAACAGACTCTAAAAAATCTTTTACTTACAAGTGGCCCCTATTTGGTATGTTTTAAATCCTGTCTATTCAAAACTAAATTCCAATTCTGTACTTCTTACTCAGAGGTTACCACCAGTAATTGTAGTCCGTTTTTCTTAAAAGACATGCATACTTTTAAGTTACAAATTTACTTAAAAAAAAAACCCATCTGTTCTTTTATATTCTCAAAGAAGTATGAAATGTGCTGCATAATGTAAGAGGCAACTGCACCCTTATTTTTTTCTGGACAAGAGGTGATAAATAACTTTAAAGTATTTTAATCACTTCATCTGAATCATAAGCAAGTGATTGGCTAGAAATATTTTTCAATTTTTGCCCCCTAAATTTGAAAATACTGATCAGAGAATTCTGGGAGTTGAAGTCCAGAAGTCTTAAAGTTGCCAAGTTTGAAGAGCTCTGCTGTAATGCAAGCATGCTGAAATCTTTTTTCACTCTTGTAGGAGCAAATGAGGCATCTTCTGATAGGTAAGAAGAGAAGTCACTTCTGCTGAATGGGATGGAGAAGAGGCAGTTCTGATCAGCAATTCTCAGAGAAAGTATGGCAAGAAAGCAAGTGAAAGAAGTTGGCCAAGGAGATCATAGATGACCCACCATAGATGATCCATTCCTGAGGTAAGCCTGTAGAAAATTTTGAATCAAGAAAACAAACCTTTGCAAGGTGTTAATGCATTTTACAGGATCTTGCTGGCAATTGTAGGAGAGAAATACAAGGAAAAGCATTTACTGTATGTTATCACTGAAATAGTTATCTTGCTAATTCTTGTATCGTTTATAAACATAAAATGGTCTTTAATTCATCTTTGACTCTTTCTTTTCACAGAATGAAGAAACTCAAATGCTTCTATATACGATGGTATATTTTAATACTGGTTTTAATAGTTGTGCTGCTCTTGCTCAGAGCTGATTTTATTTTATTCTTTCACAAAGATACGTACTTTGTAGAACCATTTTTAAGTACCTCATCATTTGTGAAAAACAAGTACAGCCATGTAAAAACATATGACCAATATAACATTAATTGTTCCTTCATCTATGATCAAGATCCCATGGAGATTGGAAAGTCTTTAGCGATAAGGAGACAAAAAATTATTGATTTAGAAGATGAAGATGTTATAGCAATGACCAGTAACTGCCAGGAATACCGAACAATTAGAGAATATCACCTAAAGGCCGTTTCTCCAGAAGAGGAAGAATTCCCTTTAGCTTATTCTCTGGTTGTTCACAAAGATGCCATAATGGTCGAGCGACTCATTCATACAATTTATAGTAGTCAGAATGTCTACTGTATTCATTATGATCAAAAGTCTTCTGACACTTTCAAACAGGCTTTGGAGAATTTGGCCAAATGTTTCTCTAATATATTCATTGCATCCAAATTGGAAGTGGTTCACTATGCCCATATTTCAAGGCTGCAGGCAGACTTGAATTGTTTATTTGATTTATTGAAATCTGCAGTTCAATGGAAGTATGTAATTAATTTGTGTGGCCAAGATTTTCCCCTGAGATCAAACTTTGAGCTGGTATATGAACTTAAGAGACTTAATGGAGGTAACATGTTGGAGACTATCAGACCAAGCAGTAATAAAAAAAAAAGATTTACCTATCACCATGAACTTCAAAAAAAGTTTTATCAATATATGAAGATACCTGTGAAAACTAATATTTCAAAGAGTCCACCTCCACACAATATTGAAATTTTTGTAGGCAGTGCGTACTTTGTTTTGTGTCGAGCTTTTGTACAGTATATTCTTGGCAATTCCCATGTTCAAGATTTTTTGGAATGGTCAAAGGATACTTATTCACCGGATGAACATTTCTGGGCAACTCTTGTTCGTATACCTGGAATACCTGGACAGATTTCAAGAGAAGCTGAAGATATCACAGATCTTCAGAGCAAAACCCGTTTAGTAAAATGGAACTACAATGAGAACTCTCTCTATCCTCCCTGCACTGGTATACATCTTCGCAGTGTGTGCATCTATGGAGTTGCAGAACTAAGATGGCTCCTCAACCACGGGCATTGGTTTGCCAACAAATTTGACTCAAAAGTGGACCCTATTTTAATAAAATGTTTGGCAGAAAAGATTGCAGAACAGCAAAAGCAATGGGTTGGTTTAGCTTCTGAAAAACGCGTTATGCACAAAAACTTACAGGGGTCTCCTAACAGTATAGAATAGTTATGAGGAGATTATGTGGTATTTTTAAAGTGAGGAATTGCTCACTCGCAGTTATGATGGTAACAGAAAAGTACTTTTATGACTCATTCTCATATCTATAACCTTTGCAGATCTGTAAAGCAAAGGAAAGCTGAAGTAAGATCACGAGTCCAAGTGCAGTTTCACTGGGGACTCCTTCACTTAAGAACCAAGTATCCAGTCCCAGGTGTCTTTAGTAAACAAGCACTATCTGTACAACTTCAGTAAAAAAAGATTAGAGAGAATGAGCTCATTTATATTTGTTTAAGCTAATGTTTCTCATGCTTTTTAACTTCTCCCATTTACTTCATATGTTTTCCTTTAACCAGTATAGATTGTTCTTGCGTGCAGCTTGGATGCTAGTCCAAAACTAAAAGAAGAAAAGAAGCAAGAACAATATTGCTCTGATTTTTTTAAAAGCCAAGTGCAGGAAAACATTAAGACAAAGCAGCAGTCACTTGGGCCTGTCACTCCCTCTCAATCCAAGCCACCTCACACAATTGTTGTGGGGAAAATAGAAAGAAGGAACATTAGGTATGTTCGCCACCTTGGGTTACTTATAAAGTAATAAGGCAGTAATAAAATAGATACATAATAATAAACAGATTAGAATGAAAGCCAGATTGCAAAGTGCAGGCCAGGCACTAGAAGGGCAGATGCTTCTGTGCAAACCTGATGTTCAGGTTCTCCTGAAGTCCAAGCCAAAATGGGCATGAAGGGCAGCACCAGGGGCGGGTTCCTAATTTTTTTTACTACCACTCTGTGGGCGTGGCTTATTTTGTGGGTGTGGCTTGCCAGCCATGTGACCGGGTAGGCGTGGGCCTCGGGAGCTTGGCAGCGGCCGGAAAAGCGGGGGGGCATTGCCCACCCGCAACACAGCCCCCCGCAGCGGGAGCAGCAAGACCGCGGCAGCGGTTCTTCTAGGAGGCTCCATCCGGCCTGAATGCTTCTCCCCATTCGATGATCCTAGGCTCCTGCTGCCTGTTCCCCTTCCCCTCAGCAGCTCGAGAAGCCTCGAACGTGCGAAAATGCCTGGGATCATCACCGCGCGTTCGTGGCTTCTCGGACTGCTGAAGGGAGGGGAATGGAGATAGCTCCTAAAATTAAAATTTTAAAAATTTTATTAAATTTTTTTAATTTTTTTTTTTAAAAATGGCAGTGCCCAGGTACCGGCAACCAACCGCACCGGTGTTGTGACGTCACCAGCGGGCCGCTACCGGTGCTATAGAGTGGACCGCACTGGTAGGAACCCACCACTGGGCAGAGCCCTGTGACCGAAAGTCACAGCATCTTCACTTACCTAATAAGTCCTTGGCAGATGCCAGATGCAGACTGAATTAAGGCCAAGGTTATGAATTCAGCTTTGTAGATCATTAGTATGCCGAGAATTGTGTTGGGAGAAGATGGAAAACACTACCTGAAATTGGAATAGCTGAAGACAAATTTAGGTTGCCTTCCTAGTGAACTGGGGATAAGACAAAGGTTGTGTCATGAGGCTAGGTCCTCTAAAAATGGACAGTAGGTTAACTTTGTGCCAAACTGAGCAGGAAGAAAGGATGAGATACCAAAAATATTATGAAATATTCAATGCTTTGAAAAAGTGTTCTGATGGTTGGTGTTCAATGCTCCCTCAGGTTTTGGCTGATGTGGAGTTTTTCTCTGCACAAACTCTTGTCCCTTATTAATTTTTCATTCTTATCTCCAGCCCCAGAACTGTCTACACTTTTCAAACCACTGATTTACCTCATGTAAAACGTTTGATCAGATTTTATCTATACTTTTGCTTTCTGACTTATTTACAAAAAATTTTTTGACTTTGAAGTTTGATATAATCATGGGTATAATCATCTATGCAAAACAAATGAAAATTCTACTGAATTGTATATGCAATTATGAGATGTATATTGTATGTTAAATCAGCTTTTGTATATATTTAAGTATGTATGTACACTGGGCAATTATATTTTATTTTAATTTATTTTATTACATTTTATTTTATTTAAATAATTAAATTATAATTACCCAGTATATGTATGTATACTGGGTAATTATAATTTAATTATTTAAATAAAATAAAATGTAATAAAATAAATTAAAATAAAATTTATTTTATCATTTTAATATATTTGAAAATGAGAGATGTAGATACCACTTTTTCTAGACAAATTTCTCCTTTGCCAAAACTGTAAGAAAGAAAATACTGAAGTCAGCAATGCTGGTTAAATGCAGTTCTCTCATCTTGCTGGTGCTGTTGTTGTTGCAAGTCAGCAATAAGAATTACAAATAAAATGGTGAATAAATTCTATACAAACTGCAGCATTACAATTCTGTTGGGCAGTGCATGGCACAGCCTATTTTGATAAGACATGATGAACACTTCCTCACTCAATCACTTTTTTAAAAAATATTTCAAAGTTAAAGCTTTAAAAAAAAGATTGGTAAACCTGAACAAAGATTAGTGCACTCTGCTCGAGTTTTCCCTTCTTCTTTGAAGAATGTACACTTTCATATCCATTTTAATTATTTGCTTTCCACCCGATTCACAAATTATCATTTTTATAGAAAAATTAGTTTCCCCTGTTATGTTTGTATAATTCTTTAAAATAGACGTGCAAGATCTTTTATAATGGAAAGGAAGCATGGGAATTATAGAACATTAAGATCTTATTCTAAAACAAATGGGTACAATTTTTATTCCATCATTTTTTAGCACTTCTGTAATCAGCTAAATATGGCCATTAACGGGCTGGCAATGTTGGAAATTGCAGAGGGTCCAAAAGAGAGTTACTCAAGCTGAGTGAAATAAATATAGTATTAATGCATATCCCCATTTCTGAGAAGATATTGATCTTATGTAATAAAGCATCATAGGCCTTATCTGAGAATTACCGTAATTTTCGGAGTATAAGACGCAGCTTCCCCCCCCTAAAAGTGACTGAAAATTTGGGTGTGTCTTATATTCCGAATGTAGCTTTTTCAAAGCTTTTTTTCCCATCCCTAACGAGGTGCTAACGATCTTCCTGGCTCTTCCCAGCTTGCAGGCTTGTTTTCATTGCTACTCCTTCTGAAAAAGGTTTTTTCAGCCCTAACGAGGTGCTAATGATCTTCCAGGCTTGAGGATTTTTTTCATTGCTACTCCCTTCAAAGACGTTTTTTTCCAGCCCTAAATCTTTGCAGGCTTGTTTTCATTGCTACTCCCTCCAAAGATTTTTTTTCAGCCCTAACCAGGGGATAAAATAATGTGCTGAAGCTGACCAGACTAAGGACGCTAGCCAGATGAATACCTGGTAGGTAGATTTCCCCCCCTATTTTCCTCCCCCAAAACTAAGGTGCGTCTTATACTCCGGTGCATCTTATACTCCGAAAATACAGTATATACAAACATACATATATACTCATCCTGCTGTTCCCCTTTGGGGTAAGTATCATTAAAAAAAGAAAGCAATATTATACAAAGTGCAAAAAGAATTTTAGAAACATTGATCACAAAAAAGGCATGAGATGCAAGAAAAGAAAAGTAAATCTAATTTCTAGTTTATATCAGCTCTGTTCATTATACTTTCTGTGTCCAAAATCATCCGTGTTTCTACCATATAACGATTCATACTTCGCCTTCTCTAAACTTCCCACCATTCCTTCTGAAATTGTAATAAATTCCCTCTAACCACTGCTTTCTCAAGTTTCCTTTTTCTCTCAATCTATTCATGTTTCCTTCCTGTATTTGGCAATTTGATATTTGTTCTGTATGACTGTATGAGCAAACCACCTCAAATTACTTCTTTCATATTCAGTTTTGTCTTCATATTACATTAACTCATTGCATCCATTCTTGATCCTCTCTTCCTTTTGTTTTATCCCACACAATTCTCAAGTAAACCATTCTCACTGTATTCAACTTACTTTTATGTGTAAGTATACATGCTCCTTATATATGCAACTCAGTCTAATTAATAGAGGGCGAGGTGGCACATCGGCTTAAAGACACTGGGGTTGTCGGCCAGAGATGGTTGGCACTTGGGCAGTCTGAGTCTACGGCCTGCATGTGGGAGTGAGCTCCTATCATTTGCCCCTAGCTCCTGTCCATGCAGCAGTTTGACAGCATGTAAAAATGCAAATAGATAAATAGATACAACTCCAATGAGAAAAGCTAGCAGCATTCTGTGCAGAATCAGGAGCCAGTGCCAATCCTGCCCAGATGCGAGGCGAGGTTGGTGGAAGAAAGCCTGGAAGACCCAACATCCACAAACGCTGCTACCCAGCAGTTGCAAAGCTAGTTTGGCTCCCATGCTATACTGTGGATAGCACACATGCATGAACAAAATGAATTAGTAATCTTAGGCTGCCAGAACTACCTGGCAAAGCAGAATAGGTTTCCTTGGTTATGTACACCATATGTTAACCAATTAAAAAATAAAATAATAAAACAAAACAAAATATAAAATATAAAATAAAATAAAATAAAAGTTTAATTAATATCTGGCTTTCAAAATAGGCTCAAACCTAGAATCTTCCTATTGTTTTTACACTAGCTCATTTTTTTTCAATCTGAAACCAGTAATGATTTAACATTCTTTGTACTTTAAAGTAGCCCCCCAGAATGCCTAGTTTCTAAAAATTCTGTGAATTGCACCCCCAACCCATTTATAGGATGCCAAATTGATAAAAGCTGATATAAATCACAGAAAATAGTTATTCCTGACTATCAGTGGTGGGATTCAAAATTTTTTACTGCCAGTTCTGTGGGCGTGGCTTGGTAGGCATGGCAGGGGAAGGTTACTGCAAAATCCCCATTTCCTCCTGATCAGCTGGGACTCGGGAGGCAGAAAATAGATGGGGGCGGGGCCAGTTAGAGGTGGTATTTACTCGTTCTCCGAACTACTCAAAATTTCTGCCGCTACCAGTTCTCCGAACTACTCAAAATTTCCACTACCGGTTCTCCAGAACTGGTCAGAACCTGCTGGAATCCACCTCTGCTGACTATCCTTAGTTATGAGAAAGTTAATTTATAGTTTTAACTGAATGTATAATTGTCTGCTATTGCACTTGCTGGCAGCTTGGTGGACAGGTGTCTAAAATATTTGTTTTGAAAACTTTGGAATAAATTGCTCAGCTTATTTGTGATCTTGTCTTACACATGCTCTCCTTTTTTAATGTTGAATTCAAATAGCAAATTCTGTGTTTGGTTACTTCAGGCTCTTGTTAGCCAGGTTTTAAACTCTTGGGACTGATATTATGTGCCTTTTCCATGCTATCTCAAAAATATAAGAACATTGATATTTTGTTGTGGCAATATTTTTTAAAAATTATTTATTATTTATTAGCAGAATAAATAAATATTAGCAGCATAAATAAATAATAATTATTTATTATTATTTATTAGAATTGCTTGCCACCCATCCTGCCTGTAAAGATACTTCAGCATCACAAGAGATAGAATTCCTCTTATTTGAAATAGAAGTCTGGTTGATACTTTTGATATTATAGTTTTCTGTAGCATTTTAAAATGAATGTTAAGTATTTCTATTCCCTTTCCTTTAAATAAGCCTTATTGGTCCTTATTAAAATATAAGAATTAACACTTTTGAACCAAGGCAGATCTACATGTCTTTGAATATGGGAAGTTCTAAATTGTAAAGTCAGCAGGGAGTTGAAATAGTTTCTTCAGGGAAAATGCTATGGGGTGTGTGTGTGTGTGTGTGTGTGTGTGTGTGTGTGTGTGTGTAAGAGAGTGAGAGAGATTTAATTTAAGAAAAGACCTCTACACACAATAATTTGTATGGTGTAAAGGGAAAGGCTTTGCTATTTTAGGCTTCCAAATACATTGGAATAAAACTTAAATATTCCACCGAGTGGGAAAATGGAAGTGACAGGAAATGATGAGGAATATAATACTATTAAATCTGTAGAGTGTCAGCAGAGCAGGGGTCCCTAGCCTGTGGGCCACGGACCGATACTGGTCCAAGGTCTGTTGGGAACCAGGCTGCACAAGTGGCAGACAAGTGCGCGAAGCTTCATTTGTGCATGTATGGAGCTAGGTTGCGCGCACGAAATCATCCTCTCCTACTGCTGCTGCCATCACCACCGCCACTACTGTTGCTGATCTGTGGAGCCAGAAGGTTGGGGACCGTTGCAGTAGAGGAAGGCTGAGATAATGGAATGAAGATGCTTTTCTTATATTAATACTAGAACTCCAGTGAACCTGCATAGTAGAAGAGTCAATATAGACAAAATGAAGATTTTTTTTTTGCTAGAAGCTATGCAGCATACTTCCCCAGATGGGTTACTACCAGTAGTGGGTTCTAAAACCCATTGCTACCGATTCAGGCGTGCACTCACGCTCACGCGTGACGCTTCTACGCATGCGCAGAAGTGTCCCAGGCGGGTGAGCGGAGTGTCCCAGGCAGGTGGGCAGAGTGTCCCGGGTGGGTGGGCAGAGCATCCAGGCGGGTGGGTGGAGCATCCCAGGTGGGTGGGAGGAGCCTCCTGCCACCACCACTACCGGTTCATAGAACGAGGCCGAACAAGTAGCAACCCACCGCTGGTTACTACTGCCTCTTACCTGGTTGATTGGAAGTCTATATATGTTGTATTGTCCAGCTCAGCGGGAGAATGGCAGGTTGGGAAAAGCTAATCTTGCAAAAAGAGTGTGTATCTGATGAATTGTATATATGACCCGCCTTCCTGTGGTGGTTGAAGATTCTGAAAATTACAATCCCCAGATATCTGGGTAACGAATGTAAGATTCATTTCAGTAATTAAATAAATTAATTACTAGAGAAGCTCTAGGGATTACTTATTTATTTTATTTATTTATTCGAAGTTCTTCTATGCCGCCCTCCTCCCTCAGGACTCAGGGCGGCGTACAACATTTTAGGGAACATCAAATAAATGTTAAAAACAATTTAAAACAATTTTAAAACAACCAACATCATATATACATGGGGGAGACGTCAGATGGAAGGTCATCTCAACATCACTCCGCCTGCAGGAAGAGCCATGTCTTGATGGCTTTTCGGAAGGCCAGCAGGGTGGGGATGATTCGGATCTCCGGGGGGAGTTGGTTCCAGAGAGCAGGGGCCCCTACAGAGAAGGCCCTCCCCCTAGGCCCCGCCAGTCGACACTGTTTGGCTGACGGGACCTGGAGGAGACCCACTCTGTGGGACCTGACCGGTCGAAGGGAATTATGAGGTAGAATGCGGTCCCGGAGATAGCCTGGTCCTAAGCCATGTAGGGCTTTAAAGATGGTGATCAGCACCTTAAATTGTACCCGGAGCCCAATGGGCAGCCAATGCAGCTGGCGGAGTATAGGTGTTACGTCGGTGTACCTTGAAACACCCACCACAGCATGCGCAGCTGCATTTTGCACCAGTTGAAGTCTCCGAATACTCTTCAGGGGCAGCCCCATGTAGAGCGCATTGCAGTAGTCCAGTCGAGAGGTGACAAGGGCGTGAGTGACTGTGAGTAGAGCCTCCTTCTCCAAGTATGGTCGCAATTGGTGCACCAGGCGAACCTGTGCAAAAGCCTTCCCCAACTCCAGATGGGTTACTACCAGTAGTGGGTTCTAAAACCCATTGATTCAGGCGTGCACTCACTTAGGTTGGTTCCCTTTAGAATCAAGCGGTTAAAAGTTTATAAGCTTTTGCAAACTTTGTTTTTATTTGACATATTCATGAGTTCATATAAGGAAGTCATATTGAACAGACAGCCAAAGTACACTGTACATATCACGTTTCCAGGGAGATAGCCAGCAATGTAATCTGTGTACACATTGTTTGTTTGCTTTTTTTGCAGCAGAGATCTGAATTATCTTTAGGTGAGAGGAGGAAGGAAAACAGGATCTGTTCCAAAGGTGTCTCCAGGCATTCTGAGCAATTAGGTAGTTTTCCTAGCTAAATTTCCTAACAAAACACATTTTTAGTGGTAACTCTGCTGAGACTATTACAAAGCTTGCATCTCTATTTACCCAATTAATGGAGCCTGAAATTACATTGAAAACAGCTTGAGTTTAGGAGAGAGCTTAAAGAAATAGTTTTAAATATCCTGCTGTAGATGCCTCTGAAAAATCCTGCTTTAAATAGTTTCATTAAAACTATCTTCTTTCTTCTTAGTTAATATCCTTTGAGACTCACTGCTGTTTGAACAACACGAGAAAATAAAAGGAAGCATTTGCTAGTGCACTGAAGCAGTGATGTTTTAAATACTGGGCTAAGCCATATACCCGTGATGGCGAACCTATGGCATGCGTGGCAGACGTGGCACGCAGAGCCTTTTCTGTGGGCACACGCACAGTCACTTCATCTCCGCTCGGCAAAAAAAGGAGTTTCTTTTCCTGCAGAGATGCCTGTGTTGGGATGCCCCACCTCCCCGCCAGCCAGCTGGGCTTCTTCAGGCACTTAGCTTGGAACCTATTAGCTCCACCCCACCCTCCGCCTCAGATAGTGGCGCGCAAAAGTTCGGCCAGGCTCCTCCAGAGATGGAGTTTTTTGGGGGGCGATCCAGCACCCAGGCTAGCTTCAACATAAACGTTCTTTCTTGGCTTTGAGATTCCTAGCTTCAGTGGGCAGCAAAGCTAGGTTTGTCCCCCTGTGCCGATCCGGCAGACGAAATAGGAAGAGGGGGCAGAGAGAAACAGTCCCGTTGCCAAGCTACACATGGGTCAGAGGGGGGCAAAAATTTCAACTCCAACCTCCTGGTGAGGCGTGGGGCTTTGAGAGAAGGCTGGAAGGAAGCACCACTGACTCGCTCATGTTCTCAGTCACCAGTCTAGCTTGACACAGGCGGCAACACAGCTCACATTGCCCTTTCCAAGGCCACTGTCGGTGAAGCTGGGCGCCGGTGAGGACTGGCTTTTTGCCTAGCTTTGTCCAGGTGTAGGGGGAGATGGATGGGGGCCTGGGGCAAACTAGACTGGGAAAGCTGGCTGTGAGAGGAAGAGAAGCCAAGTGAGTCGAACCCAGACGCTTCCCGAGTCCCCGAAGCAGCAACCTGAGAGAGAAGGGGGTGGAGTTCCTGTGTGCTGCCATTTCTATGTGCTAATGCTGCTGTTCCCTTCTTTGCATGGGATCCCCCAGCAGGGAACA
The DNA here is from genome assembly GCA_023053685.1 of Diadophis punctatus similis. Taxonomy (NCBI): domain Eukaryota; kingdom Metazoa; phylum Chordata; class Lepidosauria; order Squamata; family Dipsadidae; genus Diadophis; species Diadophis punctatus. The sequence continues at coordinate 28,158,366 of JALIGW010000002.1, forward strand.
GCAGCGTTAGCACACAGAAATGGCAGCACACAGGAACGCCACCCCCTTCTCCGTTTCCATTCCAATAGCTGGGGGATTTGGGGACTCGGGAAACATCTGGGTCCAGCTCACCTGGCTTCTCTTCCTCTCACAGCCAGCTTTCCCAGTCTAGTTTGCCCCAGGCCTCCATCCATTTCCCCCCCCCGACACCTGGACAAAGTTAGGCAAAAAGTCAATCCTCACCGGCGCCCAACTTTACTGAGAGCGGAAAAGCTGGGCGCCAGGACAATGTGAGTTGTGTTGCCGTCTGTGTCAAGCTAGACTGGGGAGGGAGAATGTGAGTGAGCACTGAGGAGACCGCGGAGGAGGGAAGCCAGGTAAAGGGGCAAGGGAACGGCATCTGCAGCATGCCGGGCTTGGCAGACTTTCTAAGCCCGCCTAAAGCAGGGACAGAAGGGGCAGAAGAGTTCCTATCTGTGTGTGTGTGTGTGTGTGTGTGTGTGTGTGTAAGAGAGAGGGAGAGAGAGAGAGAGAGGGAGGGAGGGAGGGAGAGGGAGAGGGAGAGATCCGATCCAATCTTGGAGAGTTATATCAGGGCTGGTGGCGGTGTGCTCTCTCTCTGTCTCTGTCTCTGTCTCTGTCTCTGTCTCTCTCTCTCTCTCTCACACACACATACACAGGTTGGATCTTTCTTTCCTCCCACCCCCCCTTCTGCCCCACCTACCAGAGACCTCAGGATTCCCTCCCCAATCCTGCCTCTCTCATACAGGCACCATCCACATGACTGATGTAGAGTTGGCCACACCCACTCAGTCACATGACCACCACCACAGCCACACCCACCAGGTCATTAGGAAGAACAGGTTGGCACTTTGCGATAAATAAGTGAGTTTTGGGTTGCAGTTTGGGCACTCGGTCCCTAAAAGGTTCGCCCTCACTGTCATATACCATAGTATGCAAACTATCATGGATTCACACAAGAGACAAAAGATGTGGCTGGTCTACCTGTGGTTACTCTTGGAGGAAATATTTTCCGACTGTACCAGAAAAGGGGGGATGGTGCAGTCCTATTATTGTTTGCCTCTCAGCAACTTTTAATATCATCAGGCATGGTATCTTATGTAATTGATTGTGAGTAAGGGAAACTTTATGCATGGCTGATCACAACAAACAGCACTGAGAGAAAGACCATCTCATATCCAGTGCTATTCAATATCTATACAAAACAACAGGAAATCATTTTAGAAAATTTGAAGTACAAGTAATTTATATGTTATAGACCAGGGGTGTCAAACTTGATTTCACTGAGGGCCGCATCAGGGATCTGTTTGACCTCAGGGGGCTGGGGTGAGTGTGGTTGGGGTGGGTGTGGCCAGCTCGACATCACTTGTGTCGGGGGACTTGTGGTGGCCTGAGTGCTCTGCTAAGAAAACATAAGGCAAAAAGGCCTGAAAAATTATATTGCAAACAGAGCATTGCTAACAAAAAGATATTTTTCCTCAGCACTTCATCAAAAATTTGTATAATAATTATTTCAACCAGCCCCCATGCTGAAAGTCTGCATTTCTTGGTATTTATATATATAAAAGCCAAATACCACTCACGCATCATCACGAAATCTCCAGAACTGTAAAGCCTACAAACTTGAAACTTGGCACGTATGTTCCTCTTGGCTTCTAGGTGCTCGCTAAGAAAGGATTTTTTGAAATGACCATCAGATCATTAGTATTTCTTATACAGCATTATATTAACATGCTCTGATGCTAAGGAGTTAGGTGTTCTACTTCCCCTCCCCACCTGAAAAGAACTCTGTTCCAACTGCCAGTTGCCTTATATTAACACGCTTCGCTAAACTGGGCATGGGTGTGGCCAGCGCATGACTCATCTGGCCTGCGGGCTGGGAGATTAGACATTCTACTCCCCCTCCCCACCTGAAAAGAACTCTGTTCCAACTGCCAGTTGCCTTATATTAACACGCTCTGATGCTAAGGAGTTACACATTCTACATAAATTTTCAAGCTTTAAGTGTCAATGTATCAAGCCCAATTGTAACTACTCATTAATTTTCAAGCTTTAACTATCAAATTATCAAGCCCAATCACATAGTTTCGTAGTGAAGCACTGGTATCCAGCTACTAGTATTTATATAATTGAAACAGAGATCTTCCAAATATTTGCATCTCTAATGGAGTGATAGATCCAGAATCTTATCAACAATCTTATCCTGTTGATTTCAGCTCTAAATACAACAATATTAAGTCCAAACCATAAGAGTTAATGATCTAATTCCTAAACTGCAATAAGACAATTACAAAATAAAAACAAAAAGCCCCTCATTATACATTCCCTGAAATGTATTTTCTCTGAAATATACATGCAACAGCTTTGTATATAATAACCATCTGAAATCATTAAGAAATTCACTTTACATTATTTAAAATAGGACAGGATATTCAAGCCAGGTATTATGTCTTAAAGATTACTTGTTAGATATCTAGTAGTCCTGTTTAAGATCTCATTTCCAGTGGAGAGAAACAAACCACTGGAACACCAATTGGGCTGTTATTCTTCATATCTGATGTATTAAGTTACTCAAATCTGTGTAGTGTTGGATTCCAATTGGATAGATCCAGTTGAAGTGCTTGTTTCAGTGAAACTCCAAACCAGGTTTCAATACAGAAGCACCATTGGTTGCACCTGTCAACCTGTGGTGGATCTGGACAGGAATAGTGCATCCAACAGAGTGGTCTTTGATCTCTCAGTAGGTTGCGATACCATTAGTCATGATAAACTTGTAGACATTTTCTGTCATTGATCTTGGATGTGATTCTACTTCCTCATTTGAAACTGGTACACAATCTGGGGGTAATCTTGGACTCACAGCTTCTGCATGAAGAGCAAGTGGCAGCTATGGAAGGGTGGCACTGGTACATCCGTTGTGCCCTTTCCTTGACCAAGAGGCTCTTGAGACTCACGTCTTTGACATCTCATGGATTACTGTAAGGCAATCTAAAGGGGCTAGACCTTGAAGACCATTGAAGAGCTACTGTTGAGAATGCAGTGATATAGACAGTGATGGGTATGCCTCATGCCTATGTGATCCCGTTGTTACATGAGCTGCACTTGCTGCCATTTAGCTTTCAGATGTATTCAAGGTAACTCAAGTTAAACAGCTCCAAACTCGATTGCAGAAAATACAACTTCAGCAACAGAGTGCCAACGCCTGGAATGCTCAACCCAACTCTGTTGTTACAGCCTCAAAGCCTCACAGCTTCAACCTCAAACTGTCTACCGTGGACCTCACCCCATTCCTAAGAGGTCCATAAAGTGAGTGTGCATAAGTGCACCAGCGTGCCTACCGACCCTGTCCTACTGTCCCCATTTATCTGTACTTACTTCCTTTGTTTATGTTTATGTTTATACCTATACCTGCTATCTTGTACATGTTTGACAAAATAAATAAATAAAATAAAATAAAATAAAATAAATTGAAAGTGCTAATTATAATTTATAAAGGGACTTCCTGGTATAGACCTGGTTATTTGAGGAACTGCATGTCTCCAGTTGCTTCTGTCAGTCTGGTGAGAGTGGTCATGCTTCAGGTGGTATCATCTAGTAGGCCAAGAAAATGTCTGTAGCAGTTGCCTCTAGAATAATATCACCCTAGAGATCTTGATCGTTTACCCTGATAACATTCAGGCAGCTCTTAAAGTTCTGGCTATTTTCCCAGTCTTTGTGTAGAGTGAAAACTGAGCCCCTGTTAAGCAGGTTTTTTTTTGTTTATATGTTTGTCAACTGAACACTCACTCCTTTTCTGTTTTTTTTAAATTCTTTTTTAACTTTAAGTTGCCCCAATTCATTAGAAATTGAGCGGTCTCTAAATTGTTTCTTTGTATACAAATATATACTATCATGTTTCTGTAGATTACTATATTACTGTAGAGGCTACAATTAACTCCTTCAAAATCCCAAGCTTCTATAGGACAGCAGTAGCCATGGCATCTAGATCAGTTGGGCCAAACAGCAAATGCTTGAGTAAATTACCAAGCATGCTGCAGCAAATAAAATGTTAATCCTGCAAAAGTTATAAAAATGATTTTCTCACAAAGGAATTGATTCAAGGTAAAACTATTAGGACAGCCAAGGTTACTTAGAAAATGGATTTACGTTATTTTTAAATTAATATTATCCCACTGTGTAATATTTTAACTGATTAAAACAGGAATAAGCTTATCAATGCATGAATCAATAAGATTCATGCATTGGTAACCTCACATCTTGATTAATGTGGTATGTGAGGCTTTCCTATCCGATATGGAACCTGCATTGATACAATGACTAAGCCAGCCATAGCAATATGCCATCATCACTGAAAGAGATGCATTGGCTATCCATTTGTTACTAGGCCATATTTAATTCTTTAATAGACTCTAGAAGGCTCTAAATAGCTTGAGGCAGGATACTTGAGAAAATGTTCCACATAGATCTGCCCGATGATCATTGTAATAATCAACAGGATCACCTAATCATACTACACCTTGTGACTCACAAGTTGTGAGTAATTACTAGACACCAGTGAGGAAGATTCAAAGGCTATCTGGTGGGAAACCAGTGAGTTTCTTTGTGTAGTTGGTTGGCCACTCACTCTTGGCTTGATTGGCCAAGAGTCTAATCCCACAGGGCACTGCTTATATTTCTATGGGGGTCTTTCCTTTCACACTAAAAATGCATCAATCTTATTTCACATTTCACATTATATATTAATCAATAATAGACTTATATGACATATACAATTCAGGGGTGAAATCCAGCAGGTTCTGACAGGTTCTGGAGAACCGGTAGCGGAAATGTTGAGTAGTTCGGAGAACCGGCAAATACCACCTCTGGCTGGCCCCAGAGTGTGGTGGGAATGGAGATTTTGCAGTAACCTTCCCCTGCCACGCCCACCAAGCAGGGGTGAAATCCTCCCGGTTCGCCCGGGCCAGTCCTTCGGCGTATAGCCGATGGAACTGGTGGCGGTCGCGGCGCGGAGCTTCTCCCACCCGCTTTCCCGGCCCGGCTGAACACAATCACCGCTTTCCCGGCCCGGCTGAACACAATCATTCGGGTTATTTTTCCCTCTGTGCATGCGCGCGCATGCACAGAGGGAAAAATAACCCGAATGGCGGCATTCAGCCGGGCCGGGAAAGCGGGCAGGAGAAGCTCCACGCCGCGACCGCCGCCAGTTCCATCGGCTATACGCTGAAGGACTGGCCCGGGCGAACCGGGAGGATTTCACCCCTGCCACCAAGCCACGCCCACAGAGCCGGTAGGGAAAAATTTTGAATTTCACCCCTGATATACATTCTACCTTTCACCAAGTTGTTTACAAGGATGTATGTGATATTCTCTCTTCCCCAGGCTAAGATTTGAGTGAATAATTTGGGTATTTTCCCCCTTCCCATGTGCTCATCAAGCAGATTTCAGAACTAAGAAAGGTTACAAGGGATGTTTTCTGGATGTGTTGGTGTGGGTTAATTGTCACACTGCTGAAACAACATACAGTGGTCTGGCTTATGTATTTTATATATTTTTATTGTTTTAAACGGTTTATTTTAAATGGTAAAACATGTATTTTAATATATACAATCTACAGATGTATTACCCGCTCTGCAATTAGTGACTACCTCGGTTAGTGACCATTTGGAAATATGACGGTTATAAACAGTCATAACAAATCATTTTCCAACCAATGCATGCATTTACAACCTCATTTCGGGTGCCTGAAAACAACAGATGCTAGAGCAGTGTTTCTCAACCTTGGCAGTTTGAAGATGTGTGGACTTCAACTCCCAGAATTCCCCAGCCAGCGTTGCTGGCTGTGGAATTCTGGGAGTTGAAGTCCACACATCTTCAAACTGCCAAGGTTGAGAAACACTGTGCTAGAGCAAGACTAAGGCTGTCATAGATGTATGAAACAACTCTATCTGAACAAGAGAGTAGCAACCGGTGATGTTTGCAATCTCTCTCTCATTCTGTGTGTATGTGTCATTTAGCCACTATGTCACCTAACAAGCAAGTTGTTGGAATGGAATTTAGTTACTAATGAGAAATAGATGTGTGGTATTAGAAACAATGTATTTTAAACGAATTCCTACAAGAGTATCCTCTTCTCTGTGTGCCAGCATGTGAGCCCATTCAGATTATTACAACCACATGGCATCCGTGCAGCACAAAAGACAACTAAAGCCCTCAAAAACATCCCAAATATACCAAAAGACCCAGCAAACCTAGAAGAAAAAACAGGGGGTCAACTACAATATACAATGCAAGGACTGCAATAGCCACTACATAGGACAAACAGGCAGAAGACTGACAGAACGCATCCATGAAGATCAACTAGCAGTCAGAAGACATGATGAATACTCTTTAATTTCACAGCAGATGGACAGACTTAACCATAATTTCAACTGGGAAACCATGACCATCCTAGACCAGGGGTCTGCAACCTGCGGCTCTGGAGCTGCATGTGGCTCTTTCATCCCTCTGCTGTGGCTCCCTGTCGCTCAAAATATGCATCACAACCGCCAATGTGCGACACCTGCCGGCACGTGATTTATTGAGCTTTATGACCCTTTTTTTTTCCGGAGTTCAAAATGTTTTTGTTGCATGAAGAAATAAAAATGTGTTTTCTCTGTAGCAGGTCATTGATTTCATAAATGCAACACACTATAGTTTTTTTATACATAGCATAAAGGTAAAAAAACGATATATGCAGTGTTATCTTCATTTTAGATGTCAAAAGGGTTTTGTGGCTCCCGGTGTTTTCTTTTCTGTGGGAAACAGGTGTAAATGGCTCTTTGAGTGTTTAAGGTTGCCGACCCCTGTCCTAGACCAAGCCAAGTCTAAAAATGCTACAGAATTCCTGGAAGCCTGGCACTCTTGACAAATTGGCCAAATCAAATAGACACAATATCTACATACAGTGTCTGTAGATAAACAATATCTACATACAGTGCAAACCAAAAAGGGAGCAAAAATAACAAAACGTCTCCCTACCAGCAATCAATACCCAGATGAGCATAAATTAACAGCAAGATAAACATCAGACCAACAATCTAGAAGTGAACAATACCACAAAGAACTGCCAGACAAGCCGATAGTAAACAGCCCAACCTACAAAACCCCACCAAGACCACTTCCACCAACACTACCGTAACAAATTTTTAATTGAGAGCAAACCCCACTTACTAGCACTGACAATGTTATCTAGTTTGGGTAATGAAACATCTGAAGAAAACAACCAAGCACAGAGAGCACTTAAGGACTATTTATAAATAAAATTATATTTATGCATCACATTCCAAAGTTGTTTATTTGTCTTCAACTGATTGGAACAGTAAATATATCAGTAGTCTTGTCTAAAGTTCCCAACAAATTAATTCCTGGGTAGATAGATAAATAGTCCCTATAACCAGCATTCCTTAAATTACATATTTTTCTAGTACAATCTCTGATATGCAGCTATATCCTGTAATGCTCCAATGGCCATCATAGCATCTTTCCCCCTTTTGATGTTAAATTGTCATTCTGTAATTTTAAAATTTCTAATTTAAATTTAAATTTAAAAAAAATGTTTTAATGTTAATTTTTATAGGTTTTTATTTATTGGTTACATTATATTATGCACTGCCCAGAGCCCCTCTTTGAAGAAGATGAGCGGTTTAGAAGTATGAAATATAAACAAATTAATAAACAATAGTTTGGCTGGGTTACCAGGTTGTCATGCATCCATCTTTAAATTAAGATACATGGTTTATGTTGTAAGTACCAGTCACATTATCTCTCCTTTGGAATGAGTTCCAAATGAGTGAAGTTTAAACTAATTACTTTACAGTAATAGATTAATTTATTTTAGTAATTATGACTCTAATTGGCCATGATTGGCTTGTTTACAAAGCTGAAGAAGTATAATAATGATTTATCAGATGATTAGTGTTATATAACTTTAGAACAGAGGCTTTTTTAAAACTAATAAAACTGCCTTGATACATTGTGCCAAGCCCTGGTTTCTGGTAACCATATTTTGATTAATACACAACCCGCTTGGCTATACATACACTGTGCTAATTCAAAGTAGCTATAATTTGTTTGTGGCTTAGCACAATGTGTCAACTTCAGAGAACCATTTTGGAATTTTCACTTTGGGGTGCCAACTTCGTTAGGGATGAGAATTATTTGCAATGAGGGAAGCTTCTCTAATCATGCAGATTGAGTACCAGATCCCCTCCCTCCCTCATTTCTCCCTCCCCACCTCCTCCTCTCCCTGCCCTCTCCCCTAAGAGTTCCTGCTGGCTTCCCCATTTACTTTGCCTGTGGGAAGCTTGCAGGGAGAAGATTAGTGGGGAATCTGTCAGAAAGTTGCAAGTCCAAAGCCAGCAGACAGGTAAGTGACTGCTGCTGGATGCTGGACGTAGTAAGGGGGAGCATGGGGGTGTGAGTTGAGAAGGGGACATAGGGGTGCACAAGAGATACTGACTTGGGTTGCGTAGGGCATGCAGGGGGATGGCATGGGTTGGGAAGGGTATTTGAGTAATGTGTGAGAGATGCTGTGCGGGTCATATAGGGTAAGCAGGGGATGGTGTGTTTTGAGAAGACTATGTGAGGTCAAGGGGGTGTACAGGAGTGCAAATGCAGATTGGAAAAGGTGAGCAGGGGTGGTGTGGTTCGTGAAGGGTGCCAGGGGTGCTTGGAGGTGCACAAGAGGTGTCATGCAAGGCAGGGATGGCATGCGGGGGGAGTGGCATGGATTGGGAAGGGTATGTAGTGTGTGCAAGAGGTGCTGTGAGGATCAGGGAAGTTGTGTGGAGTGTGAGTTTTGGAGAGTTTCTGAGGGTGTGCAAGAGATGCTCAGATTTCAGGGAAAGCATGTGGGAGATGGCATGGATTGGAAAGGTGCATGGGAGTGTGTAAGACGTGGCAAAAGGTTGTGGGAGGTACACAGGTGGGCGGTGTGGCCAAGAAATCTGTGCAGCATGTTCTGTCCTGCCCCTTCCCTTCCCTCCCACTTCCCTTCCCAGCAGGCAGAGAAATGGCACCGGCCGATCCAGTAAGGTGATATCACCAGCAGATCACTAACGGTTCGGGCGATCCGGTCCGAACCTGGAGAAACCCACCCCTGGAGTGAGGGGTTGCAAGAATGGCTGAGAAATTGGAACATTGAAAATCCTGAGGCTGCAGCAACAGCCCAATCTCAGTAGCAATCTAAAACAGCCACAACTTCCCCAATTTCATACCCTCGAGAGTCATAGATCCCAATATTTGGACACAATCAGTAAATTGTTGCCCTATGGTGCCCTGTTCCACCCAGTTAAAGGTTATAGAAATGAAGTTTTAATAGCATATAGATTAGATGGCTTGAAAAAAAATATACTGGCAAGTGAGGACAAAGGTGGGAAATGCAGAGTTGTCAGTGTGTAAGCTAAAAGGTCCTGTTCCCTGGTTATATTAACAACCATGGATTGTAACATTCTCCTAGGCTGTTGTGCATTTTAATTTTTGTACTGAGGGTGGAAATTAACTTTGTAATTTTTTTTAAGATCATTGCCCAATCACTTGCTGAGATGGGTGGCTATACAAATTGAATAAACAAATAAGTAATGGAAAATAATGCAAAGAGAAAGAAGTCATGTGAGTTCATAGCTTGTTCTCATTTACATTTGAAGGACAGGCATAGACAATCTTTTGTGCTTGCTAACTGGATTTACTCATTGCCCTGAGCCATGGGCTTTTTTTACTCATGGTTTGTTGAATAGACACATTTAAGTAGATATACTGTAAACACTGAACTAGCATAAAACTAAGTTACATTACAGATTAGTGGGAATCAGAGGTGGGCTCCTCCCTGTTCGGACCAAGCCCAAATCAATAGAAAACCGTTGGTGATGTCACGATGATGTCACAGAACTGGTTCGGTCGGTGCCAGTCTGTGGGCGCCGCCATCTCTTTTTTTGGAATTTTTTTGGAATTTTTTATTTATTTTGGGGGGGTGGGATTTTTTCAGGGTTTATTTTCTTCTGCGCATGCGCAGAAGCCAAGTTTCCGGCAGTGCACATGCGTCGCCATCTTGTTTTTGGCTTTTTTTTATTTTTCCAGATTTTTTGGCACTGAACATTTTTGGGTGAGTGGGTTTAGTTCTTGCCTTTTCCCTAACCAATTGTCTCTTTCTACCTACCTTTGTGAAGTCAAATGGGCCTTAGGAAATCTGAGCAACAACAAAGCTAGTGGAGGTGACAGTATCCCAGCTGAGCTATTCAAAATCTTAAAAGACGATGCAGTAAAAGTGCTACACTCAATTTGCCAGAAATTTTGAAAAACTCAACAGTGGCCACGGGATTGGAAAAGATCAGTTTACATTCCAATTCCAAAGAAAGGCAATGCCAAAGAATGTTCAAACTATCGCACCATTGCACTAATTTCACATGCTAGTAAAGTTATGCTCAAAATCCTACAAGCTAGGCTCCAGCAGTATGTGGATCGAGAACTACCAGAAGTACAGGCAAGATTTCGAAGAGGCAGAGGAACTAGAGATCAAATTGCCAACATACGCATGGAGAAAGCTAGGGAGTTCCAGAAAAACATCTACTTCTGCTTCATTGACTATGCTAAAGCCTTTGATTGTGTGGATCACAACAAATTGTGGCAAGTTCTTAAAGAGATGGGAGTACCAGACCATCTTATTTGTCTCTTGAGAAACCTATATGCGGGTCAAGAAGCAAAAGTGAGAACTGGACACGGAACCACTGATTGGTTCAAAATTGGGAAAGGAGTCCGGCAAGGCTGTATACTGTCGCCCTGCCTATTTAACTTATATGCAGAGCACATCATGAGAAAGGCGGGGCTAGATGAATCAAAAGTTGGAATTAAGATTGCCGGGAGAAATATCAACAACCTCAGATATGCAGATGATACCACTCTAATGGCAGAAAGTGAAGAGGAACTAAAGAGTCTCTTGATGCGGGTGAAGAAGGAAAGTGCAAAAGTTGGCTTGAAACTCAACATTAACAAAAATAAGATCATGGCATCTGGCCTTCTCAATTCCTGGCAAATAGATGGGGAAGAAATGGAGGTAGTGACAGATTTTATTTTCCTGGGCTCCAAGATCACCGCAGATGGATGGGGACTGCAGAGAAGAAATTAAAAAACGCTTGCTCCTGGGGAGGAAAGCTATGACAAATCTAGACAGCATACTAAAAAGTAGAGACATCACCCTGGCAACAAAAGTGTGTATAGTCAAGGCTATGGTTTTCCAGTTGCAATGTATGGCTGTGAAAGTTGGACCATAAGAAAGCTGAGTACCAAAGAATTGAGGCCTTTGAACTATGGTGCTGGAGAAGACTCCTGCGAGTCCCTTGGACTGCAAGACGATCAAACCGGTCAGTCCTAGAGGAGATCAACCTTGACTGCTCTTTAGAAGGCCAGATCCTGAAGATGAAACTCAAATACTTTGGCCACCAAATGAGACGGAATGACTCACTGGAGAAGAGCCTAATGCTGGGAAAGATTGAGGGCAAAAGAAGAATGGGACGACAGAGAATGAGATGGCTGGATGGAGTCACTGAAGCAGTAGGCATGAGCTTAAATGGACTCCGGAGGATGGTAGAGAACAGGAAGGCCTGGAGGAATGTTGTCCATGGGGTCACGATGAGTCGAACACGACTTCGCAACTAACAACAACAAAACCTACCTTTTATTACATTAATATTCAGCTTATCCTTTTTGATCTCAAGATATTGTGTGTCTCCTCTTACTATATCCTCATAACTCCAATCTTGTAGGTAGATTGGTCTATGTTGACAAACTAAGAGATATTTGAGTATGATTTTGACGAATAACAAATTTTCATTAATCACCAGGTGTTAGCTATTAGTACAGTAATACAAAATTTCATTCTAAGTCACATAAACTGATATACTCATGCTGTTTTCCAAGAAAGTGAAATACTGTTTTGCTGATAGAATCATTATGGGTGTATATGTGCACCAGAGGTGGGTTCTTCCCGGTTCGGACCAGTTTGCCCGAACCAGTAGCAAACCACTAGTGACATCACAATGACATCACGGAACTGGTTTGGTTGGTGCCGGTCCGTGGGCGATGCTATCTCTTTTTTTTGGGGGGGGGGGGTTTCTGGGTTTTTTTCCTTATGCACATGCACAGAAACCGAGTTTCTGGCACTGTGCATGCGTCGCCATCTTATTTTTGGCTTTTTTGGGGGGAGTAATTTTTTTGGATTTTTTTGGCCTTGTGCACATGCGTGCGTACAAAGCGTGCGTGTGACCACAAGGTGCGGCCACACGGTGTAGAGATAGAAGCCATGTGGAGGTTGTGTGCAGCAAACTGCCTAACTCCAACGGGCCTCTTATACCTACATGATCTCACCCAGTTCACATAGCCAGGATGATGTAGGACACTATCCCTGGCTGGTACGTGATCTCATCTAGGTTGTATCAACAGGATGTTCTTAAGGATTGGCAAGGAGAATTCACCAATAAAAATGCTGTTACTTCCTTCTACCTTTTGCTGCTTGGAAAACTGTATAAAAAGCAATAAACACTGCACAGGCAGTCAGACATCTTAGCATCCTGTAATGACTTGTCTCTAACTCCATCAACGCGGCTCGGGAGGAAGCGAACCAGCAGCAAGGTAAGTTAGAACACACCCCTACTGTACACCCATAAAAAATAGTTATAATATTCTAGCTGACAAGGCAAACAAAATATGCTAGCACACTGAGAGAAAGTAAGAAAATAGATGAACATCTACCTTCTCTGCCCATATTTTATTTTGATGTTGAAATAATACAAAAGAAGATAAAGGTCATTAATTTTAGTACTGAAAATAAAATGTGATGAGTCTCTGCTTTGTGAAAAAGTATGCAAAGGCAACAAGTAAAAATACAATCCTGGAATCAAAGAATGGGAAAACAGAAATCAGAAGACAGCAGCCTCTCTGATACATCATTGGGCATGCACAGTTCAGGTTCCCATTTAACGTTGGAACATGAGGAAGTATTGGCTTTTTTCTGAAATGAAATTGTGAGGTCTTCATGAAGACAAATTTGGAAGTTTAATACAAATACATACTTTAAAAAAAGGGGGGGTATAGCAGACAGATTAAAAGACACAAGAGCACTGAATCACATTGTATATTAAGCCATAATATGTTTTGTTTGTGTCTCGGCATATTATATGAACTCAATCATTGCAGTTTTAAAATGATGGTTTATTGTTGAATGCATTCTATAAACCCATTATTGTTTTTAAATTATCTTTCGACCAATTCATGTGTTCCTTATCTTAAAAAGAGGGAAAACTACACTGTGGGTAATTGCAGATCAGGGTGCAAAAAATGTTTGATATTACTGCCAAAATTACATGTTGTAAAACAAACAGAATATCCTTTAGTCCACAGTGTTTTTATTCATTTTATTTCCCTCAATAAACATGGAAACAGGATTTGCCTTAATACTTGTATAATGAATTAGTGTTTATTTGGATCTCAATTTTTGCAGCAAAGATATACTGGAAAATATTCATTCTACTCATGTATTGCTCAGTATGTTTTTAGGAATGTAAACATTTTGGCAGCGACTCTGAAGGAAAGGATTTTGGGAACTGGGGAACTGACACAGGACGTGCTTCTCTACTGGCTCCTTGAACAGTGCTAACAAAAATATTTGAATCAATATACAAACTGAATCTTAGTAATAATTTAAAAGGTGCACTTTTTGAACGTTTTAGTGCAATACATGTTTTTTAAAAAAATATATGAACACACAGTCTGTACAAATATGCATGTAGGTTACAATTTTACTATTGTCAGTATGACCAGTGTAAAAAGGGGAAAAGTACATTCTACAATGAAATCAAATGTACAAACGCGTGGAAATCTGCATCCTCGTAGGATCCCTGCCCCGGAGATTGTCGGGTGTGAGACGCTCCTTCTGAAGTTGGACTTAGGGGTTCAGGTGGGCCTTTTCTTAACGTACCTGCCTCCCAGCTGCGTAAGTAAGGCCCTGCCTGAGCTGCTTGAGGCAGTAGCCGGCTTGGCGGTTGAGTTTCCCAGGCTTATGGTGCTGGGGGACTTCAACTTGCCATCTGCTGGTGAAACCTCTGGGATAGCTCAGGAGTTCATGGATTCCATGACAACCATGGACCTAACCCAAGTAATCCAGGGTCCGACTCATGAGGGTGGTCACACGCTTGACCTAGTATATTTCTCGGGGCAGTGGAGAGATGATCTGAAGATAAGGGACATAGTCATCACCCCTCTGTCATGGTCAGATCATTTCCTACTGAGGCTGGATTTCACGACCCCACTCCTCCCCCGCAGGGAGGCGGGACCGACTAGGTGGTTCCGCCCCAGGCGCCTAATGGAGCTGGAAGGATTCCAGAGGGAACTTGGGGAAATACCTGAAACCCTGGTACACAATTCGGCTGACTCCCTGGTGGCTGCTTGGAACACCGCAGCATCAGGGGCTCTAGACCGAATTGCGCCTAAGCGACCTCTCCGTGGCAGTGGATCCCGGAAAGCTCCCTGGTTTACCGAGGAGCTCCGGGAGATGAAACGCCAGAAGAGACGTCTGGAGCACCGCTGGAGGACCAAGAAAGCCGAGTCTGACCGAACACTATTAAGAATTTACATCAGATCTTATTTAGTGGCGATAAGGGCGGCAAGACGATCCTATCTTTCCGCTCTTATTGCGTCCGCAGATTCTCGTCCAGCCGCCTTGTTTAGGGTGACTCGCTCCCTCCTTGGAAAAGGGGGGAGCGAGGAACACTTGCAAGGCAGAGCTGAGGAATTTGCTGAGTTTCTGTCGGATAAAGTTGCTCAGATTCGGTTGGACTTGGACTCTGGCAGGGCAGAGTCCATAGAGTTGACAGGGGCCAGTCTTAATCCATCTTTGTGGGAGGAGTTTGGGCCTGTTTCTCCCGAGGATGTGGACAGGGCTATGGGAGCGATGGGGACCTCCACCTGTTTATTGGACCCGTGCCCCTCCTGGCTGGTCTCGGCCAGCAGGGCGGTGGCATGCAGCTGGATCCGGGCGGTGATCACCGCTTCTTTGAGGGAGGGATCCGTACCGCAGTCGTTAAAAACTGCGGTGGTGCGACCCCACCTGAAGAAGCCTTCCCTGGATCCAGCTGATTTGAAGAACTATCGTCCAGTCTCCAACTTACCTTTTTTAGGGAAAGTTGTGGAGAAGGTGGTGGTGACTCAGCTTCTGCAGCTCCTGGATGAAACAGACCATCTAGATCCTTATCAGTCGGGTTTCAGGCGCGGCTACAGTACAGAAACTGCCTTGGTCGCCCTGATGGATGATCTCTGGCGGGCCCGGGATGGGGGGAACTCCTCCATCCTGGTGCTACTTGACCTCTCAGCGGCTTTCGATACCATCGACCATGGTATCCTTCTGCATCAGCTCGGCGAGTTGGGAGTGGGAGGCACCGTTTTACGGTGGTTCTCCTCTTATCTCGCCGATCGGATGCAGTCGGTGTTGGCAGGTGGGCAGAGATCGTCCCCTAGGCCCCTATTATGTGGGGTGCCCCAGGGGTCGGTTCTCTCGCCCATCCTGTTTAACATCTACATGAAACCGTTGGGTGAGATCATCCGCAGACATGGGGTGTGTTTCCATCAGTACGCTGACGACACCCAGCTGTACATCACCACCCCGTCTGACTTCAGGGAGGCAGTGGATGTAATGTGCCGATGCCTGGACGACGTTAAGATCTGGATGGGGAGGAACAGGCTCAGACTAAACCCCGATAAGACTGAGTGGCTGTGGATATTGCCTCCTAAGGTTCATGACAACTACCCCTCCTTGGTTTTTGAGGGTGCGAAACTGACCCCCTCAGACCAGGTCCGCAACTTGGGGGTCCTCCTAGATCCACAGCTAAAATTGGACCACCATCTTTCTGCTGTGGCTAGGGGGGCCTTTGCACAGGTTCGCCTGGTGCACCAGTTGCGGCCATATTTGGAGAAGGAGGTGCTACTCACGGTCACTCATGCCCTTGTCACCTCGCGGTTGGACTACTGCAATGCGCTCTACATGGGGCTACCCTTGAAGAGTATCCGGAGACTTCAGCTGGTGCAAAATGCGGCTGCGCGTGCTGTGGTGGGTGTGCCAAGGTACACCCACGTGACACCGATACTCCGCCAGCTGCATTGGCTGCCCATCGGTCTCCGGGTCCAATTCAAGGTGTTGATCACCATCTTTAAAGCCCTTCATGGCTTAGGGCCAGGATATCTTCGGGACCGCATTCTGCCTCATACTTCCCTTCGACCGGTTAGGGCCCACAGAGCTGGCCTCCTCCAGGTCCCGTCGGCCAAACAATGTCGGCTGGCAGGCCCCAGGGGGAGAGCCTTCTCTGTGGCTGGCCCCGTGCTCTGGAACCAACTACCCCCAGAGACCCGGACTATCCCCACTCTGCTGGCTTTCCGTAAAGCCATTAAGACATGGCTTTTCCTGCAGGTGGGGGGGACAACTTAATTCCACCTGAGCCTACCCCCCAAGTATGTATGTGTCGAATGGATGTTGCTGTTTTAAATAATTGTTTTAAATTTTTGTACTTGTTTTTAAATTTTATGTAATTTCTTTGTTTATTCTTGTATTTCTCCTTGTTGTAAGCCGCCCCGAGTCCCTCGGGAGTTGGGCGGCATATAAGAATAACAAAATAAATAAATAAATAAATAAATGTACAAAAAGGGGGGGGGAAATAACCAAAGTACAATGAGATCAAATGTACAAATATGACATGAGTAAACAAAATAAAATAAATGATATAGTAGTGATACAGGTCGTCCTCGACTTATGACCACATTGAGCCCAAAATTTATATTGCTAAGTGGGAAATTTGTTAAGTGAATTTTGCCCCATTTTATGACTTTTCTTGCCACAGTTGTTAAGTGAATCACCACGGTTGTTAGTAACACGGTTGTTAAGTGAACCTGGCTTCCTCATTGACTTTGCTTGTCAGAAGGTTGCAAAAGGTAATCATATGACCCCGGGACACTGCAATGGTCATAAGTATGAAACAGTTGCCAAGCATCTGAATTTTGATCACATGATCATGGGGATACTGCAAAGGTCATAACTGTGAAAAACAGTCATAAGTCACTTTTTTCAGTGCCATTGTAACTTCGAACAGGCATTAAGTGAACTGTTGTAAGGCGAGGGTTTTATTATAGGGTATTATTATAGCTAAAATTCCTCAATAAAATTTGTATCTGAATCTAAAAGGAGAAGTAAGTATTCAATTTATAGGATGAGATGATAGAAACATAAATCATCCTATAAAATGTTAAAATTACAGTCAACCATAAAGAATTATTAAAATAAAAACATAAGAGTAATTATTAATGTAAGTGTAAAACTTGGTTACATTTTATATGTTAGAACAGGGGTGTCCAACTCAAGGCCTGGGGGTCAGATCCGGCCCACAGGGTGCTTAGATCTGATCCACGGGGCCACCCTGGAAACAGCAAAGGACTGGCCCGCAGTGCCTCTGCCAGCGAAAACAGAGCTCGGGAGGGCCACCTGTGGCCCAGAGGTGGGTTCCTGCCTGTTTTTGCCGGTGCGGTTAATAGTTGTTGTTCGGCGCAGAGCCGAAGATGCCGCTGCCGTTCGCGGCACGGGAGCTTTCCCCGGGCGCTTTCTACGCCCGCATGGACACCGCCAATTGTGTTCTTTTGCCCTCTGCGCATTCAGAAAGCTTTGCACATGCGCAGAGGGCAAAAGAACGCAATTGGTGGTGTCCATGCGGGCGGCGGCAGCGCCCGGGGAAAGCCCCCGCGCTGCGAATGGCAGCAGCGTCTTCGGCTCTGCGCCGAACAACAGCTATTAACCGTACCGGCAGGAACCCACCTCTGCTGTGGCCCTCCCGAACTCCGTTTTCACTGGCAGAGAGTTGCAGGAAGCCGTTGCAGCCAAAAATGGAGATTGGGAGCCTGTTTTTGCTGGCAGAGTGCTTGGGCTACTACAGCCCCCCCCTGACATGAGTGACGCCGAGCTGGCCACCCCCACCCTGGCACCCCCACCCCGGCCCCCTGAGGTCAAACACAACCCTGATGCGGCCCTCAATGAAATTGAGTTTGACAACCCTGTGTTAGAACATGATAGAAGAAAGTCAAGATAAAATTCCTCAGGCCAATCTAAAATCTGTAACAACAGACGAAAGATGAACCATTATCAGAGACTATTATAAAATGGACAGTGTAACTACACATGAAAGATAAATTCAGTTGAGTCCTCAGGTTCAACCCTCAAGGGCAGGTGTGACTAGCCACAGAGACTAAATTTCCTACATAGGAGTGTTAAGCATAAGTTATTGAACCTGGTCCTAAAAAGGAACCTTAATTATGATGGAGACATTAATGAATAGATATAATTAGCTGATTTGCATTGAAAGTGCTAACTCCTGAGATAGGGTAGGTTGTCGAGCATAGCTTGGGCCTCATTAGGTATTGCATGGGGATATGATACTCCTCAATAATCAGACCTCATGTTTCCTGCTTCTGAAATTCACAACTATGAACTGAGCAGGAGTAAACAATTCCAGAACATAACATTAGGTTGTGCATGTTATTCCCAAGATTTGGCAAGTTCTTACAATCTATACGGTGTTAGTAATTTACAGTATAAATGTAAGAGTGAAAGGAGAAGACAGGAGAACATTATAGAAAAGCTAAAATGAGATAAGTAACATTTTTTCTGGAGAGAGTTTAAACATCTATTGTGTTTCTGCTTTTAATATGCACCTAAAAACAATAAAAGCTTATTAAAATGTTGCTTGGGGAATTAAAAAGAATTATAACTTTTCAACTAGGAAAGGCATCTTGTCCAGCTTGACAGATTATGGGCTATTAAAGAGAAATCAGTTCACAAAAATCTTGTAATTGACAGTGCACATATCTGCTTTCAGGCCAAAGTAGGGCAGAATTATGTATTAGGCCAGGGGTGTCAAATTCAAGGCCCGGGGGGGCCAGATCCAGCCAGCAGGGTGCTTAGATCAGGCCCGTGGAACCACCCTGGAACCAGCAAAGGACTGGCCGTGATGCCTCTGCCACCAAAAATGGAGCTCGGGAGGGCTGCCTGTGGCCCGCCCAAGCTCCATTTTCGCTGCCAGAGGGTTGCAGGAAGCTGTCGCAGCTGAAAATGGAATTCAGGAGCCCATTTTGACTGGCAGAGCACTCGGGCCACCATAGATGCCCCTGACACGAATGACGGCGAGCTGGCCAGCCCTCCCCCAGGTCAAACACATCCCTCATATAGCCCTCAATGAAATTGAGTTTGACATCCCTGTATTAGGTAAGGTGACCAGATTTTAATATTTGTAAAGCGGGACACCATTGACGGGGGGGGGTTTCTAGGGGAGCAAGATGGGAGGGGTCCGTCTCTCTTATCCTGCAGCTTTGTGCACCCCCCAAACACCCCCCCCTTCATCGCAGCCAGGGGTGGGTTCCTACCGGCGCAGGCTTACCTGTTCGTCGCCGCAGAGCCGAAGAAGCTGGTGGCGTTCGCGGCACGGGGCTTCCCCCGCCCGCTTTCCCCGGCCGCTGGGACGCCGCCATTTGCGTTCTTTTGTCCTCTGCGCATGCACAAAGCGTTCTGCTTGCACAGAAGGCAAAAGAACGCAAATGGCAGCATCCCAACGGCCGGGGAAAGCGGGCGGGGGAAGCCCCGCGCCACGAACGCCACAGCTTCTTCGGCTCTGCGGTGACGAACAAGCAAGACCGCCGCTGCCCCTCTCACTGCCCTCCCTCCCCACCTGGCAGGAGGAGGCAGGCGAGGCAGGAGGCAGAGGGGTGTGCAGGGCAAATTCAAATTTAAAAAGCTGGACTTTTTTGAAACACCGCGGCACGCGGGACAAATGATTAAAAAGCGGGACTGTCCCGCCAAAAGCGGGACGTCTGGTCACCTTAGTATTAGGCCCTAATTTACATCTTATATTAAACTACAATTTGTTTAACAAGAAGTTGCTGAATAAACAACAGTTGGCTAGATTCACCCAGCACATTAACTCATATGCTGCAGTGTACAAATCATATTGCTGGATTTATACATCGTGCCCCTCAAAATGAGATCGGCCCTTGAGATTGGCTTTCTGAAAGGGCCTGAAAACCTTTTGATCCGAACATATTGGGTTGTATCACACTGGAAAAACAGTCATTCTGAAGAAAGTAGCAGTAGAATGGAGGGGAGGACTGAAATCACCATTTTATCATGGGTGTTCATGGCTTAGAGTCTTGAGAGAATTTGGCACTGTGGCTTATTCAGTAAATCATCAATCACTGACCTCAAGAAAGCTTTCTTAAATAAAGGAACTTTAAAGAGTTTCCTTGTATAGAATAGTTGGACTGCAAATTTCATGTTTGGTTGGGATGTTCCACAGTCCCACGCAAAAGGCAGTGCAGGTTGATACTGAGAGGAATCCAAAATTTCTGGAAGCCACCATGATGCTAGTCTTTGATCAAGAGAACCAAAGTTTTTTTGGGGGGGGGCTTAAACAGGTTCATATTTCTTCTTCATTTATATTGTCTGCATCAATCAGTGGAATTAATCAGTGGAACAACTTGCTTCCAGAAATTGTAAATGTTCCAACACTGGAAGTTTTTAGGAAGAGATTGGACAACCATTTGTCTAGGTTTCCTGCCTAAGCAGGGGGTTGGACTATAAGACCTCCAAGGTCCCTTCCAACTCTGTTATTCTAATTCAATCAACTTAGTATTCTTTGACAATTTATTCCTTTCAGTGCCCCAGGTCATATATGTATAACTCAGCATTACACTGATAATTACCATAGTCTCAGAAATGGTATGCTTATCTTTAATGTTGACATTCATTTCATCATGCAAAAATTGGGTGGCCGTTTCATAGCTACGTATATTTTTTGAAAGATCCTTGCAGTTTGTTTAGCCCAGCTCTATCAAATCAATATGTGTGCTTGAAGTTTCTTTGAAAAAAAGACGGCTTAGAATCAGTTGAGTTGTTTATGCATTTCAAGGCCTATTTCGTTCTGAGTCAGAAGAACTCCAGAATATAAATCAACTAAAATGTCTTCTGTGATTGCATCACTTCCTCTGAGACTCATGCTACTGTATGTACAATGCCAGATGGCCACATTTATCTGCATTCCTCCAGTCTTTGAGTTGGTAGAAAAGTATGCCAGAATAATTTGCTATGCCATACCTTGCCTCAGTAATAAGGGTGAGTTATTTATTTGTCCGATTTGTTTGTTGGTCATATATTGATAGGGCTAGCTACCTAAATCCATGAAGACACTGGATGGCATATATTAAAAAGAATAAAAAAAATTGTGACAAAAAACCTTCTAATAAATGTTCCAAACGGAGTGGGTTGGGGGAACTATTCAAACATTCAGAATCCTATAAAAGGTTCAGCACCCAACCTATGCCAAGGCCTAGGGAAAAAGCCAGCCTTTTAGAAACCTTTCTAAGCAGTCAAGATAGCAGCCAGATTTTTAAATAGTTTTTAAACAGTCAATATAGCAGCCACAGCAACTCTGAGGGGATACTGTTCCAGATGGCAGGCATAGTGATAGAAAAGGCCTCCTTCCTGAGTCCTAACAGATGACTTTGTTTAATTAGTGAATTTGGCTCAAAACCAACTTTATCTGATGGCATACGGTGGTCAGAAACTATCAGAGACTATTGGCTTGCGAATGGCTCGTAATACTGTCCATATTGCTTTAAATCAGATAATTTAAAGGCAATGATTACTTGAGTCCCCTTGATACATTTCTCCTTTCACAAGATCATTGGTCCCTGGGACAATCTACCACCAATTGCTTTCCTTAATGCACAATAAAGTGGGGATAAATGTGAATGTGTGCCTATATCAGAAGCTTCAGCCAGCTTTCAGGTTGCTTGGTGATGATGCTCACATTCACAAAGAGCCTCCATAGTAGGCACTTTGCAAAGTGTGTTAGCCATTATGTGTCCAGCCTTTCCTGCAGCCCAAGCAAAACTGACCAATTGCAATGATGAGAGGGTGACCCCAATATGAACTGGCTAGCCACTGCTGCACCATCACCAACATTATCAATGAGGTATTGCAAACTGTCCATACACCAAGAACCTGTGTTATAAAGAGGGAGAATATTATTTTAAGACTGGGATGGCTAAAGCAAATGGCTGCCTCCACCATGGACTAGGCATGAGGCAAAGGCAATATTCTTATTTACACATATTAATAACAGGGTGGGTGAATGATGGACAAATGTGTCATTCCACCATTGCTGGTAGAGGAATCTGAGCATGTTTATCCATTCACTGTCTATACATTGCCTTCCTTGATTTAAAGTCAGCCTTCCATCCCCATAGGAAGACTCTGGTCAAAACTGTTTCATTCTTCTATAGATCAAAGATTAGTTTGCCTAATTAGGATGCTACTGTACATTAGATTACTGTTATATAAGTTATACATGGTAGTAGTGACATCTCTCTGCAGAGAGATGATCCAGAAACTGGTAAAACAGAGTTGTATTCTGGTCCCTTTTGTTTTGCAACATCGATGTGAATTCAGTGGTCATCCCTTAACCAAGACAGAGCTTAATTTATTTATTTTACTTATTAATCAAATTTATATAGCAACCCATTTCACAAAAAGCAACTCTTTTTTTCTAACCCAAGTTGACCTTAGAAGTCTACAACTCTGCCAGATTACTCTATGGAAGAAAGATTCACAATTATTCCAAAACCCAAATTATGATCTTTTCAAAGGGATGGAAATGCTGCAAATACCATTAGGAGATAAATAATGATCTAATACAATAGCTTTAAATACCACAGTCCTAGGGAATCTGGCATGAACAAATTAAATCTATTTCTTATAAGTCTAAAAAAATGTGCTAGGGCCTTCTTGGGTTTCTTTCATAGAGTAAGTACATCCATTTTCCAGTACAGTGGTACCTCGAGATACGAGTGTCCTAACATACGAGATATTTGAGATACGAGCTTTCGAGTGAGCGAAGTTTTGCTTTGACATACGAGCAATATTTGAGATACGAGGAACGGCCGGCTGCACACGACCCACCAGTTTGCTGCGCCTCGTGCGTCTCGTGCGTCTCGTGCGTCTCATGCGTCGCATTTCTTTTTATAACCATGGGTCCGAAGAAAGTGAGTGGAAAGGTCAGTGCTCGGAAGAAGATGATGTCTATTGCATTAAAGCGTGAAATCATAGAAAAAAATGAGCAAGGTGTGCGAGTAGTTGACTTGGCGAGGCAGTACGGGCGTAGTTCTTCAACGATATGTACTGTGCTTAAACAGAAGGAGTCGATAAAGCGTATAACACCAGCTAAGGGCATTACAATAATTTCTAAGCTCCGGAGCTCTCTCCATGAAAAGATGGAAAAACTGCTGATGGTTTGGGTGACGGAGAAGCAGCTTAAAGGCGATACCTTAACACAGGGCATCATATGCGAGAAGGCACGAGCGATTTACGGTGATTTGCTAAATCAGACCCCGCGCACTTCCACGGACGAGGCATTGGAAGACTCGTTTAAAGCCAGTCGAGGCTGGTTTGACAATTTTAGGAAAAGGACCGGCATTCACTCCGTTGTCAGGCATGGCGAGGCAGCCAGTTCGGATGTGAAGGCAGCTGAGGATTATATCAAAACTTTTTCCAAACTGATAGAAGCCAAAGGATACACACAATTGTGACGAGACAGGGCTTTTCTGGAAGAAGATGCCAAATAGGACTTACATAACGGCAGAGGAGAAGATGATGCCAGGCCACAAACCCATGAAGGATAGACTAACTCTTGCACTGTGCGCCAATGCGAGTGGCGACTGCAAGATCAAGCCTCTGCTCGTATACCATTCGGAAAACCCCAGAGCCTTTAATTCACATAAGATATTAAAAGAAAAACTGCAAGTTATGTGGAGGGCAAACCCGAAGGCATGGGTCACTAGGCAGTTCTTTGTGCAGTGGGTAAACCTGGTTTTTGGCCCTTCTGTTAAGAAATATCTACAGGAAAACAACCTACCTATGCAAGCTCTTCTCGTCCTCGACAATGCTCCTGCTCACCCACCGAACCTTGAAGATGACATCCTCGAAGAGTTCAGGTTTATAAAGGTTCTCTACCTACCACCCAACACCACTCCTATCCTGCAGCCCATGGATCAGCAGGTGATTTCTAATTTTAAAAAGCTGTACACTAAGCACCTGTTCCGGCGCTGCTTTGAGGTGACAGAGAACACAAACCTCACCCTTCGAGAGTACTGGAAGGACCATTTTAACATCGTGATATGCCTCAGAATTATTGATCAGGCCTGGCTGGGTGTTACAACGAGGACCTTGACCTCTGCATGGAAGAAGCTGTGGCCTGAGGCTGTAGCCGAAAGGACCTTCGAAGGATTCGAACCCGAAGTGCCAGTGGAGGAGGAGATTGTGTCTCTGGGAAAAACCATGGGCCTGGTGGTGGATGAGAGAGACGTGAACGAGCTCGTCGAGGAGCACTCCCAGGAACTGACGACTGAGGAGTTACAAGAGTTACAATCGCAGCAGCATACAGAGGTTCTGCAAGAAATTGATTCCGAGGAGGAGCCAGAGGTGGAGGAGGTTATCTCTACAAGTGAGTTGAAGGAGATCTTGGGAATGTGGGAGAGAGTTTCACAGTTCGTGGAAAAGAAACACCCCGAAAAAGTTGCAACTGGTCGTGCATCGGAGCTATTTAATGACACTTACTCATTTCCGCAACATTCTGAAAGGGAGGAAGAAACAAACCTCCTTGGACAGGTTTTTTTTGAATCCAGCGAAAAAGGCAAAGACCAGTGAAGAGAAAAGCAGTGACTAAAATTAAGCATACAGTAGCATTTAAGTTGTGTGTAAGTTGCATTTAAGTGACCAAAATAAAAACCAGTTTATTTCTTTACATTCTCTTTTATTATGTTTTTATACAATATTTGTCATTTATAAATACATTTTTCTTATTCAAAAACACGTAACAAGAACAACTGGGCTGGAATTTGGGGGGCTGGAACAACTTGGCTGGAATTTTGGGGGCTGGAACGGATTAATGGCATTTCAATGCATTTCAATGGGGAAAATTGCTTTGAGATACGAGCAAATTGACATACGAGCAAGGTTACAGAACGGATTAAACTCATATCTCGAGGTACCACTGTACTTATAAAGCTCTCATGTATATGTATATAATAACCTAAAGCAGGCATACCCAACCCATGGCTTATGGGCTGCATGAGGCCTTGCTCATAATGTGACAAGATTGTAAACTTTTAATATTATTATGCAATTTAAATACATTAACTATATTATACATTTTATATACAGCCCAAGACAATTCCTCTTCATTCAATAAGGCCCAGGCAAGCCAAAAGGTTGGATACCCAGGACCTAAAACTTAGATATCATCCGGTCCAGATCCATAAGCCGCCAAGAGTCCTTTGGGAGTTGGGCAGCATAGAAATACAATAAATTAAATTAAATTAAAATTAAATTAAGAGTACTATTCCTATTACTTGGTTGCACCTCAAATGAAGCACTTTGCTTAGACACTGGGATGATTCTGGAATCCAGGGCTTGGAGCTGGCAGCTTTATTGTGGTCTCAAGTTCCATTTTTCTAGAGACTCCATGGCTGTTGTGATCCTTCTTGGTAAATGTTCTTCTTCCTGGAAATCATTTATTTTGAGATTTATATACCGCCTCAAAGTGCAAGCACTCTCTAAGCGGTTTACACCAGTAAGCAATGTATATTTACATTTGCCCCCAACAATCTGGGTCCTCATTTTCCTACCTCGGAAGGATGGAAGGCTGAGTCAACCTTGAGCCGGTGAGATTTGAACCGCTGAACTGCTGATCACAGTCAGCTAAAGTGGCCTGCAGTACTGCACTCTAACCGCTGCACCACCTCGGCTCATGAAAGTGATTTGTGCTTGCCTAGCTTGTAAGTGAAAGCAGGTGTTTAACAAACATCTCTAAAGTACCGTAGGGCTGATTTAGCCATGGATACTGGCTACATATGAATAGGAAACCTTTCGCATCAGCAAATATTCCATATTCCATCCCCATTTATTGCAGAGCCTTTTCTGTAGCTCACTTTCATGAATTGCTCTTTGCAATTTTGAAGATGTATAATAATACTTCTTTTGCAGAATGAACTGGCCCCAGAGATCTAGAGGAACCCGAAATTCCAGCATGTGTGTCTCTTGGATTTTCTTTATACAGTATAACGGCTTGCCTTCTACTTACAGTTCCACTTGTTAATAGTTGTCCCAGTAATTCTGATGATATAATTTTCTTCCTATTGTTTAACAGGAACCTTAATATATCTCAAGAGTTGTACACATTCTTTGGGAACATTATTTTACACAGGAAACTGCTCCCTAAACTTTTAGGACCTGATTAGCACACAATTCTGTTCTATTTCCTTTCCAAATGTGTTATCTACTGTCTTATGTTTTGGGCTTTTATATTTTACTGATAAATCATCCTTGTAATATTTATACATACATATATATGTATATTTGTGCAGACTTGCTCAGCAGTTTGGTATTAAGTATGCATGCATTTAGTTTTTTATTCATATTTAGATTCCTCAGTATCATTATCTGCATGTATGGCATTATAGTTCATTATTTTACACATTTTATTGATTTTAGAAAATGTAGTTTTTAGCTTGCACTTTGTATCATCTTATTAAAAACTGAACATAATACTGGTTAATTATGGTAATCAAATTTAACTAACTAACTAACTAACTAACTAACTAACTAACTAACTAACTAACTAACTAACTAACTAACTAACTAAGCAAATAACTAAGTATCATTATGAGGATATGTCTCCCCCAAATGGTTAGCCAATTGTTTTAAATTGGATGGCTATGTAAGTTGAAGAAATAAATGAAAAATAAATTTATATACCTCAGCTTCATGTGAGGATTGCCCAATGTCTAGCTTTAATGACTATACATTACCAATGGATTGTTATGACTGTTCTCTGATCTTTGTTGTTAAAGAAATACGACAGAAATAATATTTATTCTTCACAATCTTATTAGTTATTGCCTTCTTCTAAGGAGTTGATTAATAGCTCCCTCTGGCGGCCAAAATCATTTAAAACATAGATTGAATTTTGCACTTTTCCCATCTTATTATGGGTTGGAAATAAATCTGGCCATGACATAAAATAATCACTCTTATTATTATATGGTCAACTTTTGCACGTGTTGAATTTGTGGCAGACCCATGGGGGTGGCTGTGAGTTATACAGAAGGATTGGTCTGATGGTTTTCTCAGCCCTACTCCATTAGGTTATTAGTTAGAAATAGAACAGAACAGAACAGAACAGAATAGCTTTATTGGCCAAGTGTGATTAGACACATAAGGAATTTGTCTCCGGTGCAGAAGCTCTCAGTGTACATGCAAAACAACAAGTAAAAATAATCATAATAACAAAGGATAATAATCATAATAATAATGATACCAATAGAGAAGGTAGTGGAACAAATGAGAAGGATAAAAGTAATATAGCCACACTACATGGGTAATAGACATAAGACAGAACTGTGGAAATTAGGTGTTCAGCAGAGTGATGGCACAAGGAAAAAAACACTCTGTGTCTAGTTGTTTTGGGCATGTAATGCCCTATGGTGTCATGCAAGGGGAGGAGTTGAAACAATTTATGTCCAGGATGTGAGGGATCTGTAGTTATTTTCTCAGCCTTCTTTCTGACCTGTGAGTATACAGGTCCTCAATGGAAGGCAGGCTGGTTGCACCAAGATCCGTGGTGGTGCAATGGTTAGAATGCAGCTCTCAGCCGGCCTAGGCCGGATCTGGTAGGAACAAAGGGAGCCAAGACACGCACTCAAACGCAGCAAAACTCAGCTTTAATCCCCACAAACAGGCCGGAGCCTCAGAATGTAACAAGTAGGAAACATGTCCCTTGTAAAGTCAGCGCTAGGAGCATCTGTCTACCAACGCCTTTTCAAGTCCCTGGACCCCACCCCATGTCCATCCAGCTGCCCACATCCACCAGTAACCACCATCCGGCGGCCGGTGGGTGGTGCGTGGCTGCTGTGGAAGGCTGCCAGGACTGATCAGCTGGGCTGCGTGGTTCAGCAGGGAACGCCTTGGCCATTTGGCACCATCAGATGTCGGGCCGCCACCTTGCTCATTGCTCCCGCTGCATCCCCTCCAGGTATGGCAAGCCCCGGGCTGGGGATCAACAGGCGGCTCCCCCCTACCAGGGGTCCACCTGGAAGACAGGAGACAGAGGTGTTAGATATGGCTCTACAACATGCATTTCCCCCTCCCGGTTTGTGTGGATACTGTCAGTGGAACCGTCGCAGCAATTGTGCAGCCCTTATGTCTCGCTCCGCTACCCATGATGCCTCAGTGGAGGGGTATCCCTTCCACCGTACCAGGTATTGGAGTTTACTTCTGTGTAACCATGAGTCTAATACCCCGTCTATCTCATATTGATCTGTTCCCACTGGGCCTGGTGGCTTGGGAAGGGGCCGAATGTTAGTGGCTTCCACAGGTTTCAGCAGGCTGCTGTGGAACATGGGATGGATCCTCCACATCAAGGGTGGGAGCTTCAGTTCCACTGTCATGGGGTTGATTACCCGAATGTTAGGGAAAGGCCCTAGGTACCTCAGGCCCAGCTTCCTGCACGGCACTCTCAATTTAAGGTAAAGGGTTTGTGGGCTGCTCGTTTTTTGTTAGCCTGAATCTTATAGGTCTCAGCTGCTTTCTGTAATGCCATTTTTACAGCCCCCCCAGATGTCTTGTATCTTGTCTGCCCACTCTTTTGGGGTTCCTGGGGTCTGGGGATCCTAGGTCCATTCTGAAATGGGCAGAAACTCCATCCCATTCACCATCCGGAAGGGGATGAACCCGGTGCTACTGTGCACTGCATTATTGTATGCCACCTCCGCAAAGGGAAGAAAGCTTGCCCAGTCCTTTTGTTGATATGAGACATAACACCTCAGATAGTGTTCCACCATGGCATTTGCTCTTTCAGATGCCCCATTGGTGCTGGGGTGGAACGCTGAGCTCAAGCCTTGGGAGGAACCTATCAGGCGTATGAACTGACACCAGAATTTGGTGGTGAACTGCACTCCCCATCTGAGATGATATGCCAGGGCACTCTGTGGAGTTGGTAGATATGGCCAATAAACAGTTTTGCTAGCCGCCGTGCTGACGGTACCCCAGTGCAAGGCATGAAATGGGCCTGTTTAGAGAACAGGTCTATGACTGTCCATATTACAATGTGCCCGTTGCTCTCTGGCAGGTCTACTATGAAATCCATGGCGATCTCCTCCCATGGTCGGACAGGATCAACCATGGTCTGCAAGAGGCCTAGCGGTCTTCCAGGCCGTGATTTCATAGATACACAGACCGGACAGCTCTTCACATAGCTCTCGATATCTGACCTCATGCGAGGCCACCAGAACTGCTGTCTGGCCAGGTGTAGGGTTTTAAGGAACCCAAAATGGCTGGCCTGTTTGGCATCATGGCACCACTGTAACACCATGGGTCTTAGGGCAGGTGATATATACAATTTGTCACTCTTCCATGCCAACCTGTCCCTGTGAGTGAACAGTGGTTTGTTCTCTAACAGCCAGGAGTCATTTAACAATGCGGTTCGCAGCTCCTCCATCAATTCGTTTCCTGGGCCTTAACCCGTCACCCGAGCCGCCAGTTGGCCGGGTGGAATGATGGCCTGAACTACGTCTTCCTGGGGACTATTGTATTGGGGCATACATGACAGGGCATCGGCTAAAAAGTTCTTCCCTGCTGAGACTTATTTCTGGGTGAAGTTAAACCATTGGAAGTACTGCGCCCACCAGACCTGCTTTGGGGACAACTGTCATGGGATTTGAAGGGCCTCAAGGTTTTTGTGGTCTGTCCAAATCTCGAACGGCTTTTGGACCCCCTCTAATAGATGTCACCACATTAGCAACGCCCACCACACCGCAAAGGCCTCCTTTTCCTATATTACCCAACCCTGTTCCGTCTTCGTGAGCTTACGGGAGGTGTAGGCACAGGGTTACATCTGACCTTTTCCATTCCTTTGTAACAGGACAGCCAGCACATTGCTGGCATCGGTCTGCATGACAAATGGTCGTCCGGGGTTGGGGTGTTTCAGTACTGGCTCCCTAGCAAAGAGAGCTTTCAGCACTTTGAATGCCCTTTGGCAGTCCATCGTCCAAAGGAGGGGTTGTCCAGGTCGGGGTTTTGCCACAGTGTGTTTTCTTCACAGCAAGTCAGTCAAGGGTAATGCGACCTTGGTGATGCGACAAACTATCGATAAAAGTTGGCAAAGCCAAGGAAACTCTGCAAATGTCTGCTCGTTTTTGGGGCCTGCCACTCTAACACAGCTTGGATCTTGTGTGGATCCATTTCCACCCCGTCACTGGATATTCGGTAGCCCAGGTAATCCAGACGTGTTTGGTGGAACTCACACTTTGAGAGTTTCATGTATAACTTAGCTGCTAACAGTTTCTGTAGCACCTGCCGCATTAACTGGGTGTGCTCTTCCATGGTGGTGCTGTAGATTAGGATGTTATTCAGGTAGACAAGGACCCCCTGGTACAGGTGTTCATGTAACACCTCATTGATAAGTTGCATGAACACAGCTGGGGCTCCCTGTAGCCCGAACAGCATTACCTGGAACTGGTAGCTCCCCAAGGGACAGTTGAATGTTGTCTTCCACTTGTCCCGGTCTAATCCGGACCCGGTAATAGGCCTCCCATAGATCTAACTTGGTGAAAAACCGCCCCTTTGCCAAGGTTGCAAGCATGTCTTTCATCAGGCGCAGGGGGTATAGGTGTTCTACACAGACCCCATTAAGTCCCTGGAAGTCAACGCATAAGCATAGAGTCCCATCCTTCTCTCTGAACAATACGGGTGCTGCCACATGTGATTGACCTGGTCGGATACACCCCCTAGCCAGGTTCTTATTGATGTACCACCGTAACTCCCCCATCTCCTTTGGCATCATCAAGTACATCCTCAGCTTAGGTAGTTTTGCTCCGGGTATCAGTTCGATGGTGCAATCGGTAGGGTGGTGAGGGGGTAGGACCTCACATTCTTCCTCACTAAACACCTCCACCAGGTCTGCGTAGATCTGTGGGAAGGTGGATCCCTCCAGGGCCTCCCTGTATTCCCCTCTGGGCTGGCCACTGTCCCCCTCTGCACCTGCTCATGGAGTGGTGGGTTGGGTCATCGCTATCCTCAGCTTCTTAAACCCCCCTGCCACCATACTGTAGGTCCCCACTTGTCCAGCCACGCCAAGCCCAATATTAAGGACTCAATCATCATTGCTATTACAATGAATCTAATCATTTCTCAATGCTCTCCCATCTCCAATTTCACCGGCTCCGTGATGTGGGTAGCCCCCCCTCAAGCACCAAGCCATCCACTTGCTTGGACCGAATGGGTTTGGGCATCTTCAGCACCCGTATCCCTTGGTCATTAACCACAGCTTGGCTTATGAGACACCGGGTACACCCGGAATCAATCAAGGTGTCAGGGTTACACCATACCTCCCCCCTCCTGAGCTGCCTGGGGGTTTCTTATGGTGACAGGGAAGATGACAGGGATTGTCTCCATGGAGTGTCACAAGGAAAAAAAACCTTGACTGCACACTCTGATTATTAGAGGTATAAACATGCTATTTTCCAAGATCTTCATTGCTACCCTATCAGATGCTAGTCCGTGGTGTGATTCTTGTCTGCTTATTCTTTTACTTATGATAGTTGATCCTATTCTTCACCACTTCAGTATCTCTACTGTCAATTATAAGACAGTCTGAGGTTCTTGCCAGTTTGGTCTTTATATTTAATCTTAGTCCCATTTCTTCCTTATGCTCTTTGGCTTTAATCAATAGAGCTTGTGGATCTTTTGAATTTTCAGCTATCAGATAAAGGCTTTAGCATAAGCTCAAATTTCTGGTATTTCTTCCTGCCATTTTAAAACCATGTTCACCTTCTTCCACTGCAACGTCCCTCAATATACAGTATATTCAATATATAGGTTGAATAAATAAAGGGAGAATATACCACCTTGTATCATTCTCTTGCCAAACTATTGTTCTATTCAGACAATAGTTTCCTGTCCTTTATATAGATTTTTCATGAGGACAAAAAGAGGTTCTGGGAGTTCCATTTTCCTAAGTACATTCCACAGTTGAGATAAGGCACAATCAAAAGCCTGTTTAAAATCAGTGAAGAACATACTGACTTCTTTGGTGTTCTCAGTTATCCAGCATGCATCAGTAATTGTGGTTTTTTTCCCCTTTTCTAAAATAAAGTTGGACATCAAGCATCACCTTTTCCATGTATGGTGGTAATCAGGAGTGGGTTCTAACTTACCTCGCTGCCGGTTCCCTTCCTCCTACGCTGCATGCTTTGCGCAGTGCCAAAAAATCCAAAACAATTCTCCCCCTCCCCAAAAAGCCAAAAACAAGATGGCGATGCATGTGCAGTGCCAGAAATTTGGCTTCTGTGCATGCACAGAAGAAAAAAATAAAAAAAATCCCCCCAAAAAAATTCCAAAAAAAAGCCCCCCCCCCCAAAAGATGGTGGCATCCACGGACCGGCACCAACCGAACCGGTTACGTGACATCACCAGCGGGTTGCTACCGGTTTGGGCAAACCATTCCAAACTGGGAAGAACCCACCTCTGGCTGTAATCCATGTTAAATGATCTATACATTGTTTTGCTACAATGTGAAATCAAAGGATATATAAATACTCTCCTTTCTTTGGATACGTAGACAGACCTCTTCCAATGCCATTGTGGTGTTCTCCAGCTTCGTTGGCATAGTTTGATTAGAATCTTTACTGATTCTTCCATGAGTTCCTTTAGCCTTCAGACATACTAATGAGCTGAGTACTTATTTAAGTCCACCTTCTTCTATTAAATGTTCTTATAAATAGAGAACATCTTCTAGATATCTTGAACATTGAGATCTCTGTTGTACAGAATTTTAGTACACTTCTTCCATTCTGGTTGAGTGTGTTTGAATCTGTTACTATCTGTTCATTGGCGATTTTAGGAGAAGAATTCAAGGTTAGACCCTCCTTCTGAGTTCAGAGACATTTTGGAAAACTATTTTTCCATCTTCACAGATATTGTAATATTGGTTGTTTTTTCTAACTATTCTCAGGTTCTTTCTGAGATCTTTGCATCTTTATTGGATTTGGCTTCTTTTGCAATTTCCACCATTTGTTCTGACTTCCAGTTTGCTTTCTTTTGTTTTTTTTTTATCGTTGACAGTCTCTTTTTACATTCATCCTTAAAAATGTGTTTAATTTCATGCAACAATTTCACTGTTTCCTGACCTGAGCATTGCATTGCTATCTAACAGGTAACAGATTAACAGAGTTGGAAGGGACCTTGTAGGTCATCTAGTCCAACCCACCACCCAAGCAGGAGACTCTACACCATTTCTGACAAATCACAGTCCAATCTCTTCTTGAAAGCCTCCAGTGATGAAGCTCCCACAACTTCCAAAGGCAAGCAGTTCCATTGGTTGATTGTTCCGTCAGAAAATTTCTCCTTACTTCTAGGTTGAATCTCTCCTTGATCAGTTTCCATCCATTATTCCTTGTCTGGCCTTCAGGTGCCTTGGAAAATAGCTTGACCCCCTCCTCTCTGTGACAGCCCCTCAAATACTGGAACACTGCTATCATGTCTTCCCTGGTCCTTCTCTTCACTAGTCTAGCCATACTGAGGTCTTGCAACTGTTCATTGTATGTTTTAGCCTCCAGTCCCCTAATCATCTTGGTCGCTTTTCTCTGCATTTCTAGAGTCTCAACATATTTTTTATAATATGGTAACCAAAACTGGATGCAGTATTCTAGGTGTGGTCTTACTAAGGCTTTATAGAGTGGTATTAGTACCTCACTTGATCTTGATTGTATCCCTCTGTTGATGCAATTTAGGATTGCATTGGTTTTTTTGGCTGCTGCCGCACACTGCTGCCTCATATTTAACTGGTTGTCCACTAAGACTCCAATAGTTACTCCTATTAAGCCTGGTTTCACCCAGTCTATATGTGTGCTTTTGGTTTTTCTTGCCTAAGTGTAATACTTTACTTTTCTCTACATTGAATTGCATTTTGTTAGATAGGGCCCAGTGTTCAAGTCTGTCAAGATCCATCTGGATCTTGAGCCTATCATCTAGGGCAGGGTTGTCAAACTCACATCATCATGGAGGCGTCATGTGATGTATCACAACTTTTTTCCTCTTTGCTAAACCGGGCGTGGGCGTGTCCAGCGCATCCAGCCCGTGAGCTGCAAATTTGACAGCCCTGATCTAGGATGTTAGCTATTCCTGCCAGCTTAGTATCCTATCAGCAAGGTTCAAAATAAGCCCCGATGTTCTCCTTGAAAATGGTGGATATATGTGTCAGATCATATTGTGAAACTGCTTAGCTTTTTTTCTCCCATTTTAGCTTGACTTGGAACTTGTATATAAACAGTTTGTAATCTGCTTCACAATTGGCCCTGGCCACATTTTTGTTGTTCTAATTGAGCTCTTCCACTTCTTTGTATCAATAATATAGTCGATTTGATTTATTGTACTTTATCTGGTAATCTTATGTATACATGTCTTTATCTGAAAACTGTATAAGCACTGGAATGAAGATACTAGCAAGTCATTCTCTTGTTCCACTTCCCTTTTCTAGCTATATAATCCATCTACATTTTCCTTCTATTTGCAATTTTGGCATCCTAGTCTCCAATTAGAGGCAGACATCTAGCTTGTAAATTCTATCAATTTCAGATTGGACTTTCTCAACTAATCAACCTCCTCTCCTCTTCTTCTTAATAAGTGGTAAAATTGAGTAACTTCATATTAAAGAGTTGTCCACAAAGTCTGATTAATATGATTTGGCCATTGACTAGATTGTATCCAAATTCGTATTATTTATTTATCATATTTAAGAAATATCAATTTCTCTCATAGAGGGACCTGTCTTTGCTATATTCTGCTTTATGAAAACATTCTGTTCCTTGTTTTTCATGTCTTGAGTAGTATGTATGATTTTCTGATTAAAGCAGCATCAATTATGATAACTTTGTTCTGCACAGTAGTATTAGGGGAAGGATATCAGGTGCGGCACCTCCTAGGAAACTGGTAATGGCAGCAGGAACTACCAAGTTGCTATCCCAAAGCAGGCCAAGACCACTTGTGAAGACTCATATGACCACTTGTGAAGATTCGTACGATTTGGGGAAAATTTTGAAACCTCCAGGTTTCCATTTTATTGGCTTAGCTGTTCTGCTACAATGATTTACATGGTTATTGCACCAGGTTTTTTAGGGGTTGATCAGAAGTTGGATTTGAAAGAGACTGAGAAGTTCATTTTTTCCTTTGTTTGTTTGTATGTGGGAAAGACCTTGAGAGACTGGGTGAAGAGACACTGCCAAGAGAACAGTCTGATAAGAGACAGCATAGCTTGTAAGCAAGATAGTGAGCAAGGCAAGAGGCTCAGTACCATTCTAGTTTCTTGGGCTGTAAGGAGATGAGGGAGGGGGAATCTTCTTTCATACAGAAGATTAATGTTGGCCTCATGAGGTAAACTAGGTAGGAATCACAACTAGATGAACTAATTATATTGTATTATAAAGCTTTATTGACAGAAAATTGATATCACTTATGAGTAAACCAGATAGGAATCAGATAAACTAATTATGTTATTAATATAAAGCTACATTGACAGAATCTTGCAAGAATGAAAATATAATGCTCCCCCCCAAACTCCTTTACAGGCTGAGAAACTAGGTGGGGTTTCTTCTGAATCTTTTGCCTTGTCCACTATGTAGCCAAGGATTATGTTGTCTCTTCTGCCTGTTCCATGGCAACATCTTTTTACATAGTCTCCCAACTGTCTTTCCCACATACCATTACATCCTATGAATAATTCTGCAGTTCTACGTTTATGGCATTTTCACAAAATGGTTGTCATGATTTTTGTGGCCAATCACAAAACATTCTCTTGTTAGAAGGCAATTTGATGAGATTATTCAATGTTACTCCCTCTAATATACTAGGTAACTCCATGGAAACTCAGGCTTTAGTTGTGATATTAGATTATTGTGAATTACTGTATTAATTTGATGTATTGCATTTTATACTGTGTCTGATTACTGGCTTAAACTACTATTATTACCGTATCTTCTTTGTTTTTTAACTTGGATAGGTGGGCATACTTCCAATTACTCACTACTGCAATTACTCACAATTTTATTTTCTAAGAATGCTTCTGGGTATTTTTGGAATATACATTATGACAAAAATTGGCACTTTTCTCAGAAGCAGGTAAATCCACAAGTATGCAAATAAAGCTGGTAAGCTCAAATTATTTTAATTTATGAATTTTATATATGAAAATAAAATATACCTTTAAAATAGAAAATAGGCATCTACACATGCATATTGTAAGCAACCTTATTGATTATAACTGAGGCTGAGATCCTCTGCTTATTAGAGTATATGGCCATTGATCACAGTAGTACTGTCATAGTGCTATGTATAGAGAAAATAAATATACAAAACATTTGGAGAACCAGGAAGCAACTGTAACTGCTGTTTCTACCAAACTTCCATAACAGGCACAGAATACAGTAGAGATTTTAGTCGTTATAAATACTATTGAATAGACTGATATGGTTTCATATCAATAGTTACTTTTAGCACCTTATGACCAAAAATGTCTGTACCTCTTCATAGAATTTATGTTTTATTAAACTTAATTAAAAATCTGCATGCAAATAAGCAAACAAAAACCCTATCCTTAAACATAAGACTTTCACAGTTGCAATACAAGAAATTCATATTGCTGGTTATTAGGTCTATAACTGAAAAATTCTAGAAAATGCAAGCACCTCTTTCTTTGAATCAGAATGAAAAATTCTTCTACCCCAAATGTTTGGGCAAAAAAATAATGTAATAGCAAGGGACCTATATTTAAAATCTATGATAATAGATCTATGATAAATAAATCATTACCTGTAAAAATGTTCTAGATATAAACATGGTAATATATAACATGCTTATATTCTTAAGATCACATTTGTATGAATACAAGCATAAATATGCATATTCCCAAATGTTTCTTGATTTGCTTTTTTCATCTTGATATTCTTTATATTTTACACATATACAAAAAAAGATTACATCTACATTCCAGGAGTCTTGACAAATTGATTTTTATCTGAATAAAAAATACGAAGAATACATCTTGAGTATTTCTATGTATATGAATGTTATGGTTAAACACCTAGCTACTAATGCTAGCACCTGCTGTTTGTTTTTCCTTTGCAGGAGTATGAGGAGTATTTTTCAGAAGCTAAACTGATGCTTTTCAACTGATTGAGAGCAAAAAGATCCATTCTCAGTGGACCAATTCTCCTCTTTTTGGTCAAACATGTTAATCTTCATTCTAATAATCATAGTTGCCACATTTTTTTATGACGCTTTGTTAATCACACTGCTGTTTTTTCTACCACAACGAAATCAAACGCAATGCTACCCTTTCAAAATGTCCGTGACCTTTTCTACCTCCATCACTTGGCTTTCGTTGTTGCCTGCCACTATCCTGCCACCAATCAGTCATCCAGTATTGTTCTCTGGAACAGTTGCAGCCATTGCTTGAAAGAACACTGCAAGCAGCACATCAGGGTGGGGGAAAAAAAGGCTTCCCGATTGAAATACAAATAAATATATTTGACGCCGGAAGGTTGATCGCGTCTTTTCCTTTAAATTTGCATTTTTATAATCAATCGCCTGGCCGTTATTGTCTTTGCAAGCCTCCAAAAAGCTGTTCTTGATTGGGGCCCATCAGATCTGGTGATGTGCGCCCATAATTTTCTTTTGTTTGTAGCGGCGGCTGGCTCCTGGCCGGCTGGAGAGATGCGGCGGACAGGGAAGCGGCAGGCGAAGCCGAAGTGGGCACCTCTGAAGGCTCCAGACGTTGCAGAATGAATGCGTCAGACACGGAGAAGAGAGAACGGAGAGGGAGAGCAGAAGGGGAGGGACGGCGGTGATCAGATCAGGCGCCCGCCTGGCAGAAGCCGCGAGGGTAGCAGGGGGAGGAGGAGAGCCTAGGTGGACTTTAAACCGGGGCAGCCCCTCTCCAGTCAAGAGCTCCACTTTTCTTTGCAGATCGAGCGGAAAGCGGTTTGGCCAGAGTGAGTGGTTAGTGCACTAAAGGGCCGTTGAAGAAGCCAGCTCGCTTTGGGCTGATGATAACCTGAGGATGCGCCTGGCCGAGGCGTACCAGTCTCCTCCTCCTTTTCCCCTCCTCTTCTGGGGAGCCAGGCCGACTCCGAGGAACTCCCAGGCGCGCGGGGAGGCGGAACAGCCCCTTGGTAGAATTCCCCGAGTCGGCACTGTGGAGTAACGCAAGAGTTTCGGTCCCCTCACTTGCAGGGAGGCGGCTGCGCCAGCTCTCAGACAAGCCAGGTGGTGGGCGGGAGAGCGGGCGCTGAGGCGAACTGCTTGCTCGCTCGCTCGTGCTTCTCCCTCCTTTTTTTTTACGCGCGCTTACGCCCGCCTCTCCCAAGGCTCTGGGCCAGTCTGCTTCTGGCAGGTAGGCTGCGAGCGCCGGAGGTGCGCGCCTGTTATATTGGGAGCGCCGGTCTCCCCTGTCGCCCCCTTCCAATAGGACTCCACCCGGCGCGCCTCCGACCTTTCCAGGAAAGGGCCAAAAGTGCGCGCTTGGAGCTTTCACGCCCCTTCCCCGCCTGGTTTCCCCCCCCCTTTTCTTCCTTGCACGCCCCTCTCTCCTGTCCGCGGGGGGCTGAGGGCGGCGGTAGGACGCGGCGGACGCTCGGGGAGGTCCTTGCGTCGGCCTCAGCTGCGGAGAATGAATTAAAGCGGCTTTCCGGGAGCGGCGGCGGCGGGGCGCGTCTCCGGTTACGGTGCGTCTTTCTGATTGAATGAAAGGTAACGGGTCTCCCACGTAATTTGGGGGAGACGAGGCGAGACGAGGCGTCGTCGGGGCAGTCCTGCGAAATTCCGACACCCCCTCTTCCCCAGGTCGCTTTTGGATCAACCTTCCCCCCTCTGTTTCCTCCGTAGCGCGATCCTATCGGGTAGGCCAATGAATGTAGTTAAAGGGCGGGCGGCGCTTGTGGTCCGATAGGAGGACGCCTTTTAAGGCTCCGGGTGGGGGGGAGAGGGAAATATGTGCATTCTCCATTTGCAGACATCTGTTCAGGGTGTGCAGTGCTTACGTTGGAGGATGGTAGAAGGCTTTGCCGGTGCTCGGTGGGTCTTTCATAGCAACCTTTTTGCAGGCTGGTGATGCCTTCCGCCCCTGTAAATTGACAATGCCATATTGGCTGGGAATTCTGGGAGTTGAAATCCAATACATGGGGAAGGGGATTCCAGTTTGAGAAGGCTTGTTTTATAAGAAAATTGTTGTTTGATTCTTACCACGTTAATTATGTTTGTTTTAATAAATTAAGGAGGTTTTGATCCGCACAGCTGAATTGTTGTCCAAATGTAAGCACGTTACATAATAGACTATATGGATGTACGTTTTAGATTCTTGCACAGATTTATGCAAATTCATGTCAGGAATGAGGGACAAGCTTTTTTTTTGCATAATGCCTGTTATGTTGCAAAGAAATTCTTTTAGGCCTAATAATAAGGACTGTCACTTTTACTATCTTTTTGGGAATTCATATTTGGCTCATATGACTTTAACGTACTCAGACTGACTTACATAGGGGCCTTGATGGTTTTGTGAATTATTGCAATAGAAAGAGGCCCTGTGCTTTACCAAAATTAATACTTTTAGTTTTGTTACTTATACAATGGCAGCTGCTAACAGTATATTTCAAGAATGGGAGTATGTTAGACTTTCTCCTTAAAATTACTGTACTGTTCAGAAACTCCTATTGGGGACGTTTCTCTTCTAAAAATCTATAACTGATACAGAAAGGAGAGAGCATTTATTGCAGAGTAAGGATCACTTTTTTATTTATTTTACTTTTAAAAATTGAAATGTCCAAAGGTTCTACTAAACCTTCTGTGCAGTGTCCAGAGCTACTGAAAATCCGAATTTTCACCCAACGGAGTATCTCCCTGGCTTATTGAGCTCTTTCAGTCTTGCTTTCTTAAATCCTTTTTGTTGAAAATATAGAACATTGCTTTTTTGGAAATTTATGTTGATGGAAGTACCAATGTTACTGTTTGGCTTCTATTGCTTGAAAAACTGTAACCATTTTGAATTGTTTGTTTTGAAATACTTGTATTTTGCAAATAATGTTGAGTATGTCCTAAGCTGCATTCTATATTTATTTATTTAGTTGCAGTGGGCAACTGGAGAAGTGTATTATAACTATGTAAATATTTTGCAAGGCAGGAAGGGGTTTTTTTCCAGTGAGAAAATCAGAAGTTCTGGATAAAATCTGAAAAAAAAATCTATCCAGTACTTTCCCCTTTAGAATAGTTGAAATGTTTTTAAGGCACATTGGTACACATTCAAAATATATCATGTAAAGTTTCTCATACATAAAACTTGAGAAAATTAAAGGATAATCATTTTAAGAATGGTCAGAAAGATTGGGAGGGGAATCTGAATCCTTTTTAAATGTTTTGTTGAAAAGTTGGGAAAAATAGATTTTACTTTTATCTAGATCAGGGGTGGCCAAACTATGGTTCTTTGAGGACCTGTGGACTTCAACTCCCAGAATTCCTGAGCTAGCCATGGATACATCTTGATCTAGATCGTGTTTGTTTCATAGAGAATCTTTATCAAAGTAATTTCTGCAAATTATCTACCAAGATCATTACAATTCCTCTGACATTTTCAGGAGTGAATAAAGAAGGAATCAGTGTGTTGTCTGTGAGCGATCTTGATCACATTTGTAATAAAGTGTATAGTGGTTCTGTTCTTGTCTTCTAGAAATATGACAGGCTCAAAATACTGAAAGTGCTTTGGAATAAGCAGCATTATTCCAGTGGAGATTAGATCTAAACAAGGAACTCGTGATCTTGATTACCTAGACAGAACAAGTACGGTTTGCATGTTGGAAGGAACTTCTCTTGATGATGTAAGTTTATTTTGAGAGCCACAAATAGAGCTGAAATGCATCATTGTTGCAAACAAGAGTTCTGAAATCCTTATAATTAGTTCTATTTTGCCCATCTAAGAATTTGCATAGATATGAAAAGAGACTATTGTCTGATATTCAGTGGGAAACCATTGTAAAAAAAATGATTTTACATTTTACATTTAATTGTACATAATACATTAAATTTCTCCAAGTTATGCTAAAAACAAAGGTTCACCTGGGTTTAAAAAACAAAAATCGGGAAATTTTATATCTTTATTTAGATCTAGCAGTACCTTGAACCCTTCATGCTTTTCCTACCTGAGGCTAAATATGTCCTTGGATCAGATTCTTACCTTCTTGATCATAACTTTTACAGTATTGTCGTTGTTACCATTCATATCTGAAGCTATGAGCCAAAACTAAAGTCTTTGCCCAAATATCCTTCAGATGAACTACAATTTAAGGAATGTTCAGTCATGAGCACTGTTTTTTTTGAAATTCTGGAAAATCTTACACCCTGAGGTAAGATGGGCTCCCACCCTCCTGATGTGACTAAAGAGCCTTAAGATCTGCCAGATGGCTGGAGACTTGGTGGGGGAGAGCGCCATACTAAAGGTGGTTGACTAATTAAAATTCAACCCCACTCCCCCCACACATATACGTGTCCGGCTCTCTTTTTCGCCATTTTGTCTCCTTGAGTTTATCTGTTAAAGTTTTTATTTTCTGTGTTTTGGTAATGGATGATTTTAATGTTTATATGTTGTTGGCCACCTAGAATCGTTGGATATGAGATGGGTGGCAAATAGGTAGGTAGGTAGGTAGGTAGGTAGGTAGGTAGATAGATAGATAGATAGATAGATAGATAGATAGATAGATAGATAGATAGATAGATAGATAGATAGATAGATAGATAGATGTTTTCAGATCTCTGAAGGACTAATATGTAGGAGAAAGAGTTATTTGTTCATTGTGGTCCAGAAGACAAAACAAGAAAGAGTGGGATTAAATTACAAGATATCTGATATCAGAAACAATTTCCTAACAGTAAGAACTGTTCAGCAATGGAACAAGTCTGCCTTGGAAGATGGTAGACAGGTGGATGGCTCATAGTGGATTCCTATTCCTATGCACAAGATCTCATGAAAGCTACCTAAGCAAACTATTTAGTTGTCAAGTTATCTAATTTTAAGATCCTGTAGAGATATTTTTCAGAGGTACAGATGAGAAGTTAGTTTTTCTTCTATATATTTCTGTAGAGAGTAAGAAGGATAACCTTGATGGAGATATCCAAGATCTGTTGCCAGGGCAATGGAAGATAACTTATTTTAAGCCCACAACAGACAGATAATATTCAGTTTTGGGACATTGCATGAGTAAGGTAGAGCAGGGGTCCCCAAACTTGGCAACTTTAAGACTTGTGGACTTCAACTTTAATTTAATTTAATAGATTTGTATGCCTGGAGAATTGGCTGGAGAATTCTGGGAGTTGAAATCCACAAGTCTTAAAGTTGCCAAGTTTGAAGACCTCTGCAGTAGAGAGTTTAGATTGGAACAGAAGGAAATGATTCATCTGTGGAAGAGCCTTAATGTTATTCCCCATACTTTTTCTATGGATTTTAATTCGGAGTTTGACCTTGGTTCTTAAAAAAAAATCAATTTAGCTGGATTGAAATCTCTTTCTACTTAGTATTTGAAATATCTTTCTACTTGGAAGTAACCAATTTACATTGTTAATTAATATGGCTTGATTGTACTGTTACAGTTGAAAAAAAAATATTTTTACCTAATTCTTTATTTTCAAGTGCTAAAGAAAACATACCGTAATTATTCAGTTAGTTTTGATTCTTCATATGACCTGAGGGACATTTTGCCAGGCTTATCTATCAGTAACTGCTGTTTGAGTTCCTTTAAGCTCATATATTCTCCACTGACTCTTGCAAGTTTACATTATATGTCCACAGTATCTTAGTTTTATTTATAGAATTACTGTATTTGGGTGAGCTCCCGGTTTTACTTCAGTTAGCATTGAATTATTTGTTCTTTATGAGGGCTAGAGTAGACTTAAAAAGTTTTCTCTAGCACCATTGTTCAAAGACAATGATTTTTCTCCATTCATCATTTTTGATCATCCAGCTGTCATAATCATATATTACAGCTGAAAAAAACCATGGAGGTGACAGTATATTTTGTTTATTTATTTGTCCAATTTATATAGCTGTGCATTTCACCAAACAAGGGACTTTGGGTAGCATAAACAAAGCTAAAGCAATCAATAGATACCTAAAGCCATTAGCATTATAGACTATTTAAAAACATTAAAAACTAAAAAAAATATGTACTCTGATAGATTTATAAATCTAATAGGATAACTTTGTTATTAGCATGTCTGTTTCTAATCTAATCTCTTATGGAATAAAAGTGATACCAGCATATTTAATATCCTTGTGTTTCTTTGAGCAATTGTAATTCTAATTTCCAATTCCAGCAGTGCTTATTATATATTTTGCATAGAAGTTAAATAATGGGACATTATTCTTGGTTTACTCTTTTCCTAATGTTTAACCATTTAGTTTCTCTATATCATACAAATTCTTCAATGGTCCAATGAGATGACCTCATGCACTCACATTTTAACAGGTATCTGTGAAACCAACATATACTGTACATCTCACTGTTCTTATTCCATGTGTTGTTGAAGAATTGCGAAATCTTAAGTGCTATCGTTCTAGCTTTTGAAATAAGCGCAATTGCTTAGTAGTTTGAGTATTCCTTAGCATTGCCATTTTATTTGGCATTGTATACTGCTATGTTTTCTATACCTGTTTACAAGTCACAAACTGCACTGTATGTTTGTAAACTTTAATTGTAAAAACCTTTCTGGGTACTATTATTTATTTATTTATTTGGTGTTTCTTATATGCCGCCCAACTCCCGGAGGACTCCGGGCGGCGTACAACAGAAAAAATACAAGAAACCAATATAAATAAGCATTAAAACAGATATAAAAATTAAAACCGTAATCTTAAAAGCATCGATATCCATTCAACTTCATACATACTTGGGGGTGAGCTCAAATGGATTACGCTCTACCTCCGGCCTGCAGGAAAAGCCATGTCTTAACAGCTTTCCGGAAGGCCAGTAGGGTGGGGATAGTTCGGGTCTCTGGGGGAAGTTGGTTCCAGAGCACGGGGCCTGCCACAGAGGGCCCGCCAGGCGACATTGCTTAGCCGATGGGACCTGGAGGAGGCCAACTCTGTGGGCCCTAACCGGTCGAAGGGAAGTGTGAGGCAGAATGCGATCCCAGAGATAACCTGGTCCTAAGCCATGAAGGGCTTTAAAGATGGTGATCAACACCTTGAATTGGACCCGGAGACCGATGGGCAACCAGTGCAGCTGGCGGAGTACAGGTGTCACGTGGGTGTACCTTGGCACACCCACCACAGCACGCGCAGCCGCATTTTGCACCAGCTGAAGTCTCCGGATACTCTTCAAGGGTAGCCCCATGTAGAGCGCGTTGCTATGAATGTGCCAGGATTGTATAATTCCCCAGTAAGTACAA
The DNA here is from genome assembly GCA_023053685.1 of Diadophis punctatus similis. Classification (NCBI taxonomy): domain Eukaryota; kingdom Metazoa; phylum Chordata; class Lepidosauria; order Squamata; family Dipsadidae; genus Diadophis; species Diadophis punctatus. The sequence continues at coordinate 28,203,007 of JALIGW010000002.1, forward strand.
ATGGTCAAGAAAGTATAATTTAAAAATACGTTAGAACTACTGACACAGTGAGAAAAAACATTGGCTGCCTGGCAGCTACTTTTTGCATTCAGATTGAAAGCTATGAATTGTGTATCTTGCTAACCTATGAAAGCATAAACTTCTGGAAGATTACACAAAATATGGCAGGTATGTTAATCTGAGCTGCTTACAAGTTGATGCTTACAACCTATTTTTATACCAGGCGACCAAGATTTACTCCCATTGTATCATTTACACTGGCTGCATTGAGGACCAGAAAATATCTTAAATCATTTCTGTTCTTCTGAACATCTACAGAAAATTGTTGGGGTGAAAAACGCTTGTCTACCAATTTGAGAATGTATAGCAACTCTCTCAACCTGGTACCTTCTAAATACGTTAGATTACAGTTCTTAGCCTAAACAGTGGTTGACCGTGCTAACTGGGAATTTTGAAAATGATGGGACAATATGTATGGGGAATGTTCAATTGTATAACAATAGATAATACATAGTCTATTTTTGTTTTTAATCTAAAAAGCTGTTTTAGGAAAAGATATGCTCCCTGAGCAACATGTAGTTCTACAGATCCTGTTGAATCCACATTCTCATTAGGCCTACTCAGCTAAGCTACTGATAAGATTTGATAAAATTTGTCATCAGGTTTATGATTCTTTTGTAAGTGTTCTAAATTGCTCCTAGGAACTTCTGATATTTATATTCAGTGTTTCGGTGCCCAAGCTAAGTTAAATTCCTATGTTAATTCTGGAGTTAGGGAATCATATAAGAAACTCCCTTTCATTGTAAATACTTTTATTATCATAACTATCCCATGCTTGGAAGACCAGGTTATGGGCAGATGGTTATGGAATAAATGTTGGTGGGACTGTGGTTTTCTTCGTGGTAGTTCCTTGATTAGGGTATAGTTTTTTGCTTGATTATTTGTCTGATGTTAATCCCTGCTTATCTGGTCTTGGCTGCTGAAGAAGATGTTTTCTGGTCTTTTTGTTTCCTTTGTAGCTTTTTTATTGTCTCTTATAAATGGCTTGTAAATGTACTTTATCTCTGTGTGCCCATAGTTGGTGATTTTTTTCTGAATGCTAAGCTTCCAGGAATTCCTTAGGAATTTTGGATTTAGCTTGGTCTAAGTCTAGGATGCTCACACTCTCCCAGTTGAAATTATGATTGAGTCTGTCCATCTGTTGTGAGATCAAGGAATTTTTTTCTTGTGTCATCTGCCTGCTAGTTGGTGTTTGTGGATGCACTCTATTAATCTTCTGCATGTCTGTCCTCCACTGTGACTATTACAGTCCTTACATTTCATATTGTAGAAGACTGTGTTTTTTTTTCTTGGGGCTATTTGATCTTTTGGTTTAATTAAGATACTTTGGAGGAATTGAGTTGGTTTGTGTGCTACAGTGATGCCATGTAGTTGTAATAGACTGTTGGTTGTTTCTGTGATGTTTTGATGTATGGCCGTGTTGTCCTTTTCATAGCTTGTGTTGAGCGATGAGGCGTTTTTTGATAAAAGTTGTGTTGCTATCCATTTTGTTAGAATATGTTATATTAGGCAGTCTGTTTCCTGCATAATGACACTACCATACATGAAAAACATCTCGGAAACAACCAAAAGGCTATTTCATATTATATGGCATCACTGTAGCACGTGTACATAACTAGAAATGATAGTTTTTATTCTCAACCGTACTGACATCTTAAACTAATCAAATAATTTAAGCTAATGATGCTCATTTATCTTATAATACATTTCGGTTCTGTATTGGAACAGACAACAATAGCATATTCAGTGACTATTGGATGTGCTTTTTGTAGCATAGGCAATTTGGATAGTTGTAGAGAGGATGGAAAATTCAGTTGCTGTCACAGAGGGAAGTAGCCCTGTCTTCTGAATCTTAATACAAAGGAACTATTATATAACCCTCTGTTTTGTGCTCTCTCCCCCCCCCATTATGATTAACTGAGAGTGCAGCCTCGCTTCAGTGACAAGTATAATGTGTTTACTAATTTAAAAATATTTTTTTTAAAAAACTCCTCCTATCTTCCTATCTGCATTTTTGTTTTCTGTCTTGTATAAGTAGCCACAATAACAGTGGCAGGATGCTTAATACTACATTGCATTATTCAGTCAGCCGGAATATTAACTGAGTAATCAGATGGTTATCTTATAAACAGTGCATAACCCAGAGTGTGATATGATGAAGATTTGACTTGACAGTCTATCTGGCGATGTGTGGAAGCTTAAAAGGAAAAGAAGAAAGATACTTTCCTTTTCTCTTTTGGAAGAGGAACCAAAGAAGAAATCTTGTTGCTGGATTCTTCCACTGCAAAGCTTTGAATGCACAAGGAATACACCACGCAAGCAGCTGCTCATTGTCTTGAGCGTAGCATTGTTTTTAAAGGAAAGAGAAAGAATGGTTGATTAGGTGTTTCTAGGCCGATATGGATTAAATGCTAGATATGTATGAATTCAGGGGAAGCACCCAGATTCTGACAACCACTCTAAAAGAGGTCTTCCAGTTGAGGTGGCCTGATAGACTTGCATCAATCTATTATATCATGCTTTAATAACTTACTGGAAATAGCATCCTAACCATTTAGTTCATTACGTTGAGAATTTGTCTCCGGAAACCCAGGATGAACATATCAGACATATTACCATAAAGAAGATTCAGGGATCTGAACCAAACTTTGGTTTATTAACTCTAACTAGTTTAGAAGTATTGTCTATGAAAGGTAACTTATACTCCTGAATATTGAGGCATCCATTGAAACTTCTTTGGTATAGGGCCGTGATGGCAAACCTATGGCACATGTGCCACAGGTGGCACGCAGAGCCCTCTCTGCAGACACGTGAGCTGTCACCCCAGCTCAGCTCCGCTGCGCGTGCGTGCGCACCTCCCACCGGCCAGCTGGTTTTTGGGTCTCTGCCACGCATGCAGGGGGCGCATGTGGGAGACACATGCACATGCGCAGGGGCCACATACGCATGCGCATGGTCGGGGGCATGGGGCATGCATTAAGGGTGCTCGCACGCTTTCGGGAATCTGTGCCGAAAAGGTTAGCCATCACTGATTTAGGGTATATATTTTAACAACTCCTCCAGCCTCAGGTCTGTTCAGGCTTTATTAGTGTCCAGTCAAAGACGTTTCTATCAGCTGCTTACTGATTGTCTTACTTCCTTTGTCAACTTCGAAACAGGCTAGGCAAAATCTTCCAATTTATATTTACTGTATCAGATGCCTTGTGCAGAAAAGAAAATGCAATAACCCAGGAAAATTTAATTTCCTCTTTATTTAAGCAAGTATGAAGATGAAATGATGAAATGCTTGAAATGAAATGCTCAGTAAAATTGACTATTAAAAAATTCCAAATGTTACAAATTTAAACTGAATATGCTATTCAACTAAAGATTCAAATGAATGTAGCAGAGGTGCAGACAATCACAAGAAGTGGCTCATCTCAGTGGAAGCCAATGATGAGGACCCGCTGAACTTAGCCCCAAATTCTAAGCTGCCGTACTCAAAAGACTCCAAATTGCCAAAATGCTGTTTTCTGATTGGCTCCTTTACAAAATCTTACTGACATTCCTGCGTCCCAGTCAGTCCTTCTCAGGTCACATAGAAAGTCCTAAAATATTTTATCGTTCCCAACACGTGTTTCTTAATTGCTATTCATCTAAATGTGCTGTTGACTGCTTTTTCAAAGTGGTTGCAATCATCTCCATCCTCTTCTATAGCTTGTATCCAGTCCTGTTTGTTAAAGCCTGTGCTTTTATATAACGTACTGAACTAATAACTGCTTTATATCATGCAAGAAAAGCCTTTTTTCAAAACGACTTCTCATAAGCATGTACGACCATTCTTTAAGCAGATTACAGAAGTAATGTAGCTTGAATACATAACAGGTGGGGCAGCACGGGGGAGTCACGCACGCATGTGCAGGGGGCGCATGGCGCGTGGGGCATTGAATTATGGGGGTGGGCACGCACGTGCTTTCGACACCCGGGGGAAAAAAGGTTCGCCATCACTGTCCTAGGTTCTCATTCCTCTCAAGCAAAGAGAAGGAGCCCCTTATATCCCCACAGATCGCCTAAAGGACTTGTGAGCTGTAGAGGGGTTCCCTATAGCCAGCAATCTTGCCTGAAGTCTTCTCTTTCCTGATTTTTGGAAGTTCTGAGAAGCCACTGAGACAGTGAGGGCTATCTTCTCTCTGAAAACCAAACTTATTAATTTGCTTCTCTGGATTATCTCAATCCATCCAAACTTTTATTTCCTTCTCTGGATTATTGGATTATCTCAGTCCACCCGCCCTTCCCTTCCTCTCTGCAATGAAGGGCATCATTGCTAGGCCAAACTTTTAACTGAGTCGCTCTCTCCAGAGTAAAGAGAGCATAGCCCAGATCACTGCCATCGCGGCAAATACTAATCTGGAGAGTGCTCAATTGTCAGCCAGAGGCATGGTCACTGGTGTGGACACCAGGGGGCAGTCATACTTCAAGAACTAAATATAGACCCGTGATGGCGAACCTATGGCACGGGTGCCACAAGTGGCACGTGGAGCCATATCAGTGGGCACGCGAGCTCAGGTCCGGCGTGCATGTGTGCACCAGCCGGCTGATTTTCGGGCCTTCTGGGCCCACTGGGAGTCGGGAAACAGGCTGTTTCCAGCCTCCAGAGGGGGTGGGGAAGGCCGTTTTCGCCATCCCCAGGCTCCTAGAAAGGCTCTGGAGCAGTGATTCCCAACCTGGGAGTCGGGACCCCCTTTGGGGGTCGAACGACCCTTTCCCAGGGGTCGCCTAAGAACATGGAAACAACACAGAGAATGGTAATCATAGGAAACTTTAATGAACTGGGGGTCACCACAATATGAGGAACTGTATTAAAGGGTCGCGACATTAGGAAGGTTGAGAACCACTCCTCTGGAGCCTGGGGAGACCGAAAAATGGGCGTGCCATTGCATGCTGGGAGCAGGGGGGTCATGCGTCCATGTGCGGGGGTGCACGGAATTATGAGTGTGGGCACGCACACACGTGATCCCCCGCATCCCCCCCCCTTTTGGCACGCGAACCAAAAAAGGTTCACCATCACTGATATAGACCCTAAATCCAAATCTGGCAAAGTGTAGGGAAAGTGCCTAGATGGTATCTAAGTTTAAAGAAAGCCTCTCTAATACTGTGTTTCCCTGAAAATATGACCTACCCTGAAATTAAGCCCTAGCGTGATTTATGGGGATGAGTGTAATATAGGGTGTAATATAAGCCCTACCCCAAAAATAAGCCCTAGTGAAGGGGGGCGTGGCCAGCACAGGAGGCAGCCCTTCCCTTCCCCAGTCACCTCATGGAGGCTTGGCCCCTTAATCACCGCCCGCGGATCAGCTGAGCAAGCAAGGGCCGTGAGCTGCCTCTTATTCTGTCTCTGCGGATGCCTGCCAGTGCAATTCTCTGCCACAGCTTCGAAGCCGGTGGAGCCATGCTGCCTGTGTCGCCTTGCCCGCCGCCGCCTTTGAGCTGCTGAGCGCCAGCCTGCATGCCTATTCGGTTCTGCAGACATCTGGCTTACCCTACATCTACGCTGAGTCCGACATTCTTCGGACTCTGGCAGGCGCTGCAGCTCTCTTACCGGCTGTGTGAGGCAGGCGTGGGGCTGCCCTTAGTTGCCTTTAACACCTGCCTCATCTGCAGCGGCTCTGCAGCCACCTCGCCTTTCACCCGGCCCAGCCCACCACTAAGACCCAATCGAAAACCTCTGAAAACCTGAGTGCCGCCAGCCTGCCAGGGCTCCTTCATGAGCAGCCACTGGTGGAGCCATGCTGCCTCGCCCGCCACCATCCCACACACAGCCGGAATGAGAGTTACAGTGCCCGCCAAGGCCTGAAGAGCACCGGGCTCAGTGTAGCTGTAAGCCCGATGCTTGCAGCACCTAGTAGGTGAGCAGGCTGGCGCTCAGCAGCCCAAAGGCAGCAGCAGGTGAGGCGGCACAGGCAGCACGGTTCCACCTGTGACGTCAGCAGTATGGGACCTGCCCCAGCCGAGAAGTGTCCCAGCAGCAGCTGGGCCAGCAGGCAGGGTGGGTGAGAAGCTTCCCACCGGCCAGGCATTGAAGCTCCGCCACTATCCCGGGCGGGGGGGAGAGATCCAATCCAACCTCTGAGGCCTGGTGGTGATTCTCTCTCTCTCTCTCTCTCTCTCTCTCTCTCTCTCTCTCTCTCTCTCTCTCTGTCTGTCTCTCTCTCTCTCTCTCTCTCTCTCTCTCTCTCTCACACACACAGACAGACAGACAGACAGACAGACAGACAGACAGACAGACAGACAGACAGACAGACGTCTCTCTCAGATTCACACCCTCCAAGGCAGCCACATCCCTTCACTAACCTGCTTTCCAGCTCCGTTCGCTGCACATGCAGGGCAAGAAGTCTGTGGGACTACGGTAAAAAAAACACGCCAAGACCTTCCAACTTTGCGAGATTTTTTTTTTCATGAGAAGTTGGAAGGTCTGAACTACGGTATTTTTTCTTTTACCGTAGTTCCACAGACTTCTTGCCCTGCACGCGCAGTAGAGAGCAGAGGGATGTGGCTGCCTTAGAGTGGGTGGTGTGTGTGTGAGAGACCTCTGTGTCTCTCTCTGTGTGTGTGCATGTGTGTGTGTGTGTGAGAGAGAGAGAACATCGCCACCAGCCCTCAGAGGTTGGATGGCCCAAGTGCTTTGCCAGCGAAAACAGGCTCCTGAGCTCCGTTTTTGGCTGCCACAGCCTCCTGAAACGCTCTTACAGTGAAAATGGAGCTCGGGAGCCTGTTTTTGCTTGCAGACGCACTGCAGGCTGGTCCTTCACTGTTTCTAGGGCAGCCCCATGGGCCAGATCTAAGTACCCCGTGGGTCAGATCCAGCCCCTGGGCCTTGAGTTTAACACCCCTGTCTTAGAGCATCTGACTTACAAAGTACTGTTTCTAGTAGCCAGAACCTTTTCAAGTGGATGTCAGAGATCATGGGCTCTCTCAGCAAAGAAAGTGTTCGGCATCATCTAGCTGACACCATCATTCTGTGTTAGACCCAACCTTTATAACTAAAGTGAAGGTTTTTTTTCACCAGGGATCCACCCTTCTGCCCTCTGATATCCCTACCTAGACTTCAAACCCTTACCAATCATAATCTCCAGATGGATCAGGGTTTGCATCAAATTAACATATGAGACTCCAAATAAGCCCACCCCACAAAAACCTCTGGCGCTTTTGACATTAGCTGTCCCCCCCCCCCTTAAATGCCTCTGGCAGACAGCAACTATGGTAGTCCTCCATATTCTCCTTTATAAAGCATATAAATTTAACTTTCATAAGTTGGCTGCAGGTTCCATTCAGCCAGGGAGAGTATTACAGAAATAGTTCCCAGTGGGGATTAGGGGGCCTTATGATTGTAAGATTCCACCCTTAGGAATAGCTTTGGTATGTCCCACTATAGAATTTCCTGGCTCCACTGTATGAAAACAGCACATTTTTCTAGCTTTGCCTCCAGGGCTATTAGGAGGGAGATATCCATTGTAAGATGTTCTCTATAGACAAAGAACCATCGCAATAGGTCCAATGGATAATATTGTTCTCTGAAATCTTCAGTATTTTTGCCTTTTTTGAGGGGGTGGTCCATGAAAGAAACAGCAAAGAGGAAGATCTTTACACTGAGCTCCTGGAATGCAGATGGGTAACTTCTACTTTATTTCTTCTTCCTGAACATTTCAGTAATTGAAAATGATTGTAATTCATTCTCATTCATATTCTCTCCCCCCTCCCTCCCTTCCTCTCTCTTTCATTCTAGGTTCTGTTTTGTGTTCTATTCTTAAAATAAGAATGACAAGAAACTTTATGTAGTGACTGATGATTGCCCTTTTTTGAGGCAGTCAAAAATCACGATAGAAACTTCAGCTGTGATGTTCTGCTCCTTTTTGTTAAAATGCTAGTTTTTATTTCTTGTGTTTTAATCACTTTGTATAAACATGTTTTTATCTTTAAATTGGTTTCTGTTCCTTAATTTGTTAACTATTTTAAGGAACTTTAATTAATAGAGAATACCTTTAAAATATATGATGGCTAGATGAAAAGATACTTGTGAATTGTACTTTAGCTGTAAGCTGTTTGGGAGAAGAGCAAAGTATTTGTCTGTTGTGTGTGTGTGTGTGTGTGTGTGAGAGAGAGAGAGAGAGAGAGTGAAAGTTCATCCAGTTTACAATTTCCTCTTTAATCCTGGTTTAGTAACTTTTTTAGAAATGAAGTGCAGATCATCAACGATCTGGAACATCGTTGGCACCTTTTGTTTGTTATTTTTGTTATGGCAAAAAGTCCCATTGCATTTTCTGTCTCCAGATTGACCGGTCCATAGTTTGAAATGCTCTCCTGGTATGTGTGAACCCAGCCTTTTATATTTCTACTGAAGTCCTTTAGGTGATGTTAGTGTGAGGCTCAGGCAGTTGATCCAACAGGTGGGCCATCTATGTTATGGTGGATTTTTTAGAACTCTGATTTTGGAGGTCCCTGCCTTAGCTTGCATTTCTTAACAGCAATAGCAATAGCACTTAGACTTATATACTGATTCACAGTGCTTTACAGCCCTCTCTAAGAGGTTTACAGAGTCTGCATATTGCCCCCAACAATCTGGGTCTTCGTTTTACTGACTCGGAAGGATGGAAGGCTGAGTGAACTTTGAGCTGGTCAGGATCGAAAGAATTGAACTCCTGGCAAGCTAGCCTGCAGCAATACTGTATTCTAAGGACTGCGCCACCATGGCTCTTAATTTTTTAGGGTTCACCCTTTATAGAATAGAATTCTTTATTCTTTATACAATAGAATTCTTTATTGGCCAAGTGTGATTGGATACACAAGGATTTGTCTTTGGTGTATATGCTCTCAGTGTACATAAAAGAAAAGATACATTTGTCAAGAATTTATGCAGGCATTTTTATCTTTTGTGTGTTTGATGGTAACTGCCATGTGCCTGTTGTTGCACATTCTATTGTTTTTATTTTGTTATTTCATTTTGTTTCTAAGAAAACAGAGTACATAAAATAATATAGCATATTTCAAATAAACAATGATGGAGAGCAGGAGAATACGGATGTTGCTTCTTCACGTGAAACAATGTTGTGTTATTTTGTTGTAACATATACAATAAGTGTCAGGGTGAAGAGCAAACTTAGTAACATTTTTCTCTTGCTGTAATTTTGAAAAACATAATTACTTTGCTAGCAAATTTGAACCTTAATCCATTTTTTGTTAAATTATCAAATTTCAGGAAATTATTTTAAGCAAATATCTAGATGGAAGTTTGCAAAATAGATGTGTTGTTACTTTGATTTTTCATGGATACCATCCCCAATCTCCATAGGGTATATAGATTGTTATAGTCAAATTTATATACAGAATAATACAATTACTGGTGCAGTAATGAAAATGTTTTCTCCAATTTCGCACCTTGAGGATCTGTTGGAACTAAGTTTCAAAACCTAACCTAGCATTTAGTAATTGCTAAATGTGTTGCAGTTCGTAAACATCTGGAGACTATCAGTTTGGGGAGGGCTACTCCGTTGTACTTATAACTTTTAGAAATTCCATTTGGATTCCTAAGATGAAATGATTACAGTAATAATTCTGTATGTGTTTTTGAACTCTCCCAAAGGGATGGCCTTCCCTGTGGATCTCCTGGATAACTACCGTCATGAAGATCTTGAGAGTTCTGGAGAGGATTATCTATCTGAACTTAGATGTGGAGATCCAGAAAATCCAGAATATCTCTCTCTCGTTGATAATATCAAGGTAAGATTGGAATCATTACTATTTCATTTTAATGTTTACAGATATTCTTTACTTGTATAATTTTAGATGGTTTTCAAAATTCCCTTCCAGATTCCTGAAACTGTGTTGTCAGATAGGTAATGAGCACTAATTGCAGCCTCACTAGTCACCATTTAGACTGGGACGAAAAAACTCAACAAATAATCTCCAATAACGAGAGAATATATGTAGCACAGCACTGAACTAAAATCCTTGGTGCACTCTGAGCTTGACTGTTTGCTTGCAGACATTTCATTACTTGACCAGATAATATTATCAGTGCTATTGAATATGTGGTTTGCTCTCTGTTTATATGCAGTAGCTTGCTCTGCCAGTTTTGGTGAGGGGTCTTAAACCATTTTTACATGCCATTCAAAAGTGACAGTAAGAAAACTAAGAAGGAAGTAAAAAAAAAAAACTAGAACACATCCTCTCCAGCAGCCATCAACTCCAGGCAAAAAAAATATCAAGAGGTAAACAATGCTCTAATAAGAAACTTCTAAGTACCATATTTTTCGGAGTATAAGATGTACCGAATTATATGATGCACCTTAGTTTTGGGGAAGGAAAATGAGAAAAAAAAAATCTGCCTCTGCCTCCCAGCAAACAGCGAACAGTACAGATGATATACACTGTTTGCTGTGTATTTCTGTGCATGTGTGCCTGACCCATAGAAATAGCAAAGAATTGGAGAAATGTACATTATAGCAGTATATTAATGCCAGAAAGTTTTCTTAAATGTAGTCACATTAACTCCTCCCAATTATTTAAATAGGTCTACTCCAAACATGACTAAGTCAGGGTTTAACTCAGCTGCCTTATCTTAATACTACAACAGGACACTGTTGCATTTCAGACTATACTTGTACAGATGCTGTTAAAATTGATGTGGCTTTCTGGAAGTATAGTTATTCTCTGCTATTTAAAAGAAGATACAATAGCACTGGGCCTCTTCAGATCAAGCATTTATTTTAAAAAGCTTCTTCATTTTGTTAAGTTGTCTAGAACAATAATAAAGCAGTCTTTAAAAAATAAGTCTAATAATTTGAACATTCTATAGGCATTTATAGTTATTTACTTACCTCCTTGCAGCAAACAACAAACAGCCAGTTTCAGCACAGCCTGATTAGCACAAGAAAATAAAATTCTGCCTCTGCCTCTCCCTCCCAGCAATTTGCCTCCTTGTAGTTTTAGTTTCACTTTCAGTTTTAGCACAAGCAGCTAATAGTTTCAGGCTGCAGGGATTGCCATAGCCTATTGCCACCTGCCTGCAGCCTGAATCAGTTGATGGTCGGGAGATCGATAATCAGTTGCTTGTGCTAATCAGGCTCTGCACTGCTGCAAGGAGGCAAATTGCTGGGAGGCAGAAGCCAAAGGGTGGGGGTGACTGGGCGGGGCTACATTCGGTGTATAAGACGCACCCAAGTTTTAACCCTCTTTTGGGGGGGGGAAAGGCACGTCTTATACTCCAAAAAATACGGTAGTTTCTTAAGCTACTTGTGGTGAAACTAGCCCTACCAACACTAGAAGGGCAAGCAACGGAATATAAATAGGGAGCAACCTACACACCTTCTAGCACTGATGAAGTTACTTAGTTGAGTAATGAAATGTCTGCAAACAAATAACCAAGCTCAGAGAGCATCAATGATTCCACAGTCTTATGTTATTGCTGTTTCAGAAGTTTTAACAGCTGGACTTTTATTTTTAGATTGCAGCCTTGAGTCCTTAATAATTGATTCAGCAAAACAAAAGACCAGTGCTTACTATTTTGTGTGTTTTTGTGCCATTTTATCTTTGCCTTTAAATGCTGGAAGGTTGGGGCAAATGAACTTATTATTGTTTCTATTATACGTCTGAATGATTTGTTTTATTTATTTATTCAATTAATTTTATTCAATTTATTTAATATTTAGTAATATGTATGCCAGCCAACTTTACAACTCGAGGAAGCTTATAATAAATAAACTATGAAATATTTATATAAACAAAAGTTAAAACTTGTAAATACTGTTAATAAATTATTGCTAGCGTTAGGCATATTTTTGTCCTTTAATGGACTGATTTCACCATTTTGTGAAAAGTCATCTGAATGTGGGTGCATCTGACTCTGCAGGGAAGCTTTTCCCCACAAAGGGGCTACTGCTCAGAGTATCATTCTTGGGTCCCAGTTCTCTCCCCCGCCTCAAGTCCTTTGAGGATGGGTAACCAGAGCATTCTTTCCCAGTTAGATTGTATAGGGTGGGCATATTGTTGCTCCTGAATGGAACAAAGCTCTAAGTCAGGGGTGTCAAACTGGCCGCCCAGGGGCCGGATGCATCATGCACAGGCCACGCCCACCCCAGCTCCGCAAAGGCAAAAAAACATCACGATACATCACGTGATAGCAATAGCAATAGCACTTAGACTTATATACCGCTTCATAGTGCTTTACAGCTCTCTCTAAGCGGTTTACAGAGTTTAGCATATTGCCCCCAACAATCTGGGTCCTCATTTTACCCACCTCGGAAGGATGGAAGGCTGAGTCAACCTTGAGCCTGGTGAGATTTGAACAGCTGAACTGCTGAACTAGCAATCAGCTGAAGGTCGCAATGCTGCTTTTAACCACTGCGCTATCTCAGCTCCTATGTCATGTAATGCCATGTAATGCAACATGGCAGCACACCTGTAGCGAGGTAAGTGCAACCCACCCCTGGTGAAACTGCTTATCAACCTGACTACTATCCCTGAAAGTAGCATAAACTTGTAAAATTGTCTTTATAGAAATCATATAGTTCTAGCAGCCTAGGAAACAGCTTTATAACAATAAATGAATGAATGAATGAATGAATGAATGAATGAATGAATGAATGAATGAATGAATGAATGAATAAATAAATAAATAAATAAATAAATAATATGCGATTGAGTTTGGCACCCGTGCTCTAAGGCAAAGTGGATCATACATATGATGACCAGCATCTTGAGTTCAGCATAGAAGCCTACAGGCAGCCAGGAGTAGGTAATATTCTGCTAAATTATAACAACAACAATAACAATAGAGTTGGAAGGGACCTTGGAGGTCTTCTAGTCCAACCCCCTGCCTAGGCAGGAAACCCTACACTACTTCAGACAAATGGTTATCCAACATCTTCTTAAAAACTTCCAGTGTTGGAGCATTTACAACTTCTGGAGGCAAGCTGTTCCACGGATTAATTGTTCTAACTGTCAGGAAATTTCTCCTTAGTTCTAAGTTGCTTCTCTCCTTGATTAGTTTCCACCCATTGCTTCTTGTTCTACCCTCACTGGGAAAGAAATTGACTAATGCCAGTCCAGAAACAAGCTATTGTATTATGTACCAGCTACCACTTCCTTCAAGGACATTAGTTTGATAACCAGGGCGTGAGTCTCTCTCTCTTTAATGTCTCTTGGTTCAAGAATGTACTGTGTTAGCAATTCACAGATCCAAATGAATAGAAGTAACAATGATGAACTTTCTCTCTCTCTCTCTCTCTTAGATTCCAATTTGTTTGTCAACTGTAGGCTTCGTCCCCCTTTATGGCGGAGAAGAAAGACACAAAGTCCTTGCTTTATTTGCACCGGAGGATTCACTTGCAGGTTTCTCTTACATTTTGAATTGTAACAATGTAGTATTTTGATCTGAGTTATTATTTTTTCGGTTTCCGTGTTGCTTTTGATAAGAAGGGTTTAGAAATACTGTAGAAATCATGATAAAACGGGGATGCAATTGAAACTGGGCAAAAAGCCTTTTGGTGCAAATAGCTTCTCCCTTCCAGTTTTATAATGTTTGAAAGACTTGATTCAGTCATTGATTTGAATCATTCAATCAGACTTGATTCAATCATTTTCCCAAGCTTTGATTGAACAGGTAATTTCAGTGAAAATAAGCATGGAATTGAAGATTTAGGGTTCTCCTGAATGTTCTCCTCATACATGAAAAAAGTAAATCATGTGTGAATCTAAGGTTAATTGTGATTTGTTCTTACAAGAGCAGACTCTCATTTGTTGCCATTTAGTTGCTATCATAGTACTGTAATTTTTCTTGGTGTATATTCCTTTCCTTAATTTTAGTTAGGGAGCGATAGGTGATGAGGGCTTCCTTTGATTCAAGTAAATACTTGATAAGTTACTTATTCAAATAAGTAGTTTCTTTAAGTTTGATAATTTAGAAGTTGAGTTGGAACGCAATATGTTTCAGCTGCAGGGGCGGGTTCCTAATTTTTTTACTACCCGCTCTGTGGGCGTGGCTTATTTTGTGGGTGTGGCTTGCTGGCCATGTGGCCAGGTGGGCGTGGCTTGCTGGCCATTTGACCGGGTGGGTGTGGCTTCTCGGACTGCTGAAGGGAGGGGAACTGAGATAGGTCCTGCCGCCCATTCCCCCTCCCCTCAGCAGCTCGAGAAGCCTCAAACATGTGAAAATGCCTAGGATCATCACCGCACGTTCGTGGCTTCTCAGACTGCTGAAGGGAGGGGAATGGAGATAGCTCCTGCTGCCTGTTCTTTCAGCATCTCACGCGCTCCCTCAGCCATCCTCCCCTGCTTGGACTCACTGTGGGGTAGGAAGGCAGCGCATGCACAGTGCTGGAAGCTCGGCTTCTGGGCATGTGCAGAAGAAAATTTTAAAAAGGCAACCGACCGCACCAGTACTGTGATGTCACCAGCGGGCCACTACCGGTGCTATAGAGTGGACCGCACCGGTAGGAACCCACCACTGTTCAGCTGCCATTCTGTTCAGAAGTCTCTTGCATGTAGAACTCACATATTTTTTGAAAATGAGCATATTATGGGATAACCTAGCTGGGAAGTAACTGCTTCTAAAATGGGACCGATCCCAGCTTTCTAAGAAATGCATGTACCTAACATGCATTTAGTATTATAATTAAGAATGACACTAATGTGAAATATTTCTCTGTACAACCAATGATATTTATTAGGCATAATTAGAATTGAAAGACTGAACACATTCTTACTTTACATTCTTTTCCTCTTTGAGCTGTTGCCTTGTTTCTGGCTGATCAGTGGTGGACTATCGATGATATTTTGAGAACATCATCTCCTTCCAGAGAAGGACTTCTACGGGTAAATAAAGTTGTATCTCTAGTAAAGTGTTTGATAATGAAGTCTAAAGCTTAACATAAATGAAAGAAATGTCTGGCTTATTCAAGTGTGCAGTCTGATTTACTTGGAATAGAATAATTGCCTGTGTATACAGTTAAGCTGTGTCAAGCATTTTGAATTGTAGTGATGAGTAGTTTATAATATGGACAATGCCTCGAATAAGGATTTATGACTGCAATTGTTTTATATTTTTAGCATCTCTCATAATTGGTAATGCTGGCTAGGGCTGCTGGGCTTTGCAGTTCAACTGTGGGTTTCTTATTTTTTTATTTTATTTTACTGTATAATCCAAGATAACTTCACTCAGATTATTTTGTTTCAATGAATTCAGAGCTCTGAAGAATTGGCAGTCCTATCCCAACATTTAGGATTTATATGTTTTCTTTCTAGTCACTGTATCCTCACTTTTGAGCCACTTTAAATCAAGTTCATAATATAGGATTGCCCTACTAGGTTTTTATCCATTCCTCATTTTTATTTTATTAATAGACATGTCTGTCTACTTTCTCCTAAACTGTTTGAGGTGCTTTAGAAATTAAGCAAATTAACTAATAGCTAAAACCATAATCAAAAACAAAACCCCATTCTGCTTTCATTCTTTTGGAAGTACCGTGTTTCCCTGAAAATAAGACAGGGTCTTATTTTCTTTGACCCCCAAAATATCACCTTGGCCTTATTGTTGGGGGGGTTATTATTTTGGGGGTGCAGTAGGCGGCGAGCGTGGGACTGTATGTCCCATCGCTGCCGCCTCCCCTCCCTGTTCTTGGTGCCAGCCGAGTGGCTGGCCCGCTGCCACCGCCTTCTGGAGCAGGACGCTGCAAGGCTTGTTGTGTCGTTGCATGCATGAACTGCAGGAGTGCCGTGAGCTTCATCACCAGCACAGTGATGGCGTCCTGCTGCTCATGGCTGTGCTGTTATGTCGAACCTTGTGGTAGTGCTGCCGTTCGTGCATGCAATGGCACAACAAGCCTTGGAGAGTCCTGTTCCACACGGCAGCGGCAGTGGCGTGATGAATCTCACAGAAACTCATTTCTGGCAGGTGGGACGTGTTGGGCCGTGAGACGCGCATCCTGCCTGGGACTTGTAGCTCCGTTGCGTTCCTCGGTGTTGTGTCCAGGGAAGCCCATTGTAAAAGAAAAGTTCTCGCGAGTTCGAGAAGTTTGATTGAACTCGCAAGAAGTTTTCTTTTAAAATCAAACTTCTTGAACTTGTGAGAAGTTTTCTTTTACAATGGGCTTCCCTGGGCACAACACCGATGAACGCAACGGAGCTACAAGTCCCAGGTAGGACGCGTGTCTCACGGTGGGGTGCAATTTGGGGGTGGCAGGTGAGGCGGGGTGGGCCGCGAGACGCGTGTCCTACCTGGGACTCGTAGTGGCTCGGCTCCTCTGGGCTCTGCCTCCGGCGGCGTTTTGAAACACGCTCCTGCTTGCGAGGAAGAGGAGGCGAACCTCGATCCCTGCCTCGCCACCTCCTCGCAGGCAGGAGCGCGTTTCAAAATGCCACCGGAGGCAGAGCCAGTCCCGCGGGGTGTATGTGCACCCACCTCTCACTTGTATTCGTTCTCTCTCTCTCTCTCTCTCTCTCTCTCTCTCTCTCTCTCTCTCTCTCTCTCTCTCTCTCTCTCTCTCTCTCTCTCTCTCCCTCCCTCCCTCCCTCCCTCCCTCCCTCTCATTGGCCTTATTATGGGGACATGTATTATTTTCGGGGAAACACGGTATAAATGTGGGTTTTAACTATACAAGACTTCTGGCTATGTTTTCTAATTCATTTGTGTTTTTGTAGGCGAAAACAATTGGGGAGAGAGTGGTTCTTTATGTGCTCAACAGAATAATATATCGTAAACAAGAAATTGAGAAAAATGAGGTCCCGTTCCTTTGCCATGGTAGCCACGATTATGCAAAAATTCTGTGGAAGAAAGGAATGGCTATTGGTTTTTATTCTATTAAACTGCCAGGTAAGAATATTCTTTCAAATGGAAAAAAGTAATTTAATGTGAGACAAAAACAAGCCCATCTTTTAACTTCACTTGCAAAGAACTAGTCTATGTCCACAATTCCCTTGCATTTTTATTTTGGAAATGGCAAGGAACACTTTTACCTATTCAGTAGGATACAGAGAAGAACATTCCTTAGGAGCTGGTTGGGGTTATTAGTGATGATGATGGGGATTGCTGTTGGTTAAAGTGACCAGATTTTTTTTTAAGCGGGACGGGGGGAGGGGGGCGCCTGGGCGCCGCCATTTGTTTTGCCCTCTGCGCATGCGCAGAACGCTGCGCATGCGCAGAGGGCAAAACAGCAAATGTCGGCGTCCAGGTGGGGGGGGGGAGGCGGGAGGCGCTTGGATGCCTGGAGCTCGCGACAGGTAAGCTGCCGGCTGCCTCCTTTCCACATCTCCCGCCTCCCGTTCGTTGCTTGCCAGCCCGGCCGAAGGGGAGGCGGGAGGCGAGGAAAGGCCTCCCGAAGGGGAGGCGGGCTCCCGAAGGGCTGCTGGCTCCCGAAGGGGAGGCGGGAGGCGAGGAAAGGCCTCCCGCCTCCCCTTCGGGAGCCGGCAGCCCTTCGGGAGCCCGCCTCCCCTTCGGGAGGCCTTTCCTCGCCTCCCGCCTCCCCTTCTGGAGCTGCCCTGGGGCCGGGCTGGCAAGCAACGAACGGGAGGCGGGAGACGGGGAAAGGAGGCAGCCGGCAGCTTACCTGCTCCAGGCATCCAAGCGCCGCGGTCTCTCGGTCGCCCGCCGGGCCCCAGGGCAACGGCGGCAGCGAGGCGATGGGGGAAGGAAGGGGAGGGGGACGAGGAAGGGCTGTTTGCGCCGCCGGAGGGGCCGCTCGTGAGCTCAAAGCAGCGACGGCTCCTCGTCCCTTACCCCTCCCAACAGCAGCATCTCAACAGCAGCGGCGCCTCCAAGGGTGGGGCTAGGGATGGGGCGGGGGAAGGAGAGGAGGAGCAGCCCCCCTTCCCCCTCTCCCCAGCAGGCAGCTGGCTTGCTGAAATTCCGCCCGACTTGCTTCCGGTACCTCTCTTTTGCTTCCCCTTTTAAGGTGACCAGATGTCCCGCTGTTTTGGCATTCTTTTAAAAAAAGCTGGACTTTTTGAAAAGAATGCGGGACGCGGGACACACGCTTGAAAAGCGTGTCTGTCCCGCCAAAAGCGGGATGTCTGGTCACCTTACTGTTGGTGAAACTGCTTATCAACCTGACTACTATCCCTGAAAGTAGCATAAACTTGTAAAATTGTCTTTATAGAAATCATATAGTTCTAGGAGCCTAGGAAACAGCTTTATAACAAAATACATTTATAGAAAGAGGTGATCCTTAAAGTTTTCTAGTTCAGAAAAAAAATGTTTACACCTATCTTGATGAGTTTCATTTTATTGGCTCCAACCCAAGCTTTTGCTGCAGCTGTGCATTGATATAGCATTTGTCATACAATCTGACAGAAGTTTATGGAAGGTTTTGGGCTTCCATTCATGATTCTACATCTTCAGAGCAGTCTCAGCATGGATGTCAAGCTTCTCAGCACTGTATCTGTGATTAATCATGTTGGTTCAGACTGAGATATGCTGGTAGCATTATGCACATTATGAGAATATAAGTTTATTTCAGTTCTCTATGCCAAATATGGACACTCAAAGTTGGAAATCAATGAAAAAAGGAAATTAAATTCTTACAGATTAAGCCAGGGTTACCACCTTAGCTCTCAAATCTACTTACCCAGATTTAAATGCAGTTGAGTGAGATTGATGTCACCAAACCCTTTTGCTAATTCTTGACATCTTAAATTAAATCCTATTTAAAGTTATAGGCTCATTTTCATGTCTTTAGAGACTGCTAAGAGATAGGACAGATCACCAGGGTCTTTGTTCCTTTACTGCTATTCTCACATGGACTTTAATCTATTTTAATTGAGGGCCTCAATGCAGATTTCCCTTTCTTCTTTCTTATTGTAAGCGGGAAAACAATCCTCCTTTGTTCAGTTTAAAATTGCAATAGTTTTAAAAAGGCCATGTAATGAATGTCTAAAGAACCTTGGTGAATTAGTAATGATTGCTTGTTCTCTCTCTCTCTCTCTCTCTCTCTCTCTCTCTCTCTCTCTCTCTCTCTCTCTCTCTCTCTCTCTCTCTCTCCCTCCCTCCCTCCCTCCCTCCCTCCCTCCCTCTCTCTCTCTCTCTCTCTCTCTCTCCCTTCCTCCCTCCTTCCCTCTATCTCTTAATTTCCAAGGAAATCAGTTGCCAAGTGCAACAAATTATATGGCCTTGACAGTCTTAGAAACTTGATATTTGGCCAGATGGCCCTCCCTTCTGCCATGACTTGCCAAACCTTGGGGGAGGGTAAAAAGCAGATGGCAAGGGATTCTTTTGTTTTAGTTGCTGATATTTGGACCTTCTTGAATAATTTCGTGCAGAATTTTTAGACAGGTTAGAGGGTGGTTTGCTATTTTTGGAATTGTACAGTCCTATTAGTAGAGAGCAGTTTTGCCTAACCTGCTCCTTTGTTACTTGCAGCTGGAGCAGTGAGGATCAAATTCCATAGTAGGTTGCTTTCATACTACTTGCTCCTAGTTTGCCAACCCTCATTGCATATAGGGTTGTCATCTGTATTCATGTCATCAGTTTGGTAATGCCTGGTCTGGAGTAGCTATGGTAGCAATAAAAAGATAACAACCCCCCCCCCCACTCCCCGGATTCTTGACAAAGTTTAGGGAAGACTTAAGATTTTGTTCCTGGGTATAAACGGAGATTTTAAAAAACAAAACCAGACTATGATTTCATAATGCACAACCTGATCTTTTAGATTATTCTAATTTGAAGAATGTGAAGAGCCAGTTAAAAACTAATAGGCTCATTATGCCTACAAATTGTTATTTGGATTTTGCTTGAGTTACATGCACAATAATCAGGACAGGTCCAGTATAAAGGACAAAAGATCCCCTTATAATGGTCTAAAACAGAGGTCCCCAAACTTGGCAACAGGAGAATTCTGGGAGTTGAAGTCCACATGTCTTAAAGTTGCCAAGTTTGGGGACCCCTGGTCTAAAAGAACGTGATGGACTTTAGAGCAGGGTGATTGATTGCATGGCCAATATTATGGAGCCAACTATTGTTACTAAAGTTCAAAAGCATATTTTAATCAGTCTTTTAAAGTTTAAAGCTTTTATAGATTTAATGTATTTTATTATTGTTGCCCAGAGCTCTTGGTATGTATATTTGAAAACTTATTTTAGAGAAATGAATGCCTCAGGTATGACTCCTTCTGAAATGCTAATTAGAATTGGCTGTTGTGTTTGCAGGGAGCATTTGTAGTGCCTTTCTTACTCAGAGCTACCAGCTTCCTGTTCTGGACACAATGTTTGTAAGGAAGAAACATCAGAGCAAAGACTTTGGGCTTCTGATGCTGGAAGATTTTGTGGATTCTTTCACAGAAGATGCCCTTGGTTTGCGTTTCCCTCTGACATCTTTCATGCGTACCGGTAAGACCTGCAAGATACTGCAGAATGTTCACTGTTTGCAATTGAGGAATAGAGTTTGATATTGCATTCTTGCTACTATCATTTATTTTAGCTTCAAGTCCATCCTTATACACACAAAAAACAAATGTCTGAGAAATTTAGGTAAGGCCTGTAATCTTTTAAGAACATTTTTAAAGGATTCCCTGAGTTTTAACATCCTAGGTATTGAATTGCTTATATTCAACACTGCTTTCATTGGTATATTATGCAAGGCAAACATTTAGCAGTACAAAAGAGCTGTCTGTGGCTTTTAAAGCAGTTGTACGCAACCAGGATAGGTGTCCTGTATGTACCTGTTCTCTACAAACTGTAGAGTGCTCTTGTGCTTCTGTTTATGTCACACTTAGGTTTTTAATGCTCCCTTTAAAGCAAATGCTAAAATAAAAGTGTTGCCATCTTTTGGGGGAAGAGAGTGGGAAGCTTGTAAAATAAAATAAAAACAAATCTGGATGGTTTACTGAATGGGTTCTATTTATCTTGCTCAGCTTGCCAGAAGTACTTTGAAAGGTATCCAGGGGATCGTGACCTTCTGTGGGAAGTTGAAGGCATAGGCCACTGGCACCAGCGAACACCTATAGCTACTGTTTTGCAGAGAGAAAGTTTAAAACTCAAAGGTAGGAAGTATTGACATATAATGCAGCTGGATAAAAATAGAGACTGAAAATTTTTACTAGCCTGTAGGTGTTTTCCTGAGGTTCTAGAAAGATTTCTGTTTTTTAAGAACAGCAAAGACAAACTTCCTTGCAAACCAAGTTGTGGAACTGAAGGAAAATTGCTTGGGGTAAGGCAGTCCTTCTCAAATAGTGGGGTGCGCCCCCTGGGGGGGCTTGGAGCGATGCCAGAGGAGGCGCGTATGACCCCGGGGAACATACGTGGTCCCTCTCGATTGATTCCCCTGAACGGGGAGTGTTTTCCCAGTTGCACGCTGCTCTGAGCCCGGAAGAGAAAGCGGCCAGGTGGGGCGGCTGCGTGGGTTCTTCTTGTTCTCGGTGGGCGCCGCGGTAGCCATGAACGGCGTGGCGAACCTGCTGCTGGACAAAGGAGGAGCATCCTCTGCAGCTGATCGAAAGCTTTAAACGGCACCCTAAAGCCTCCTTCCACACCATTCGCTGTGAGTGCCCGGCAGAGGCGGCGCTTATGGGCCAGGCCAGCAACCCCAAAACATCAGCTTGATTAAGCTGGCCTGGCCCCGTGTCAAAAGAGGGCCCTAACCATGGTAGCCTATGCCTGCCTAACCGAAAACAGGCTCCACTGAGTTCAGTGTGACTTACTCCCAGGTAAGTGGGTAGAGCAGCCTTCCCCAGCCAATAGTTGCTTGCAGCTTATAATAAGTAAAATAATAAATATTAACACTAAAATTCCATTGGGGCCCAGATTGGAGAATTGGGGGGGGCGCAAAATGTTTACTTCTTCCTGGGGGGGGGGGGTGTAACAGATAATAATTGAGAAGCACTGGGGTAAGGGAACCAGAATTGATTTGTAGGTGGAAGATTATTGTGCTGCCATTAAAAGTCCCAGCTTCCAAGTCTAGGACAACCTGCTGTGGCTAACTCACTGTGGGACAACTTGCCACGGGAACCTACGGTGAGGTGTCCTGCAGAGAGTTATCCTGTAGAGAGTTGTCCCGTGGCAAGAGGGCCACGGCGAGTTCTCCCATTCCGGCCTTCCAGATGGGCTCAGAGCTCTGTGCCTTTAAGGACTATTGTACACCTTTGTATAGTTGACCAAATGGTCAACTATCCGTAATGGTTCTAGTGGAAAAGAAAATAGCTATTTTAGTTAGCTTAAGTCTGGCCACAGAAAAAGGCAAAAAAGAATTTTATTATTAACAGATACTGGGGGATAACATTTTGTAATGGTTGCATTTTTAATCCCCCCCCCTATGAACAAGAAGCCTTGCAAATGGAAGCCAACACTTCCCAGAATGAGGAACGGTTTCTGCACTCTTCCACAGATAACAGCCCATCGCATGAACAGACAGTTGACCCCGGTGAAACACACTTAAGTGTAGGTATAAAATAGCTTCCTTTGAATTATTGCTCTGTGTTTTATATGTACGCATATGACTTTGTTAAATTTGGCTTTTCAAAACCCTTAATGTTTTTATTGAAGTGGAAAAATGGGAAACTTCTTACAATATCCAATTTAACTTGCATTGCTTTGTCCACCCCCCAGAGTTTATAATATTCTTGTTTAAATAAAGTATACATTTGGAATTAGACTTGGAGCAGTCATGTTTAGTCCTGCTTCTGTTTACTGGCTGCAAAGAAGGCCTCAGATTGTGTAGCACTGTGGTAAGCAGGCAGAAAAAGGCAGAAGACAACTGCAGGTGCATCCTGACTTTAATTCAGTTTCAGCAGAGTGTGACATTTCTCCAAATTCCACTGTCAAAAATCATCAGGAAATTGCAATTTTATAGGCGTGATTTTCCAATTTTCAGCAGTAAAAATGGGATCGAAGCCTTTAATCCTCCCCACCATTCAAATCTATAAAAATCTAGCGGAAAAAAGATTGAACATCATTTAGCTATATTAATAATGTTTTCCTAATAGATTATCTCGGACTGTACAGATGAGGGTTCTGGTGGAATATAGTTTAAACATTTTGTATTTCTCCTTCAGTTCTCTCATATATGTTAAATTTCCAAGTTTTTTTTTCCTTTTTCTTCTCTCTTTAAATTCTGTATTTTAACTTTTTATATTGATGTTTTGTTTACTAAAGTAAAAATCGGTATGGATATGTAACTGAATGAATGGAAGAAATCTATTAGCAGTGGTTTACTTTAAAGAGTTTTGGTTTTGTGTTATGGATTTATAAACTTAAGTCTTCCTGTTTTTAGGTTGATGTCCATACAAATAAAGATGGCTTTGATGTATACGAAGGTACCTCTGAAGGTAAAAAATGCAGTATGCATCTTTTTTGGAAAAGATTCTTCTTCTATTATTCACTTTGTTCATGAATGCATATGATTAGAGGAAGTACTTCAAAAGGAAGCTTATTAATAGAGGAGCCCTCAACTATGTGTGTATGTTTTATAAAATATTCATTTATCTTCTTACTCCCAAGCTCCATAGTTTGGGTTCTCTCTCCCTCTCCCTCTCCCTCTCTCTCTCTCTCTCTCCCTCTCTCCCTCTCCCTTTCCCTCCTCTCTCAAAACACACACACACATACACACACACACAAAGAAACACAATTTATTTTGATAGTACAACTGCAGAAAACCTCAGAATATGGATGGAAAAATTCAAACCAATAGTAAGGTTCATGTCATGGCTGTAAGGCTGGAGACAGCTGGACTGTGGTTGAGCATGAGATGAAAGGAGGCCACATTGTCTCTGCTCTCCAGAGTTTTCTGACACTTCCTTCCTGGTGTAGTACTGTTGATAGATAGTTATTTGGCTGCCCTCACATCTCCTTGAGAGATTCTATTATGTGGCATTTCCCCTTCCTTCCAGCCCTGTATAGTTAGTGATAGGACTTTTACAGCCTGCATCTTGTCTTCTGGGGAACATGGATGATGATGAAAACCTGCCACCCCCAAATTGCATCCCACCGCGAGTCGCACGTCCTACCTGACACTTGTAGCTCCGTCGCGTTCCTTGGCATTGTATCCAGGGAAGCCCATTGTAAAAGAAAATTTCTTGCGAGTTCGAGAAGTTTGATTGAACTCACGAGAACTTTTCTTTTACAATGGGCTTACCTGGACACAATGCCGAGGAACGTAACGGAGCTACGGTACAAGTGTCAGGTAGGACGTGCATCTCGTGGTGGGACGCAATTTGGGGGTGGCAGGTCGGGCGGGGCGGGATGAGGTGGGTCACAAGATGCGCGTCTCAGCGGCTGCGGCTTCTGTGGCGGCAGGCATGGCGGTGGCATTTCCAAAAGCAGCCTGGGAAAACCTAAAAACCCAGGCAACTTGTTGCTTGTGCGCTCTCTCTCTCCCGGCCAAAAGAGCGCCCACCACAAAATGAGCAGCCCCCGGCCGGGAGAGAGGGAGAGCACAAGCGAGAGGCGGGCACGGGCTGGCAGTTTTACCAACTCCCTCTGCTGCGGTGTGGCGCACACCCCACGGGACTGGCTCGCCTCCTCTGGGCTCTGCCTCCAGCGGCGTTTTGAAACGTGCTCCTGCCTGTTATGAGGAGGAGGAGGCGAGGTAGGGATTGAGGCTCCAGAGGAGGGGGAGAGTCCCAGCCCCCCCATCCGCCAGCGAGACGCGGAAGGGCCCTTCCAGCTGCCCGCCCTGGGACCTCTGGCTCGGTGAGCGACTTTCTTGGCGGGCTCCGTAGTGGGCCCCCGCCGCCTTGGCTCTTTCTCGCCACGCCACGCCGCTGGGCACGAGTTCAATCGCTGGGTGAGTTGCTGCCGCCGCCGCCACCTTCTCTCTTTCCGAGGAAAGGGTGGGGGGCTTGGAACAAATGAGCAAGTGTGGGCGGCGAGCAACACACCTGGATAAGGGCGTTTGGGTGCATGGGGCATGTTCCCCCCTTTCCCCGGAAAGTAGTTGGGGGCCCTTATTTGGGGAGGGGGCTTATTTCAGCGCATGCGCTGAAAAGCCTGATTGGCCTTATTATGGGGACATGTATTATTTTCGGGGAAACACGGTACCTCCTAGACATTAGTAACACATTGTTAAAGCAATTATATATTTTGAATTTGTCATATATCTTGGTATTATTTCTATACAAAGTTAAGTTTTGAGGTGGTTTTTGCTTCTCCAGAACTTACTGCTTTACCAATTCCTACTCGATCACGAAGCAATAATCTGAAACGTCCAAAATTGGGAAAAAGACATCAAGAACCCGGAGTTTCTGAAACTGAAGATGTAAATGCTTCTCAAACATTGGGAAACAGGTACAGTATGTGATTCAATAAAATTACAAATGCACGTATTTGTACAGAAAGACAGTATGTCATTTCACACTGAATAATATATATTTATTACTGTTAAACTGTGAAATTCAGGAAATGAATGTAAAGCTGCATAAAAATACCTTTTATCAAGTTCAAACAAAGTAATAAAAAGCAGTCTTGCAAGTTTTAAAGTTCTCCAGAACTCTTCACCAGGAAAAACGTTACAAAAAGCTCAGGATTGGGAAGAATCAAAAAGAGTTTAAATATTAGACTAGATATTTCACCTGTGATGACTGTAAGTCATCCCAAGTTGCGGATGGAAGACACTAGGTAGGTATTGTCAGTGTTGTGTTACAAAATAGCATTCTTGGATTTCCTGGTCTCCAAATAATTTGTTCCCAGTATTTTTCCTGCATACTTGAATAACCCAGCAGATCTGAAGGTGCCAACAATTGCTCTTTGCCAGTACATAATGTATATAACTTAATACAGTCCTAAAAATCAAGTTGTGTGCATTTCAGTATCGCTCAGTTGCTATTGGCTGTTTTACATGTATTTTTGTTATTTCTCCTGTTGCATAGATTGGATCCTATTACTCCTGTATCTGAACATTCGGAAGAATTGATAGATGAGATGGAAGAAAAAGTAATGGACAGCGAGCAGGAAAAGTTAGTGGAGAATTCAAAACAATTAGTCCAAGAAACACACCAGCAGTGTATTCCATCAGAGAAGCAAGATGATAGAGAGGTATGACAATAACTTTAAAAGTACAGATTATGTGTTACTAGTATTTTTAATCCTGCCTCTGTGACAGTGGTCTTCCATAAGATCACTCACCATTTTTAAAAAGTGACATTCCTTGCAATAAAGCAGGGGTGGCCAAACTATGGTTCTTTGAGGACCTGTGGACTTCAACTCCCAGAATTCCTGGGCCAGCCATGCATGCATGGCTAGCTCAGGAATTCTGGGAGTTGAAATCCACAGGTTCTCAAAGAACCATAGTTTGGCCACCTCTGCCATAAAGTTTAGCAACTAGGAGTATAAAAATACAGGATCGAGAGGGGGGGCCAAAAGGAGAGGACTGATCTACAAAGAAAGTTGGAAGAAAGATGCAGATAATAATACTTTAATGTCACCTGGATGATGTTCAGGTGTTAACAGTCACAGGACAGAGTCTTTCTCTGGCTCATGGCAGAAGCCAGATTGATTACTAAACCTATTTCTATCCATTATTAGAAATAAAGTATTATGATAGCTTTTATTTAACATTGGCCATTGGCTGTCTGTATAGAAAGTAGTAGTTGAGAAGACTTTACAAAAATCTTAAGATTCAAAAAGGGCTTGGGTATAGAGCTGCAGTCATTCCTGAAATTGTTTTCACCCCTCTCATTTTGGATATAGTGGAAATAAGAGTGCATTCAGGAAATAATTATTCAGAGAAGTCTTCAGTACTACAGTGTGAATGTCCGGTTGTGTCTGAATTCTTCTGGTTGATTCTATATGGATGCATCACTTCGATGTGCTCGTGTGGTTTTTCCCCCCTTTTTTTAGGAAACAGATATAGAGCCAATTAATGGAGAGATAATGGAAAATGCTATCAAGGTATCAATAGTGACTGAAGGATCAACAACAAATGAAGTTCTGGATGGAGAGTCAAAGTTACAATCAGACAGTTCAGAAGAAACAACTTTAACTTTACTTGTCCCACTAATCCTTGATTCTTCAGGAAAATCCACTGAAGACAGTGATGACAATATTTCAGATAAAGTAAGGGAATGTTAAAACAATGTTTTCAGACTATTTTACACTTGGCCCCTAATTTAATAGCTTTTAATACCAGGCAATGGATTTTATTTTGTTCTTCCAACACTTTGAATTTTAAGTTCTTATTTAGGTTGCAGTATGATCTCCCAGTTATCTTTATCACCGTTTTCCTTGTCTGTCTTCACTTTTCTTGTTGTAGTTGTTTCATGTGCTTTTCTTCTTATGCACTCATTTTAAACATTGCAGTATGTTGAATGGAAGTTCTTTTGAGAAATGTTCTGCTTTTAAAAAATGAAACAGTGTTTGAATTTCAGTTTACCCAACATTTAACAATTCCATTTGAAAATGACTGCTTCCGTCCATCTCTGCTTCTTTGTGCATGCTGGGTTTTATATGGAGACTTCAGACTTGCGTCATCTTTACTATTGACCTGATTTTTCTGGTCGGGCCTTAAAGTGAACATTTTCTGGTCGGGCCTTAAAGTGAACATTTTAGATAACATTTAGTTAATAGAAATCTATGGCAGAAGCATTGTGATAATGAATGAAGTAAAGAAGTATTCTTTGGATTAAAAGCAACATCTATGATATTGCATTTCTTAAGAGTTTTGTAGTGTTCTATATATTTGACTTACAGTGGTGCTTTCTTTCTCCCTTAGGTTGAGAATTTGGCAGATTCTGAGATTCTGCCAGCAGAAGAGGAGCCGGTTACACAAAGGAAAAGAGGAAATGCTGATCCTGTTTCAGCAGCAGAAAAAGAATCTTCTAATAATGGTCTTTCAAACTCAGTAGCAGGTGAAGCTCCAGAAGATGCCATTTCTGAAAATGTCTCTCCCAACACAACCTCTTCCTTGGAAGAGCAAAGCGAAGAGGGCGGATCTGACTCACCAGAAGCCCCCATTGCTCTGGGTCAGGGGGCTCTGATGATGGTTGAATTGGAGGACATCTCTTACCAACAACATTCTGAGGGACAAAAGAACCAAATGGATGAACAGTCTGAAGAGTCCGCTGAGCCAGCGTCTGAGAGAGCAGCTGACAGCAGTTCAGAAGAAGCAGAAATTGAGGTGCCCGTAGTAGACAGGCGGACCTTACGAAGAAAGGCTAAAGGATACAAAGGCCCACCTAAGAAAAAAGGAAAACTAATTTGAACAGAATTATGGTCAACCTAAGTGGGAATGATTGCCATTTTCATTGTGTTTCTTTCTTCACAGAAAAAGCTGTAAGATTACATACCACTTTAGGATACACATGTATTTAAATACTGGAATCATTCCCAGTTTTTTATAGTCTTATTTTGTTATTTAACCATTACTTTAAAAGGAACTGAATTGATATGGAAGTAAATGTCTACTTTTGCTAAACAATAATCATAAAAGACACCAGAAGTTAAAGTAGGGACAGTAACTATAAACCAATTATTTTGGAGATGTTGAAAGCCCAAACAGATGCCACCTTAACAATTGTATTGTTAAGCTGCCTCAAGGGGTTATTTGTAATCCCTCGTGTTACAAGAACACTTAATTTGTGAAGTGTGTCAGGCATTTTTTTCATCCCTAAATGGTTAATTGCACACCTTGATGCTTTTTCAAGCTTATCAGGGATAGGTATATATAATTATAGTTTTTTTCAAACCCTTTTACTGCTATTTTGTAAATTTACAAGCCTGCTTTAAACAGAAATACAAAATACTTGATATTATTTGTGCTTAGTTTAAAATACCCTTTAATTTTTCTATGGATACTATATACCCACATTTAAAAAAAAACCAAGATTATATGATCCTAGCTAAACCTGAATCTTCAATCTGTGTTGAAGTGCTCCTGATTATTTTGCCAGTGAATAAAGCTCCTAATATATACATACTAAAGTGAACTCCTTCAGAGTAATTGTAGATTAGACCGTCATAAGAACTTACGGTTATCATTTTCAAAGTATTAGCAGTTGGGCAGATTCAGTCGTTGGTTTGAAGCATATTCAGTCTTCAGTTTGAGTATATGCTAGTAAAGATATTCATTTGAAAATACATGAAAGTTCATTTTACTCTCTTCAGAATTGGTCTGTTCTGGCTCCTGGCTGTATAAGCTCTCAGGCTTCTCAGTAATAGCTCAGTTGATTGCTTTTTTAAAAAATAACTCATCTTGATATACGGTAGAGATGCTGGGTTTTTGTTTTTGTTTTAAAGTGTGTCATGAGAAGTTTTGGCTTTGAGGTTTGTGGAGTTGCCAAGTTGTTTGGATTTTCAGCACGATACACATTTTTCTACCAGTGTACATTTTGTATATCATGTATTAGAATTTGTGCAGAAATCTTGGTTCTAATATAAACACTTTGTATGAAACACATAAAGAAGCTTGTATCTTGTACTCCCCTTTTTTTGGCAAAATAAGACATTTTGACAATTTAAGATTAGGGCAGGTTTTTTTGCTACTTAGTGCTGAAGTTTTCGAGATGGACAAGGTTAGAGAACAGTTTTTGAAAGGAACCATAGCTATGAATGTTAGATGTATTGAGCTAGATAAATATGCCAAGGGGCTTGATAATTCTCATTCTGTAAAACAAAACAATATTTTGTGAAGTGGTTAGGTGTGTATTTCTATTATGGCTTCTGGATTGATGGTGATTTAATACTATATTAAATGTGTTTTAAATCAGTGTTTTTCCCAAATCATAAATTTGACTTGTACATTTAAATAAAAATTCTCAGTCTGTAAATTAAATTGGTCTATATAACATTTAATTGCAAAGTTACTTCTTACATGAGAGCTGAGCTTCTTAACTTTTTTAGGATATTCAGTTATAAAATCTTAAGGAAAGGTAATTTTGACATCTGTGGTCATTGTTTTGTCTATAAACCAAAAGGATATTTTCCCTTGTATGCACAAGTATGAAAAACTTTCCGCAGAAAGCAACCTACTAGCTGAAATTATTAAAAAATGTCTCTTGGAGCACATATTGTTTATGAAAATGTACGATGCCTGTAGCAAGGTCTGGAAGAATTAAATTCAATACTGATTTGTTACGATAGCAAATATTTATATGTATTATGTAACTAAAATTTGTTTTCTCCCCCCTCACTGGAATTAGGTAACCTTGCTTCAGTAATATGCTATTGGTGTCTTATCAGCTATAATCTTGTAACTTTTTTACATTGCAGCAGTTATTGAAGTAAAACATTTAAATTATGCTGAGAAATTAGTTAAAAACAAATCTATTGTTTGGCTTAAATAGGTGAAAATGATTATTGGGTCTGCAAAGAACAAAATAGACCAGTTTTTGATAAAAGTTGATAGCAGAAGTGAAAAAGATACTGTACAAAACAAAATTAAAAGGCAGTATTATTCTTGTTTTTAGTTTTATAAATATTTAAAAGTAGCATGTGAACTCAACTTTGTTTTTAACTATATAGTTTTCTAGGATCTCATCATTCAGGTTCTTACTGCTTCCAGTGTCAAGGTGTATTTTACATTTCATGCACGTTATCATTTTCAAGTATGATTTCATGAACTGTTTTACTGTACCTATTGCATGAAGTATGTAGAATCTCTTCTACATAAATTTAATAAAATGTTTCCCTTTTAGCTCAATAGAAATGTTGTGTTTATTTTCGTTTATTCACATCACTTAGTCATGAAATTGTAATGCAGTGTAAACTTGCAGTACAACATTCATTTTTCATTATCATTACAGCCTATGCTTTTAAGGAAATTATCTGAAGAGTTGTATTGTTGCATGATCCCATCTGGGTCGGTCACTGGGACCAGAGGTTTTGTCTTCTGAGCTTTTCTTGAAATGGGTTCCAGCACGAGTCCGAAAGCTCGGAAGACAAAACCTCTGGTCCTGGTGACCGACCCACATTGATCCTCCAACGTTAACCTGGGACACGCGTGTTTGCCTTCACATTCATGAGTTGTATTGTTGATAAAACATGTTAATACAATTCTTTCTTAAATTAATATGTTGTTTCTCCCTTATGGTGTGTATTGTTTCTTAATTGGTTAAACTTACATTTGTAATTTTCTTATAGTACTTACTAGCTTGAAAAATTCTTTTTGTCAGGGTGGGTGAGCATACAGACACCCATGGCCCAATACAACTTGATGGAACCTAACTAGACACAGTAGGCCAATACAACAAGGGATCAGTGATAAGATTTTTACATTGTAGCTGGGAAATCCGATCTCTTAGGTTCAATAGAAACTTTGCTCCACCATGTCTTGAATGACTGAGATATTATAGGCAGCAAAAGTCTACCCATAATAATAAATTTGAATTCCCTGTTTCTATAAACCATCAGAAATGTGTGCAAAGCAAAAAACAGGAAGCATCGTGGCAAGATAGGCTGGAAAAAACAAAGCTCCGATGAACTTTGTGGAAAAACCAGCCTGACGAACCACCGCCTGGGGGGCTTCGGCCCATTACCGTCTTGAAGGGACGGTGGAGAGGCGTCTCGGATGACCCAGAGGAGCAGGCAAGTTCCTTGAGCGGTCAGACAGCTCTGAATCGCGGCGGGGCGGCGGCCATTATTAAATGACCGCTTTAAAGCTGGGGAAACCGGACTAATTGTGCAGGAGTGGTGAATGGACAAAGTGCTGGGTGAGAAAGACCAACTCACAGGTAAAAGCGATTTTTCAATTTGGATTTTTAAAGAATTTCCCTAACTTGAAATAGTGACTAATTGGCACCTGGGAACTGTCAAAGGGAAAAAAATGGAGACTAAAACTTTAACGCCCAAGAAGATCCCCTTCACTTTGGATACAATTTTAAATTGGAGAAATAAAAATAACAGAAAGAAGAAATTGGTGAAAGAAAGCCCTTTGTTTTTATGGATTTAAAATAATTATTGGATATTTTTGACAATCATCTGGAAGCATATTGTGAATTGGAAGTGCCATCTACTGGTGAGAGGAAAATATTGCAACAATTGTAACAACTTCTGGATTATAAAAGAGAAAGTACAGCTGTCTGACCTTCAATTGCAAGAAGATAAGAGGAAAGCTTGAGAAATTTTAGGGAGTGTTCTGCTTTGCCCAGACTGTTTGACTTTGTTTTTTGATAGTGGCGGAAGATAAACTCTGTAATTGGACTGGATTATTATTTGCACTGGAGTTAAAAAGAAATTGAATAAAATTAAAAGAAGTGGACCTTGTTTGAAATTAGTGTGAATAATATAAAAAACATAAATTGGCAACATGGAGGATTGGATGTATGAAGAATTATTTGCTATGTTAAAAGCTGTGGGTGAAATTGTAAAAGGTGATAAAAAATTAGAAACTGGACCGGAGCGTGAAATAGTAGAAGAGTCAGAAACTGTGTTTGAAATTTGAGTAGTAAATAGGAGAGGGTGGTTAAGAGAAATGAGGAACAAGAAAATAATATAATAGAAGAGATGGAATGCAAAAAAATGAATGATTTCACTGGGGTTTACAGTGGCAAGGGAAAAGTTGAAAGAGGAGAAAAGTACTTAAAGAATCAAAGGGTAAAAAGCAAATTGGTGGGAAGTGATTAGAGAAATTTGGGGAGACCACACGAACAATAAATTTTAAAAAGAAAAAGACTAGTGAAAAGCTACAAGACACATAAGAATAAGAATAAGAAAAAGTTAAAGCAATGGGGCAAAAGGAGAGATTTAGCAAGGAGCGGAATTTTGGAGGGACTAAAGTAAAATGGGTAAACAAAGGCGGAGGGGGGGAAAGAAGGAAAGAAAATAAGGGCCATATTAAAGGATTTAAGAAAACTTTATTAATATTGTTAATGGTGGATAGTTGAACAAATAGAAGGTTTATTGTAAAATGGTTTAGTAGTAATGATATATTATTTAGGGCAAAACAGAACTACCGGTAATAGAAAAAATGGGTCGAGGAACTTGCTGTAGTTAAATGTAAATTGTTAATTGAATTAAGAAGTTTTTAAATATAAGATTTGAAGATGAATACTGACTAGAGTAAAATAGAAAATAGATGGAATGTGCAAAAGAAATTGCTTCACTTTGAAAGATGATTTGAAATAAATTGAATTAAATAGAGAAGTTGTAATATAGACATAGAAAATATGAGAAATGTATGCAGTAAATAATACAATTAATTGATATGAGTGAAAGGGACCAGAAATTTGGGCGATTAGTAAATTATGTATGTAATAAAAAGAAAATAAGTTAAGATAAAGAAATATGTATGGATAATATTATGGGTTGGAATTGAAATGGAGAGATAATAATGGAATTGATTATGTACTAGGAAAACTGTGATTATCAAATGTGACCCAGACAACACTTTGTGCAGAAACTATGTATTGTTTGTTGGAAAAAATAAAAAACTTTTGTAAAAAAAATGTGTGCAAAGTAGAAAAGTAGTAGTCTATTGATCACAAAATGAAATATAATGTAACATATTGTTATACATACTGGACATGAAAAAGAATGTTAAGATAGGTTGCAGTAATATGCAGTTTAATAATTGGACTACTAATCTATATTATTAATATTCCAGGCTTTTGATCCTAACCTATCCAATCTTGAGTAGCTCAACCCTCCTTGTATTCTGAAGATTTGGAGAATTCTGCAATGGTGATAGAATTGACACTAATCCTAGATTACAGAGGAAAGGGTAATAAGCTTCTAACCACACTTTCTCTCGGAGGGCGTTGTGATTCTACATTGATAGCAGCAAACATAGTAACTTCAGAGTTTCATTAACATTTGACATATATAAAGAAAAAAACCCACTTCAACTAAAAATCTTAGAACGTGAAGATGGTATGCACAGTGACTAGGCTAATACAGTTCAGTCACCCACACATTCCCTGGTTAAGAATATTTTGTATGTCTCGATAATTTCCCCTGGAACTAATGACCTGCAATGTAC
The DNA here is from genome assembly GCA_023053685.1 of Diadophis punctatus similis. Lineage (NCBI taxonomy): Eukaryota > Metazoa > Chordata > Lepidosauria > Squamata > Dipsadidae > Diadophis > Diadophis punctatus. The sequence continues at coordinate 28,236,929 of JALIGW010000002.1, forward strand.
TATGAATATGCTTTCTCACCATAAAGATGCTCCTTGATATTTGCCAAGTTGGAATGTTGATATTTCAAGTTGTGTTCCATGTATGTGAAATCTGGTGCAGAAAATTAGTTTCAGCTATTACTTATCCATACGTACCCTACTTTCTTAATACTGGAAAAACTGACAGTAAAGGATGTTACTATATGCAAGAAACAAGGAATACAGATATTCTGTTTTCTAAGATAAGTTCAGGTTTTGTAAGTCTATTTACAATGCTAATCAAGAAATGTATTTTATTTTTGATAATTGGAGAAAAGTCAGTTCTACAACAGTCCTTTGTCTTCAGAGATGGCTGTTCTGAAATAAATTCTTTTATCCGAAGTCTGCAGAGGCACTTGTATGTGTGAAAAGTTTGCACACCCATAGCTGCAGTGTCACTATACAAGTAGAACTGCGTTAATGCACCCGTCATTTTCTGGATTATTGGTTACTTGTGCATATTTTCCTGAAAAGAAAACAAGTTTTATTGAAACTGAATATTTATAATGGCAGATTCTTAAATAACTCAGTCTACTACTGCAGTACAATTTTTTAAAAAAGCATCCCTCCATAGCTGGCATTTGAATACATTGTGACAAAACAACTCTACTTAAGGAGTCGGGGGAAAAAAGAATAATGGGTCTTTATTTTTCCCAACTGAAAAGTTACTTCTGTGAGACTGGACAAACCAATATTAACATTTGTTACAATAAAGTTTGCATAATGTAACTTTTGAATGAACTGCATACCGTATTTTTGGAGTATAAGACGCACCTTAGTTTTGGGGGAGGAAAATGGGGAGGGGGGAAATCTACCTACCAGGTATTCATCTGGCTAGCATCCTTAGTCTGTTCAGCTTCAGCACATTATTTTATCCTCTGGTTAGGGCTGAAAAAGCCTTCTTCAGAGGGAGTAGGAATGAAAACAAGCCTGCAAAGACTTAGGGCAGGAAAAACTGCTTCGGAGGTTGTAGGAATAAAAAAAATGTTGCAAGCCAGGAAGATCGTTAGCACCGCGTTAGGGCTGAAAAGCACTGCTTTTTCAGAGGGAGTAGGAATGAAAACAAGCCTGCAAAGACAGGGCAGGAAAAAACCTTCGAGGGAATAGGAAGCCAGGAAGATCGTTAGAACCTCATTAGGGCTGGAAAAAAAAGCTTCAAAAAAAAAAAAACACACACACACTACATTCAAAGTATAAGACGCACCCAAATTTTCAGCCTCTTTTAGGGAGGAAAAAGGTGTGTCTTATACTCCGAAAAATACGGTAATTTGATGCTGATTAGATGGAGACCATTAATTTTGGGACTGAAATGGAGAAAAATCAGAACAGAACATCAAGAGAGATTGCTAGTATATGAGACACATTAAAATACATATGGATGTTGACTAGGAATCTAATGTATTACTGGAGCAGGGAAGAAGCACTGGTATACAACTGAAATTAATGAGATTTTTTTTTCTCTTCAGAAGGTACACTTGAACTGCTGCTGGGCAAATTTAGACAAAATCATTTGATTATGAAAGTCCAAGCAAATTGTGATTTTTAAAAAAAATCTTGCTAAGCAAGAAATACTTATTTACTTATTAGATTTGTGTGCCACTCATCTCATTTAGAGGTGACTAGATATCCTGAAAACCTGCAATTTCATACGATTCTGACATACCTAATTGCTTAAATGCTTCTTTCATTAGCATTATTATTCATTAACATTAGTGGGAGCCTTCGTGGTACAATGGTTAGAATGCAGTACGGAGGCTAACTGTGCCCACAGCGAGGACTTCCAATTCAGATCAGCTCAAGGTTTACTTAGCCTTTCATCCTTCTGAAGTCAGTAAAATGAGGACCCAGATTGTTGGGGGCAATATGCAAATAATGTTTACATTATGAATTGCCCAGAGTGTGTCCTAAAGCACTATGGGGTGGTATATAAGCCTACATTCTATTGCTATTAATTCTTCTTACTTAAAAGTAGTATTTGGTTACTTACCCCAGATAACTTTGCCCCCTTGGGTGACGAGACCAAGCTCACTCACGTTCACCTCGATGACTGTACCTCTTGTGATTACTCCCAAAGAAGTATAGAGAGGAGAAGAAGGATTCTTTTTTACACCAAGAATAGGTAGGCAAAATGTGGCTTTAAGTTCTGGATGTGTTACATGAGCCTTCTTAAATCGCAAACCCTGTTATTCAAAAAAAATAAAATTCTTCATAAGTAACAGTAGAAAAAAGAGAATTCAAACTAACACATGCAATATTTTTAATCCCAATCCTACATAAGTGGGCTTCATTTTAAAACCAGAAAAGTTAATATCTGTTTATGAGCTTTCATGACTCTGATTCCCACCAGGTTGGTGGGCTACAATTGTGACCAGAACCAGGTAGCTTGCACTCTTTTTTATTTATTTTCAATTAAATAAATAAATGAGAAAGACACAGTGGCACGCTAAATGTACCACTATGTCTTTCTCATTTATTTTATTTGTTTAATTTATTGGCTTCCCATTTTACCACAGGGTAACTCTGGCTGGCTTACTGTTGAGAGATGAGAATAAATCTCATAGAGGCAATTTGGATCTTTACTTGGAATCCAGACAGTTAGAAATAAAACCGATATTAAAAGTCTAATAGAAATATTTATTTCGGTACAAAAACAATAAAACCTGAATAATTACATCTTTGCTAAGAAAATGTGACGGTTACGGTCAAGAGCCAAGTCAAAAGTGATTAATGGTGGATCAGGAATGTGGACATGCGTACAAGATCATATCACGTGTTCTGCTTGTATTGGAATATACCATAATATTAGAATAGGGGTGCATCACCCTGCATAGACATACAACTGACAATATTCACACCGTGACACTTACAATATTAAAAAGATAAAACTATAGAAAATGTATAGACAATATAAATTAAATACTATAAAAATACAAATACTGAGCTCTAAATAAAAAGATGGGGATGGAGGGATTAGGATAAGCAGGATGGGAAGTGGGATCTATTATTCATCTATCAACCACCCCAATGTAAAACCCCTCCACAGAAGCTCTAAGCCAATTGGCAGAGCCTGGTCTTTAAGCTCTTGTGGAAGATGAGGAGGGCTGGAGGCGACCTCACTCTGGATGGCAATATGCTCCAAAGGGCAGGTGCAATGGCAGAGAAGGCTCATCTCCTGGGCCCCGCCAGCCAGAATATCCTGGCTGATGGGACCAGCAGCATCCTTGACGAAGTGAGAATTAATCTCACAAAGGCGAAATAGATCTTTCTCCCGGAATTCAAACATTTAGAAATAAAACCGAAGTTTAAAAGTCTAATTAAAATATTTATTTTGGTACAAAAACAATAAATTCTGATTGTTTACATTTCTGCTATAAAACGCGACTTTATCAGTCGAGAGCCAAGTCAAGAAGGGAAGAATGGAGAATTAGGAATGCACACATGCGTACAAGAATATTATATCACGTGGTAGGAATGTACCATTATAATAGATAGGGATGCAGCTTCCTGCATATGCATACAACTGACAATAATCACACCGTGACAATCCTTCCTTTGCTGACATGGGTGGGGCATCTTTACTGAAGATTCAACATGAAAAAGCAAATTAACTATTAACCTACTACAAAAAAATATTTACCATTGGTCGAATGAAGCGCTCGTATTTTGGAGGTTTTCTGGTAAAGCCGTCCCCTACAAAACACACTTTGGTAACCATTCTTTTCCAAGCCTTCTTCTTTCGTTTTCCTGTGCGAATCACTTTGAGCACTTCTGTTTCTCCCTGGGCCCGGACTTTGGGCACAGGAACCTCCCACTTCCCCTAAAAAGAAGTAATTTGTAATGTTAGGGAGCAAAAGATGGAAAAGGACATATGGGCACACGTACAATATTTTGCTTCAGTAGTTTTGTAACATACTAGTTTGTCTGACACAATAACAGAATAATTGTATCTGCATCACAAGGGATGGGGAATGTATAGACAGTGTCCCAAACATTGAGGTTATTGCTAATGGTTTGATTGATTATAAACTTTATGTCCCTTTCAGGTTTAACTATTTAACAGCCCTACTTGAAAGAACAGCCCACTGCGACTTAAATCACAGATTGTCCTATTTCCTTTCCTTTCTTTTACACTGTGAGCAGAAATACTAAGCTTATAGTCAAGCTAATCCAGCTAAGAACCATATATTGAACAAATTGGGGTATCATGAAAATATGATGTATTTATCTGATTCATTGCATTTACCACATATTTTTTTTACTTTTACTTTATTATTTTCTTTTATCTATTTTACCCTGGGATTAGAACCTGTACTTTATTTTATTTTCTTTGAAGGGTTATTAATTAATAATCTACTACTACTACAGTTGGATTTTATCTGTGTGGTTTGATTGCATAGACAACTCTTATTTGTTCTTCCGATCAAGAGAAAGTTGGTGTACAGGAAAATTGTATAAAAATAAGCTTTTCAACTGGCAGAGGAAATCTTCCAATACTCAGGATGACATAAAATTCCTGTCATTTATACTGGAGAGTGGAGCAATAGGAATTTATATTAAATATTATACCGCACTTTTGAAAAAGGCAGAAATGGCTGTATCTTCCCCCAAAGAGGAAAAATACAGAAAATATGTAAGTATTTATTCCCAGCAAAGGCTAATTCCTTGTTTTCTAGCCATTTTCTGTACACAAATTTAATTTTGCTTTATATAAGTTACCAGATGCTTTAAAAAGCTATACTCATATTTCAAAGTTGGAGATATAAAAGTACTAAGCAAATTAAAACATTTATTTAGATTGTTGGACAAATCCAGTAACTCCCCATCATATGTGCAAACTAGAATGGATACTAGAGCCATTATTTTGCAAATCAGTATTTTAAAGCAACAGTAAATGTTCTGGCAAATTATATAATTTAAGCATATGCATGACTTACAGCTTTTTCTTTTCTTTTTTGTTTGATCATGTTGGAAAGAACTTTTGCTCGAGACTGGCTCTCCCTATCCAGCAGGTATGCTGGCACAGCGCCTTCTGGGGTCTTGTCTTCATTCTTCTGCTTGGTATTTCTCTTTTCATGCATTTTAATACTAGAGAGATAGATACAACAAGGTGCTTTTCAGATTTTTTTCAAAATTAATCTAGCATTAAATCAGCAACACTGCCAAATGAAAATAGTTTTAGTAATAGAGATCTTAAATTGCTTCCAAAGCTTTTACAATAGATACAATATAATATGGAATCATACTACTTATAGGCAAAATATGCAAAATTACTGCCAAATGTAATGTGAAGCACATTTCCTAAATAAGTGCCTTAAGAAAACTATATTGTTATTGTATCTAATGGATATACACAAAAATAATCAGCATATATTCCAATAAATCTATATCGCAGCAGTACAATTTATTATATCAAAGTCCTTCAATTTATAATAAAAGTTGTCTCACGTCTTTTTCATCTGTATTTTCTCCGCATGGCGCTGTTTATGATACAGTTTAGCTTTTAATCCTATCATTTTCTTGGCTTTCTTTGAACGCTCATGAGCCTCACGTCCTTCTTTCTTCCTTTTCTTCTCATGGTAATCCAAGCGGTAGCCATATCGCTTCCGATGTAACTCTATATATTCGTTTTGTGGCTGTGAATTAGAGAAAAGTTTAGAAATTAAACTGTTAAAATTATACCCATCACTTTTTCAGTGTCTGTATTTACATAAAAATTATTTTTGTGGTGTTCTTATCAGCAGATTACTATCTGAAACTAAACATATTGTCACTCATATTTAGTCTCCAAGTAATTACACATGAATCTTCCACTAAGTAACAAATTTAAATCTATTTTAAAAAGCCACTTTAAAATACCTTTAGCATCCATTTTTATTTTCAGTTTTCATTCTGGCTATTTTAAGCAAACAGGTGCAAAAATACTTCAAAGTAAAACTCTAGCATGAAACATTTGATTAAAAATTTATTGAATAATCAATTTCTATCACTGGATACATGAAAAATAGTTTATGCTATTGCAAGTGTTAATTAGCTTACTAATAGCAGCTGTCTGTATTCTGCTGAAGCTTCTTAACAAATTTGACTACATTATCATTTTGCATCTCATACCTCATTTTTTCCCCAGTTTGTAATGCATTATGCAATTAAATGACATGAACTTTAATTAATAAAAGCATACAATTTCTGCACAAATATGAAACACAGCCCAGGAGAGATACATACACACACACACAAAAAGACTAGATTATTTCTAGTCAGAAATGTAGGAATCTGTGATCTACGACAGCGGATGATACTGAACACCTTCTGTTATCCTTCACCATACCCCATTTCTGGCAGCCAACACTGCTGGAAACAATAGTTCATCAACAGCTGCTGTGGCCTAGAGGTAGAGCTCTTGCCTCACAATCAGGAGGTTGTGAGTTCGATCCTAGGTAGCAGCAGATGTAAGGGTCTCCTGCTTGGGTAGGGGGTTGGACTAGATGACCTGCAAGGTCCCTTGCAGCTAAAAAGTCACTGACTGCCCAGTTCGGCGTTAATTTCTTTCTGCTTTTGAATTAGCCAGACAGTAAGCAAGCAAGCAACTCTTGCTGTAAAATGAGATGGTTGGTGTAACACTGAACTACAATGCAATACAGAATGCAAGACTACCCAGATGCAAATCTATCAGAGATCAATAGAGATCAGCTGCAGCGATGCGCATGATGAGGCTGAAATCTGAGCTACCAGCCTGATTATAAAAACGAACCAGGGTGGATAAAAATCGATGGTTTAAATAAATAAATAAATAAATAAAATCGGATTAAAAAAAATTAAATCGGATTTATTTTATTTTTATCAAATTTATTTTAATAAAATGCTTTTATTTTCTAAATAAAAATCTTAAGATAGTTTTCTATTTAATATACATTAATAATTTAGTTTATTCAGCATAAAATGGAACTTAGTTATGTAGCATGAGGTTGTATATTCTGCAATATTGGGACTATCGGGGAGTCAACAGCGGGTCAGAGGAGGAGCAGCTGCGGAACAGAGATGACAGCTTTAAAAATTATGATTTAAATCGACTTGATTTAAATCAAGCCTTTTTACTAGTGATTTAAATCACGATTTAAATCGACTTGATTTAAACCAAATCCAATCTGCTACGAACAATAAGCGGGGATTCACGAGGACCGACTTCTCCTCTTTCTCTTGTTCCTCCTCAAGGCAGCTCCCTGGTCCCTCGAAAGCCTCCCCTCTTCCCATTCCGTTCAAAAAGCCCACGGTCAGCCGATCACTTCCACTCACCATTGTAGCTCGGTGCCCGAAGCCCAAGCAGACGCCGGCAAACGACAACCACCTTTCTTTCGATCCAGAAAGAAAAAGGAAGAGCGGCGGTCAAACAAGTCCGGGTTGATACCCAGTTCCACTTTCGCCCCGTTCCGCCGACTAGCGAAGGAGCTCCGATGTTGTTTGGCTATTCAGCTTCTCTCCCGCCGCCCCGGACCGTCTGAAAAGGAAAGATGAACGGCACAGGGGAAGGGGAGGGAAAAGAAAAGCAAAATTAAACTATTTCTGGCTTTTTTGGGGGGGGATGCTTCCCGGAACGCATGGAGAGAGGGGGAAAGGAAAAGAAGCAGGGACGCTGATAAGGAAGTGATGCCTTCCACGTGGGGAGTAAAGCGGAAGCTTCCCAGGCGGACTGCAGGACCCGTGGTTCTCAAAGGGTATCTGGTTACAACCAATAGCGTTATTGTATGGTTTGTTTGATGCATCGATTTCCATAGCATGAAGTGCTTTCTGTCGACACTATAAGCCGTTTCTGTAACAGCGATTTACACGGTTAGGCTGGTCGGTGAATATGCTACGCAGTACAAGAAAAATGATCGTGCCCCCACTGCAAGGGGTACGTTTATACGGCATGGTTTTTCAATATGCTTATGAAAATGAAAAAAAAGGGATTGAAACAATATAATAGTTAATATTGCATGGATAAAATAGGGGTTCATGATTCTGCGGGGTATGTGTGTGCGGTAATGTATCACAAAAGATCCACCATATAATCTAGAATAAATTAGCGTTTTCTTTAGTGACATGCAATATGCTGTTAATGCTTTTAACAAAAATATTTCAAAGTAATGACTGTTTTGATGGGTATTTTGTCTTCAAAGTGTACACATTGCAGAAAAGCAAGAATTATCACTATAAAATGCTTCAAAGACTTTTTGAATCTTCAAAGATATTACAGTCATCCAGCAGGTAATTTCTTGACAAAGGTAATTCTAAATCTATATTGCTTTTGACTCTCTAGTTAGTACACTGCTATAAAGATAAAGAAATAGTAGTACCAGTTTGAATATGGCCTTCATTCCACTCAGACAGTATTGTATGGCTAGTGCTTTTTGTTACAGTGAAACTCTGCAGCAGAAATTATCTGCAAAGAAGATAAAAAGTTCCTAATTTTTCAGGTTAATTCCTGATATTCTGTGAAATATTTAAAAAAAATATTTAACATGATCCTGTACAAATACTTTTTTATCCAGAATACATGCAGCACAATGTGTTTGCAGTGCAAACACGCACTGTTGATATGGAATAAATCCTCTGTGAGTCCCAGTTATGCATGTAGTGAATTTGTACTATGAATATTTTTGCTAAATAGCTAAGTGGATTATCAAGTCTAATTGCTGATAATTTTTGTGATAAAATGAATTTAGACATTCTTTTCCACATTCCAGATTAAATAACATTTTCAGAATAGACAGTGTTGTTTATTTTTTTGAAATGGAAAAGAGGAACTTCCTCCAATAGCAGAGTATCTCTGGTTGGAGTCTGCATGTACTGTAAACATGATGCTTTCTATTTATTAAGATAACTACAAATGTAAATGTCAACAACTTTTCTATTTCACAGGTGAAGTAAAATCTTTACGTTCTGTTTTAACTCCACCAATATCTAAGTAAGTAATAAGTTTTTTTTATATAGTATGTAAAATCTAGCAAGACTACCTTATAAGACTGGAAAACTCATTTGGCAACAAATGTTTAAGTTTCTTTGTATATTGTGTGTAAAATTGTAATAAACTTAATAAAATGATAACGTGATGCTAAAAGAAAAAGACAAAGTTTTTTCCTTTTTCTTCAGGATCCGTAACATAGGTATAATGGCCCACATAGATGCAGGAAAAACAACAACTACAGAGAGAATGCTCTATTATTCTGGTTACACGAGAACCCTTGGAGGTTAGTGGTGTGAGAGATAAGAAAAAAATTAAGTGCAATAATTATTTTTCATATCAGTTAAAATCTATTTTTATTTTCTTCTCATTTAAACTTTCTGTTTAAGCATTTTCAACAAAATCCTACATCTCAGAAAAACTAGATATAATTGCACTTAATCTATTGCTATCTTTGCTACCCCTTTCAAGAGTTCAGCTGGCGTGTTCCCCCTTCCTACTACCTTAGAGGTGAACTTTTCTTTAAAGAAGGGAGGCAGCTATCAATACCAAGACAAAGTGCTATCTCTGTGAACTTGCAAAGCTCCCTTCATAGGCTTTGAAATCTATGAGACAGAGAAAGCTGGAATGCAAAACTCTTTCTTGGAGATTTGCTAAAATCAGTATCTAACCTGAGCAAATAGCGTTATGAGCTAGCATGATCTGTGAACTCATTTTTGTTTGTTTCTTGAAAATGAAAATGAAAATTTAATTTGGCTTTCTGACTTCTTTCCCTGTCTTCTTCCCCTCTGTGTTGCGTTTCTTAGCTTGCAATCCTCATGCTTTCAAAATATGGGATATTGAGAAACAGTACAGCTGTATCGACTTTTTTCATTCCTCCTCCCCAGCCACATAGCAATTAAAAGGACTGGGGGTATTCAATATTTATTTATAGTTGGGTAACTTATCACCCTACATTTCTTGCAAGAGATAGTCCAGGAGATAGGTAGTCCAAGAGGTAGGTTATAGGTTATAGGTTTCCTGTCCAAAAATAAGTAATCAATTGGATCACCAGGTGTTATATTCTATAACACTTATTATATTACCCAGAGCTCAGGTTATTTGATTTAAAACATGCTTTTTCTATTAAACAGATGTTGATGATGGTGATACAGTAACAGATTTCATGGCACAGGAACGGGAACGTGGCATTACCATTCAATCTGCTGCTGTCACATTTGACTGGAAAGGCCATCGAATCAACCTGATAGATACACCAGGTACCATGTCTTTTTAACGTCAAGAGCACGAAGAATTTAAGAAAATAATGGCAACGTGATTTCATTTTTTTCCCAATTATTTTATTGGGAATTATATTATGCAGGTAAAATTTATACAGCTACAAAAAAGAGACATTAAAAAAAGTAAAAGGGGCTGAAAAGGAAAAAAAGGAAGAAAAGAAAAAGGGAAAAAAACCTCTCTTTTATTGCCAGCAAGTATAATCAACATTAAGAATTTATCACTATCTCTTAAAATAAAACAATTTCTTCATTCCATATTTTTGCCCAGTTTCTATAAACCCATCTCCAAAACCTCATTGCTCTTTATTAAACAGCAAAAGTGCAGTAGGACTTATTAGAAATAACAGCATAAGCATTGCATATTATATCTAGTGCAGATCCATATTTTCCCTTTAAACAACCCCCCATTCCAGGGGTGTCAGACTGGCAGCCCGCGGGCCGGATGTGTCACACACAGGCCATGCCCACCCCAGCTCCGTGAAGGGGAAAAAAAATCACAAAAAGTCATGTGATGGCAATGTGACACCGCAAGTTTGATACCCGTGCCCCATTCCCTCTTTTCAAGTAATCAAAATTCAATTCCACCGCCAAAACACAGTTCTTGCTTTCTATGAAAAATCTGTTACATGGAGCACATAATGGGTAATTTGACAATTTCTCTTTGACTTCGGAGAGATTTCAACCATCCGATTCCTGCAACTGGGCACTTTCTCAGCCGCAGTGTGTTCCTCATTCCTTTTTAGAGGAATGTCAGTTTGGCATTAGGCTCACTGGAAGTGTCATGCCAAAGTGATTCCAGATGGCAATGAGTAGTATAATGAAACTGGCTTAGGACGAGTTTACCTCCGAGACCGCCTTCTCCAACATACCTCCCTAAGACTGATTAGAGCCCACAGAGTTGGTCTGCTGGTTGTCCCGTCAGCCAAACAATGTCGGCTGGCGGGCCCATGAACGAGGGCCTTCTCTGTGGCAGTACTGGCTCTCTAGAATACACTACCCCCCGAGATCCGCATTATTCCCACCCTGCCAGCCTTCAGAAAAGCAGTAAAAACATGGCTTTGTCGACAGGCCTGGGGCCAATGATTTTAATACAACATCGATCACTCTTGGCCCCATGAATGATTTATTGTATGGGTTTTTAAATTGTGGTTTTTAATGTTTTTAAAAGTTTTAATATCTATTGTTTTTTATATTTGTTGTTGCATGTGAATTTTTATTGTTGTGAGCCGCCCAGAGTCTCCGTGGAGTGGGCGGCATACAAATGCAACTAATAAATAAATGATTCTTCAAGAGGAGAGCAGTCAACTCAGCACACCGTTGTTGTTTCTTTGCCTAGCCACCTCCTAAGGCAGTGATGGCAAACCTATGGCACACGTGCCATAGGTGGCACGCGGAGCTATATCTGAGGACACGCGAGGCATTGCCCTACGTTGGCTCCAGTGCGCATGTGCGCGCTGGCCAGCTAATTTTCTGACTTATTTTCGTACTTCCGGGATGGCGAAAAACAGCCCAACAGAAAGTCCGGAGGCTTCAGTGAGGACTGTGTGCATGCGCGGTGGGCAGCGTGGGGGGGTTGTGCACATGTGCGGGGCAGCGCAGGGGTTGTGCGCATGCGCAAGGGGGAGGGCATTGCATTATGGGTAAGGGCACGTGTGCTATTGCGCTCCTGCGCACCGTTTTGGTACCCAAACCAAAAAAGGTTCACCATCACTGTCCTAAGGGTTATGTGCATCCTTACATAATGTGCTTTTTTTTTTTGAAAAAAAAGTTTTTATTGAATAGTTTTACAGTAATAAAAGATAATACTACAAAACAAAACACTTTACCTTCCCTTGTGGACTAAACTTTAGGTCATGTGGACTTTACTGTGGAGGTGGAACGTTCCTTACGAGTGTTGGATGGGGCAGTGGCTGTTTTTGATGCTTCAGCTGGTGTGGAGGTAACAATTACTCTTTGGTGGCTTTGCTTTATGTCTTGGATATACTTAAGGATGACAACTTAAGACTTACTCCCATTAGAAAATGGCTCCCTTTGCTTGCATCTCTGCAAGAAATATGTTGAGGGAAAAATGATGTGGCCAAAATCTGGTTTACTTAAAACAACCAAATCACTTCGAAGATATAACATAAAGTTATTAAGTGTGTAAACAATAAACAATGTATACTGAGTTTCTAGCAAAGCATTGGCACATAGCTTAGCAGCCCTGAGCAAAAATAGAGCCATAGCTTATTTACCTTTGGTCTATTACATTTTAAGAGAAGACAAAAGAAAAGGTAAACACAATGTAAACTACAGTATAATGAATTGTTTTTGATGACAGCCTTATTTATCCATTCTAAGGTCAGCATGGCAGCTATACTATCTCTCGACATACAGTCAGTGAATACAAACAATTTGGTTTACTGGACCTTTGGTTCCTACCTGATTCCTCCCCCTGTCATCCTAAATATCATACGCACAAATACGGGGAGTAACATCCGAATGGCTGGTACATGGTGTGGGCAGAGCCTGTGTCCAAAAATTCACATTAAATAATAAAAAGGAAATATAGTTCAAGGGTTGGAAGAAGTTTCAGCATATAATTGGCAGAAATTGTGAACTTGATAGCTTTGATTAAAGAAAAGACTGACCAATTTTCTGCTTGGAAGCTAATTTTGGACTTTTTGAGAGAAACTGAAAGAAATGAAATCTTGATTTTGGGATTTTATGATTAGAATTATATGTGATTATAATAATAGTGTAGACTATTAAGTTTAAACTAAGAGTTAGATGTATTTTTATATCTACTGAAGAAAGTTGAGACTATTCTGTTTTTCTTTACTTTTCCTTTGCTCTTTCTTTTTTTCCCCATTTAACATTTTTATTGAGTTATAAAATAAAATAAGATACAAAATACAAACATAAATAAGAAAACAGTGGGGAGGAAGTGGGGGAAGAGAAATGAGGAAGGATAAGAAAAAAAGAAAAAGAAACATTGACTTCCGACTCTCTCTGTTGCAATAAAATAAGGCATTAACATCAAGTTACAAGTTTTTGTTTTTTCATAATAATATGAGCAAGCCAGTTCTGTAAAGATCTATCAATCTAATTGGTAAAACCCAAAATCAAAGTTTCATTCTTTTCCACTTCAAGCCCAAAGTTCAGAAGCGGTCTCCAAGTGGAAACAAAAGTACTTCATATTCCTTTGCTCTTTCTTATTGCAGCTGCACCTTGCTTTCAGTTTGACTTTTCTTTCTTTTCAATTCCTTTTTTTTTTGCTTGTTTACTTTTTATTCATGTTTTGAAATTTAATAAAAATATATTAAAAAAACAAGGAAGAAGCACGGTGCTGACAGACCTCTGGAATTTCAAGTATCCTAAGTATTTCATTACTTTACGGAGAGATTCAGCTTTCACAGGGACAAATTCATGTTACTTTTAACTTTTTTCTCTCCAGTTCAAAACAGGTGTTCAACCTGGGTTTTTCTTTTTCTTTTTCTTTTTGTGGGGGAGGTGATGCACATGTACACATGCACAAAGACCATGTAGCTATAGAGCAGTGTTTCCCAACCTTGGCAAGTTGAAGATGTCTGGACTTCAACTCCCAGAATTCCCCAGCCAGCGAATGCTGGCTGGGAAATTCTGGGAATTGAAGTCCAGACATCTTCAACTTGCCAAGGTTGGGAAACACTGCTATAGAGGGTTAGATGAAACAACTTACTCATCACCTGCTTCCCTCGACAAGTACTTACAAAACTTTCCCCTGTACAGCAATTACACTAAGCCAGTGGTTCCCAATCTTTTTGTGATCGAGTACCACTTGGAAGTCCCGTACAGTCGCCGCGTACCACCTGGTTCCAGAGAAACTAAATTTGATCAGATATCACTTTATTTCCATAATTGTACCGTTCCTTTTTTGGCCCCGTGCCGCTGGGACCAGGTGGGTGGTGTGTGGCAACGGTTGCAAATCGTTGCCAGATTATCTTGTGTTAGGCAGTAAACATTTTTGTGAAGTAAAAAATAACTAACTAAAAATCGTTCATGACCCCGAAAGTGTTGGCGTACCACCTGGAAGGCCCTCACGTACCACTAGTGGTACAGGTACCACAGGTTGGGAACCACTGCTCTAAGCAAAGGCTGCTGCCCACCAGCTTACTCTTCATCCAGGGAGGCCGGTTCAATCCCTCCAGAAAAGACAATGTGGCTCAACAGTTTCCAACTGCCGCGCAGTGATTTTCAATGTTAGAGGGAACATTGCTGTACAGAACAGTATCTTTTAGGAACTGTACGACGCATAATCAGCATGCCGAAGCAGTTCCAATTTCTGCAAATCATTGTGCTGTAAGCCTCACAGAATGGGTTATTTGTACTCTGATCTAACAGGGCATTATCTATGTGACACCAGAAGAAATGTTTCCCTGGATTTAATCACAGCCTTTTAAGCCCAGTAATAGCTACCATTTTGGTAGCTTCTCTTGGAATTTGCCAGCAGGACATCACCTATCTTTGTATCTGTCTACAGTACTTGGAAACTATACATTTCTGAACGTTGTATTTAGATAAGCAGTGTTATTGATAAGACATGGCTTTTTTAAAAAAAGTGACTAGAAATTCTTAAGCTTCAGTTTAGTACTATTAATGACGTGATTTGTTACAATTTATCTTTGCTGACTTAACTTCTAATATGACAGAAAATATTCCTTCTTTCTATCTCATTTATTCTTAGGTTTTGTATTGTATTGCCTGTTCTCTTTTTTTAAAAAAAATCTTTTGCAGCCTTTTCTCAAAGTTGGGATTCTTTAACTTTGCAGTTATTCATTTTTAATTCTTTTTATCTACTTGTCTACTGCAGTCTAATATTTCCTGCCTTCCTTATGTTAGCCCATAGGTTTTCTATTAAGTTCATCTTATTGCAAATTTCATGGGTAACAACAGGTGTTTTTTTGCCTTTGTATATCATAGAAATAAATATATATACCGTATTTTTCGGAGTATAAGACGCACCAGAGTATAAGACGCACCTTAGTTTTTGGGGAGGAAAATAGGGGAAAACAATCTGCCTACCAGGTATTCATCTGGCTAGCATCCTTAGTCTGGTCAGCTTCAGCACATTATTTTATCCTCTGGTTAGGACTTTAAAAAACCTTCTTCTGAGAGAGTAACAATGAAAGAGCATGCAAGCCAGTAAAAGCTGGGAAGATCGTTAGCACCTAGTTAGGGCTAGAAAAAAACTTATTCGGAGCAGCTTCAGCACATTATTTTATCTCCTGGTTAGGACTTAAAAAAACCTTCTTCTGAGAGAGTAACAATGAAAGAGCCTGCAAGCCAATAAGAGCTGGGAAGATCGTTAGCACCTGGTTAGGGCTAGAAAAAAACTTCTTTGGAGCAAGTAGAGCAATGAAAAAAAAACCTGCAAAGACTTAGGGCTGGAAAAACATTCTTCTGAGAGAGTAACAATGAAAAAGCCTGCAAGGTAAGAACTGGGAAGATCTGTTAGCACCTAGTTAGGGCTGGAAAAAAAGCTACATTCGAAGTATAAGACACACCCAAATTTTCAGCCACTTTTAGGGAGGAAAAAGGTGCGTCTTATACTCCAAAAATACGGTATATATGTTTGTAAGGGACAGAAAACTTCCATTGAACAGAAATGATTAATGCTGTACATTTTTGCTTAGGCACAATCTCTGACAGTCTGGAGGCAAGCAGACAAACACCATATACCCAGAATTTGCTTTTTAAACAAGATGGACAAACATGGAGCAAGGTACCAAAATAACTATTATTTTTCAGGGCAGGGAAACAAAGAAGGACTACAACAATGAGTGATAGGCTATTACTGAATTTTATAACTTAATAACTAATCAGTGAAAATATTTAACTTCTAAACTGAATTGAATTGAAGAAGCTTCTTGGATGAGAAGCGAAACATTTTCAAAGGTGTTAAGGTATGTGCAGAGCAACCCTTGAGTAACAAGGATATGCACATAGAAATGTTACCACCGATACCTACATTATGGAACATACTTAAAATGTATATATAGATCTCGATACAAAACGAATATTTCAATAACGCTGTTAAAGCACTGGATTATTCTGTGATGTTGCGTGTAAATACGTGTACTCGTTTGTGTTACGTGTGTTTCGTCTGTGTGTTGTGTGCTGTTTGTGTCTTTTTATTGTAAAAATTCAATAAAGATTATTTTTTTTTAAAAAAAGAAATGTTGTATTGTAGGTATGAATAACTATTCAACCACACACAGATACAATAAAGTGCATACAGTTTTACTTTAGGAAATACACAGTCCAATAAACAGTCCAGGTCATACACGTTCAAATCAGTCAATAGCTAGAAGTACAAAGTCGTCGTCTTACCAGTTCGTCTTTGTCAGTTAGAGTAACAAAGATATCACAGCTTATAAACACAACAGAGAAATAGAATGTCAGAGAGAGAAAGAGTAAGCTACGATCTCTAGCTCCCTCTTATGGCAACTTGTAACACAACAGCCAATCAGAAATAGTTAAAGCTACATCACATCAATACTGTTAAACCTACATACATACATTGTTGGTTTATATATTGCTAACCCAACTGTTTGGACATAGTCCTAACAAAAGGGAAAAACAAGAAATTCCAATTGTCTTTTGGAAAAAGCACATTTGGGGAAAATCTTGTGCAAGCATTATGGGCAAATAATAGTTTCTTATTTTTGTAGCTGTTGTATTTGGAAGTTTGGAGAAGAGAATAATTTAATGGTTAAAGAAATGTAACTATTCTCTCTAAAACAGTAATATTTTGTCTTTAGTTTCATCCATTCAGTTGAGAGTATCAAGCAAAAGTTGAAAGTGAAGCCTTTACTTCTACAGGTAATTTTAGAAAGTGATTAATATTTATTAATTATATATAGGTAATCCTAGTTTTGCAACTGCCTTGTTTAATGACTGTTTGCAGTTACACAGATGGAAAAGTAATTTCACGACTGATCCTAATGTTTATGACCTTTGGAGGTCAGTAAAGCAAAGGAAAGCTGAATAAAATCATAAGTACAGTCATGGTTTCATTTTGCGACCACTTGGCTTAAATGAGTTGCTAGTCCCTCTTGTAATGCTAAATGAGGTCTACCTATTACTGCTTTATAGTTTGCATATTGCTGGATTATAAAGTTTGTGGGATGACACCCAATTGTACATCTCAACACTGTACTAACTGAGTGATGCCATCAATATACTGTCCAGATGTCTGTCTGGAGATTCTCTGGGTCTTCATGGGCTTCTGCCAAGATAGAATGTCTGTGGATTTTGGGGTCCTTTAGATGTGGGAACTCCACCTGACATTTGGATGGTGTTGTACTTCCCCATTTAGAATTGATATGCAATTTGGGGGTTGTCTTGGACTGACAGCTCCTGCTCAAAGAATTGTGTCTGCCTCCCTGCTTTGACAGTCACTAGACCAGTGATGGCGAACCTATGGCACGTGTGCCACAGGTGGCACGCGGAGCCATATCAGAGGGCACGCGAGGCGTTGCCCTGTCAGCTCCATGGGCAAACCGGAAGTTTGGAAAAATGCACTTCCGGTTTGCCGTTGGGCTGTTTTTCGCACTCCGGGAGGGTTTAGGGAAGCTTCCTGAAGCCCCGGAATGCGAAAAATGTCGAAACAGGCAAACCGGAAGTTCGGAAAACGCACTTCCGGTTTGCCGTTGGGCTGTTTTTAGCACTCCAGAGGGTTCAGGGAAGCTTCCTGAAGCCCCGGAGTGCAAAAAACAGCCCAACAGGCAAACCGGAAGTGCGTTTTTCTGAACTTCCGGTTTGCTCGTTTTGCCGTTTTTCACCGTCCCAGGCTTCGGTAATGCCTTTGCGGGGGTGGGGTGGGGTGGGGGTGCGCATGCGCAGGGGGCAATGTGGGGGGTTGTGCGCATGCGTGGGGGGAGAGGGAATGGGTGTGGGCACGTGTGCGTGCGCTAGCGTGCGCACACCCCCCCTTTTGGCACGCGAACCAAAAAAGGTTCGCCATCACTGCACTAGACAATCAAGCTCTATTCACCCCAGAGTTCTGTTTACATGGGGCTGTCCTTAAAACCTATTTGGAAGCTACCATTGGTCCAGAATGTAGTGGCATGACCGTGTGGACATGCCTCTGTATTTGAGGGACCGTTTGTCTTCCATGGTTTCTGCCCGTCTGTTAAGATCAGGCAATTGATGTGTTTTGGGTCCCTTCAGTTAAACAATACCATCTATAGACTCAGGAAGCATTCCTTCTCTGTTGCTGTGCCTGCCTTTGGGAATGGTGTTTCTGCAGAGAACCATATACTCCTTTAAAAATGAAATTGATGGAGTATGTGGAGGTCTAATCATGTTTTTTATGGGCTATGGTTGCCTATTGACTTCAGATATTTAATAAATAATATTTAATGTTGCTTTGGTACTACTGTGCCTTACCTTACTGACACTGGTAGTTTTTAATATGTTTTTTGTATAGTTGCCAATTGGAGAAGCAAAATCTTTTAGAGGAATCATTGATGTGGTGACCAAGGACCAAGTTATTTGGAATGCTGTCACTGGATTGGATGATGGAAAGACCTTTAAGCAGAAATCCTTGGAAGAAGCTGGCGATCTTAACTTATTAAGAAATGCCAAGGATGCAAGACATACCTTAATAGAACAAGTAAAGTTCTAAAGTAAATACATAAAACACATGAGAATTTACATTTAAAAGTATGGATACCCTTCAAATGTGTGGACTTTAGTTCCCAGAATTCTCAACAAAAGCCTTGCTGATTAGAGAATTTGGGGAATTGGTGCACACATTTGGAAAATAAATAAATCAGGAAAAGCTGACCTGGAAATAATGAAATACAAGCCAGAGATCATGGGCTAAGTTTATTTGACCTTGCTGTACAGCAGAGGTCCTCAAACTTGGCAACTTTAAGACTTGTGGACTTTAACTCCCAGAATTCTCCAGCCAGCTATGCTGGCTGGAGAATTCTGGGAGTTGAAGTCCACAAGTCTTAAAGTTGCCAAGTTTGGGGACCCCTGCTGTACAGTGTCTGAGGTACAGCTGCTTAAGTAAATAAATATGGGTAGTTGGTGATAAGAAGCAGTACATTGAGAACTACATATATTTGCTGCAATCAAAGAATGAAAATAGTGGTGTGTTCTCATTTGTGATTAGAGAGTTCTGGGATGTGTATTGTTAAATTCTTAATTGCTCCTATGATGGTGGCAAGCATTTGTAATGCCTTTGATGTAAATTAACATTGAATTAGCACAAGTTTCACTGAATGGCATAACAGGATATCATCCTTTTCATCCTTGGTCAACTAGACGAATACTACATTTAATGATTGAAGAGGTTTCGATCCCAATTCCTCTAGTCCTAGTCCAGTATTAATTCTTGTACAATATTGACTCTCCACTTATTTTTTAAACTAAATTGATTATTGTGAGTTGCCCAACATCACTGACATTTGCTTATAATATAATACACAATAATATACATGCTTCATTTATTATTATCCAATGTAAACATTAGCTTTGGTTAATACGATACATGCTGCTTTAGTAGTCCTTGACATGACTGTAATGTGCCTGCCCATTATGGTTGCAAGTTGTGATGGTGGTTAAGCGAGGCAGCCATGTGATTGCCTTGCTTAACAATCCCCATCCCTGCTCTGCCAGATGTGGTCATGAAGCATGGGGTGCCTCAGGGGTCAAGGAGGCCCTTAGAGGCCTAGTGCAGACTTGGGCCTTCTGCTCCGGGCATCCCAAGCCTTCTGTACCTCCAGAGGCTTCCCGCCCCTCAGGGTCCCTGCAGGCCTTGGAATTTATTTCTTAGCCTACTGGATCCTCGCAGGCCTTGGGCCTGATCTCCCACCCCACTGGGTTTCTGGAGGCCTTGGGGCTGTTTCCTACTCCATTAGATCCTACATCCTCGTCTTCGCCCTCTCATCACCACTCACTCACCTTCTGCCGATCCGGAAACTCTGGAGATTGTGTTGGGGAAGAAGAGCAGACTGCTCCAACCCTTGACATCCCCAGGCCGCATGGCTTTCTCTCAGAAGCAGGTACCATATTCAGAGCGACTGCAGTGAATTCCACCTTTTTTGTTCACATCCTTTTTAGCCCATATCAGACTAAGTGATGCTGTTCAGTGAGGTCTCCAATAAAAAAATGCCCCCTGGCTCCTTGTGAAACTTATCCTGAGATATGTTATTGTTTTGGTCACTATTTTCATTGAATCAATTTTGGCTGCCATGGGCGCCTTTGAGGCACAATAGATCCCCATGTCTCTTTAGGTCAGTGGTTCCCAACCTTTCTAATGCCGCGACCCCTTAATATAGTTCCTCATGTTGTGGTGACCCCCCAACCATAAAATTATTTTCGTTGCTACTTCATAACTGTAATTTTGCTACTGTTATGAATCGTAATGTAAATATCTAATATGCAGGATGTATTTTCATTGTTACAAATTGAACATAATTAAAGCATAGCGATTAATCACAAAAACTATGTAATTATGCCAGATGAGAAATTCTCGGGCCAGTCTTTGCAAGAGCACAAGGAATATCAGCTTCCACAACAAACGCCTCTCACCGAATGGCACCTCTCCCGACCAATCGGAGGGCTCGGACGAGCTAAGCCGATATGGCCAGGCTTGTGGCAGTGGGGGGGGGGGGGGAAGCTGAGGATGCCAGGGCGACCCCTGGGAAATGGTCATTCGACCCCCAAAAGGGTCCCGACCCCCAGGTTGGGAACCACTGCTTTAGGTGCATTGGTGCTGACCTCTGGTGTATGTGATTTGTAACTGCATACGCTTAAATAAGGAGGACACTTTTAAGCTAGCAATTATGGGAATTCATATTTTCAAATTGTTACATTAATAACACGACCTTTATATCTTTATTTCATTAAGAAACAAGCAGACCTAACATAAATAACGTGAAATGTTAACCATTTGGAAATGCATTATCTTTTAAAGGTTGCAGACTTGGATGATGAATTTGCTGAATTGGTCCTTGGAGAATTCAGTGAAAGTTTTGATTCATTACCAGCTGATGAGGTCTGTGCCTTGACTCATTCATCATGTAAACTGGATTTTATATATGAAAATATACTTGTGTTGAAAAAAGAAGCCACTGGCCTCTTTTCCAATAGAGTTGATTAAAATAAAATACTTTCTTTGCATCATAATAATAATAATAATATTGCTCAAGTTTGAGGTAACCATAATGATTAGTGAGAAATAATAGGGAATTGAATCAGATTGGATTGCAGAATATGCTATGGCAAAAGGAAATCTAAATTAGATTTTCTGTGTCAATTAAATGCTTAAGCCACCTCTCTGGATCAAATCACCTGAAGTGGATATTAAGCTATTTTAGCTGGTATATGAAATGTAGCAAATATTTTAGAATTATTACAAAAGATAAAACATACTACCCACTCTCCTTTCAAATTGACCAATTGTTATCAATATTTCAGTCTTGTTAAAAAAATATAATTCAAACAACACAAAATGATTCACAGAAAGCTTGGATTTGCAATATGTCAAAGAGCCCATGTCCTTTGAAGAGAAGAACAGATTCGCAAGTAGTCTGGGAGCTGGTTAGACTTGCTAGAGGAGTGGTACAAAGTTTGTTAACAACTAGTCAGTTATTTTAAGGCATGTGAGCATCCTTAAAGGAGCAAGTTACAAGTATAATAGTGTAAAGCACGGGTATCAAACTTGCCATATCACGTTGCCGTCACATGACGTATTGCAGCGTTTTTCCCCTTCGCGGAGCTGGGGTGGGCATGGCCTGCACGTGACGCATCCGGCCTGCGAGCCCCAAGTTTGACACCCCTGGTGTAAAGGGTGTGTGACATTAAGTATAAAGCACTTCTAGCTGAATTAATAAAAAAGGGTCTTTTCTTGAACTTGACTCATTCTGTGGTGGCCTTCATTGTAAAATGTATTTGCTGTTATCATCCTGGGATATTTTTCACATTTCATTGAAGCGCTCAATGGTTTGCTTCTTCATGCACAAGTGGGAGATTTGGAAGGAGATATGCAGTAACCAGCGGAGGGTTCCGGTTATTTTCGCTACCAGTGCGCATCGCGAACATACACAGAAGTGAACTTGCGTTCCATCGGCGATTTCACTTCCACACATGTTTAGGACGACATTGCAAGCCGAAGCACAGCTGAGGATCTTCTCAGCTGTGCTTCGGAAAAAGAATAAAGGTCGGTATTGAAACAAGGGTGGATGGGAGGGCTTTTTTCCAACAGCTCAGGACGCGGAGAAGCCGGAAAAAAGCGCCTAAAAATGACGTCATTGCCGGGCTCCTACCGGTGTGGCGTCCCGCACAGCACCGGTAGGAACCCACCACTGGCAGTAACCCCATATGTCTGAATGTGGAAGAGGATAATTGTGAGTTTAGTGTCACTTTCCACAAAAGTTAGTTCAGAATAACTCTGAATAAAGAAGCCAACTTGTAATTTTGTTGCTGACTTGTTTAAAAATGATCAGAGTCACTTTTAAATCATAGTTCCCACTTCTTATATAACGAACAAACCACCTGAGGAGAGAGGACTACATTGTGCTGCTAGTTTTATCCCTGTTGTCTCAGTGGGTAGCAAACTGAGCCATTCATTTCCTAGCAGCTGATATTACTGTCATGCTAATAGCTTGAGAAGAAATTAGTCTAGGAGCAATGTTCAGTGACTCTAATAAATACCATATAATTTTATCAAGCTGTTTTGAGTGCCCATGAACACAATAGATACAAATTCAAATAATAACAAACTGTAATGCCAAGCAAAAACCAATTAATGTCGGGACCGCATTCTGCCTCATACTTCCCTCCGACCGGTTAGGGCCCACAGAGTTGGCCTCCTCCAGCTCCCGTCAGCCAAGCAATGCCAGCTGGCGGGCCCTAGGGGGAGGGCCTTCTCTGTGGCGGGCCCCGCGCTCTGGAACCAACTTCCTCCAGAGACCCGAACCATCCCCACCCTGCTGGCCTTCCGAAAAGCCGTTAAGACATGGCTTTTCCTGCAGGCAGGGGGTAGAGCTTAATTCCATCTGAACTCTCCCCCGAGTATGTCTGGTTGTTGGATGGTTTTTTAATATTGTAATTTTTAATTTTTATATTCTGATTTTAATCTTATTGTTTATTGGTTGTTCTTGTATTTTTTTTCTGTGCTGTACGCCGCCCTGAGTCCCTCGGCAGTTGGGCGGCATATAAGAAAACCAAATAAATAAATAAATAAATAAATAAATAAATAAATAATGTAACTAAGAAGTGGAATAGGCAGATGCCCACTTGCAATTGCACCGACTTCGATTTGTTGTTAACTTTTCAAGTCAATCGGTGTGGCCAGCCACATGTTTTTCATATTGTATTGAATTGTAAGTATGCATTTGTTTAAAATAATTGTGTCTTCTCGATTTTCTACAGCTACAGGCTGCAATACGAAGAGTAACCCTGGCTCATAAAGCAGTGCCTGTGTTTTGCGGAAGTGCATTGAAAAATAAGGGTGTTCAGCCCTTGTTAGATGCGATCACCAAGTATTTGCCTGCACCAGATGAACGCAGCTATGATTTCTTGTGAGTATGGAGTGAAGATGTAATTTCATTTGATCAAAAGTAAGCAAAATGTGTACGGCAAAGAAAATTTAATACCGTATTTTTCGGAGTATAAGACGCACCGGAGTATAAGACGCACCTTAGTTTTGGGGGAGGAAAATAGGGGAAAACAATCTGCCTACCAGGTATTCATCTGGCTAGCATCCTTAGTCTGTTCAGCTTCAGCACATTATTTTATCCCCTGGTTAGGACTTAAAAAAACCTTCTTCTGAGAGAGTAACAATGAAAGAGCCTGCAAGCCAGTAAGAGCTGGGAAGATAGTTAGCTCCTGGTTAGGGCTAGAAAAAACTTATTCGGAGCAAGTAGAGCAATGAAAAAAAATTCTGCAAAGACTTAGAGCTGGAAAAATATTCTTTGGAGAGAGTAACAATGAAAAAGCCTGCAAGGTAAGAGCTGGGAAGATCTGTTAGCACCTAGTTAGGGCTGGGAAAAAAAAGCTACATTCGAAGTATAAGACGCACCCAAATTTTCAGCCACTTTTAAGGAGGAAAAAGGTGCGTCTTATACTCCGAAAAATACTGTACCTTAAACGGTGGGCAAGCAAACTGTATTTTGGAGAATCGGGAATATGGAAGGCATGCTACAAACACAATGTACTCTTATTCTGCAAGAGACTCGCACAGCCAAGGATTCCAAGAAGCCTGATCTATTCAGGGATAAATCATGTCTTTAAGGTTTTTCTCCCCACTTAGTATTTCAGTGTGATTAAGGAAATACAAATAATATGTCTTCAAATGCAGCAGAAACCCCTCAATTATCAGTAATTATGGTGCTTTCAGTGAATGACTCTGCTGCTAAAATGCTAAGTATTTTTTTCATGTCATGATTCCTAGGAGGAATAGGTGGACTGGCTGGTTTATTTATTTATTGATTTGATTGATTTTCCAGGCCGGGGTATAAAGATGATCTATGTGCTCTGGCATTTAAAGTTCTTCATGACAAACAGCGTGGACCCTTGGTTTTTCTGCGCATTTACTCTGGCACAATGAAGCCTCAATCGGCAGTGTATAATATTAACAAAAATTGCACGTGAGTTTTAAAAAAAAAGGGTTGGTGGTGAGAAAAGGCGAATGAGCTTAAATAAATGGGTATCTCTGAGGGGACTGAAGCCTAACCAGAGTCAACCGTTGCAGAGAGAGAATGAGTCGTTTGCTCCTGCCTTTTGCTGATCAGCAAATAGAAATCTCTTCACTAACCGCTGGCAACATTGCCCTGACTGTGGGGTTGAAACAGGTAAAAAACAAACAAAACCCTTCCTGTGATCTTTCAAACGTTGTATTTTGTTTAAAAAAAAACCTGCATCAGGATTAGTTTATGGAATCAAAATC
This sequence comes from Diadophis punctatus similis, assembly GCA_023053685.1. Taxonomy (NCBI): domain Eukaryota; kingdom Metazoa; phylum Chordata; class Lepidosauria; order Squamata; family Dipsadidae; genus Diadophis; species Diadophis punctatus. Next base: position 28,262,091 of record JALIGW010000002.1, read on the forward strand.
ATTTTGCTGATTTAAATGTCTGTGGAGATTCTCAGTCATCCAGGCCATGGTTGTCTCAAAGGTGCTTTTTCAAGAGACTTTCTGACCAATTTGCTGATTTACCGTATTTTTCGGAGTATAAGACACTCCGAAGTATAAGACGCACCTAGCTTTTGGGGAGGAAAACAAGAAAAAAAATCTGCCTCTGCCTCCTAGCAATTTGCCTCCCAGGAAACAGAAAACAGTACAGATGATATACACTGTTTGCTGTGTATTTCTGTGCATGTGTGCCTGACCCATAGAAATAGCAAAGAATTGGAGAAATGTACATTATGGCACTATATTAGTGCCAGAAAATTTTCTTAAATGTAGTCACACTAACTCCTTCCAATTATTTAAATAGATCTACTCCAAACATGACTAAATCAGGGTTTAACTCAGCTGCCTTATCTTAATACTACAACAGGACACTGTTACATTTCAGACTATACTTGTACAGATGCTGTTAAAATTGATGTGGCTTTCTGGAAGTATACATTATTCTCTGCTATTTAAAAGAAGATACAGTAGCACTGGGCCTCTTCAGATCAAGCATTTATTTTAAAAAGCTTCATTTTGTTAAGTTGTCTAGAACAATAATAAAGCAGTCTTTAAAAAATAAGTCTAATAATTTGAACATTTTATAGGCATTTATAGTTATTGACTTACCTCCTTGCAGCAAACAACAAACAGCCAGTTTCAGCAGTCTGATTAGCACAAGAAAATAAAATTCTGCCTCTACCTCCCAGCAATTTGCCTCCTTGCAGTTTTAGTTTCACTTTCAGTTTTAGCACATGCCCTGCCTGCAGCCTGAATCAGCTGATGGTCGGGAAGCTGATAATCAGTTGCTTGTGCTAATCAGCCTCTGTTTTGTTTGCTGCAAGGAGGCAAATTGCTGGGAGGCAGAGGCCAAGGGTGGGGGTGGCTGGGTGGGGCTACATTCGGTCTATAAGACGCACCCAAATTTTCACCCTCTTTTAGGGGTGAAAAAGGTGCATCTTATACTCCGCAAAATACGGTAAGCCTTCTAATGAGTAAACTTGCAAAGTGGTCTAATCAAGATTTCCTGAATGTGATGCCATTCAAATGTATGGAGACTGCAGCTCCCAAATTATTTGGCATATATATGTATATATTCTTTGAGGCTATGGAAAATGTCTAATCATACATAGCATTTAACATTTATTTTTCTAGAGAGGAATATTACGTGGAAATCTTCACAAAAATTTTCTTCCATTTTTAAAAATTGTCCCAAAAATAATAATTATAGCTGCAAAACAAAGGATTGGATGTGCTTGTCCTTTAATTGGGAAAAAACAATGTTGAATAGCCAATTAACGTTCAGTGCTTTTTAATGATGGAAACCAATTGTGTGCTGGCCATTCACCATGTATTTTGTTATTTGGCTTGTATTAGAGTGCTACTGGCGACACCATTGTTTCTTCAAAAGCGTCTGCAGTGGCTGCAGCTCGTCGAGCTGGAAGGAATGTGGAATCAGCACATGGTCAAGCTAAAGAAGTACAGAACCTCCTGTTAGCTGGCATTGAGATTCCAGAACCGGTCTTCTTTTGTACAATAGAGCCACCTTCCATGGCCAAACAACCAGGTGCAATTCAGTTTCTGAAATAGGAGAGTTGTGCTTGTAATCTATGCATGGCCCTAAAGAAATGGGATGTGTTAAGGTATGTGCAGAGCAACCCTTGAGTTATCAAGGACATGCACATAGAAACGGGATATTGCAGTAGGTATGAATTCAGTCACATACACAGATACATTAAAGTGCATATAGTTTTTACTTTAAGAGTTAGCACAGTCCAATAAACAGTCCGAGTCATACAAGTTCAAATCAGTCAGTATCTAGAAGTACAGATTCTTCTTACCAGTTTGTCTTTGTTCTATACATTAAACAAAGATATCACAGCTTACAAACATAACAGAATATCAGAGAGAGTATCGGAGATATACAACAGAGAATCACAGAGACAGTAACAGAAAGAATAAGCTATGATCTCTAGCTCCTTCTTATGGCAACACTACAGCCAATCGGAACATAGCATACATTTAAAGCTATATTACATCAATATATACAAACATACATTGTTGGTATATATATTGCCAACCCAACCGTTTGGACAGAGTCCTAACAGGATGATTTGTGGTTCATTAGTAGGCACAAAAATATATTACAGATTACTAGTATTCTTATCTAGGCCATGCCTCCAGTTGTGAGATGATTTGAGAGGGAATGCGATCCTGTTATGGTTCTCTAGCTTAGCAGGTAAAGTCATTAATTCAGATTTTAGGATAAACATCCAAAGGTCGCTGTACTCGCGTTGCACACCCGACGTGATCATAGTCAGCAACTGTCCGTGCTGGTCGAAAGACTCTTTGGAGCTAGATTTTGAAGATCGGGAGTGTGAGAGTTTTTGTCCTGATGAAGAAGAAAAGTACAGCAAGGAGGAAGAAAAATCTTAGACACCCGTTTTATAAGTGATGATTGACAGAAAAGCTTTATGGTCTTTAAAAAGAGAAGATAGGGAAACAATAGAAGAGATAAGCCTAATGTAGCTTTTTCTCCCTGGCCTGCTTTTCAGTCTCTTACATTTTGAAACATTGTCTGCCGTTCCATGTAGGTTTTGGTCTGTGGTTTGGAAATCAGAATATTTTAAAAGAATAGAATTAAAATTATTAATTATTGGTTTGGCTAGGAAACCCCGGTCTAGCATGCTGCTACGTTAACTTTGGAAGAGTTGAATAACTTACGGGTAATATCACATATTTTCTTGAGAGTTGTCTCTTCTTACTGCTATTATTCTCGCAGAGGGCACAAGAGACAGTTTCACTACAGTACTGTAGAACTGCATGCCAGGATTCCTCACCAGTGACCCTTGCTGAGGCCCTGGGAAACTGTAGTTCAGAAGAAGAAGAGGACCACAGTTCTGTTCTCTGTACCTATTCTGATCAATTATTTGCTCCAGATCTAGACCAAGCATTGATTTGTCTGCAGCGTGAGGATCCAAGTCTGAAAGTTAAGATCGATGCCAATACGGGGCAGGTAAGGTTTACAATGCTTATATTTATTAAACTTACTGCTGTGCTCTAAGGCAGTGAAGGATGAGTCCCATGTAGACCCTCCTCCTTTTTTATGGTGGTACTATCTTTCAGATGACACCGGTGAAACCAACGGAATAACTGTTGCTGAAATACAAAGCATCTTTTTTTTATTGTAAACTGCCCAGAATCATTTAAGTGAGATGGGCAATGTGGAAATATGAATGAATTGAATGAATGTGATCACTGTGTGCTGTTTTTCTGTATTTATTTTATACCCCACCCACCACCATCCCAAAATAAGACCTAGTGCTCCTGGTGACATCGCCATGTAAACTTTGCATTTCCTGCAGACTTTGGAAGGAGCAAAAGTTTCATCTCTAGCTGCAGAGTTTCCCTGCCCATTCTAATGTTTATAATTCATTGTTCGTGTTTATACTGGTATCCATATTGGCTTATGCAACTGGATTGGAAGAAGAAGGTTCCCAACTTATCTTCCCATTGCAGCTGTAATTAGTCCCAGAAAATCTGCTATGAAAGAAGGAAATTTCTGAAAAATAGATAGAGACTGTTTAGTTTCAAAATCACTAACAGATGCATTTTGTTGTCTGTATTACACTCCTCTCACATCCCGCCTGGCTTTAAAGTCACTTTGAAAAATGAACAGTATGTTCCATGCTTTGGTGATACTACTTTTATGAATATTTTTGCTAGACAATTCTTTGTGGCATGGGGGAACTACACATTGACATCATTCATGACCGAATCAAACGCGAATACAAACTGGAGACTTACCTTGGACCTCTTCAAGTTGCTTATCGAGAAACAATCCAAAACTCAGTTGAAGCTGCAGGTACATTAAATGTCACAGACCTGCAAATGAAGGACTTAAAACTGGTGGCTAGTTAATACTCTGCTAATTTGATGACTTGAACTTCGTGCTTGATGTTACTTGATTTCGTTACAGATACACTGGACAGGACAATAGGAGAAAAGCGACATCAAGTGATGGTTGAGTTGGGAATTAAGCCATGGGAGGGAGAGATGTCAGCAACAGCAC